>CANSZD010000234.1:0-707500 GCA_947648045.1 Beta corolliflora | reverse complement strand
CCACATACCCAAATCACTCCAAAAATTAAAAAATTGATAAGAGAAAATAAAGAGAAAGTTAGTATGTGATTAAGAAGATAATTAAGAAATATTAACAAAGAACACAAGTTTACCTTGCTAACTCAATGACGCACTTCCTTGCAAAGGCTTCTAATTAATTATTTTTCTTAATTTCTAAGTGAGTTTCTAACTTCACTTAATTACCAACTAAAACTCTTTTTGTGTTTTTCTTTGATGAACTACTTACTAATTAATTACTCTTCTAATTTTTACTTTGGCTCTTTTTTTTTCCTCTCTTGATTGAGATTTTTGAGTGGGAAGAAGTATGGAAGATGAAGTGTTTTTGTGTGGAATGCAAGTTGTTTTGGGTGGAATTCAAGTTGTGGTTTGAAGTGAAAATAAACGGGGGTATCTATAGGAAAAATGAAGTAGGGAATTAGGGTTTGAAAGAGGTAGAAAATCAAAAAAAAAATTCACCCAAAATATCTAATTTTTACCATCCTACATCATCCTACTTACATCATCAAATCTTCTTACATCATCAAATTTATTAGAAATTCAAGTAGTCTTATTCTCTTTAGATTTGATTTTGATTCTTACACTAATGAAGCAAAATCAGATTTTCAGTCAATATTCTCTTCCTTAATACATCTTAAAACGTGAAAGTGCATCGAAAAACGTGAAAGCAAAGCTGACTGGGCAACAAAGCGGAGCACACCGAATTATGCAGGACGCAAGCATGGTGTGTTGGACGCACTTCTTGTGCGTCCCACACACGGGAGTGCGCTCGGCGCACAGCCTGTGTTTGCCGAAATATATCGGATCTTTAGCTCTTACACACTTTAGATTTAGATTCTTATTCTTATTTCTTTTCCTTATTCTTATTCCTTAACCAATGGATAAAAGAATGTGATTGGTGGTTAAAGAATATATCCTTATTCTTTATCCTATGGGCAACCGAAAGTGATTGGTAGGTAAACTTGATCACCAAGAAAACTGATTCATACCAGTTTTGTGAGACGGATAAATTCCAGCGCCTCAACGTGACTCGTTTTTCCATTTTTCGAAAAACTAAGTTAAAACAATTAATGAAAACTCGTCAAATTAGTAAGGAGGAGCGCGATTCTACAACAAATCATTTTATTAAAATCAATGACTGCAGTTATTGACTACGACTTCTAGAAAAATTACGTTTTAAGCCAAAATCGTATGATTAAAGCATAAAACGGAAAACCATCTGACGGAATGAAACTCGCGCTCTGACACATGATGACTTCGTTATTTTTATATCTTTTCAAAAATATTATTTTAAATTTTTTATGCATAACAAGGGGTTCAAAATTTTGTGTGTACAGAGTCGAAGAGCCTAGTTTATAAGTGGTGTGTAATACTTGTGTAATATTCAATTAGATTTAAGATGAAATCATACTAAATTTTCATATTATCATAGGTGTGGTGCTATACATAGGCCCAACACGTGGTATTTGAGCCGAAAGTATGACTAGGCACGATCGTGGGCATGCTGTGAATACGTGATGTGGTGACTTGGTGATGAACTCTACAAGGATCGAGGAGGTGCTAGTTAGTTTAGGTTCATAATTGATGAGATTGCAAATACAGGGACTCTCAAGAGGTCTTATGGGGTGTTTTGGCGTGAGAGTAAGGAGGGATTATGAAGTTCATGAAAAGCATCATTGACCACTCGAGAAAGAGCAATGTACGGTTGAGGGGAGTCAAGGTTAGCTAGCTATGCGGGCTCATTGATGAGCCATGTTGTCTTGATCAAGGGCATATGTGCTAGAAATAACATGCGAGATTACTTGTACCACAACAGAGAAAGTGGGATCGTGGAGACTATTTATAAGCCTAGTGGGGAGGCCAACATGTGTAAATTAATGGCCAACTTTTCTTGTGACCAACTTAATGATGGAAAATAAGTTATAACTAGTTATTGGTTCGGGCGATGCCCCACATCATTTACCCATGTGAATTTAAAGTCTTAAATCAAAAACTTGAAAGAAGTGGGAAAAAAGAGTTATAGGCATTGGATTCTGCTCTGCAAATGATATATTTTACAGTTTCTTTTAATTTTTCTACATAGTAAATTATAATTTGAATTATTCATCAATATATAATTACTTACAAAGAATATGATACAATCTTGTTTTTGAGATTTAGGTTAATGTGTAAGAATATAACCGATGTAATTAAATGGTGTAATAGTGTTAATTACGGATGTTATAAAGTTTGAAGAGATAGTTTCAGACTCAGTCTATATCGGGATCTAGATATAGTATACTTCGGAATTCTAGAAAATCAAATCATGAGACCTTGATTATTATTTTTTATTGAAGCGATTGGACCTCTAGATGAGGATTCTTACTTATCCATGCGGAATCAGACCATTCATTCGTAGTTCTTGATTCGATTGTTTTTTTGTGCCCTGATTTCTGCATAGGCCGCTCTTTTGGATTTTCAACCTAGCAGGTTTGAACATACCTCGAAGAAGGAATTAAGATTGATGTGAAATGTTTGAGTTTTGGATAAAGGTTCAATTGGTAGAATAATTGTATATTGTTGCAGTCGAATTGCTGCGGTTTTACCCATACGCAGTAATAGACGGCAAGAGAATTAAAAAAAAGCGTGAAAAAATATATTGATGCGGTTGCTAGAGAATCTGCAGCAATTAATAATCTATTGTTGCGATTTCTGAAGGAACCGCAGTAATATCATTAAAATAATTAGGGTTTTGCTCAACACTTATACTACTCATGCCTCCCTTGTGTCACTCACGCCTCTTTCTCGTCCCCTGAGCTTCTCCCCCATCTCTTGTACTCTCTCTCGTCCCCTCAACCTCTCTCCCGTCTCTTATCTTCTCTCATCCTTTCTCTCCCCTATCTCATCTTCTCTCATCCTTTATGTCCTCTCTCATCTTCACTAGCCTCGCCTCCTGGTTTCGTTCCTCGTCGCCAATCAACAGCCTCGACCGCATGATGCCCGGCGCTTGTCACCCAACCTGGACCGCAAGAAGCCCAGTGTTCGTCGGCAAGCCTCGATCGCAAGAAGCCCAGTTTTTTGTCGCCCATCCTCGACTGCAAGCAGCCTGGCGTTCGTCACAAAATCGCAAAGAGAGAGAAAGTCTCCTGTCACAAGGATTGAGGCTTGCACGAAAACGCATCGGGCTGTCGCCGTCGCTCACGCTCGCCGTCACAAACTTTGGGGTTTTGGATTAGGGATTCGAGATCTAAAAAAAATGGGATCATTTAGGGATTTTTTCGTCCACTCTCTCTCCTCCTTCGATGACGAATAACACGGTCTACAAATCATGGATCTTGCTCAATGCTGGTGGTTTCTCGATTTTGACGATTTTGTTGCACTTATTTGAATTTCATCCGTGTGTAAGAGTTGAATTTCGATGGTAAATCTGAATTGTGGTTTCATTTATTTTACTTGGTAAGTATTTGAGTTCATCTTTCGACTCTATTGCTAACTGAATGTCATACATGAACAACCCACATCTAAATTTTGTTTGATAATTTGATGGTAGATCTGAAATTTGTTTTCTTATTTCACATCTAAAATTTTGTTTTCTCATTTTCAGATATATGCTTGTGCGATGATGATATTTCCGGCAAGTTTCCGATGCAAGACCCACTATATTTTGATTATTTTTAATAGGTTTTAGATGATTTTTTTAGATTAGGTATTGTGTTTTCTATAAATTTATTTTGGTAACATTGGATGATTTATCTTCTTTTTATTTTGTACAGACTTTTTGTGGTGATTCTATTCTTCTTTAGAGCTGGTTTCTTCTTAAAAATTATGATGTTATAATGTTTTAGTTATTTGGGCTGGCTTGAACAATTGCCACATTTCGTTAAAACTTAAAAAGAAAATTACCTGCACCTATTGCTGTAGTTTTGGGCTATAATCGTAGCAATAGGTTGACCCATTTCAGCTTCCTATGCGCGACCTATTCCTGCGATTTTTCCAGAGAAACCGCATCAATTGGCGGACTTATTGATGCGGTTCTGGAACCAAAGTAATAAATAAACTTATTGTTGCGCCTTGATTTGCGGCAGTGCGAAAAACGCAATAATATATAGGACACTTAAAAACCACAGTAATATACAATTATTCTACTAGTGGGCCGTATATGGGCCAAGGTAAGGTTTATGACTTCTTTTTTTGAATGTCAAGGTAAGGTTTATGGCTTTTATGGGTTTGAAGGTATTTTAATGGATTAAAGGGTTTCAAATGAGGGGTAGAACTTGTGTGTATCCCCAGATGGACTTTGACTTTTTTGCCTTTGGCTTTTTTTTTGCATTGCTTTTTTTTCTCTTGCTTTTGCTTTTTCTCTTTTTTGCTTTTGCTTTTGAATTTTATTTTTGTCTAACATTGACTTTTGTTATGTACTGAGGCTTGCACATAAGTTTTTGTGGTTTAGGGTATTGGAAGATTTGAAAGTTATGTTGTGGAGTTTTGATTTGAAAGGATTTTAGTCTAAGGATCATGAAGATGATGGATTTTTTTTAGTAGCATAAAGATGGCTTATGGAGGTGATGGTTTTTGAAATGATGGAGGGAGAGGAAAATGACTCATAATTCAAAGTATATCCATTTTATTTTATTTTTATCATTTTTTTAATTAAAGGTCATTTAATTTTCAAATTGATTAGAGTTTCATCATTGAATTCGAAACATCAATAATGGTGTGGATGGCCAATGAAAATAAAAAGAAAATACAATTATTTTATTGCTAAGAATTATTAGAAGGATGATACATACAAAGTCCTAAATGACATAGACTCGACAAGGAAGAAAAATAAAGAGTTAGGGGAGGGACTCTCCAACACAACTTAGAAAATTAGAAACAAATGACCAAGCCCCTTGCACTGTTGAGACAATGCCCAAGGGGTTGTGGTTGTTGCTGACTTTTACTGCATGAGGGATTGGAAGTCTATCATCATCCATCATGTCCTGCAAAGCGTGCTTTAAGGTCCAACACTCAAATGTTAGATGCCCATTCCCTTGGTGGATTTGCAGTAAGAGTTGGGATTCCATCTCTTAGACCTTTTTGCAGTAGGACTAGGGCCAAGAGGAACGAGTGCTCCTCTTGCATTAAGTCTTTGAAGGCTTATTCTAAGGACATGCCTAGAGCAGTGAATGTTCTTTGAGGCTTTTGATAACCCTTCTTTTCAGTGTTCAGGGCATTAAAGGATTGTTGTTATTCTTCTTGGAGAAGTTATCACCGTTGTAATCCTTAATTTTAGAGGCTTAAATCTCTTCCCCGATCAGTAGACCAACCTTGTAGAGCTTCGAGAAAGTAACTATAGGTGATCTCCGTATTACGGATCACCAATCAGACTTTATCCTCTTCAGATAGCATGTTAGTCATGTGTGCGGCCTTTTCTCTCCATATAGTAAGGAAGGTGATGACAAAGTCTTCGTTGTAGATTTGCTTAGTCAATTCAATTCACAAAAGCAAACAGGAAGATGAGCATTTTATCATTATTGTTTGTGGAACTCTTCTTTGATGTAGTCCCAGTCATTAGCTTTGTCAGTGACCTCAACCATTTGAATGGATGACATCCAAAGTTAAGGAAAACACATAAGCAAACAGGTCCTTGCGCATGCCTTTGAGAGCCTTAGAGATAGAGAAGGCTCTTAGATAATATGGGTCTTCTAACCCCTAAAATTTTGGGAGGTCACCCGATGCTACCTTTTTCGGAAGCTTTCCCTTTAGTTCAGGATTAATAATGTCATGGCCATGAGTCTGACTCTCGACTGTAGGATTTAACTGGATCAATTGCTCGAGTTTTTCAAACCTTAGATCGATTTCAAACTTCACAAGAGGTAGTGATGATGGAGTCTCATCGCATTGTTCTTCATGAGGTGTCAGTTGTTCCCTCATTGTTTTGAGCTCTTTATCTTGTTCCTCAAGACGAGAGTTCATCAATTGAAGTTGAGCCATGATAGTATTGAGCTGTTAAGCATCCTCTCCCATTTCAGATGATGATTTAGAAGTTTCAGAATTCGTTTGAAAAGGTTATAGTTCGTTTGACGAGTCTGGGAGTGGGCTGACTTATTTTTCTCTCTACTGGTCGTTCCCAAGTTGTAACCTCACGACTTATCCTAAACAATAATATAATGGACTTCACTTGTAAGTTTTTAGAAATGATTTTGAAAATGAGAAAATGATTTGAGATGGATGATTTGAAAAGGATATGGGCTTTGGAATAGGATGGGCTTGACCATGATGGAGACTTGAGCCTAACTATATGCATATGCAGACATGGATTGGACTATGCAAGCGAACTTGACTCAATAACTGGGTCTACGGCTAGGGATGTGCACCGGTCCAGGACCGGATCGGACCGGTTGGACCGGTGGACCGGAATCTGAATTTTTTTTGGACCGGGACCGGACCGGAATATTCAGGTCCGGTCCTGGTCAGGACCGGAAAAATTCCAGTCAGGTCCGGTTTTGTACCGGTTAGACCGGAATTTAATTTTTTATAAAAAAAAACTTTTTCTTAGGTTTAAACATATTTATAAATTCAATATATTAATATATAATAATAATAAAAGCAATAATCTTAAAGGCAATAAATATGAGGTTTTAACTTTCTAAGTTTTAAACTTTTTTTTAACCTTTAAACTTATTTTTTATAAAAAAAAACAGGAACTCCGGTCCACCGGTCCGGACTGGAAAATTCCGGGTTTGGACCGGAAACCCGGAATCCAAATTTTCATGGACCGGAGACCGGACCGGAATTTTCCGTTCCGGTCCATTCCGATCCGAATTCCGGTTCCTGTCCAAAAGTGCACACCCCTATCTACGACAAAGGGAAAGAGTAGCTTCACTAGACTCAATGATTGAGCCTCTATGGCAATATGGAAGACTAGACTTTGAACTTACATGGAGAGTAAGCATACTAGACTTGAAGATTGGGACTTTATGGCAATAGGGAGGACTAGCTTCGCTAGACTCAAGGATTGGGTTTTTATGGATTTAGGGAGGAGTAGCTTCACTAGACTCAAAGATTGTGCCTTTATGGATTTAGGGAGGACTAGGTTCGCTAGACTCAAGGATTGGGCCTTCATGGACTTAGGGAGGACTAACTTTGCTAGATTCAAGGATTGGGCCTTTATGGACTCAGGGAGGACTAGCTTTGCTAGACTCAAGGAGTGGGTCTTTATGGACTCAGGGAGGACTAGTTACTCAAGGATTGGGCCTGTATGAGCTTAAATTTATAATTGACTGGGAGTAGCACATAGGCTTTACTTTGGAATTGAGTGGGAGTAGCACATGGGCTTGGATTGGAGTTCACATAAAGATGCGTGGGCCTAGAATTTGACATGAGCTAGACTTATATGGGCCTCAGATGAGTGCATTGACTCAAATTTAGAAGGGTCTAAGATGGACTTAGATTGGGTTGATTGGATTGAGTTGATTAGACTAGATTGATTGGATTTGGCTTAGAATTGTTCGAAATTCATTTTGTTTTTGAAATGAACCCCTTTCCTTTTTATTTCAAAAAATAATTTTATTATTAGAAGATCGGAGATGAAGATGATTTTTGAAAAAATAAATATTTTGAGAAAAGATAGAATAGAAGAGGGTGGGATTGATTTTGAAAAAAATTATATTTTTTTGTAAAGGGTAGGATAGGATAGGATATGTCAGAAAAGATAGGTCGAAAATAGGGGATAAGATAGGATCGGTTGAGGTGCATGACTACTCAAACTCTATCATGACCACTTATCTAGATGGATTCGAGAGATAGACTCAATCTTAGATGACATGCATGAAAAGATTAATTTTTATCCTTGAGTTAGGTGAGTTTTTTTAAAAAAAGATGACATAGAAGTGATCATGGATGATGATGAATGCAACGAATCAAACCGACAAATAATTCGTTAGAATAGAAATTGCGCCTGGCGCAACTGTGATGCGTGCCACACAACCTTGTTGCGCGCCACGCATGACGATGTTGTGGCACAAGTAACGTGCGTCCCACGTATGACTATTGTGCTCCACACACGTTACACGACGGTGTAGTTTTTAGTTTTTGACGAATTATTGGTCGTTTTCGATATTTTTTTGTCTAATTCGAGGGGAATCCGAGAGGGAAAGCATGTTGAACATAGCAAACAAGCAAACAATAATACTTCCTCTGTTCTGAAATAAGTGAAACACTTCTCTTTTTTATGTGAGAGCTTTTTGAGAGAAGTGTTTCACTTATTTCAGCCATTCTATGACGAATTCTTCGATTTACTTAATTCATACTCTGAGATATTACATGATCTGGTCTATTGACCCACACACCCACAATTTTGCCAAAATCGAAATAACCCCTTGATAGGCTGTCGTACACCTGTCAAAAATAATTCCTAACAAACCTTCTAACAATGTAGTAGGGTAAGTAGAGTCGAATCCACAGAGAGATGGTTGTTCTAATCTAGCTTCTAAGGTATATAGAAACTAAACAAGATCAGGAATATGAGAATTAAAGTTCTAAACTAATCAAACTACGAAAATCAAACTAAACAGGATCTAGGGCAATGGTATACCATGTTTATAACTATAATATATCAAAATATCATCAATGATTCAATTAATCAGATATCTAGAGCACATGTTAATCCTACGGTCGGGCCTTAACGCTCTCAAATCAACATATGCTAGTACGGTCGCTCAACATAATCAGATTTGATAATTGTAGGTAATCCTCTAAAGAGTACTATCTCTCGATCTATGACTCGATATTAGCAATATTTAATCAGACAATTGATCAGATTGCAAGATTAATAATATAAACACTAATCAATTAGAAATATCAAGACTAATCAAACCATGAATAAATATCAATCAATAATCATATCTTATAAACATGGATTTCGAAACCCGAGAAAATAAGACTACTCAATCATGAAACAAAGAATAAGAACTAAAACAATAAAAGAAAACATAATTAAAGAAATCAATGAAAGAAACTAATAGAATTCATGAATTAAAGAAGAATAAGAAAAACTAGGGTTTACAACTGAAACTAGAGAGAAAGAGAAGAAGACTAAACCTAAAAACACAGAAAAATAAGATATAACGTCTAAAAGAGAGGTGTTGGGAGAGAGAGAGAAGACCTATTTATAGTTTTTATAAAACCGGCTAAAAAAAAGGCAAAAATAAACATTCCCGAAAAACCGCCCGGTCGGGCGACGTTGTCTTGAACTTACGAGCAAAGGAACAATTTCGCCCGGTCGGGCGCGCATACGATTTTGGCTCCTTCCTCGCCCGGTTGACCGGGCGGACATGCCTTGGACTCTGAAGAAAATTTTGTCTCGCCTGATCGGGTGAAACCGCCCGGTCGACCGGGCGGGAAAACTACGATTTTTGCGTCAACTTGCGAAGGCTGTATCTCTTAAACGAGAAGTCCATTTGGGGCGTGTGACCTATCGTTGAAAAGCCCTTCAAGTCTAGTTTCCAACCCAACTATAATTTCTTGATTCTAAGAAGCACATCAAAAGTTATGATCAGAAGAGTATACATGACTCCTTTTTCATATTTCTTCTAATGATTTTCCACTTCGTTTTCGCTCAAACTCGTACTATGACATATCCATATGATCCTTATGCATCGTAGCTTCTTTCCAAGTGCTCCTAATCCTCAAGCTCAGCTAAATATACTCCAAATACGTTCTCATTACCTGAAATTCATCAAAAACAAGAAAACATACCGAATAGGAGTAGAATAACATAACTTAAGAATATGATGCAATAATGAACCTAAATATGAATCTAAATGCTCTAAAATGCAACCTAAATGCACCAAAAACTATATATAAATATGACATATCAATCTCCCCCAAGCTAAACCATTGCTTGTCCCCAAGCAATAAGACATAAACATTGGAAAAGAAAGACGACCTGCAGTATAGGACTACAACAGGGCAAAACACTCAACTGAAAACACAAGAGATAAAACCACTACACAAACCAAGCATCAAAACAAGCTCGAACAAAGCCACATAGAATGTCATGTATCGCAATCGACTCTCCAATCATACACATACCATCTCTCCCAAGTTGGATTTAACCAAACCTGACAGACCTTACTATAGTCATGTGTGCTCAAATCTCTCATGTGTTTAAAGGATAAATGATGACACTCAACCTAAAACAAGTCGACTCAGATGAAACATAAACTCTTTAACTTTGACTTTTTGACTCACTTAATACTCAACAATACAATACACAATGATCAATAGGACTTTTAAGGGTTGTAATGGGGTTAAGGTTAAAGGTATAGAAAATAAATTGGGAATTGTGGTGGAAAAACCAAGAAGGGGGAGCATCATATAACTGAAAACATGACCAAGAAAGGTCACAATAACTCCGTGCAACAACCAACAATCTCCAAATATAATCAACAACACTTTTCACTCAAGAAATTCAATCATAACCCTTTTTATTTCACTTTATTCACAACTTTTTTTTTCACTTCTTTTTCATTTCATTTTTTACTTTTTCTTTTGTGTTTCTTTCTTTGAACTTTCATTCCAATTTCCAAGCTTACTAAACATATTTTTCCATCCATCTAAACCACAACTAGAACACTTCAATTCAACACAAACCAAAACTAATACTCGCTCCCCCAAGCTAGGCTTAGGACAAATATCAAATGAGGCCAATGGCTTGTAATGTAGGTAGCAATCAAACATAGTCAGAAAGGCTCAGCGGGGCTAGAGGAAGGATAATATGAAAACAAGAATAACTCTGGAGCTAAGATCATTAAATAGAATGCGTCAATCATATCAAAATGTATGCACTATCAAATATCAATGAGTACCAAGTCAAAATCAAGATCAATGCGACAACTAAGGAACTAATCACACATGAAAGAACATAACTGACACAGATACGTCAGTTTATAGGCACAGAAGCTCACTTAGTTTAAGGTGTCTGCACAATAAAGTTAAATCGAGCCAGAGAGAGATCAATCAATCTTATCACAAACAATCAATTGCGAAACAATCGTGCTATGAAGAATCATGAACAAGATGAATTATGCTTAGGAATTGTAGTAAAATATCAGCAAGGTTCTCAATAAGTGCTAGCAATAGTCCCATAGATGCAACTAAAATGACATGAAATCTAATATGAGATGAAATATGCCAATGCAACTACGAAAGCAATACAATGTTTTTGGTTACACGTAAACTCCCACTCCTAGTGAGCGGTACAAACCGTGCAACATCCTATGAAAGCAATGAAAAAACCACTCTAAATGCAACTAACATGCGCTAAGTAATGATGACAAACATCCTCCCCCAAGCTGAATGACACATTGTCCTCAATGTGAACAAAGAGGAATTAAATGAGGGAGAGGTACAACTTACAAAAGGGGTGGGTAATCAAAGGGAGTGTCAAAAAGCATCGACACCTCCACCACAATCGATAGTTGTAATGAGGCAGTGAACTTAGCCAAAAAAATTGGCTATGCTTGTACCTAGCAAAAGACTTCATCACACATTAGCAAAGTTAGTCAAACCAAAAAAAAAAAAATGAACAAAGTCGGGTTGCCTCCCGATAAGCGCTGATTTAAGGTCTTGCATGACCATTTAAGACTAGTATATCACTCATAATAGTTCAATGCTCTAAGAAGCTTATCATATGTTCCTGCAAACATCTCAAAGGATATTATATAAGAGTGGAAAGGAAAAATGAAAGAAATTAGTACTAAAAAATTACTAAAACTATAAAAAGAAAAATCAAAGGAAAAATTATATTTACAAGAAGAAGAAAAAGAAAAATTGTTAGTCTTTTTACATGACTCAAAAGAAGGAAAAGAAACTAATTGTACATCATTTACATTATCATGAGAGCCATTCAAAAGGGGAGAAAGAAGGAACGATGGAGGATATAATATAGGAGAAGAAGGAATAAGGTCAAGTTTTTGAGAGAAAGGAAAGGAACATGAGACTCAAAAACAATAGGTAGTACCGATAAAGACTCATAAATCACCTCACTCTCAACTTGACTTACCTCCAAAGAGGAAACTTCAACCATGGTTTCTTGCTCCTGCAAAACATCCATCATAATAGTCTCTCTCTCAATCTTTTCATCATCCCAATAGCTCTCATTTATTATCCAACCCTCCTCATCATCATAAATAAACGGTTTGGGGCTAGAATTTTGAGCAGATTGACATTCATATTGGGAAGAGGGGTTAAAACCATAAACTAATGTCACATCACATGAAGAAAAATCATGTGAAGTAGACTGACAAATTGAACAATAAGGGGTTGGTGTCATGTAAGTTTGGGGTGAAAGAGCAGATGAAGACATCTCCCACTCATAAGTATCCCTAGCCAACCACACAATTAAATCCCAACAATAATCAGGTGGTCGAAATAGAAATTCCCCATTAGACATAGATTCTACCACCATCCTAGTTTCTTCATTTAACCCCTCATAAATCACTAGGCACATATCCCACAGTTCAATTCCATGATTAGGACCAATATAATCACCAAGCCTATGATAGTATTTCCAAAACGCTTCATTCTCATACTGAGGAAAAGAAAAAATTGCTCTAGAATTACTAGCATGTACATGGGGTTCACAAAACATATGAGGTAATTCAAGAGAACTCATGAAAAAATTGGGTGGATTTTGATATGATGCATCAAAACCGTAAACATGAGAATCCCAAGAATTATTACTATGTTGCCTAGCAAAAGAATTATCCCCATCATCAAAATAGCATGACTCCATGATACAGAAAAGTTATTAAAAAAAATAAAAAAAAATATTCACAAAAGGGAAAAAAATATATATATACAGTTTAGTCTCACCAAATAATAAAAACTAAATAAAACTATACCTTCTCCCCGGCAACGACGCCAAACTTTGATAGGCTGTCGTACACATGTCAAAAATAATTCCTAACAAACCTTCTAACAATGTAGTAGGGTAAGTAGAGTCGAATCCACACAGAGATGGTTGTTCTAATCTAGCTTCTAAGGTATAGAGAAACTAAACAAGATCGGGAATATGAGAATTAAAGTTCTAAACTAATCAAACTACGAAAATCAAACTAAACAGGATCTAGGGCAATGGTATACCATGTTTATATAACTATAATATATCAAAATATCATCAATGGTTCAATTAATCAGATATCTAGAGCACATGTTAATCCTACGGTCGGGCCTTAACGCTCTCAAATCAACATATGCTAGTACGGTCGCTCAACATAATCAGATTTGCTAATTGTTGGTAAGCCTCTAAAGAGTACTATCTCTCGATCTATGACTCGATATTAGCAATATTTAATCAGACAATTGATCAGATTGCAAGATTAATAATATAAACACTAATCAATTAGAAATATCAAGACTAATCAAACCATGAATAAATATCAATCAATAATCATATCTTATAAACATAGATTCCGAAACCCTAGAAAATAAGACTACTCAATCATGAAACAAAGAATAAGAACTAAAACAATAAAAAAAACATAATTAAAGAAATCAATGAAAGAAACTAATAGATTTCCTGAACTAAAGAAGAATAAGAAAAACTAGGGTTTACAATTGAAACTAGAGAGAAAGAGAAGAAGACTAAACCTAAAAACGCAGAAAAATAAGATATAACGTCTAAAAGAGAGGTGTTGGGAGAGAGAGAGAAGACCTATTTATAGTTTTTATAAAACCGGCTAAAAAAAAGGCAAAAATAAACATTCCCGAAAAACCGCCCGGTCGACCGGACCAAACCGCCCGGTCGGGCGACGTTGTCTTGAACTTACGAGCAAAGGAACAATTTCCCCGGTCGGGCGCGCATACGATTTTGGCTCCTTCCTCGCCCGGTTGACCGGGCGGACATGCCTTGGAATCTGAAGAAAATTTTGTCTCGCCCGGTCGGGAAAACTACGATTTTTGCGTCAACTTACGAAGGTTGTATCTCTTAAACGAGAAGTCCATTTGGGGCGTGTGACCTATCGTTGGAAAGCCCTTCAAGTCTAGTTTCCAACCCAACTATAATTTCTTGATTCTAAGAAGCACATCAAAAGTTATGATCAGAAGTGTATACATGACTCCTTTTTCATATTTCTTCTAATGATTTTCCGCTTCGTTTTCGCTCAAACTCGTACTATGACATATCCATATGATCCTTATGCATCGTAGCTTCTTTCCAAGTGCTCCACGTTCTCATTACCTGAAATTCATCAAAAACAAGAAAACATACCGAATAGGAGTAGAATAACATAACTTAAGAATATGATGCAATAATGAACCTAAATATGAATCTAAATGCTCTAAGATGCAATCTAAATGCACCCAAAAACTATATATAAATATGACATATCACCCCTCATAACGAAATTAAACCCAAATTACTTGTGAGTCATAAAGTGGTAAGAAGCAGCCTAGTATGAGTATGTGAGAGAGATCCAACATCATTTTGCACGGATTTCCCGATCTTTAGGGAGATTTGAGGCTTCCTCCTCCATTTCTTCTATGAAACCCGCTTGATGAAAATTTTGCATGGCCAATGCAAAAGATAAGTAGCCCAGAGGAAGCCCAACTACAAGTATCTAGATACGATAAACATTTAAGTTTATATTTTGAGGCATTGTCGATCAGTGACAACGACAACAAGTGATAATTCTGCCATCTATTACCGCAGTATGTTTCTCTAAAAGACCTTCCACATCTCCTCTCTGGATGCATGTAAAAATATAGTAGCCTGCTATGCATTACACTGTGATAGCACCACATTTTTTTTCCACTTGGAATTCACTAATCCTTGAACTAGGTGTAGATGATGGCCAAAGAACATGCCAATTACATACATGCTCCAATTTATAGGTGGAGGGGATTCCAAATCAGGCGAGGGTCGACTAATTCCCCATGCATAAATTTCTGAGGTTAAGAAGTTGTTGCATAGGAGAGAGAGTAAATGAATTGGAGATAACTGGAAGAAGGAATAGGAGTAAATAGGAGTGGTTGAAGGAGAATATCGAAATAAATGGCTAAGATTTCATGGTTGAGCTGCCAAGTGGAAAACGCAGGGGTGGAAGAGAATGCATGAATCCCATTGGCTGAGCCTAGTACTGACCCAAACTTTATCCCTGAGTTCCAAAAGACGAAACTAATTGTTATTGGCGCAAGTAAAAAGTTAATGAGTGATCTTTCTTGAGAAGTAATGGCGTGTGCACGGGAGAGAAAGAGGTAGAAATTTGCATGGAAACAGTAACCTAAATCTAGAAGAAAAGGAAACTCACTTGAGAAACTCTCAGATTTTAGAGAGAAATAAAATTCACTATTTTGTGTCCATCCATGCATCTTAGATGGTATGCCCTCACTAAAATTGCTTAGGTTATATATGGTACGTTTTTGTGAGTTATATACAGTTACTACTTCTATTTTTTTAATCTATATAATTTAACTTTTCACATTTGCCAACGTAAAATTTAAATTTTAACAAGATCTCAAAAATGATAGTCAAAATAAATTTTGTGAGTACTTACTTATCCAAAAATAAACATATGTAGTTGCTTCCATAAAAGAAATAAAGATATGTAGTAGTAGTAGACTAGTAGTAATAATAATTTTTATCTTTATTTCTATTTTTACTATTATTAGTATTATTATCATTATTATTATTATATAATACATAAAAAATATGATACATATAAATGAAATAAATTATCTAATTAACTCCTTTTCTCTTCTGACGCCTTTAATTTTCAAAAACTATTTTGGACCAAGTCTTTAGTTAGTAGCAAATTGCAGTATTCACAACTCACAAGCATTGTTTTGGTTGGGCGTATGTCATATGAACGACCTAGTCGGAAAGATCTGGTCTATTTTCTTTACCAACTCCTCGTGGTCACGTTTAAATAAAGTCATGCCTCCAGATTGAAAAACTACTAGTTTAATGGAGTAACTACTATCTAGGGCAGAAACTAATAGAAGGTTTTCCTTACTTTTCATTTAGAAGAAACTAGTTCAGATACATCGAATCATAGGCGTTTAAGTTCACATAAAAGGGCAATAAGTTGTGTTTAGGGTCTAACTAGTTTTTAGGTCCGGGTTATTCTCAGATAATTATAATTTTCATATATTAATGTTTTACTTTAAAATTGTAACACCAAACATCACTTGGTTAAGTGGTTAAAACTTTAGTATATAATTCAAGTTCAAATTCGAGATAAAATAGTTCTAATAGGTTGCGACAAATAAGCTATATATATGATACACAATAAGTAAATTCAGTTCCCTCTAGCATTTCTCCTTGGGAGGGTTTTTTCCTAGCCTCCATCGCTAGGTTTTTTTTTTTGTTTTTTGAAAATTTCATTATTTACCCTTCTTCCTCTTTCATCTCTTTTCTTCTTGGCCTCAATAGTGAATTTCGATAGGGGCTTCCACTGGTATTCGTACCGGTGGTAAGCCCCAAAAGCTCCTTTAATTGCTTCCAATTAGTTATCCCATCCTTAAGATGATATTTATTTTAGGGTATTCAATTTCTTTTTTTGTTCGTCTGATGAAGAGGAAGATCTAACAATCTCTTTTCTCTGTAAGAATCTAGAAGACCACGGAAGTATTTTCACCAAAACGACTATGCATCAGCGGAAGTTAAGTTGAATCAGAGCGAACTCACATATTGTATTGCCTCGGATGAAGTTTTTTTATTAATGTTATTTTAATCGAATCTGCGATGTATCTAGTTCTAAGGTGTTATATACTTATGTTGGAATTTTCAATTTTTTAGGAATTGATTGTAAGTGCCGTTTGGCTATCCCTTATGAATAAAATCCTTTTTCTTCCTGTCAAAAAAAAAAAGCTATGATAAGTTAAGTTCAAGTCTAATAAGTACTTCCTCTATTTTTTAAAATTGCACCATTTGCTTTTTGGCACTATTCATCAACCAACTTTGTTAAGCTATTTCGCATCATTATGTAAGAAAAAACATAGTCAAGTGGGGTCTTGTTAGATTCGTCTCAATGCGAGAATTCCAAATATCAAATTTTTAAATTTTTTTTACTCATATGCAAACGTTCAAAGAAGTGTCTTGGCAAACGTGAAGATGCAAACGTGAAGATGCAAACGATTCAATAAAAAACAGAGGAAGTGTTAATAAGTTAAATTAAGCTCAAGTAATGTTGAGGCGAATGGAATACACCCTAAGGATTCGGACTATATATCATTCCTCATATCATATGCATGATAAGTTTAGAAAGCCTTTTGTTATTTTATATGTCATCTTCTGATATAAAATTGACAATTTTTCTTAAAAGTAGAAATTTAATAAAGTTATATTTCATGTAATTGCAACTGTTCAAAAATACAAAGGACGAATCACCAGATTGATATGAGAAATTAAAATAGGCTTCTTGCCACACAGGCATATAATAGCTCCAACCGTATGCAAGGAGTTTAAAAAGTTCGCGTTAGAACGATTCAAATTACGAATTTGAATGTGAGGCATGCAAACCTTATCCCCCTCCTTTAGGTTTACTCCTTTGTTCTTTTTTTTCTTTTTCCCATCATCCCCCTCGCCCTTTCTCCTCTTAAAAAAAAAAAAAAAAAAAAAGTTTACAATTTGAATTTTTTAGATATATTTTTCGTTTCTCTTTGTAAAAGTCATTCTATCCCTTTTATTCTTATGACTTAGTAGTATGTTATAAGGTCACTCTTTAACAAATCCGATCAAATACTCTTTATTAAACTGCTTGTCTGCTTGAGCACGTGTATAAGCCAAAAGTCAATGAAAAACCACTTAAAAGTCATTACCAAAGAACCCGATATTCTAAACGTGTAAATTACGAAAAAAAAAGCAATTAAAGGCTCCAAATATTTAGAAGCTCCTTAAAGTCAGCCACATTGTACATTTCGAGTTCGGATAACAAGTCCGGGTGTATGATAAATTTTTTGAACAAAACCCCAAAAAACACTCCCCCATATATCCAAAATACAAAAACAAATAGAACTTTTGAAATTTTTTTCTAAGGTGTTCAAACAATAAGAATTTAAGCTCCCTCAACGTTTCAAAATTTTGTCCTAACTCCTAACATAATAATATCTTATCAAAACAAATCAAATCCATAGACAAATATAAAAAAAAAGGTGAGAAAAAGAAGTGAGTTCTTGGGTGGTGGTCTCAATCTCTCAACACGGACACAAGCTGATTCTCCGTCGTGTCCTCCTCACCTCTCTCTCTCTCTCTCTCTTTCTCTCTCCTCTGTTGTCCAGTTGAGAGCTTTCCATTATCCCGTACTCTCCGGAGATTTTCTCTTGGTGTTCAATAGACCTCCTTATCTAATCTCTTTACCTCCCAATTTTGCATTCTAGATACACCAAAAAAATAAAGCACAAGGAAAAAATAACTCACTTTTTTCCTTGTTCAATTTTATTGTCTTTTTTTGTTTCATTTTTTGTTGGAATTATTCTGAATAAATTTCCTTTTGTTGTTGAATTAATAAATGTTCTTGCTTTTCTCCTGGAACACTTTTATTTTGTTGGGTTCAATTGTTCAATCTGATCGCGTTTGAATATTTGTTTAAAAAAAAGTGTAAAGTTGGGTTGCAAAATGTTGATTTTATTGTTTCAATATACTAGCTAGGTGTAACCCATCAAAGTAAATTGATTAGATCTTTCTGTAAATCATCTTCTTCATTTTGAATTTTCAAGTTTTGCTGGATTCAAATTTGGGGTTATTTTTTTGTGGGCATTGAAAATTGAACAAATTTACCTCCAATTTAATCAAATCAAACATTTGGGTCCTCAAATTTTGAAACTTTGATTTAAAATCAACAGAATTTAGAGCCATTTTGAGAAATGTATAGTGCACAGAACAAAAGAAACCTGCAATATGAGTACCAGGCTCAAGTAATCAATTACAGGCCAAGTCTTCATACAAGGAGGGCAAATTTGACAGTGAAATTCCAAGATATTTATGGGTTTTCAGTGGAAGGTAATGTGGATGATGTAAATGTTTTGAATGAGGTTAGAGAAAAAGTTAGGGAACAAGGAAGGGTTTGGTGGGCATTAGAAGCTAGTAAAGGTGCAAATTGGTACCTTCAAACTCAAATCTCATCAACCCTTAAAGCTTCCCTTAGATTATCAGCTTTAGCTAATGCTATTACATTGAAGAGGTTAATTAGGAAAGGAATTCCCCCTGTTTTGAGGCCTAAGATCTGGTTTGCATTGTCTGGTGCTGCTAAGAAGAAATCCACTGTGCCTGATAGTTATTATAATGATCTTATTAAGGCGACCGACGGCAAAGCCACGCCCGCTACCAAACAGATTGATCATGTGAGTTGAATTGGTGAATTTTTGCCTTACTTGATGTGTTTTCATAACTGTTGAAGAATCTAGCTTTGAGTGTGACCTTATTGGATTATGTTTTTTGTTGGGTGGTTGTTAGATGGTTAAATTGTTTTGTTTTCTGGTTGGTTTGATTTCCAGGTTCCAGTGAGTTGAACTTTTTGAGGCTTAATGTATTGTTTATAGCTGATTCTGTTTGTAACAGACTTTAACTTTTTTATCCTATTGATGTCGAATCAATTTGTGGATCGAAACATGTGAGTTTCCATGATGAGCTTTTTTATTTTGCAGTTTTCCAAGTAGGCATAAATCAATAGAGCTCCTCTTTATGTAATGTATGTATTTCATAGTGATTGATATTGTGATACCGATACATTAGGTAAGATTAGCGTGATAATGTACCGTCATCCTAGTTTTGAGCAATGAGGTAGTTGCCTCTTAATGTATTTAAGACTTAATACTCTAAATGCATGCTATAGTGTGTTACTTGGTGATATGTTCCTGTCATCGATTGTGGATTATGAAATTTTGTGTTGAGCTCGAGGTTGGTGAAGCCTGAGATATGATTTGATAGTCAGGTTTTCGGTATGAAGCTATGGGTTTGAGTATTTTGTCTGCATGTCTTATATGTCAGGTTTAGTGAGATTTATTGGTATTACAGTATCATAGTTGTAGTGTACCTTTCTGATCCTGCAAATGCATGCTTTTCATGTACTAGGTTGTATGGTAACCTCATTATACTATTAGAGTTTAAATGGATGATATATATAGGTCAGTGCCTCTAAAAAGCCCTCTGGTTGGCGAGCACCTGTACCAACAAATTCCTGTATGCATCATTACAATCATAGCATTACAGTGAATAGGCGAGTGTAGTGATTGACTAATTTATTTGGAAGTTGGAACCTCGGCGGACAACTTTGTGGGACTGAGTTATTAGCTTATTTGTGGTGTGTTGAATATCTGTAGGGCAATATAAAAACTCTACTGCAGAATTGATCAACTTCTATACATCTGCAGGACTTGCCGCGGACTTTCCCTGGCCACTCTTGGTTGGATACACCAGAGGGCCATGCAGCGCTCCGACGTGTTCTTGTTGGTTACTCTTTTCGGGATTCTTATGTTGGTTACTGTCAGGTGATTCTTCTATCTAGCTTATTTGGGCAATTTATGGGAATCGACATCACTTATAATTTGTTTGGATAGGGAAATTTGGAAGGAAAGGGAGGGATTCATTCTTCCTTGTTTAAGTACAACAAGAGCGAAGGGAAGAGAATATGAAGGATTCATTTTCCTTCCCCTTTGAATGAACCAAATTCTTATTATGTTGGAAAGGTTTGGAAGGAGAATGCAAGCTCACTCTTAATTCCCCTTCTTTTTCTCCCCCTTCCCGCCGTTACCTTTCCCTTCATTATTGCATTCCAAAACAAAGTGTTAATGCTGATACACCTCTTTTTTTTCTCCTTTTGCCTCTGGTTTCTGTAAACTACAGTCTACATTCATCTATTATTGAATTGTAGTATTTGGGTTGGTTTTTTAGAATCTTCTCTACCAAGTACCATATATTATTATATTATTAAAAAGCATAGGCAAGAATTGCAAGCGCCACGTGGCACTTTGCCCTCTTCTATTACCATTCTATCCACGTCATTGTCATACCGTTAAAGGAAATACATGGTTAATATATAGTTACGAATTCACAACTGCAAGTATGAAACGAGGATATTTATTCACCACTTGATTACACTTATTGTTTCTCTTATCAAAATTAATGATGATATTGTGGGTTTTTTATGGGAATCGAGAGTTGAGCTATGAT
Organism: Beta corolliflora; assembly: GCA_947648045.1. Taxonomy (NCBI): domain Eukaryota; kingdom Viridiplantae; phylum Streptophyta; class Magnoliopsida; order Caryophyllales; family Amaranthaceae; genus Beta; species Beta corolliflora. The sequence continues at coordinate 686,346 of CANSZD010000234.1, read as the reverse complement.
GTCCTAAATGCATAATATGACTAAAATTGACACCACTACTAGGAAATTGATACAACTGTTAGTTCATCACTTGCCAAATATAGGGAATACTACAAGTCTAGGCGTTGTCATTGAATAGAACAATCATATCTACTCCCTCAACCCCCCCCCCTCCTTCTACTGTTTTGCAGTTGTATTATGAAATGAGAGAAAGGTGCAATGGTATTGATTTTGCCCACATTTTTGTAGACAATCTGAAAACTCTTGCTGCAGTCAGTGACCCAGCTAATTTTGTTGCTCCAGGGTTTAAATTATGTTGCAGCATTATTGTTGCTCGTTATGAAGACAGAAGAAGATGCTTTCTGGATGCTTGCTGTCCTACTGGAAGATGTTTTAGTCAATGACTGTTACACAAATAATTTATCTGGATGCCATGTTGAGCAGAGAGTTTTCAAGGACTTACTCACCAAAAAGTATCCTAGGTACTATTGTATTTCCTTCAAATTTGGATTATCTAATGATATCAATTGTTCAAATGTATTTATGAAACATTGGAAAGGGAAATTGCAGGACAGCTGCTCATTTAGAAGCCTTGGAGTTCGATGTCTCCCTTGTCGCCACTGAATGGTTCTTGTGCCTTTTTTCAAAAAGCTTGCCTTCGGAGGTCTGACCAAAGATTTGTCTCTCCTTGTTTGTTTTTTAATCTATAAAGTTGGCTCCTATACTCATTATTGCTACCTGTCTGGAGTTTATTCCTCAGACAACTATGCGAGTGTGGGATGTCCTCTTCTACGAGGGAGCTCAAGTTTTGTTTCTTGTAGCTTTGGCTATATTTAAGGTGACGATATTTCCTTTTGGCTATGTGTCTCTGTCTTCCATACTTCTGTTTTAAGGAATGAGTCCCAATATTTAATGAAATTGATACAAACTCTTACTTGCAGATGAAAGAAGATGAGTTGCTTCTGACTCATCATGTTGGTGATGTTATACACATTTTGCACAAAACTACTCACCATATGTTTGACCCTGACGATTTGTTGACGGTAAGCTGAAGCTCTTACAGAGAATTTCTTTGGCGTGTGCTACGGCCGGATCATTTATCTTTTTGGCTATATGTAATGTGTTCAATTTGTGACTTTGTACAGGTTGCTTTTGACAAAATTGGTTCTATGACGACCAACTCAATATCAAAGCACAGGAAAAAGCAAGAACCTGCTGTCATGAAAGAACTTGATCAAAGATTTAGACGACTAAATTCCCTTGGTGATGAAAGTTAACTGGCTTAGTTGATCAATAGACCGAAAAAGTTGTAAATGCTTAAGGCAGAACTGCATTGCCTGAGATATTTTTGTGCTTGTAATATACATACAGAAATGTAGTTGATATAATTTTGTATAATAACAAAAACATAAACTAATCCCATCCCTTTAGAGGGCAGCTTTTGCCCTTTTTTGGCTTCAAGAAACTACACTAGTATTCTTTTTCTTCATCTTCAGGAACGTCATCTAACATGGAGGGAAGATTGCTATACATACTAATCAAATTGGAAAAATCACCATAACAATCGTGCTGCTCTTCATGTAGATAGTTCCAAGTAGTTGTAAATGCTCAAGGCAGAACTGCAAATGTGGCCAGAGATATTTTTGTGCTTGTAATATACATACAGAAATGTAGTTGATATAATTTTGTATAATAACAAAAACATAAACTAATCCCATCCCTTTAGAGGGCACTTTTGCCCTTTTTTGGCTTCAAGAAACTACACTAGTATTCCTTTTCTTCATCTTCAGGAACGTCATCTAACATGGAGGGAAGATTGCCATACATATTAATCAAATTGGAAAAATCACCATAACAATCGTGCTGCTCTTCATGTAGATAGTTCCAAGTAGGTGGCTGAGATAATTCACCAGGAGTGCTGCACCTGTTGGCTATATCCCTGTGCTTCCGAGTCCAGTCAGGGCGACTCCAAAGATACAGGGGAGGAATGATCTTGTTCCATTGTGAAAGAAGCTTGTCATCAGTGCCACAAGATCCTGGTAGGTAAAATGACTGAAAGAAAACCAATCAGATACATAACAAGTCAGATTTAAGAAAGAAATTAGGTCAGAAATAGGGGGCTATGTCATTATGTACCTCGCCAGCGAGAAGATACGGATCCTCCCATAGTAAGTCGTACCTCTTCTCAGTCCTACAGTCAAGCCTACAGCAACAAATCAAATTAATAAAAAAAGAAAGATACTCCATAATTCAAGGTGAAAATCAATGACAATTGACAAGAGAAAACTTATGTCGATACCTTTGAGTTTCCGGCGGAACAATAAGAATTAGAAGCTTTGGCTTAAATTGAAGGGCCTTGCTGATAAATTGGTTAGCCAGTGATGCTTTGTAACCAAAAGGGGGATTCAGCCCCATGATCTAGCCAAAAGAACAAGAATCAAGGCACAACAAGTTAAATGAAGAATGACGAGAGAGGAAGTCAATCGAGACCCTTCAGAAACGAGAATCTCACCAGTCGAGAACCTTCTGCCAGTTCTTTAGGAAGAACACTAAACCAATCCCTTTGCTCAAAATTAAAATCATTCTGCATGTTGGATAATGATCAGCCAAAAGTATATCGCAACAGAATATCGCAACAGATAAAAAGCACTAGATAGGCATGGAACCTTGGAAATTAGAGAACCTTCGTGCATAGTGAGTGAGATGTGTGACAAACTAAGTGACCTGGGTTTGTCATATATGTGACCCAGCTAAAAAACATTACTATACACTGAAAACCACTGAAAACCTTATATGATGGTTTTGCCACTAGATTTTGTGAAGTAACATGTACAAACTCCTCTCATATCTAATTCAACATTGAAGATTTAAGATAAGAAACAAAAGGTATTAATCATAACTATCATGAAAGACAAAACTTGAGCACTATATGGTAAAACTGCAGCATCAATAATTTTCAAAGGAGATACTATTTGGTTAATGAAATACTGAGATAGTAATACCTATAGTTGTACTTATATCATTATTTGGTACGGCCTTAGATGCACAAAAACACTCATGACAGTCATGTTTCCCAGTGCTGAAACTTAGAAGCTTCAGGAACCTCAGAGAAAAACATTTCTTTAATAGACCAAGTTTTACTCATCTAAAAATGTTTAGAGTTCACATAAAAAAAAACTTCATTCTAGCATCTCTTTATGATACATATTTTTTATATTAGTATCCAAAAAAATTTATTAAGGAAAATAAATGATAGTTGCTTAAGGTTTTGTGTTTCATCGTTTCCTATTTGCATGAAAATTGTGTTTCCACACTCCAAAGTTTCATTTCCCCTTTTTTGTGCAAAATAGGGTGCAGCTAACTCGTGTGAATTATATAATATAAGAAAACTAATTTTCTCCAACAGCAAAAGAACAAATACAAAGCAATTGTGCGACCAAAAAAAGTACTATAATGTCGCACGACAATGAGGAAGGAAAATGTTAGGGAATGTCGCAAGAGCGTGAGCCCAAAGAGAAGATAAAACACCACTATTTCATCAAAGAAGACTCCTGACCATGGAAAATACTAACAAGCTTCTCCAACAAAAGCACACACGTAGTGGCAAAAGTTTTCCATTAAATGTAATCCTCCCCCCCCATGCCTTCCAAACTTCATGTGCTAAATCTGTAAATCATAAAGATCCCTTAACAAATGAAAAACAAGTATACATAGATATAAAGTCCCCATTAAGGGAACCCAAAGACGATATTTTTCTCCAAGTTGAGATTTCCTCATGAATCCAATGAAATTCAGGACAATAAAAAAGATTCCGACCACAATTTTTGGACTCCGGACAGCTATAAAAGTGGAACCTGATAAGATAACAGTTACAACTCTAGACATGGATTTGAAAACCCCCCTACCACCAATCAGTTATATATCATATAATGATATAATCCGTTTATGTGTTGCTGAACATGATCACTTGCTCTCTCAGAAACATATAGCTTGTAAAGAAATTATTTTTATTCAATCATCTGTTTGATACTCTTAGGCCCTAGCTTGTACCCGGCTGCTTCCGTAACAAGATTCTTAAGAAACTTCTACTAAAAATTACTAAAGTATCCTTCTTTCTCAACTGATTCATAAAAATGATCACTTACTGCTGTTATAGCGACTTAACTGCCCTTGGGACGCCTCCTACCATAGGTGAATATAATGGGAAAGCTTCTTCTTCTCCTTTATAATCATATAGTGGAAGTCTAGCCAAAGCAAACCTTCACCTTGTCTCAAAACTTAAGTGAGTCTGTAAGTCTGTATTTCCAGGATACACAAACTATTCAACACATAGCCGTAGGTTTCAGATCAGTATGATGCCAAGGAGCCAAGGACCTCACCTCCATCATCCACCTCAAGCACAAAAGTTCGAGAGGTCCAAAGTATAAAACAGTCTAAGATATTGAGAGGTCCAAAGCCTAACATCCAAAGTCCATTGTTTAGCTCATCATAGACAAAAGGATGTAAAGCTGGGGTTCAACAAGAGTCAAGACAAAGATCATGAAGACGATAACAGACAAGGCACTGAACACGGAGAGGGGATAAAGTTAAAAGGTAAAATAACAATTTAACAGGCACATTTCTCGACCAAGGTAACCCTTGCGAGAAAATAAGGCCAGACAAGGCATCATCACCTCATGCATGTTGCATTTTACATTATGAGACACTTTTGGTCAGCAATGAGTACCTCCAAGCCACAAAGGGCCACTGGAGCCAAGGCGTGCACAGGATGCACATAAGCTGACATATTTGAAGAAGTGAAAATCCTAACTTTTAGATGATATAGTTATAAAAACTGTTAATCTGATTTCATTGCATAATATTGAGAATGCATCTTATTCTATTTGAAAGAAAAGGTACAGAAATAATTTGAAACGGAAAAAATGATAAAAACAACTAAAACTGAGAAATAGATATAAGATATAAGGGCTTGAAAAATAGAAAAAAATGGTCCTCTCATCTATTTTGACAAGACAACTTGGATGAGCTTTTTTTTTCCAACCAGTTCCGTGCTTCACTGGCTAGGCAGATACCCCTCAGCCGTTTGACGAATCGACTTCTGCAAAACGTTTGCTTTTTTATTTCTCCGTTTCTTCTAAAAAAGTATTCATTATTCAATAGTGTCCAGTACGCTAATTCTAATAATTATGGACACGTATATGGTCTTAATTCTAGCCACAAAAACAAGCAAGCATTTAAAACATATAAATGATTATAAATGACTTTTGACATTTTTTTGAAAAAAAACAAACAAGTATACATCAAAACTATAAGTAGAGCATCTAAGTCTAGTTAACTCGGTCTCATTGTTGGTCAGTTGGTCACGGGAAAAAAGCCCATGAAATAAGGATCGATTATTAAGAATTTAAGATAAAATAAACTCTTTAAAATTTTCAAAATACAAATTTTTTCAACACAAATCATATATTTTGACTGTTTTTTCATTTGATTCCTACAGTCTGTACGCTTGCCAATGCAATACTTTAGACCTTAATGTCTCTAATTATTAATAAGCGAAAAATTATAAAAAGTTGGTATTTTGAAGATATACATCGAGACAAATCTAAAAAACATATCGACTAAAATAAACGGAGGAAGTAGCTCACAAGATATAACAGCTCCCTCTCTCACACTCTCTCTCTCTCTCTCTCTCTCTCTCTCTCTCTCTCTCTTATCCTCCAAGGGTACCCATATCCAGTAGCAAGATGGCAGACCTAAACCATATTCCGTACCAGTAAAGTCATGTGCAGCCTCCAGGTAACAAAGATTTGGATATGTTAGGTCTGTAACTTATTATATTGGTCAAAGTACCAAAATAACAATAGTATCAAAGATGCCAATTATGAGATGAGATATCAAAGTCCACCTTAGCTGGAAAGAGATCGTAATTTCTGAATAGGCACTTCTTCCCCACACTGTCCATCTTCTTTTTCATCAAACAGCTGAAATCATTAGAACCACAACAGAAGTCCACTATCTGCAACATCATCGGCAGTTCATAGCATCAGCAACTCAGTGACGTTAACAACTATTGTATCATGATCTACCAATTACCTGAATATCTAGAAAGTTTGCCTAATCTAGCTTAAGAAATTATTTTCAGAGGTGATTTAACTCTACCCCTAAATACATACAAAAGAGCTACTGCAACATTCTTTGCATATTTTGCATCATTTGGAACTCCAATACTAAATAAAAGAAGGCGAGAGACTGAGGAAAAAGCTCTCACCATATCACCATCCTGGACGTACCAATGAAGCCTTTCAACAATCTGAAAAATACAACTGTCAGCTCCATTTATCTGTAGACTCAACTTCTCTGTCTAAAACAATTATTATTCTCAGGAAGGCGATAATGTGCGAGTAATTTATTATATTTTTTCTTTTTTGAGGGGGAGGAAGGGTACATGTTAACTAAATTCTTCCTCCGTCTTTAATTACTTGCTATATTGTTGTGGCACAAGTATCTAGGAGAGTCAAAAAGTGTGGTGTGGACCATACCTTTATGGGAAAATTGACAAAAATATTTGGGAGTTATAGGTAAGAAGATGACAAAAAAATAAGACGGAATTTTGGTACCTTTTGTGGCCCATGATTACCAAATAAAGAAATATAAAAAGTAAAAGGAGACATCCATTTATGGAAAATATAGCAAAAAAAACGGAGGAAGTACTGTGCTTTTACATGATAAGCATTAAGCAATACCATCAACATCCATACGGCAGCCCCAAAAAACAAAAACAGTGACAAGAACCAGGCATCAGCGACGGTAGGACTTCGAGTAGTAAAAGGTCAGGATTCCCAGCAACGATTTTTCTCCTTTCAATTCCACAATATTCTAATAGATGCATCATACTAATTTATCATGCATATTAGAGAAGAGAGCGTCCTGAAAAAAATATTGTCAAACACTGCCACAACGAAAAACTTTCCACTGAAGCCAAACTGCGACTAAAACAAACTGCCAAGTTGGTTACAAGGAGGAAGAGAACTGTGCCTAAAAGAATGAAGCTGAGAAACGACACCAGAGCTTCAAATTCTACATTAGAAAAACAGACTCCACAGTCTTCATGGACACTCAACCACAAATTGTAATCAAAGAGGGCTATTGATGATTTCCAACTAATGATCCCAAAATATGACTTAGGCACTAACGTCCAAAGAGCCAACTAATTAAGTTATTGCCATCAATGTGAAAGATTGATTATATTTGAAGTGGTATTTTGTGGTTGCAACTGCAAGTAGTTCCACTAGGGAAAAAAAAAGTGCATCAAAAACAAGGCCTGGTGAACTAGTTGCAATGACCTTCATTTTTCAGCAAGTTCAGTGCTAAATCTCAGGTACATAACAGTCTACCATATATATTTATTTTTTTTTTCTTTTTTTATTTTTCACTTTATTATTTTTTTTTTTTTTTTATTAAATTAAAAATAAAATAATATTTATTTTTTATTTTTTTTTTTCTTTTTTTTTTTTATAATATATAAATTAATATATAATTTTTATAATTTTTTCATATATTTAAGTAGATATTGAACATCATTTTTCCAAGCATTAAAAATGGGCGAGGAATTAAATTTAGAGGTATTGAACATCAATTTTCCAAGGATTAAAATGGCCAGAATTCAATTTACTTGTCACCAGGATGTAAAGCAACATAAAGTTGCCACAGAAATCTATGAACACTCTCGAACATTGGATAGAGAAGTCAAAAGTTCGCACTGATAAATCATTAAAGAAAAATAAACATACTAGGTATTAGAGATACATGATCATGTATGTTCACTTAGCACATTCATATAAACTTATATGCATAACAGCACAGATTCAACATCATTATTCATTTCCTCACTTTATGATTTTTGCATCAGAGTAGCAATTAGTTCACCTACTGTTTATTAAAAATAAAAAAGAAGACTTATTATATAATAGTATCCTTTTCTTATAAAAGCAGAACTTGCCTCCTGGAGCTTATCCGGTTTAGTGAAATGCCGTCCATAGGATGAGTAGGACATGCCATGTAAGAAGGGTGCGAGATACACATCAAGCCTTTTCTGCAACAATATAATCAATTAAAGTGCTTCAATAGCATGAAGAACTTTACTTTATTCGAAAAGAAGACAAAGTATTAAGAAGCTCATATAATTCCATAAGGCTCTATCCGACGGTTGCTTAGAAGATGAAGATACATGCAGACCACTAAGCCAGTAAGAGAACCGCCAACCTAACAATCAGGAACAAGATGTGCATAAATTTCATAGGAATATGACAATAGATTAGGCAGCTGCAGGGGAGGTTTCCCCATAACATACCCATCTAAATCTTCAAACTTTTTAACCTACACAGTACATACTTCTCACATTAACAGAGGGCATAATTCCCTTTCCCGTAATTGCCCACCATTGTACACGGAAACCATACAACTGGACTATCTATGGCTTCTTAAGAGCCATTACAATACTTACTCCTTGTATATTAAACCCATTGAATTAAACAACAGTTCTGGACTGAATGACTTACTTTTCTAGCAAAAGACAGGGCAATATACAAAATTTTCATGTGATTAAAAGTCTCCAACATTCATTTTATGATCTCCTATACAAGGCTTATTTATTATATCCACAGCCTACCCCACTTCACCTGCAGAGGGAAAATTATCATATCAGCAGCCTATCTTACCCATTACTTTGTCCAACATTGCCAAATGGGAAGGAATAGAGTAGCATCAACCAGTTCCACTGCCATTCCTTGAGTTACAAATGACAGTAGTTCTGTTAGATTTTTCTTTTGCCCATGATACAAAATAATATCAGAATATTGTTGAATTACACAATATACCATAAACATATAGCTCTCGCCTCTAGTTTTTGGAAATGCATTTTGGCCAATAGTCGTTAACTCATTATATACACAAGCATTATTGATATAAAAGAAAGTATTATAGTTCAAACCTTCCACAGTGGGATCTGTCGGAGCATCTCTGCACTACAGACACTCTTTGCATCATCAACAGTGCCACCATCATCGAGCTTCTGCAAGGCTGTTCGAATGGCCTTGCAACAATTAATGGGGGAAAGAATAGTCAAAAGGCCAGCAAATATCTTGAATTCTTGACACAGTTAAAACATTTTAAGCAGCAAGCAATTTCAAAAAGTCCAGACATAATACCTTAACTGTGACCTCAACTTTCACCTTTGTCAGGGTCTTGTCTATATTTTGATTAATTTTATAATTGGAGGGAACAATATGCTGCTTCTTGAACTCATCCACATCAAATGAAGAGTTGACGTTTTCCATCAGAGCCATTATTCTGCAGAAGAAATGTCATAAATATTTTGTGGTACCAAAAGTAAATAGTAACACCATAAGAGCTAAACCTTCACCTTCTCTCCATTGTGACATCAATGACAGGACTTGAGCACCTTTGTTTCTCTACCAGAGGCTTTGCTGTTTGAACAGCACTGGGTTTCTTCCAATATTTGTCAGCATTGCCAGAGTGCACTACATTTGACTTCAGATTTTTCTCAGAATTGAATTTACTCTTCTCAGGAACTGCTTTAATTGCTGTCAATGTCGCCAAAGCATGAGGCTTTGGAAAAGATTTCACATGACCCGTTGAAGCAAATGACAAATTACTAAACCTTTCACTCTTCTGAGCAACAGAACTAGGTTTACTACCACCTTGCCCAACTAACCTAGTTGAATCACTACCTCTGAAACTATTTTGGACCTTATCAACTTGTTTGACAGTCTTCTTTTCAACAGTTTCAGTTGCAGAATGATAAGTAATCAGTTTCCTTTTCATTGGCAAGACATTAACTCTAGTCAAAGGTTTTTCTGGAACATGTTTTTTCTCTTTGAAAACACCAGGAAAAATTATATGGTTCCTCAGCGGGGTTCCAAGTTCTGGATCAATTTCATGGTCCCTGTGCAAAGTCGGGAGCAAATCCAAACAGACGCATGAAATCAGAACCAAAAGTTCAGATGTCAAATTATGCAATAACAGAAATTAATAAATAACCTACAGGCAATATATCAAGATACGCTTTATCAGAAGACCATCCCAAGCTCTTTGCAAGACTCCATTCACATCATCATTGTCATCAAAAGAAATTTCACTGCAGAAGTGATCGAAAGTCTAGCATCCATTAAGTTGGAACTTTGATACAGTATGAAGCAATCATTCAAGACTGATTACCTTGGTAAGCATTTCCTATGATATGATTTAGGACAACGTCTACAGACTGCAAATTGTAGGTCATCAACTTCTCTATCCTCTACTTGCTTACAAACAAAACATTTATGTGAAGGACAAACAAAAGAGTCTCCAGCAAATATTTTCGTCTCAAGGTCCTCCATCTGGGTATCATTTTGCTGCTGGAGTTTTATAGAAACACATCTGGGATGATAAAACCGGCCACAATTAGCAGCAACACAAGGGAAGACCTGAAAGAAGTTATGTTAGATAAACTAGACTGCACAGCACAAAGTCGCACCAAAGAAATTTTTTTAAAAAAAAAATCATAGTTCAGATCCCCATCCTCTCCATATGACAAGGTCGTCATACACTAATGCACTCTAACATGAGACTGAAAGCCTGCCAGAAGAGCACTCTAGCACTAATGTCGATCCAGCCTTCATCAAGTGGCATCTTAAAGTTACAGCGGCTGCGGGGATATTACACGAACTGAGCAGGATAGACACATGATTGATCCACTGAAAATTTGAAGTGCAAGACACGCAACTTGCAGTTATACTTCAGTTTTATCAATTATAATTGAGAAAAAAGTTTTCTGTTCCAAATAAGCATCTTGCCAGCATTCTTACTAGTTAGGATTCATACTTCTTCATGGAGACTAACTTTTCAACACTTTGGTAGCATCCATTACTCCTAAAAAAAAAAACTTTTGTGCCATGATGTTTATTTGACCCTCCACATATCCTTTGGCCGAACACTTTGGCCATGTTTTATTTTATTGGCTTTAATTTGCTTTTCAATTTGGTCAAACAGACCAAAAAAGTGTTGGAGCTAATTTTGTTAAACTGCCTCTAATAAAATGCAAACAACAAACACAATTAATTTTGCCAAACACTTTTGCAAACAATTGCTTAAACAAAAAGCCAACTAAACCAGCCAAAAGCCAAAAGCCAACAACCAACAGCCAACAGCCGATTACCAAACAACCCCTTTATAAATCCTATTCAGTCTTGCTGCTTCTTACACAAAGCTTTCGGGTACAAGTACAATGAATAGTTGAGGATAACCACGAACAATTAAAAGCTCAATGGTAAAAAGGAAAAAGTAAGAAAGGACTCCTAAAACAAAGACAAGATAATAGACCAAAGAGGGGAAAAAAGGATCTCGTAAGAATTTCAACAGGGTATACCTCTGGGCTAGAAGACATGTTTGATGAGCCTAACTTTCCACAAATAAAACACTGATGTTGCTGATATTGACAGTTCTTGCAGATAAAATTGGGAATAGCCTGTAAAAAACAATAATCATGACAAATGCAAATTGTTATGCATAATACATATAAACCTTATGTAGGAGAATGTTACCTACATTAACTTGTGCTGCCGATAGGCCAAGACTATCACACAATCCCTCTCCAGAGGCCTCAGTTGCATGAAAGGACCTCATACACCTCCCTTCACAACTGTCAAAATGCAAGACATCAAATGGGAAAACAGTAAACAGTTGGCAGATATTGAAAGGCAAACATACAACTCCATGCATAGATTCAACAGTTACTCCATGTACCCCAATGATTTATTTGTGTCATCTCAGATGAGGCACATCCAGGCAGGAGAGGAAAGCATGACCAACTGAATGACAAGTTTGTGTGTAATAGAACTATATATTTCATAGCAAACAGTGAAGATTAAAACAGCTTTTCCCAGAAAGTAGAAATAAACAGAAGCACTCCAAAAATTGAGTTTTACTCTACCAAAAGGATGCTTTTACATTTTTGACAATACAATCTTCTGGTTACCTGACACCCCACTCCTCTGCTCACTTGTCACTACCAGCTCAATGAATTGAGGATAATTGCAGACCTAACGTTTCTTGTACACGTCAGACAAAAACATTAGCATCTTATGTCTCCTCCAGCTATAATCAAGTGAGGGATTTATAATGACTGTAGACGAATTTGTATCTATTTCATTAGCAAGTGAGGGATTTAGGAGAATCCAGTTATAATCAACTAGAAGAACAAGGGAGCTATAATTTTTTTGGAACACCTATAATAGTAAATATCACTATTATTATATAAGGAACACAGTAACAATTTGTCATAAACAACATTGTATTAACTCAGTACACTCTAAACTTTTATGTGAAAATGTAGAGGCAGAACACCAATTAGAAGGAGTATAAATTGGATGGACTGGACTGGATTTTGCCATGTCTAAATCAAGTCCAAAGTTTTTTGGACTCGAGAAATTGAGTCTATAACTAGTCAAAACTTTTCACGAGTCTAGTCCAATTCAGTCTAAAATTTTTACTTAAATCCGAATTCAGTCCAGTCCAGTCCAAATTTTCAAATTAATTTATTATCCAGTTTAGGCCATTTTTCTAAAAGATAAATCCATTTTGGTACAACTAATTTTTCAAAACGAAATAATGTATCAGAGATAAATTAAAAACATATCATTACATAAGTAATAACACTCCTCTTAACGTAGTTCCGAATGTAAAAGAACATGCAACCTAGGAGACATGTATCCTTGAATATGAAGTTCTTGACAATCCAACTTTTTTGGAGTCAATTCTTTATCGCTTGTTGGAACATGAATAAAAATTTCTATTTCTATGTTTCATTCTATTTCTTTTCATGGACTATATATTAACTAGGTTGGGGGGTAAAATTAATCCTTGTTCATACGTCGGCTTCTCTGGTGCAAAATGAGCCACTTCAAATAGGTTCATTGCTCCAGCCTAGAATACGATTAATCCAGCATGGGCTACATGAGCAGATAAATTGATAAGTCGAGCATTCCCCGCCCACCAAGTGACCGGTGTACACAAAAAGTTTGGACACAAGATTGGATCCAATCTGAAATCTTTTGGAATCAAAAATTTGGGTCCAAATCCAATCCAAACTTTTTTCGGTCTAGTCGGACCTTTCTCAATCCACTTACAAACCAAGCAATCAAACAAAGTAGAAATAGAAAGTTGGAGTAAGCAAGAGAAGTAAATACCAAAGAATATCCCCCCCGTTGTCACAAAGTGAGCAACATGTATCAAAGAGGTCATCATTGTCAGATGAATCATCAAGCTCATCAGAATCATCCACAATTTCATCAACAATAAAGTCGTCCCTCTTCACCAGAGCGTTCCTGGTAGACAAAGGTAAATCTTAATTTTAATCCATTATACATAGTTACATACTACTCCCTCCGGTCTTTATTAGTTTACCCGTTTCTTTTGCACAGAGTTTTAGGAGAAACAATGTTGTGGGACATAGAAAGAAAGAGAAACTATTATTTTATATTAAAGTTGAATGTATGTGTGATGGAAAGTTAGTGGTCCCATTCCAAAAATAGAAACAAAAGAAATGGGCAAACTAATAAGGGACATCCCAAAAAAGAATAAGGGTAAACTAATAAAGACCGGAGGGAGTACATTAGAACAATAATAAAAATTAACATCTTGAACTGACCATTTGAAGCACTTTCCCCTTTGTAGGCTTTTCCAATAAAATTCCAAGCATGTACTGTCCAAGGAATTCGTTGTCAAAACAAGAGAATTTCTATCTTAAAAACACATATATAGGACGGGATGTATATTAATCAATTAGAAACAAAAGCATATCTCACAAAATAAATTTCAAGATATACATAGTTTGTCTCTTTAGGCGAGATTAAGTCCACTTATGAAATTCATTTATTTCAGATATAGTTGAAACTTGAAAGTATCCTAAGGACATGAATGACTCCTAAAGCCCAAATAGAAACTTATAACACCATCTTATTCATACAAGAGAGAACATGATAAACACAACCTATGAAATCCTTGAAAGAAAACAAATAAATAGAACATTGAAAGAGTACGGAAACAAATGTGCTTCCACTCATGGAATCCCAACACCTGGATCTAATATTTACTCCCTTCATCTAACTTTTCTTTACTCTCCTTTTCGGGTTGTCCGAGGTTTTTGTTCACACTTCTACTATAGGTTGAAGAAAACAGCTTGATTAAAAAAATTCCACTCTTATCCCTCCATTACATTAAATCCTAGTAGCCTTATATGCACGCTATGCGTGCGAAGTCGAAGTATGAGTGCTAACTGCTTTGCAGTTTGTTAGATCAATTTTTCCCTTCTTTATTTTTATTTTTAGACTAATAGAGTGGTAGGTGTTGTGGTTCTTAGTAAAGTTTGCAGAAAAGGATTGGGCACTAAGTTTCTTATAAGTGGGTTCATTGGGTTAATTAGGTGTTATTGTTAACGGAGTTGACAATCGTTAGTTATGCGGTTGTACTTTTAAAAGATCGGGGTATATGATGAATTTTCAAAACATTCGGGGTATTTGGTGAACAAACCGAAAACTCGGGGTTATTTTATGAATAATTTGAAGAAAAGAAATTCTTTATTGTACATCAAGTCTACCCTCTTTGTATGGCAAGCTAGCAAGATGCAAGTAGCATAAGCATGTGCATCTACTTTATGTATACATGTCTAAGCACACTTTTGAGTCCTACATAAACACAGACAAGAATATAAGTTTCTTATCAACTCAAAGTCCTTAAAGATTAAGCTCCGATAATAATTCATGTTGACTACACATCAAAGTGTAAAGCCTAAGAGTATTATAGATAAGAACAGATCACCCAACCTACACGCAGTCCCATCTCAGCCGAGTGCAATCTATGGCATAAGTTATATGAATAGATTCAATTTCTTAGGTATACTAATGATGAACATGCAAGCAATTCAAGTCATCTCGGGAGAAGTAGGATTTAAAGAGAGTAAATACCTCAGAATTCATGAAGGTTTTGTCACGTTTAGCAGCACTTCTAATCAGTGAGATATGATCCATACAGTCAACTTCTGAAGGGGCAACCTCATATGTACTGCAATACATGATAAATTGATAATTGATAGTGAATACATTATATAATGTTATAATCAATACATATTGCAAAACCAGATAGTAATACCAAAGACATCATTCAAACCTGAAAACTCTTGATAAGTGGCACCATATAGAGTTTTTAGTTGCCTGTGGATTATGTTTAACGAAATGAAGGCATTGTATCGTGATCAGTATTGACCTAATTGTAGCCTCAAACAGCTTTTTCGGCTTCAAAAGCTTTACCCAGAGGTTACCCTTGCACAACACCGAAATTTCCGGCTGTACATAGGCAAGCTCATATCTCCATGCTATGACTTGTTTATAGATCTTTCGAAGACCACCATCACAAACACCAGATATAAACATCCGGAGGTTTACAGTATCAATAGGCTCGTCATTGCGCCATTGAAGGGGCAAAAATGCAAATGAAATGTGTTCATTCTCCTGATTGACGAACTCATAATCAGTCACGCTATCAGGATACATCTCACCCTCTTCATCTGAAGATGCCATTTACTTCTGCAGATGACTGCACGGCAACAATTGTTATGAAATCAGCTCTATGTCATATACCAAGCTAATCTTGAGTAACATACGCCAGCCATAATGCCAGAAGAAAGAAAAACACACAAACAGGTAGCTAAAGCTAAATGAGAATCCAGCAAAAGTCACTAGTGTAAAGAGCCAACTAGAGTCAAGCATCAAATTTTGATACAAGAGTCTTAAGCCATAAATTTCAGTTGTCTGTTAGCATTTACATGTAAACATATATACAGATACAATTGGTCTAGAAAGAGTCTACTTGTTAGCATTATAAAAAATGAACGAAAAACGGCGAGTTTAGCTCTAAGCCTCTAACCTTTCTACACCAATAGAAAGATAATTTCCAAAAGACACAAGGAAAAATTTATACAAAAAGGAAGTAGCATCCTAAGGGAAGAAGAAAACTGTGATTTGTGAGAGTAGAGGCATGCAAATTCCCTGTTACCTTCATAAGTAGCAACATTATTACGTGATTTCGACAACCTAAACATAAACCGGAAATTGTTGCTTTCCCACTTAATGATGAAAGCCAAAAAAAATTCCTATTAGGACGAGCCAACATCATCAATTCTAAAAATCTCTATACTTAAAAGGCGAAAATAAGATCAATAAAATGATAATAAGGAACTAATTAAGCAAAAAAATAGTATGCTGAACATGCTCGATGAAACCCTCGTACTGTAGCACCGATGAAGCGAACACAACGCGGAATTCGAAAAGACAATCACCATAACATAAATACATAATACTTAGAATTTTACCTAAAAGAAGACATTATACTATATAGAATTCCTCCAAAATCCCAAGGTCAAATAAACTAGAAATAAAACTAAAAAAGAAGAAAAGATTCCTCTAAATAAGACTTAGAATTTTGGCGAGAGAAAACAGAGATGGAAAAAACTACATGATAAAAAAAATGAGTAATAGATCATAACGTAAAAAAAAAAACCAGGAATTACGAAGCATTTCAATCAAAACAGCAAAGTAAAACTAGATGATATACAAAAATTCATACAGCAAGGAGAAAACAGAGATTGAAAATACTCTGCACATAATTTAAAAAAAATACTAAAAACACAAAGATAAACGAGATACGAACTGAAATTTTAAAAAAAAAAACGAAAAAGAAGAAGTAAATAAAATTGAAGATAATTCAGGAAGAAGCAAGCAAGAGCAATTAATGGCGTTACAGCATCAATTATACGGAAAATTCAAAAAAAAAATATTATCGTTTAGGAAGGAAAACCTTACTGAAATTGCAGCAATAATGTGGAGAAAATGAAGAGTGAAAACCCTAGAATGAAGTTGAGATTGATGGAGAGAGATTATAGTTTCCAAAAATGGAGGAAAAAATGGAGAGGAAAGGTGGAGGGAGTGGGGGGAGTTGCAGACTTGCAGTAGTAGGCTCTTTTTTAAGTTGTCAGTAGGCGTTTGTAGAGTGTAGTAGTAGTACGAACTTTCAGAATACAAACCGTTTTTGGCCGTGAGATTTTGGATTTACTTGATTTGTTTCATTTTTTTATTGCTTCTCCTACTTGAGTACTAGGCGTACTACTAGTCTACTACTCTACTAGTACATACATGTTTCTCGACTCTAGTCTATGATTCTACAATTTATTTTTTATTTTTTATTTTTTATTTTTTATTTTTTTTTGCTTTTTCCAAATAAAGGATAAGTTGCAATTAGGATAGTATTTTCTCAAGGCTCTAGCTTAACTTATCTAATAGTCTCTTATGGATTCCCTCAAAAAAAAAAAATACTCTCTTATGGATAAGCATGTGAATGAGGTGATATACTGATATATTATGGAGCTAATGTATTATATAGTACGACATGTGCGTTATGTCTCCTACTTAGTTTTATAATTCTTTTGGTAATTTAAGATCTAAAATTTTTTTGTGATACAACTTGAGCCTATTTTAAGGTGTTGATTCACTGGTTTCTCAAGGCTGAAACTTGACTTAACTAAAGACGTGTTTTCTATTGCATAGGCATGTAAATAATGTTATTAAAGTGTTGGACTATAATTTAAAACTGATTCAAAGTTGTCTCGAATACTATAGGAGCATATTGATTGTAGTTTGTTAAAAAGTTAAAGAGCATGTTTCATGTACTTGGTAAAATTTATGGTAGATCATGGGTCCATGTTCACCCATTAAGTTTATTTATCCTTAATTCTAGTTAGAAGTTAGGATTTGTCAACCTATATAAAGCATTATATGCTACGATTATTAATTGGAATGAATGAATATTATAGTCTTGTTTTTTCATATTCTTTCCCCCCTCTCATCTCTATCATAATCTCTATTATATAAGGAAAGGGGGAGCTATGGTGTCCCCATATTAATTTACTTAAATGCCCATTAGTAAAGTAAGTACTATTAAAAAAAGGGAAAAATCAAGTCAAACTCAAAATAACATTAAAAAATTAACTTCACTATTGAAGACTGTTACGACAGATGTGAGAAAGAACAAATATTGAATGCAAAACAAAGAAAAAACACGCACAGATTTAACGTGGTTCACCAACGGAGTGTTGGCTACGTCCACAGGCAGAGAGAGAATAATATTATTGATGAGAAGGATAACCAGAATTACAGAGGTGATTATGAACTAAATCGTCAATTAAATAAACTAGGTTTAAAACCTATTTATAAGTAAATTCGGAAAACGCGTTTCCGCGTCAAACTGCACACCGCCCGATCAGGTCGGGCGGTACTCGCCAAACCAGAAGTCGTCTCGGGCCCGATCGGGCGACCATCGCCCGAGTCGTAATTCGCTACAACACCCGATCGGGCAAACACGCCCGATGCCATTGGGCGGCCTGCTCCTTGAGCACCTGCTGAGACGCTGACCCCGGCCGATCGGGCGAGCCGACGAACACTCCTTCTGACCAGGTTCAAGGCACAAATTCCTACAAATCTCCACCTTGACTTGAATCCTCTCACAATGAACCAGATAACCAGTTAACAGACGCATTGAACACAATGCATGCCCAGATTCTCCTTGCAACCAGATTTGCCCTGAAAGACAACCAGACCAGATTTGTCCCTTCAGGACACCAGATTAGCCCCTAAAGGCCCCAGACTTGCCCCAAAAGGCAATTAACAATCACGAACATTGAGCAAGTTCAAACAATGTTGAAACTTACTCTGTGGACACAGGTCTAGTGAACATATCAGCAGGATTATCAGCAGTACCTACCTTCTTCACCTTAACCCTCTTCTCACTCCTCAAAAAATGATATCTCACATCAATGTGCTTAGTCCTCTCATGATGGACTTGATCCTTGGCTAAGCATATTGCACTCAAACTGTCACAATACACAATGGCCTGATCGTGATGCAAACCAAGATCACTGACTAGCCCCTTTAACCATATTCCCTCTTTAGCAGTTGTTGTCAATGCCATGTACTCTGCTTCAGTAGTAGACAAAGTAACTGTAGCCTGCAAAGTTGCCTTTCAACTAACACTAGAGCCACCAAGAGTAAATACATAACCAGTCATAGACCTTCTACTGTCTACATCTCCAGCATAATCAGAATGAGAATAACCAGTAACTAAACACTGAGTATCATTCCCATAAATGAGACCAACATCAGACGTATCTCGAAGGTAACGAAAAATCCTCTTGACTGTCTGCCAATGCTCCTTACCAGGATCACCCATGAACCTACTAACAACACTGACTGCATGTGCAAGATCCGGCCTAGTGCAGACCATATCAGACTCCCTACTGCACTAGCATAGGGAACCCGACTCATGTACTCCTTCTCCTCAGCAGACTTGGGTGCAAAAGCAACAGACAAATGATTATTGGAGGCACTTGGAGTATCTATAGGCTTAGCGGTTGACATGCCAAACCTTGACAAAATCTTCTGAATGTAGCCTTTCTGTGACAAGAAAAGCTTCCTCTGATCTATTTCCCTATAAATCTTCATCCCCAAAAATTTTTTCGCAGCACCCAAATCCTTCATCTCAAACTCAGCACTGAGAAGACCCTTCAACCTCTGAATATCAGACTTGGACTTTGCAGCTATGAGCATATCATCTACGTACAGGACCAAATAAATACATGATTCATCATCCAGCTTGTTGTGATACACACAACAATCATACAAACTCCTGTTGTAGCCCAACTCAATCATATAACTGTCAAACCTTTTATACCACTGCCTAAGAGACTGCTTTAGCCCATACAAGGACTTCTTCAGTCTGCAAATATAGTCTTCTTATCAGGAACTTGGAACCCATCTGGCCGAGTCATATAAATCTCTTCTTCCAACTCCCCATGTAGAAAAGTTGTTTTCACATCTAGTTGCTCAAGTTCAAGATCCTGATGTGCAACTATTGCTAGTAGCACCCTGATAGAAGTGTGTCTAACCACTGGTGAAAAAATCTCATTATAGTTAACCCTTTTTTTCCTTTGAGTGAACCTTCTTGCAACAACCCGAGCTTTATACTTGACCTCCTCAGAAGGTGAGGTCCCTTCCTTCTTCTTGAAAACCCATTTGCAGGTGACAATTTTCCTCTCGTTAGGACGCTTGACTAGCTCCCAAGTCTGATTCTTATCCAGAGACTCCATTTCATCTCCCATAGCAGCGAGCCATTGAGCAGACTCACTACCTGAGACAGCTTCTTTGCAGGTGGATTGTTCATGAGTATCTACCTCCACCTCCTCAGCAACCTGCAGTGCATAAGCAACCATGTCCTCAAAGCCATGCCTCCTAGGAGGTCCCACACCAACTCTTCTAGCTCTATCAAATGCTATGCTCGTTCGATGTGCTTCAGATGAGGCAGATTGATGAATAGAAGACTCAGATTCAGTTGCACCATGTCGACCTTCTCCACCTTGGTGATGTGATTCACTCTCATCATGAGTGACTTGCAGCTCCACCTGTTTATCAACATTACTACCAACAGACACCACCATGGACTTCACGGTGGGGTTAAGCATAGAATTTTCATCAAATATTACACTTCTACTAAGTATAACTCGACTCTCAGAAGGTGACCAGATTCTATAGCCCTTAACTCCACTCCCAAAACCCACAAATACACCCTTCTTAGCTCTAGGTTCTAATTTACCCTCACTTACATGATAATAAACAGTAGAACCAAAAACTCTCAACAAAGAATAATCTGCAGGCTAACCAGACCACACCTCATAAGGTGTTTTACGATCAATACCAAAGGTGAGGTCCACGGTTGATCGGATAGCAAGCCGTACTTACGGCTTACGCCCAAAATCTTCTAGGTAACCCAAAGATTAGAGAGCATGCACCTCGCTCTCTCCAACAGTGTCAGATTAATGCGTTCTGCTACCCCGTTTGGTTGTGGAGTATTCCTGACAGTATGATGGCGAGCAATACCTTCATTCTTGCAGAACTCATTAAACTCAGACCAACAAAATTCCAGACCATTATCAGTACGCAGCCTTTTGATCTTCCTTTCAACTTGATTTTCCACCAAAACCTTCCACTGCTTGAAGTTCATGAAAGCCTCACTTTTATGCTTCATCATAATTACCCAAGTCATCCTTGAATAATCATCGATACAAAGTACATGTGACCTCCAATAGACTTAACTCGGGAAGGACCCCAACAATCAGAGTGAATATAATCAAGTGTGCCCTTTGTAGTATGCACAACCTTTGGAAACTTGCTGCGATGAAGCTTCCTAAATACACAATGCTCACAGAACTTTAGATCCTGCACCTTGTGCCCACACAGAAGATCCCTTTTTGACAGAATTTGCATCCCTCTTTCACCCATATGTCCAAGCCTCCTATGCCACAACTTGGTCATATCCTCCTTGGGAACCTCGGATGATGCAACAAAGAGGTAACTCCGTCACGAAGAGAACCTTGAAGAAAATACAAGGTACCATTTTTAATACCTTTCAGAACTACCTTCGAACCCTTGCAGACACTCATAACTCCACCTTCACCTTGAAAACTGAAACCTCTACTATCAAGAAGACTCAAAGATATCAGATTCTTTGTCATCAGTGGAACATGCCTAACTTCGTTCAAGGTACAGAATGTACCATCATGAGCTCTCAATCTGATGGAGCCTATTCCAACTACTTTGCTGGCAGCACTGTTGGCCATAGAATCACTGCCCCCCCATCTATCTGCTCATAAGTTGAAAACCACTCCCTGCAGGGACTAATATGATACGATGCCCCAGAATCAAGAACCCACACATCCCTATAATGTGACTAGTTATTAGCAACTAGGGCCAGATCTTCCTCAGAATTACCATCAGTTTCTGCTAGAGCAGCAGAACCTTCATTCTTGTTCTGTTGCTTCTTTTTCTTAGGACATTCATTTTTCCAATGCCCCTTTTCCTTACAGTAATTACAGACATCATTAGGTTTAGCATCCTTAGAATTTGAATTTTTATGGTTCGATTTCTTTTTACCAGATTTTCCCTGTCCCTTACCCCCAGTGACAATTAATCCAGATGTCTGATTTTCTGTACTAGAACCAGATGCCTGATGACGGACTTCTCTAGTATGAAGAGCATATCATACTTCTTCTAATGATAGACGAGCATATCATACTTCTTCTAATGATAGACTATCTTTCCCAACAATAAAAGAATCCATAAAATTCTCATACGATAAAGGCAAAGATACTAACAGAATTAAAGCAGCATCCTCATCATCTACTTTAACATCAATATTACGAAGATCTAGCAAGATAGTATTCAATTTATCTAGATGGTCCTTCAGAGACATACCTTCCTGCATACGCAGGCTGAACAAACGTTGCTTCAAAAGCAACTTGTTGGTTAGAGATTTTGTCATATACAAACTCTCCAACTTCAACCACAGAGCGGCGGCAGTATCCTGCTCCGCAACCTCAGTAATTATGTCGTCAGAAAGACACAACATAATCGTTGAATGTGCCTTCTCCTCCAGAACGGCCATCTCAGCGGTTTCTGAATCCGATGACTTCTTTGCCAATGATGCCCACAACCCTTGTTGCTTCAGTAAAGCCCGCATCTTGATCTGCCACAGACTGAAATTGTTTCTCCTAGTGAATTTATCGATTTTCACATTCATCCCACACATCTTTCTCACTCGGATCGAACACAAAGCTCTGATACCAATTTGTTATGACAGATGTGAGAAAGAACAAATATTGAATGCAAAACAAAGAAAAAACACGCACATATTTAATGTGGTTCACCAACGGAGTGTTGGCTATGTCCACAGGCAGAGAGAGAATAATATTATTGATGAGAAGGATAATCAGAATTACAGAGGTGATTATGAACTAAATCGTCAATTAAATAAATTAGGTTTAAAACCTATTTATAAGTAAATTCGGAAAACGCGTTTCCGCGTCAAACTGCACAACGCCCGATCGGGTCGGGCGGAATCCGCCCGATCGGTCGGTAATCGCCAAACCAGAAGTCGTCTCGGGCCCGATCGGGCGACCATTGCCCGAGTCGGAATTCGCTACGACGCCCGATCGGGGGCGGCCTGCTCCTTGAGCACCTGCTGAGACGTTGACCCCGCCCGGTCGGGCGAGCCTGCCCGATCCGATCGGGCGAGCCGACGAACACCCCTTCTGACCATATTCAAGGCACAAATTCCTACAAAGACAATCAATTATGAGCCACCAAAAAAAACATTGAATATAATATTTAGTACATTTATGTTGAAAAAAGTAAAAGGAAATATTACATCAATCAAATATTTTATCAATCAATTCACAAACACAATAAAAAAATGTAAAATTCAATCAATTAACAAAGTGAAATGATTTATTTAATACAAAAGACTATGTTAATACAACATAAGAAATCCTAAATAAATTTACTTAACGTTCTTTTATCGTTCATCAAGTTTAATTTTAAAAACCTAAATGAAGAATAAGTAAAAAAAATTAATAAAATAAGAGTTAAGTGATAGCCTGATAGAGGTTTAAACTACGAAATTTTAGCCCAAAAAAATGTCTAATGTTCAAAATGTTACCCCTGTTTATGCCCAAAGAGTCTAGAATTCATGTTTGAAAAGATTTAAAAAATATCAGGCACGCATCGCGTGCATAATTTGCTAGTTTCAACCTGGTATAAGCGCTAGGGTAGATCCCAAAGAGAGAGAGAGTGTGTGTCAAAAAAAAAGCATGAGTGAAGGAAACAAGCAACGCAACTTGGTTTCAAAATTGTTTGCTTGTGAGCAAATATATATTGAAATTTTTAACCATGGCAAGTATGGTTTGTGTTTGATGGGTTCACTTTTAGCCCATGAGAATAGGATTTCATATTCTTTGAAAAAGAGGGCAAAAAAAATTTATTTGGGGGTGAAGGAGCAGTCTTTACAAGTATGGAAGTCATAATCAACACAAAGACGAATTTTCAAGGTTGTAGCAATTGTGAACAAGTCGATGTGGTTAATTTGTATCACTATGTCAAAGAGTATTGATAGAGAAGTGCTCCATAAAATGAAGGTTGGTGATAATGCATGTGCATCAACAAATTAGATTTTTGCGGTGAGAAGTGCATCATAGAATTTGAAGAGAAGTGCTTCATATGTTAATGGAGAGTTGTCTCCATGAAAAATCAATTAAATTATGTAGGTGATGAGATGTGCATCACAAATTGAAGTATCTAAGAAAATGTTGTCAAATTTAACTAGTAATACGTTAAATAATTGATAGAATGAAGGAAATTATGGCAGAAGCAATTTCTGTAAACGTGACGAATTGGAGCAAACAAATCTATTTTGCTTCAAATGTGGAAAGAGAGAGTGAGCTCTTCATGGTAGTTTGGATTGAGGTCAAACATGAAGGTCATGAATTTTGAATCAAGAGGGCATGTTGGACTATAAAACTGATTCAAAGTTGTGCGAAAATTTTAGGAGCATATTGATTGTAGTTTGTTAAAAGTTAAAGAGCATGTTTCATGTACTTGGTTAAATTCATGGCTAATCATGGGTTCATGTTCACCCATTAAGTTTATTTATCCTTAATTCTAGTTAGTAGTTAGGATTTGTCAACCTATATAAAGCATTATATGCTACGATTATTAATTGGATTGAATGAAGATTATAGTCTTGTTTTTTCTTATTCTTGCCCCTCTCTCATCTCTATCATAATTTCAACATAAAGAGGAAATGTACGTAGTACAAAATGTATGTGATGTTCCTACATTTTTGATATGTTATACGCTTTTTTTACTGCTTGATCATTCTTTCTAGACTGCTAGTATATGTGAGATGTGTCCTTATAGGCTACTAGTATGTACGTAATATGTCCATCTAAAAATCTATGGGTGGTTCGGCAAAAGTAATTGTTATAATTTTGAGTCGTGTTATTTGCTAATTATTGTGCTATATGTATGTCGGATGTGGTGCACGATCAAAATTGAATTTATTAGGGGAATTTAATTGGGAGAAAATGAAAGCAAGCGAAAGGGAGGGAATTCCCTTAGCTTGTTTGAATAGGATATGGGAAGGCAAACTATTAGTTAGCACTTAGCAGGTTATTCACTCAACATGGGAGTATGAATTGAGTGATTAACAGTCTGTTTGGTTCATTTGTAGTAAAGAAAAGGAAGAGAAGAGAAAGGAAGGGAAGAGAAAGGAGAAAAAAACTAGCCTTCTCATGTTTGATATAAATTTTCTCTTTCCTCCCAAATTCCCCCACTTTTGGGAGGACAGGAAAGTTAAATTTTATTAAAGAGTCTTTCCTTCCAATTCTTTTCATTTCCTTTAACTTAATTTTTTTTAATGAACCAAACATTGGAATGTAACAAATTTCCTTCCACTTCCTTTCTTTTCCTTTCAAATCCTTTCAACCAAACAAACTGTAAAATTATCTCGAAAAATTCAAACTTTTAAAACTATGGCACTACAACATCACTATGTTTCAACTTAAAACGAGTTATTAGGCTCGCGTGACGCCCCTTAGTAATTTAATAAGATAAAGATGACGTATAGTTTGGGATGGTATTTTATTAGATGCACAAGTCATAGTTTAGCGGTAAGATCATAACATTACAAAATAAGTGATCAAGGTTTGAGATCTCTTATGCATGTTTTTTTCTCATTTTCTGAAGAATTGTCATGTTGGAGACACATCGGTGCCACATCAGAGTATGAGGTTGCCCACAAGTTTTAATAATATATATAAATATAAATATAGATAATTGTTTTATGATTGAAACACATTGCATAAACTATATATTAAATGTGGTACAATCTTTACTCCGAGATCTACGTTTACTAAATCCATTAATAGTGAATTTTTTAATACCTCACTTGGGGTCAAATGACCATTACTAACTCAAGTAGTGCCTCCCTAACACTTAGAGGCTTCAACCTGTTCACTAGCACCTTAGTCACGATTTTGTAAACAATATTGCATAGTCCAATGGGTCTGAACTGGTTGGCACTACTTGGGACATCACATTTGGGAATTAACACCAAGAAAGCATCATTCAATCCTTCTGGAAACACAACACCATTAAGGATGTTATTCACCACTTGAACTAGGCTAGGGTGAACCGAGTCCCAAAACTTTTGGAAAAAAGTGGTTGAAACCCATCAGGTCCGGGCGCTTTATAAGCATCCATACTCATCAATGCATTCTTCACTTCACATGGAGCAAAGGTCTGTTGAGAAGCTCCATTTCTTCATAACTCATTCTCGGAAAATAGTCATATAAGAGATGACTATCCTGCCCCTTTCCCCTTCTTCTTGAAATAAATTTCTCCAATAATCAAGCACCATGCCTTTCACTCGAATCGGGTCATAACACCATTCTCCTTCGGCATCCTCCAATGCTTCAATTTTGTTTCTTTTCCTCCTAATAATAGTGGAGATGTGAATAACGAGTATTTTGATCCCCATCTCGAATTGCAGTTTGGCGAGATTTTTGAAACCATAACATCTCCTCCTGAGCCAAAACGTTTTCCATCTCACTCTTCAATTTAGCTTCTAGCTCTAGAAGCCTGATAGGGCCCCCGCTCC
This sequence comes from Beta corolliflora, assembly GCA_947648045.1. NCBI lineage: Eukaryota > Viridiplantae > Streptophyta > Magnoliopsida > Caryophyllales > Amaranthaceae > Beta > Beta corolliflora. The sequence continues at coordinate 659,718 of CANSZD010000234.1, read as the reverse complement.
ACAAACTCCTTTGAATGCCTTCTAATCTACGCCACAGTTCCGTTTTCTTTCGAAAATATTGTGAAAAATGTTCTTGTTCCATTCATTCAAGTTAGAAGCGAATTGCTTAAGAAACAGCACTAGGGGAACGTCATTCCGCCAACTCGTCAACACAAATTCTTCAAATCTCTCGTGAAGAATCCACGCAGCCTAGAAACGAAATGGTTTGATAGCCTTAGGAATTGGAGCGAAACCTGTGGTGCTGATCAAAATAGGACAATGGTCTGAGCTCAACTTTGGGAGATTTTGTATTGCTCCCTCCTCAAACCTCAGCCTCCAATCTTCATTGACTAAGCCTCTGTCTAGCCGAGCAGATTTATATGTGTCAGGTATAGTTCCTCGAGACCAAGTATGCTCAGGCCCCGAGCATCCTAAGTCCAGGAAACTATTACGACTAATCCATTCAGAGAATTAACGACATCTTCGGATCATCTCCGAATTATTCACTCCCACTCGTTCAGTCAAAGACATTGTCTCATTAAAGTCACCTGCCATCAGCCATGGTCCTGAGTACGCATTCTTAATCCTCTCTAACTCTCCCCAAAGGTCGCGATGAATGGAGGAGTCTGGGCTCGCATAGATGGCCGAGAATAGCCATGGTTCTTCACCCCCCTTACTAATTTTCATAGTTAAATGATGGGTGTTGTTATCAAAATAAGTAACATCAACTTCCTCCTTTCTCCAAAATAACCAAATACCACCACTGAACCCCTGCACTTCCACCCTTTTATGGCCCGAAAAACCCAGTTTATTGCAGGCTTGTTGAGCATGCTCACCACTCAAGTGAGTCTCAACAAGAGCTAACACAGTAGGATTGTTAACTCTTATTACTTCCTTAATCACAATGATTTTATTATTCACTCCTTGCACATTCCATATCATAATTCGTATCAACATATTAAACGATTAAAAAAAAAGGTACCTATCATACACATTCAAAGGAATGTTAGGAAGTTGAGAAAGAAAGGCTTCCCTCAAAGCTCTCATGGGCCTTTCCGTCCTGTATGGGATTTGACCTGTTGCCATCATAGCCGCTGGATTGTGACAGGGTGGCAGGTTGTATGGAATTGCATCTGAGCTTTGTTGGCCAAAGGATGCACTTCTACTATCGTCGGACCCTCCATGGGGTAATCGATGAACATATCTGCTGTCGAGGGGATCCTGATCTCAAGGGAGATCGGAACTTAAGCAGGATTCATTATCTACCGGAATGGGCACAGTTTGGTTCGGGCTTGAGAGATTAATTTGCTTGAGAATTTCGCGAGAGCTCGAAATACTTTCCACATAATTCTCTTTGCCTTTAGAGTTCAGAGATTTCGAAAAGGATGAGCCAGAATTCCCTTGATGAGAACCTATAATATTTTTTGGAGGAATAATATCATCTTTAGTTCTAGGGGGGATTCTGTTACCCAATCAAAATAGGAGTAGTTTTGGAAAGAAAATCTTGATTGCCAATTTAAGTCTCCTTAGCTACTTGCTCTTTAGCCCGGGTCACAAAACTTTCCTTCGACGAGTCTCCTAAGTCAACTGTGACTTGTTCCACTGAGTGAGTATCTTCTACATGTGGTAGTTTTTCAGGAATCTCCATATATATTTTCTTCCATCATGATATCATCTTCTCCTAGATTTATGGCATGTTCCAAGGAATTCTTTTCCCCCAATGATTTAATTTCCATCACCGCCGCTGTTGGCTTTCTCTCAATCAAGTCACCTTCTTCCTCATCCCCCACATCCTGGTGCAGTACATTGAATCTTGACCCACTAGCTTCAACCGGACTCTTGGGAGCAGCTTCTTTCTTGTTGAGACTGGATACTTGATGAGGTCTTGCACTGGTGTTCTTGGTTTTACCCTTGCCATATACATTATTTCCCTTGTTTTGATCCTGTCTTGTCTTGGGAGCATATCTCCGCGTTGGCTTTTGGACTAGCATCCACGTACCATACTTTTTATTCTCCTTGAGTCGATGCAACTCTTGACCTTCTTTACGAGTATCCCGATTTCTATTCATATTGCCATCGTGGACAGTATCATTAGCATCTGAGGCTGGCTTATATAATGAACATGCATCTTCTTTGTGTCATAGATGACCACAATTAAAATAAATTTGTTTCAGTCCTTCATACTGAATTCCCCACACTCGACCATTTAATCGGAATTTGGATAGTAAAGGCTTTGTTAGGTCTACTTCAATGCAGAATCTAACATATTGTCCTCTATCCATGGACTCAGTATTACAGTCAATCTTGATCACTTTCCCTATCTTGGAACCAATCTTCATCAAGAATTATTTGTCAAAATACTACCGAAAGATGAGGAATTCGCACCCACGCAGTGAGTTTCTTAATAGGTGCTTCATCAGCCACAAAATTTAGGATCCATCTCCTAATGGTTAGGTAACTATCCCCAATCATCCATGATCCTTGAGTAAGGACAAATTCATAATCATCAATATATTAAAGCGAACTACATAAAATGTATGTCCAACATCAGCAAGGCAATTTCACTCTTTAAGCTCCATTTCAATCTAAGTCGCTTCATTAGCACTTCACAACTCAGTTTCCTATCAAAGAGTTTGATAATTAGGGCATTTTTCCAGGGAGACCTTAGTCGCCTCTTCTCCTCTTTGGTCAAATAAATAGTTGGACAGCTTATCATCCGAATCACACTCGAAAGGGATACATCATCCGAAATGCCATCATCATCTACTCCTTCAACAAAGAGTGGATTAACATGTCCACCATTTCCTCGGGTTGCTTGACAGTAAGAGATAGGTTTAGAAACCCTAGTACCATTCTCTTCTTCTTCTACAGTTGGTTCCATCTCCACATCGTGATTTTCTTTCTTAAGCTCTTCCTCATTGACTCTTTGTGATGAATTCACAAAACTTCTTTTCACTTTCTTTTTCGATCTTTGCAGCAGATCATTTTCCTCAGAAGAGAGGTTTTTTTCGCCCCTTTCGCTCTCACTTTCTTTTTCTCTCATTTTCCAGAGAAAATTATTGTATAGTAATTTAATAAGATAAAGATGATGTATAGTTTAGGATGGGTATTTTATTAGATGCACACGTCATAGTTTAGAGGTAAGATCATAACATTACAAAATAAGTGATCAAGGTTTGAGACCTCTTATGCATGTTTTTTTTTCTCATTTTCTGAAGAAGTTGTCATGTTGGAGACAAATCGGTACCACATCAGAGTATGAGGTTGCCCACAAGTTTTAATAATATATATAAATATAAATATATATAATTGTTTTATTATTGAAACACATTGCATAAACTATATATTAAATGTGGTACAATCTTTACTCCGAGATCTAGGTTTACTAATTCCGTTAATAGTGAATTTTCTAATACCTGACTTGGGGTCAAATGACCACTACTAACTCAAGTAGTGCCTCCATAACACTTAGTTATAGTCTGTTTTTGATTTTTTTAAAAAGTGCATCTCAAAACTATAAAATTCAGTGAATAAGATTTCAGATAATAAATTTTATTATTAAAAGAATATGGAGATTTTGGATAAGTTTTTGATAAAAAAATTTAGTAAATAAATAAAGATAATCCTATTATGTAAATTATACAAGAATAATAGACATAACATTTGTGTTATATTTTTGGTAAACTTTCAATTATGAAAATTAAACTTTTAAACAAATCTATATCAACTAGTAAATCCTGAATATGAAAAATAAGTCCTTACCTCGAACAAATTTCAAAACTAGTCAAGTATACATGCACATGCATCACTTACAAAAGTCATAGGCATATGAAAATAACAATAGAATTAAATGTCATGGATATATCTTGGTACGTAAAATGTTACACTTATATCTCAATAGTTATTATCGTTTAACTTAAACTCTTTTGTTCTAGAAAATTCTAGGAAACAACTTTTATGAAGAATATATCTTAAAATGTAACAAACTTATAACAATAAACTGAATAGTTGCATATTTAAGCTTAAACAGTATTATATACATATATACCAAAAGTTAAAAGAAAATGTGAATATATATACAAAGTAAAACAATGAGAAACAAAAAAGCAAAACAAAAGGAGCCAAAAGAAAAAGAGCAAAATGTGCAAGTATCGAACTCGGGATGTAGCATGCATAATGCTCCCTTCTCCCTACAAACAAACAGTGGTATGCAGAATTTCAAACAAGAAAATACATTACCGCCAACTCGCCAAGTTTCAAAACTCTATATATATTAGCCATTTAACCTCTCAACATTTGAAAGGTAGTCTGATAGAAAAAGATTAGAGTCTAGAGAGAGAATATGAAAGCTTAGAGAGAAGTTGGAGGTGTAGAGAAAGAAGTTGAAGTTTTAGAGGAGAACGATGAAGTTTTAGAGAGAGAAAGCAAGGTAAATTTGGTGAACGATCAATAATGGCGGAAGAAGCTTCAAGGAGGTCAAGGACAAAGGATGAAGAACGGAAGACTGCGAAAGGTTTACTTCGATAACTCATCCTCTTCACGTCAATCAATTTTACGTAAAATTATTTGTGCTAATTGAATTGCTAAGTTTCGTCAATTGATCATTAATTCTTCACAAGTACGTTAACTGATCAGAAAGATCGATCAGCTTGATGAAAATCTGTAAGATTGATGCCTTGAATCTGGTGAAAATGCGGCTTATACGGAGGAATCGAGTGCTCGCCCGGTCGACCGGGCGGTGTCGCCCTACCGGGCGAATTGGTCTAGCCCGGGCAAAAAAACCGTCAAAATCACTTGCGCGCCTGACCGGGCAGCTTAGCTCGGGCGACCGGAGGCGCCGCCCGACCGGCGAAATGGCTTGGCCGACCGGCGGATTCGGTTTTGACGCGGTTTGGCGATTTCGACTCGGGGTATAAATAGGCTTTTAACCTAAATCGTTAATACGACGATTTAGTTCATAATCACATCTGTAATTCTGGTTTATTCTTCTCATCAATAATATTATTCTCTCCCTGCCCGTGGATGTAGCCAACACTCCGTTGGTGAACCACGTTAAATCTGTGTCTGATTATTTTCAATTTTGCATTCAATATTTGTTCTTTCTCACATCTGTCATAACAAATTGGTATCAAGAGCTTTGTGTTCGATCCGGGTGAGAAAGATGTTTGGGATGAATGTGAAAATTGATAAATTTACCGGGAGAAATAGTTTCGGTCCAGGGCGGATCAAGATGCGTGCTTTACCGAAGCAACAAGGGTTAGGCACCGTTGGCAAAGAAGTCATCGGATTCGAAACCGCCGAGATGGCCATTCCGGGAGGAGAAGGCGCATTCAACAATTATGCTATGTCTTTCGACGACATAATTACCGAAGTTGCGGAGCAGAAACTGTCCTTGGGTCGTGGTTGAAGTTAGAGAGTTTATATATGACAAAATCTCTAACCAACAAGTTGCTTTTGAAGCAACGTCTGCTCGGCCTCGCGTATGCGGGAAGGTATGTCTCTCATGGATCATCTAGATAAATTGAATACTATCTTGCTAGATCTTCGTAATATTGATGTTAAAGTAAATGATGAGGATGCTGCTTTAATTCTGTTAGTATCTTTGCCTTTATCGTATGAGAATTTTGTGGATTCTTTTATTGTTGGGAAAGATAGTCTGTCTTTAGAAGAAGTAAGATCTGCTCTTCATACTAGAGAAGTCCGTCATCAGGCATCTGGTTCTAGTACAGAAAATCAGACATCTGGATTAGTTGTTACTGGGGGTAAGGGACAGGGAAAATCTGGTAAAAAGAAATCGAACCATAAAAATTCGAATTCTAAGGGTCCTAAACCTAATGATGTCCGTAATTACGTAAAGAGAAGGGGCATTGGAAAAATGAGTGTCCTAAGAAAAAGAAGCAAAGCAGGACAAGAATGAAGGTTCCTGCTGCTGCAGCGAACCGATGGTAATTCCGAGGAAGATCCGGCCCTAGTTGTTAATAACCGACTCACATTATAGGGATGTGTGGGTTCTTGATTACCGGGGCATCGTATCATATTAGTCCCCGCAGGGAGTGGTTTTCAACTTATGAGCGATAGATGGGGGCAAGAGTTTCTATGGCCAACAAAGCGCCCGCAAAGTAGTTGGAATAGGCTCTATAAGATTGAGGACTCATGATGGTACATTCTGTACCTTGAACGAAGTTAGGCATGTTCCACCGATGACAAAGAATCGATATCTTTGAGTTTTCTTGACAAGAGAGGTTTCGGTTTTCAAGGGGAAGGTGGAGTTATGAGTGTCTACAAGGGTTCGAAGGTAGTTCGAAAGGTATTAAAAAGGGTACCTTATATTTTCTTCAAGGTTCTACTGCGGACGAGTTCTGCCGTTGTTGCATCATCCGAGGTTCCCAGGGGAAGACATGACCAAGTTATGGCATAGGAGACTTGGACATATGGGTGAAAGGGGGATGCAAATTGTCAAAAAGGGATCTTCTGTGTGGGCACAAGGTGCAGGACTTAGAGTTCTGTGAGCATTGTGTGTTTGGGAAGCTTCATCGCAGTAAGTTTCCAAAGGCTGTGCATACTACAAAGGGCACACTTGATTATATTCACTCTGATTGTTGGGGTCCTTCCCGAGTTGAGTCTCTTGGAGGTTACAGGTATTTTGTGTCGATGATCGATGATTACTCAAGGATGACTTGGGTAATTATGATGAAGCATAAGAGTGAGGCTTTCATGAAATTCAAGCAAAGGGAAGGCTTTGGTGGAAAATCAAGTTGGAAGGAAGATCAAAAGACTCGCGAACCGATAATGGTCCGGAATTTTGTTGGTCCGAGTTTAATGAGTTCTCGCAAGAATGAAGGGATTGCTCGCCATCATACTTGTCGTGAATACTCCACAAAGAAACGGGGTAGCGAACGCATGAATCGTACACATGTTGGAGAGAGCGAGGTGCATGCTCTCTAATGTTGGGTTACCTAGAAGATTTTGGGCAGAAGCTGTAGGCACAGCTTGCTATCTGATCAACCGTGGACCTCACACTGGTATTGATTGTAAAACACCTTATGAGGTGTGGTCCCGGTAAGCCCAGCGATTATTCTCTCGTTGAGAGTTTTTGGTTCTACTTGTTTATTATCATGTAAGTGAGGGTAAATTAGAACCTAAAGCTAAGAAGGGTGTATTTGTGGGTTTTGAGAATGGAGTTAAGGGCTATAGAATCTGGTCACCTTCTGAGAGTCGAGTAATACTTAGTAGAAATGTAATATTTGATGAAAATTCTATGCTTAACCCCACCGTGAAGTCCATGGTAGTGTCTGCTGGTAGTGATGTTGATAAACAGGTGGAGCTGGAAGTCACTTATGATGGGAGTGAATTACGACACCAAGGTGGAGAAGATCAACATGGTGCTACCGAATCGAATCTTTTAGTCATCCGTCTGCCTCATCTCGAAGTACATCGAACAAGTATAACACTTGATAGAGCTAGAAGAGTTGGTGTGGGACCTCCTAGGAGGTATGGTTTTGAGGATATGGTTGCTTATGCACTTGAGTTGCCGAGGAGGTGGAGGTAGATATTCAGGAACCATCCACCTACAAAGAAGCGGTCTCGTGTAGTGAGTCCGCTCAATAGCTCGCTGCTATGGGAGATGAAATGGAGTCTCTGGATAAGAATCAGACTTGGGAGCTAGTCAAGCGTCCTAAGGAGAGAAAAATTGTCACCTGCAAATGGGTCTTCAAGAAGAAGGAAGGGACCTCACCTTCTGAGGGGGTCAAGTATAAAGCTCGGGTTGTTGCAAGAGGGTTCACTCAAAGGGAAGGAGTTGATTATAATGAGATTTTCTCACCAAGTGGTTAGACATACTTCCATCGTGGTGCTACTAGCAATAGTTGCACATCAGGATCTTGAACTTGAGCAACTAGATGTGAAAACAAACTTTTCTACATGGGGAGTTGGAAGAAGAGATTTATATGACTCGACCAGATGGGTTCCAAGTTCCCGATAAAGAAGACTATGTTTCGCAGATTGAAGAAGTCCTTGTATGGGCTAAAGCGATCTCTAGGCAAGGGTACAAGAGGTTTGACGACTATATGATTGAATTGGGTTACAACAGGAGTCCGTATGATTGTTGTGTGTATCATTACAAGTCGGATGATGAATCATGGATTTATTTGGTGTTGTATGTAGATGATATGCTTATAGTCGCAAAGTCCAAGTCCGATATTCGAGGTCAAGGGTCTTCTCAAGGCTTGAGTTTGAGATGAAGGATTTGGGTGCTTTGCGAAGAAGATTTTGGGGATGGAGATTTATAGGGAAAGAGATCGAGGAAGCTTTTCTTGTCACGTAAAGGCTACATTCGTAAGATTTTGTCAAGGTTTGGCATGTCAACAAACTAAACCTATAGATACTCCAAGTGCTTCAAATAATCATTTGTCTTTGCTTTTGCACCCAAGTCTCGCCGAGGAGAAGGAGTATATGAGTAGGGTTCCTTATGCTAGTGCGAGGGAGTCCGATGTATGCTATGGTCCGCACTAGGCCGGATCTTGCACATGCGTCGGTGTTGTTAGTAGGTTCATGGGTGATCCTCGGTAAGGAGCATTGCAGCGAAGAGGATTTTTCGTTACCTTCGAGGTACGTCTGATGTTGGTCTCATTTATGGGAATGATACTCAGTGTTTAGTTACTGGTTATTCTGATTCTGATTATGCTGGAGATGTAGACAGTAGGAGGTCTATGACTGGTTATGTATTTACTCTTGGTGGTTCTGTTGTTAGTTGGAAGGCAACTTTGCAGGCTACAGTTACTTTGTCTACTACTGAAGCAGAGTACATGGCATTGACAAGCTAACGCTAAAGAGGGAATATGGTTAAAGGGGCTAGTTAGTGATCTTGGTTTGCATCACGATCAGGCCATTGTGTATTGTGACAGTTTGAGTGCAATATGCTTAGCCAAGGATCAAGTCCATCATGAAAGGACTAAGCACATTGATGTGAGATATCATTTTCTGAGGAGTGAGAAGAGGGTTAAGGTGAAGAAAGTAGGTACTGCTGATAATCCTGCTGATATGTTCACTAAGCCTGTTCCACAGAGTAAGTTTCAACATTGTTTGAACTTGCTCAATGTTCGTGATTGTTGATTGCCCTTGTTGGGGCAAGTCTGGAGCCTCTAGGGGCTAATCTGGTGTCCTTAAGGGACAAATCATTTGCTTTGTCTTTCGGGGCAAATGCGGTTGCGGGGAGAAGTCGGGCATTGTGTTCAATGCATCTGTTATCTGTTTTTCTGGTTCATTGTGAGAGGATTCAAGTCAAGGTGGAGATTTGTAAGATTGATGCCTTGAATCTGGTGAAAATGCGGCTTATACGGAGGAATCGAGTGCTCGCCCGACAGGGCGGTGTCGCCCTACCGGCGACTGGTCTGGGGCCGGGCGAGAGCCCGGCGAAAAGACCGTCAAAATCACTTGCGCGCCCGACCGGGCAGCTTAGCCCGGGCGACCGGGCGAAATGGCCCGGTCGACCGGGCGGATTCAGTTTTGACGCGGGTTTGGCGATTTCGACTCGGGGTATAAATAGGCTTTTAACCTAAATCGTTAATACGACGATTTAGTTCATAATCACATCTGTAATTCTGGTTATTCTTCTCATCAATAATATTATTCTCTCCCTGCCCGTGGATGTAGCCAACACTCCGTTGGTGAACCACGTTAAATCTGTGTCTGATTATTTTCAATTTTGCATTCAATATTTGTTCTTTCTCACATCTGTCATAACAAAATCTATTTACATTATTTCATAGTATTCATTGAAATCTATATGTGGTAATTGAATTTAGTTTGTTGATGATCATAAGAAAATATCGAATGATCAGTGTACTGTGTTGATAAAATTAAATCGCTAATTATCGTCAATTTTTCTGCTAGTTAATTGATAATTTGTTCTTCATAAGTACATATTAAGTAATCTGAACGTGCGATCAGTTGTTGAAATCATTATTTTGTATTTGATGTTTATTAAAGTCTGTGGCAATTGAATCTAATTCGTTGTTTTTTCACGAAAAAGGTGTGCTAATTAATTTCGAATGATCAGTAGATGAAGCAGAATAATCTATTAATTGTTATTTCAATTAATGAATTCAAATTGAAACTAGTGACTAAAGAAATTATGTATCACTAAGGAACTTTTGCATGTTACTAATTAGATGAAACTGTGTGTTAGTCACTAAATTTCGCTATCAGATGATCGAAATTGATATATTCGTAAGTTTTGATGCAATGATTTCTCATATGATACCAAATTTATGAGCATATTACTGATTGTATTCATTATTTGAGCAAGCAGCTATGAGCGAGTATGATTTATGCATTGATCAGTTTTATATCATAGGTTTAATTTATAGTGACTTATAAAACAAGTTATGCGGAATATATTGATTCTTAATTAGTTATTAACTTATTATATATCATTATCGTCAGCTAATTGCACGTTTATGTAAATCTGAATATCATACATGAGCTTAATTACCATTTACCTCTAATGTTTAAAAGTATATGTGATTTGGATCATGTGATATGAGATTGAAATTAATTAGACATTGATTAACCTGATAATTTTTTTGGCGTTTGGATTATGTGATTTTGGATCATGCATGTGATATGAGCTCTTTTTGGCGTTTGGACTATGTGATTTTGGATTATGCATACCAATAAACCTAGGTTTCAGAGAGGAAAAAATATTTTTGTTTGTGTATTTTGAGTTACTTGAGCTGATTTTTTTTTTGACAGATTACTGTATAGATTTATCAATTGTCAAGGGTAGTTAATTAGTACCTTTAGATTTGTTACAAGTGCTTCAATAAGTTTATAAATTTTAAAAGCAATAATATTGTGTGTGATTTACAGTTGATAACATGGTGCACCAATTGCATTTTCCAAAGAAAATGAATGCCGAAAGATGTTTCCTCTGCTTATCCCTTTGCATACTAGCTGAAGATCATGTGCACTCTTACTTGGATATTGTGGATATTGCGGTAGAACAACTGTCTATGCTTTTCGACGAGGGCAATTTGGTGATGTTCTGGAACCATTTATATCCGAACCAGCATCATGGGATATTATATGGGTTGCTGTACTTACTAGGCTCCAAGTGTAGTGAGAGAATTAGAGTAGCCACTAGAGGTGTAGTAAGGAGCATCCTTAGATTCAATCTTGAGGCTTCCAAAGAACGTTATCCTTTCAACTCGTTGCCTCTATTCTGTGTCATAAAGAATATTGGAGAAGCCAAATATGACTTTGAGGTGGGGACTAATAGATGGATTGAATCAAGAGAGATAGAGATTAAGGTAGAAAATTTTGTTGAGGGTATGACGATTCTTACATCTATGATGGAAGAGGAGCCTCAACAAGGAAATGATGCCACTAGAACATCCAGAGTTGTTGCCTATTTTATAATGGTCAATGATTATCAATCATTGCCATTATTGTCTTTTATGGTGCACAAGTTGGATGATGGGATGCATAAGTTTGGAGATGTGCCGCAAGACCAACTCCTACCACGCTTTGGTAGAGGAAGAGATTGGAGGAGAACATGGGGTAATGGAGGAGTTGATTGAGGAACATACTGTTGCAACCTTTGATAGCTATAGTGCAAGTATGAAGCTCATTGTTTATTTGTGCCTTTTTGGTAAGTTTTTCTATGATGGATATTGGTCAAGTTAATCCAATCATATTAACAATTGAGAGGTTTCATCATGGGGCCAAGATTTGGGGTGAGGGAGCCAATTTGATGGATAGACTACTTGTCATACTAAAGGAGCAAGCAACCACTACAAGACATGGAGTTATGAAGGGAGTATTACGTACCATTTTTGTTGTAGCTTCAGAAATTAATGTGATGGTTGTCTCCACTTTGGAGGATCTTGTTGGAGAGTTGGTGGTATATCTCACCAATCCTACAATTGTGGAGGTTCAATGTCTTGCTGGAAGGTGTTTGAAGATTTTCTTGAATGCAAATTCATATCCTAGTCTTGATATGAGTACATACTTTCAAGTCACTCAAGCCTTGTCAATGTTCAATCCCCTTGAAGATAAGGAACTGCTCGAGATTACCAATGAGTGCAACAACTTGGCTCAAGCTAACTTTGAAGAACAATTCAATGCACGTTTTAATGCATACCTTTAAGCAAATAGTAGTGGTTATTATACTATGCTTAATTGTCTGGTTTTTGTAATTCCAAACAAGGAACAGTAAATACGTATAGTCGTTTACTTTGTGATGAGAATAATTGAACTTTAGTTTGTCGTGGAAGCTACTGTTGAGGATTAATTACCTCATATAGTCATATTTTGTAAAGTGATTGCAACACTCAAGGAGAATTGTTTTGGTTTTGTACATATAATCCATGCATGATGTGTTGCTTTAATTGACAAGTGTTATACATCTCACATATGTTTTGCTAGATGTTAAGTTAGGTGGCCATACCATTAACAAGTGTCACTAATTGTTAGAACTATAGTTGGTCTAGTAAATAAAAAGATGGTTTATAAATTGAGTAATAACATAACAAGGGTTTTTCAAATAAATATTAATAAACGACTTAAATGTCCAAATTATTAGTAAAATTACATTTTCTTTGAAAGGTATTAGTAAATTTACATGATCCGCAAATTGAAGAATAAGTTATCCATACACATATTGACATATTCTTATGTATATTACGATCTAATAAGTTATATTTATTCATGTCCCACCGTTTCTTTTAATGGTTAGACTTTGAATTTTGGCACTATTTATAAAGGAAAAATTGACGCTATGTAGCTCAACTATTGGCCGTTCGCTTTAATAGGTACCAACTATTGATATTCCAGCGGGGGGCTCAACTATGACATAACCTGTAAATGCGTGGACCCAGTTTACCAGTGACTGGCTAAGGCAGTCATGGGTACAAAGTGGGTCCCTGTTTTAATGAATTTGAAGAGTAAAACGGCTTTTTTTTTTAACTTTAAACCACCACAGTAACCAACCCTTCCCCTTCCTCCATTAATCCCTGTGTCAGCGACATTAACAGGGGTCAGAGCTCAATTCCCCCCATTGATTTTCGCGGTTTGTGAAGTTGAATTTTACCATTACTGAAGTTGCTGAAGTTGCTAAAGGTGTTGTAGACAGATAATTTCATCAACCACCATAGATTGCGCTTCAAGGTAAGTTTTTTTAATCCATGTAATTTAATCACCATTGTTGAAGTTGGGAATTATGTTGGTATTATAAGCTTAAAATCAAGGAAAACCCTAAAAATCTAACAACGAATGAAATACTGTAAAATGTGGTTTTTTTTTCAAACATTAGGGTCGATTTTAAAGAAATTCCTGTTAAATGCAATTTCATGAATTTGTGTGTTATTAGGGCTGAATGTATGTACTTTCTGTGTCTTTGTTTTGATTAGGGTTTAGGAATGGATAATGTGACCTTGAGGTTTTGGCATGGGGGTCTGTTTAAGAAACATGAGAAAGGAGGGTACTTGGAGTATGTTGGTGGAAGTGGGAGAACATTTGTTGTTGACCCAGATGAGTTGTGTTGGTGGTTTCTTGAGGAAATGGCTAGAAAATGTGGTAATTATAGGGTTATTGAACAGATCTTTTATTTGATTCCTGGGAAGAAATTGGATGATGGCTTGATTAGGGTATACAATGACAAGGAGGTATTAGAAATGGCAGAGATAGTTTTGAAGAGCAGGTTTTTGGATTTGTATGTGGTACATGGTGTTGATAAGCCCCAAGTGCTTGATGAACAACCTGCTGGGCTGTTGGAAGGGCCTGAAAAAGAGGTTAGCCAAAAAAAACAACAAGTGCCACCCTACATAAACCCAACACCCATAAACCCACCCCACATAAACCAAGCACCCATAAACCCACCCCACATAGACCCAACTTTAAGCCCATCCAAAAGCTCAGTTGATAAGCCATCCAAAAGCCCAGCTTAAATGGTCAGTGAACCAACAAAAAACCCACCTGCAGTTAGCAAAAGTGTACAGGGGTCCCACACTGTACCAAATACCAGAAATAAAAAATCCCCTGCTAAAAAGTTAATACCAGTTAGGTCAAGTGCTAGGATTAGGGAGACCTCAGCAGCAGTGCAGTTTATGTACCACACATCTAGAGCAGATCAGCCTACCCCTAATAAACCTCTCTTGCGAAGAATCTCCTTCAACCTCCACATTAAATGTTGAACAACAAGTCAACCCATGATGCGAGTTTAACACAACCCAAGTTTCACAAATTGTATCCCAAACTTGACTCCACAAAACCAATCACAACCTGAACTTGAAATACCCATTCCTGCACCTAATCCTAAAATTGTAAAACAACCTGTTAGGCAGCTTGAAGAAGGGGTAATCTATGACCAAGAAACCTTCCCACATGATTACTATGAGTGGTATGATAATAGACCGTAAAGCCCATTAACCTTGAAGGAGTTGATTGGGGAAGAATATTCTTCGAAGATTCGAGATCCCGGGTATGAACCACCCGCTTTGTTGACACCGATGAAGATGACGGGGATGATACTGAACTAGAGCCTGAGAACTTGAGTGATCTTGAAAGAGAAGAAGAACCTGAGGTGGGTTTTTTTGAACAAACTGAAGATGGAGGTGAAGCAGACAGTAGTGATGATGAGCTTAGAGTAGCTAGGGATAGGGTGAGAGGCACAAACACAAAATTCTTTGAGTTGGCAAAGAAGCTTCAGAAGGATGCAGACGAGGGAAGATTAGGTCTAAGATGTCATGGTGCTACCGAGTGGCAACACCGACACACAAGCCGGTGAGGCGGGGTTTGTGGAGTGAGTATGAGGACAGTGAGGATGATATTCATATCCCAGAGAATAGTGGTGATGAAAATGAGGATGGTAGGAGAAGGAGAGGGAGTGGACTATTAGTGAGTGAGGATACAGACTTCACAGATTTTGTTTGGAAAGTTGGACTTAGGTTTCCTAGTAGAGAGGCTTTTAGGAGTGCTGTGGCTAGGTTTGCCATTACATGTGGGAGAAATTTGTACTTTGCTACAAGTAATAGTAGGAGGCAGGGGAGAATGGAAGTGAAGTGCACCACAGGCTGCCCTTTTAGGTTATTTGCTTCATGGGATTCAAGGAGGGCCTGTTTTGTGGTAAAATGTGTTGATGATGAGCATAGCTGTACTAGGAACATGAAAGCCAACAGACAGATGACATCAACATGGCTTGCAAAGCAGTTTCTAGAAATTTTCAAGGCAAGGCCTCATTGGCCAGCCAAGGAGCTCATTGGCCAGCCAAGGAGCTCATTGAAACAGTTAGACAAGCATTTAGAGTTGCTATTAAGAGAGCCTTGGCCTATAAGGTGAAGTACAAGGCCCATAAACTGCTTCATGGCTCAATGGAAGAGCATTATGCTAAGTTGGGTAGATACCTTGAGGCCTTGAGGGACAGTGATGCAGAGATTGTTATCAAGTTGCTCTATGATGAAAGGCTAAGGAGGAGTGCAACTCCTGTGTTTCAAAGACTATTTATCTGCTTTGATGGGGTGAGAGAAGGTTGGTTGGAGGGATGCAGAAGGTTTCTCAGCATTGATGCTTGCTTTCTGAAGACCTTTCTGGGTGGTCAATTACTGGCAGCTGTTGGCAGGGATGCTAATGATCAGATGTATCCAGTTGCATGGGCCATAGCTGAAGGTGAGAACAACTCTTCATGGGGCTGGTTTCTGAGTGAGTTACAAACAGCTTTGCACCTTAGACAGGGTGAAGGATTGACTATTGTTTCAGATGAGCACTTGGTAAGAATCCACATATTATATTCCTTTCTGTTTTTTTGGGTTTAGTTTCTATTACATACTAATGCACAATCATGTTATTTTTTTTCTTTCTTGTTATAACTAGGAAATATTAAGCTCAGTTGCATCTGTTTTTCCAAACTGTGAGCATAGGCATTGTGCTAGGCACATTTTTGCCCATTGGCACAAAGATTTTAAGGGTGATGAAATGAAAATACTATTTTGGAGAGCAGCCAAGGCATACAGTATTGCAGATTACAATGATGCCTTAGATGAAATGGACCAGGTTAACCCTGATGCAACAAAAGCTTTCAAAGCACATGACCCTTCTATTTTTTGTAGAGCACACATTAAAACAAACACAAAGGTGGATGTGATTACTAGTAATTTGTCTAAGACCTTCAATGGGTACATTATAGCTGCTAGGACAAAACACATCATATACATGCTGGAGGATATTAGGGTAGCCCTTATGCAAAGATTGGTGGTCAAGAGGCAAGAAATGGAGGCTAGTAATGCTAAGATTTGCCCTAGGATACAGGCTAGATTGAATAAGGAAAAAGCTGAGGCTGCCAACTGCATACCAATCCCATCCACAAACACAATTTTCCAAGTTAACCATAAGATGGACAGTTTGACAGTTGACTTGGCTGCGCATTCATGCACATGTAGGAAATGGGATTTATGTGGTATCCCTTGCTGTCATGCAGTATCTTGCATTTTCTTCTGTAGAAAGGATGCTGAAGACTTTGTATCTGATTATTACAAGAGGGAAACATACCTACAGTCTTATGCAGGCTCAATACCCCCAGTTGTTGGTGAAAGACACTGGCCTAGGGTTGTGTCTCCTTTAAACCCTCCACCTATCAAGATTGGACTCGGAAGACCTAGAAAAATAGAAAGAAGGACCCCCATGAGAACCCTAAGAAACCTGGAAGGCTCACTAAACATGGAGTGGAAATGAGTTGCAGCATTTGTAAATGCAAAACTCACAATAAAAGGACATGTCCAAATAAAGGGAATGACTCTTCCCAGCCAGCTCCAAAGAAAGCTAAGACTGTCTCACAGCCTGCGCCAAGTGGAACAGACAACACTAGTGCACACCTAACTGCCACTGCTCAACCAAGCAGGTTAGGGAAAGGTGGCAGGGTAATTAGAGGAGGTAGAGGTTCTAGGGGAGGCAGGGGTTCATCCAATGTGGACAGGGAAGCAGAACCGGGTCGCAGGTGGTGGGGAGAGGTTCAAGGGGTGCCGCCAAGTGGCTCGGGAGCACAAGCTAGGGGTTCATCAAGTGGAGGCAGAGGTTCTAGGGGAGGCAGGCAATCTAGAGGTGGAAGGGTAAGGAATCTTAATTCTCTTAGTTCATGCCTTTGACTTTTTTCCCCCTAACTTGGCTAAACAATTTTTTCCTATCATGCAGATCCCAAAAGGAGTTGGAGTGTATATTGATGATGATGGCAGCACTTTTTTGAATGTAAGTAATTGATTGTTTTTTAAGCTCACTTTGCAACATGATCTG
The DNA here is from genome assembly GCA_947648045.1 of Beta corolliflora. Classification (NCBI taxonomy): domain Eukaryota; kingdom Viridiplantae; phylum Streptophyta; class Magnoliopsida; order Caryophyllales; family Amaranthaceae; genus Beta; species Beta corolliflora. Next base: position 642,459 of record CANSZD010000234.1, on the reverse strand, counting down.
TTATTTAACATTGTTTGTAACAATGTGCAGGCACCAAGTCAAAGAAGTGGAGCAAGGGAGGTTTCTCAAACTTTCAGTTTACCCTCAACAGCTCAATTCAATAGTAGTCAAGCATCAACAAGCAACACATGAAACTGAAGGATGTTAATGTAGTGTGAAAAGTTTTTGGAAATCTGTCTTGTTTGATTACATTGTGTTATGTAATTTTAAGACCATAATAGGCTTACTTTTGTACTGTATTGTCAAGCACATCCCTGTTTTTGTGCTATGCAAACAAACAGTTGTAATCAAGCTTTGAATTTCAATCAAAATGCAAACTTTTCATTCATGTTAAAGGTGTCAACATACATACTACACAGTAGTTGGTCTAAAGGCAACACAAAATTAAGACCTCACCATCTAACACTCCCATCATACTAACATATCCCCTCCTACTAGGATTGATCAGTTCATGAAAATAAAGACCACAACAAACAAAATCCAGGACATAAACAAGGCCCTTATAGCAATTTTCTCCCCGCATTACTCTTAACTAATTCAAAGATTAAGTCTACTCATTTCCATCTTCATTTCTTCAACTTCAAAGACCCATTTTGTCCTTCTTCATCTTCACTTGCTTGCTTAACTTTTCTTCAACAAGCTTGAATTGCAACTCAAACTCAGCAATGGAAGTGAATTGCTCTAGCAACTTCGCTTGTAAGTCCTCACATTCATGACACTCCTTTAAATTCCCTCCATTCACTTCCCATTTAAAGAATCCACAATCTGCACCCTAAAATAACAACAAAATAAACTCATGTTAGATGAATTTAACAAAGTAAATGGAAAAATTCAAAATTTGTGCCCTAATCTAACTCACACTTACTGGCCACAAGGAGCACCCATAGAATTTTCTCCCAACGTTGGCCCCAAATTTCACTGTTCGCAATTTCGCAGGAATATCATGGTTGCATTTCACATTTCCCAGCCCAGATGTTCTTGAATTCACTGAGGTTGATCCGGATGAATTTAGGGCAGCCATGGTTAGGAAAGGGGAAAACACGAAGAGGAAGAAGGAGGAAATGAGAGAATGAAGCTGAAGATGTAAAATCGTGGTTTTGGGGTGGGTTTTTAAGTCATGTGCTCATATAATGAGTCACGTGACTTCATTAACCTACAGCAGCAGGTTACCTAACCTGCTGGGTCCACGCATTTACAGGTTATGTCATAGTTGAGCCCCCCGCTGGAATATCAATAGTTGATACCTATTAAAGCGAACGGCCAATAGTTGAGCCCCATAGCGTCAATTTTTCCATTTATAAATTTATGTTTGACTATTATTTGTGATTAATGACTAAGGAATATAGTCATGTGAATATCTTTTTTGATTCATCTCCTTATGTACTTTTGGAATATCAACCTTTTATGATTTTTACAATTCCACTTTAGAGATTTTAATATTTAAACATTTACAATGACAAGCATAAAAAAGTAAAATATAACTATTAAAAAGAAATAAAGGGAGTATTAATTAAACAAAAACCTTAACAAGTTACCAAAACTAGGTACAATGTCGCAAATTAGATCCTGGGGAAGGGAGTAGGATGAGCATCCTACACCTTCCCCTAAGTGACGTCGTTTTATTAGTTTTAGGAGAGCCAAAAATTTGGCTGGCTTTTGGCAGTATTTTTGAAAGTGGGCCAGCTCTCCCATTTTTGAAAGTGGGCCGGCAATTTTTTTGATGTACAAATGCATATGGTTTGTTGTACAATAATATACGAGTGTACATTTTGTATTTTTCAGCGATCAAAGTAATGACCATCAGTGTACATTGTGATTTATCCTTATTGCGTTGGTTGTGGTACCTTGTACAGTGAGTCATAACCAGTGAATATTCAATAAAACAATATTGTACATTGAGTCATATCCAGTGAACATATTGAATTTCATCACTTTGAATTGTGGCACCTGGAGCACTATGAGGTATGGGACTGTAATTGGACATATTGAATTTCATCAGTGAACAAACATCAACACACCAGTGTACAAAGAACAAAGATTGCAAATTACTCACTTGACATCAGTTTCAGGAATTGGGTTACTTTCAGCTGGGGGGCTGTCATTGTACATTTTGATTTTGTTAATGAACAACCACGAAGCCAAGAATGTACAAAGAAACATAATAGAATAAAAGAAACATAATGATGGCGGTTGACATCAAATCAGTTATTAAATGGTGAACAGTAACTGTCAAATCAGTTACTTTTTGAATTTTCGACATGTACACTGGAAGTAAGGGAATGTACATTGACTGTCAAATCAATTACTTTTTACATGTTCATTGGTGCGTTTTATTCTTCTTGCCTTGCGTTTTGGAGCTGGTGTAGGATGCTCATCCTACACCTCATACCAACATCTACGGATTCGTACAATGTGGCTTCCTAGTGACCTATGAAAGATAGATGTTTTCTTTAATTTATTTAGCTAAACTTATTTTCGTTTCATGTAAAGTTCAGAAAAAAGTAAGTTCTAAAAAATTTAATAAGTTCAGAACATAAATTCTGGTAAAAGATGGTCTGACATTAATCTTAACATCAAATCAATCTGGCCCAAGTTCATTATTCTAATACATACGCGTGGTGGGTCCAAAGTCCATTCCTATCCCGTCGCATAGAATTCTAAAACCATCCCCAACCTTTCACCCATCTGACTATCTGAGTATCTAAACCCACCACATCCCACATCCCACATCCCACATCCCACTCACCATCTGCCTAATTCCCGCTCCAGACCTGCCTCAAAAGGCTTTAATGTGTCATTAAGATTTTATCTATCAAAAAACTTAGCAAAATAAGGTTTTAAAGTTACAAAACCATTACAAGAGTTTTAGGGTTGTAGACTTTTAGGTTTTCTGATTCTTAAGTGTGTATGAGACAATTTCCGGTTGCGACATTATATACTAGCATCGTATGCAGTATGCACGCAATGCGTGCGACAACATATTAGTATTAAGACCGATATTCGGAATCATAAAAAACATTAATATTAATGCAAAAAATAAACATGTACTTCGTACTTACAATTTATTTTTATGAAACATAGGATTGAAAACGAAGATAATAGAAGTTGGTCCATGCTTACTTTTTCTCATCAGGTTTAACTATTTCGATTAAATAACATCTTGACTGCAACAATTATGAAATCGAAGATGAGCTATACTCTTTTTTTTTGTCGGTAATTTTGTGAATTTTTTAGTTATGCTTTTGGTAATTGTTATCGAATATTTAGGTAAAAGAAATTTTTGTATTTTTGGCTTTACGATTGTTGGGAAATTTCTTTGTTATGTTAGTTCCCACTTCCCTCATCAACTCATCGTAAGTGATCTTTCAATGGCAATCTTAAATTTTTTATGTTAGTTTTCTATTTTTACAGCTTTCCTTATTATATGCATAATTGTAATTCATCAAACGATGGTTTTCTATGTTTCAAATTAAGGGTATATAAGTCTTTTCATAAGGGGACACCATTGCTCCCCTTGGCTTATATAATATAGATTCTTCAAATTCTTGTTTTTAATAGGCATGGGATGAGGCGGGGCAAATTTGGGGCGGTATAACCAAAGATCTGCCCTGCCCCATCACCTATGGCGAGTATGATTTTCATCCCCATCACCAGCCAAAACTATTGGGCCGAGTCTCCTTTTCTACCCAACCCACTAACATCCCTATTATCTGCAATCTACATTGCACATCATCTGGTCTTTCATGAGCGTACGAAGAGGATGATTGTCATTTCGTACTTGAAGTTGTTTAGGATTGTCTCATTGCTCCTTCTATGTTCCGATGACGGAACAACTGGCTGATATCTTTACAAATGCACTGGGTAAATAATAGTTTGATTTTTTTATTGCTCCAAGTTAGGCAATTATGATCCCCATGCTATAACTGTAATACTCCGTATTTTATTAACTTATTATTCATAATTTAAAAAAAAGGTTTTATTTACTAAAAAGATTTATTATTTATTAGAAAAGTTTTTTAAAGTAGCCTTTTATATTAAATTATGGGTATTTTAAATAAATCCTAGCCCAAATTAAATGTTGGGCCTAAGTCTACTAGTTTTTAAATCCAAGTGTTTTGTTTAAATTAAAAATATTTTAAAAAGGAAAATTCAAAAAGGATTTACAAAAGATTTTAAAAAAAATATATCTTTAAAACTTTGACTTGGTACAAACTCACGCCGGTGAGTTTGTATCCAAATTGGTTAGTTTTCATTTTTTATCTTTTGGTTAATTTAAGCATCTAGACTATTTATCTTATGGAATATTCCCCTATTCTAGCTATATGATCATAATGAAATAGTGTATCTTAGCTAAAATTAATTATCTTTTCTCAAAAACCCATCTTTTAGTTCCGAGTCCTAGTATGACTCTACTTGTCCAACTAGTATAAATAGGGGCCTCCACCCCTCATATTCTTCACACTAAATTTGAGAAATACATCTCTTTTCTCAAGTTTAAACTCTCTCTCCCTCTTAGCCTACCCTTTCTCTTCTTCCCTAGTAGTTATTAATTTTCAAGGTGCGTGTATATGTAGATCTTTAATAATTATTTTGCAACCTTAGTATCATGTTTTTAGGAAAACATTTTGGATTGAAGTCCATTTTTTTTATAAGTTTTATTATGAACTACATGTGTTTTGTATGAACATGTTTGAATGTTTATTAATTTTATTATGCACTTGAATTATGTCTTTAGTTCAATATTATTATAAAGTTTGATCTTTGAATCTGTATTCATATAATTTACAAGGAGTTTGATATTTAAATGCATGTTTAAATATTTAAAAAGGAGTGTTTTTGAATTATTATTATTTTTCAAAAGTTACCTCGCTCTTAAGCAAGTTATTTTATTTATGCCTTTATATGGCTAAATTTATAAGTAGTACTATTCTTTTTAAAGGAGGATTATTTCAGAAGGATTTTTATTAGATATACGATCTTTTATGATCACAATTATAAAGAGGCAACGGCTTGTTATTTATTATCAAGAACGGTAGCTATTATTATTTACCCAGGCAACGGCTTGTTATTTATTATCAAGAACGGTAGCTATTATTATTTACCCAGGCAACAGCTTGTTATTTATTAGCAAGAACGGTAGTCATTATATTATTTACCCATGTACTTTTTGTATAAGTCATGTGGACACGGTAGTAACCCCTCGTAATAGACTCAGTAAGGAATACTAAACTTGGGGGGTGTGCACACTTTAGGAAAGGTACCTAGGCAAGGAAAAAGGATTTTTATTAAAGTTATATACTTTATATTATATAAGTATTAGAAGTATCCAAAGAAGGTTTATGAATGTTAAAGGTTTTGAATGTTTTATTAAATAAAGTGTTTAATAAAATAAAGTGTTTAATTTTCCGCATATACATGTACTCAGTATTTTTACTGACACGCGTTTTGTTTGTTTTGTTTTATGGCTTTGTCCCTGTGATGACCCTATTTTGGCGAGCAGAATTTACAGGTTGATATGATGCATACTTCATATGGGGGAACTAGTGAGGAATCATAATTAGTCAAGGAGTTGTTATTTTATTTTCTTTATTTCTATTGTTATAGTTGTACAATAAAGTTTATATCAATAAAGAGAAGTTATTTCAGTTATTCCGCTGCATTAGTTTAAAGTTCAGTTAGTAGTTAGTATTAAAGCCTTTAACGTTATCACGTGGCTGTAATACTCTCAAGTTTCTCAAGTGTTTTATATTAAAATATATTCTTCAAAAAGAGAGAAATTTGGGGGTGTTACAAAGTGGTATCAGTTTAAAAGCCTAGGGATATGAAACTGAAATCTAAAATTAATGGGCAGACTTAAGGATGGGCATATAGGTTAGAGAGTTTCGCATTCTTTTCATATTTATATTAAATATGCATAAAAATCTATTTTATTATTGAGGAAAAACGATTGATTTGGATAAGTTGGGTTGGCAATGTTTCTGGCAAGGAAAGGCTTGGGCTCTCACCAACGTTGCGTGTAACCAACTCTTTCCTGGGAAATTCATTAGCCCGACTATTCTTTGTCATGAACCTAGTACTCAAATAAATAATTTTTAATCATATACTTATATATGTACTTTTAAAAAATTTCAAGCGAATTTTTTTTTGGAATTTCAAATATATATATTTTTTATTCATTTCAGATTACAGTTAAAATTTAATTTCTATTCTGACTATTATGTCAACATGTAATTTGTATTTTACTTATATATCTATATATATTTTTCTGAATTATAAAGATGAATTTTTTTTAATGAAGTATTGAATTTTTTTATATGAATTATTTAGTTGTTCATTGTTATATTAGAAATACTCCCTCCGTAACACTTTAGTTGCAACAATTGGACTAGGGGACTTCCCTAGACAAAATTTCACTAAACTCTATTAAAGTGGGCTTAGAGGTACTAATTAATAATAAACACTCCCCACCATAATCACTGTTCAGTCTCCACCACAACCACCCACACAAGGAACACCAGCCAGCGCCGCCACTACCATCCATCAGATCGACCACCACCACTCCACTTCACCGCCATCCTTACCGAAATCCAGCAACCACCGCCGAAATGCACCTCCTAACCACTGTTAAAACTCCCTACCCACCCCTCAAATTGATCTACTACCACCGAAAACACTGCCATGTCCACCGAAATACAACCACTACCACCAGAAATGATTTCGCCGGTTCAATTCGAACGTGGTGGGTTCGAAGGTGGTGGTCGTAGGGGTTCGTTTTTGGGGTGTTTGTCGGTTCAATTTGGCGTGTTTGTCGGTGATTGGAGGTTCGATTGGGTGTTTGTCGGTTCAATTTGGGGTGTTTGCCGGTGATAGGAGGTTCGATTTGGGGTGTTTGTCAGTGATCGTGAAGAAAGAGAGGGGGTTCGGTGGTGATGGTGGTTAGGAGGAGAGAGAGTGGTCTGTGGTGGTGTCGATGGATAGGAGTGATAGTGGATGTACGGTGGAGTCGGTGGTGGTGCCTGGTGGGTAGGATGAGAGAGGAGTTATACTTGTGGTGGTGGTCGTGGGTGTCGGTGGGTAGGAGGAGGAGAGAGGGAGTTGTCTTGTGGTGGTGGTGGTGGTGGTGGTGGTGGTGGTGGTGGTGGTGGTGGAGCCTAGGAGGAGAGAGAGTGGGTGTTGGTAATGATTAATGTAATTAATGGGTGATTACTGTAAGTTAATGGTGTGATGTTAAATTGTAATGAAAATTTTATAAGTATAATTTATAGTTAAGTTTAATAAGTAATGGCATATATGTAATTTTTGTGAATTTTTTGTACCAAATATAGAAAGAAGTAGAATTGTTGCAAGTAATATGTTACATCCATTTTTGGCAAATGTTGCAAGTAATGTGTTACGGAGGGAGTATGATTTTTTTTTATATATATCAAGGAAGTGTGACTTATTGTCAAGTTAATATGAAAATTATTGTATTTTTCATAAGCAAAAGAAAGAGTTTATTATATTTTTTTTTTTATAAGAATTGAGTTATTATTCTGTCTTTCATGGCATATTATTAAGAAGCTACTTGCAAGTTGTGATATTACTATCTTTTGAGGCATTTTTTTTGGCACGGATATTTTCTACGAGATGAATTTGATTATTTAACGTCTTATATGACATGTATGCATGTGATCTAATTCATGCAAAGTGATTTATATGTCTATTTTGTTGATTTATAAGTGTTACAAGAACCTATGACTTCAAAGTAAGCCTAGTTGTTTTAGATTCATTAAAGGTGAATACTGTTTTGGTTTATTCCTTTGAAGGAAATAAGTTTAGTAGTTTTTTTTAGGAATGAAGAAGACAATAACTAAGTTATGTGCTAAGAATTGTGAAATTAGTCATTTGAAATTTTATTCAGTTGGATGACCTTTAATGTTTAGTGACATGAGTAAGGAAGGGAAAAGTTATGATTTGTGGAAACAAGAAGTAGGAGATCAATGGTTTATACTAGCTTGGAGGAATTATCAAGATTTAGATAATATATTTTGTTTATGGATATAGTCAACACTATTTTAGCTTCGATATAGATATAATCTTAAAACGGTGACAAAATAAGGGATATTATAAGGACCTTATAGGTATATGAGATACCATATTTGAAGTTTGATTTAATTAAGGAATTTTACCCTATGCTGAATTGCAAATATATTTAAAGGAGTTATCGTTGTTATAGTTAAGCAAAGAAAGTATAAAGTAAGACCATATTGGAACTTTTAATAGGTTTCTTTAGATCCATTTTGTTTTAAAAGGTAGAAGTAAGATAGCAGAACTCTCTAAATGTATGCTAAGTTGACTTTGGGGGATTATTAAGTGTCAAGAGAAGTATTATTTTTGAGAGTAGTATTAAACTCTTGCTTGATGTTTGTTACAACGGATTGGGTATATTAACGCCCTCTCACAGGGCACCTATAAACAACCTACCCCAAAGCCCCCCCAAACCCCCTGATGAGAATCGAACTCACAACATGTGGGTGGAAGATGAAAGGGCTTACCACCCTTCCACTCCCTCATTCTCTTTGCATCAATTCATATGAACGAGCGAAAAGACATGGAAATGGAGTAATTAACCATCGAATATACCATACGGACACCTACTAACCTTGCTAGTTAGGAGTACATGGTAGATCAATTGGTAATCAATGTAAGGGTATGGATATAGGTAGACCTGGTCATGGACGTGGCCGGCCTGTTCACGGGCTTGGTATGCGGGCTTGGGGCAATGGTGGGTCGAGCCTAGCCCGAGCCCGTGAGTGGCAGGTCGTGCCGAGTCGAGCCTGAAATTTTCAGATTTTGTCTACGGGCCTGTAGTCCAGACTCGTGTCTCCCGCGGGCCTAGCCCGTATTTTATGTTGTTTTTTGTGGAATTCTTAGCATTTTTAACTAAAAAATAAAGAGAGGGGGCGTTCGACCAACGGGCTAGATAGGCGGGCTCGTGCCGCAGGGCTTGAAATAAAATTTCTTGATTGTGGCAGACCCACCATGCCTCCGAGCTATGCCTCCTGCTCTACAATTGCATGTCTATGCATTAACTGAGTCACTCACCTTTGAGACCCATACAGAATACCACCAGAGACTTGCACCCACGCCCTAGAGCTACACCGCTCTGCACCCTGCGTGCTCTAGCAAGCCAACCATGGGGTCCACCATTGTATGCGCATTCTCTCAGCTGAACTGTCGGCTCTGATACCATTTGTAGGGCTCACGTGTCCACCAACAACTCCACAGATATTGTCCGCTTTGGGCCTAGGTTGCGCGAATTTGTTTTTGGGCTCCGTCCCAAAAGATCTCATACTAAGTAGTTGGTGAACTCTTATAAACTATGTAACTCCTCTTATGTAACTCCTCTTATCTCTTCGGTGTGGGACTTGTGATGTATACCCAACAAAGGAGAGAAAGAGGTGGAGAATGAGAGAGAAAACAGAGCACCGAAAACAAACCACAAACAAGCAACGAAACAAACCAACCGCCACGGCCGCCGCAATTATGTGTCATCCATCTGTTAGTTAGAGCGATGGCAGAAATTATGTATAATGTTGGTGGCTATAACAATGCTCTTCACCTTGCTATTACTTTAGGTGAATACACAATTCGTTTGGTGTTTTGTTACTTGTACTTGTATGGCAAGTTCATATAATTTGCATGTAAAAGTTCAATGAGAATGTTGTTAGATAGAAGCTAGATCTAACCCCTCTGTTTATAAAACTTATTTCAACTAAATCTGAAAGGTAGTCAATTAGTCATTTCAAAATTAAATATTGAATGTTACTACTCTATTTTTCAATTATCTAAATTCTTGCTAAACATGAACGACTTGTGATGTGAGTGATACTTGTCTGTTTTTTTTCCTCGTCGACATAAACGATTTATGATATGAGTCTTTATGGACATGTTACATCTTATGTACGCTGAAATCTTGCTATATAAATACTTTCTCTTTCATTATAGTCTAATTATATAGGTTCGTTGAAATCTTACTATATACTTAACTTATGAGTGAAAAAAGGACAAAGGAGGAAAGGAAGCTACAAGAGAAGGGGACGAGGGAGTGAGAGGATTCAGACCAAGTAGGAGGAGTCTTTCTAATGTGACAATTGCTTACATAATATATTGACTAGTATGCAATATGCATTGAGAATTTGAGAAACATGCGACTTTTATATTGGCTAAAATTATGAATTTTTCTATGGCATAAATCATTTTTGCAATCAAGGTTGTTTAAATGGGTATTCATAACATAAAAAATACGTTCGTAATATAGACATTGAGTAAGCTAAAATTTAAACATTTTGATCATAATATAAACATTAAATTTGACTAAAATTTATCTACTATAGAAATAAAGTAATGCATTGTGTTCATAATACCGCATAAAATAATTGATCATGTTATTGAAATTAATATTATAATTAAATAATATGTTATTTTTATATTCTATAATCTCTACAACTACTTTTACCAAACACATATATTTTAAAAAGCTACTTTCACAACCAAAAGCTGACAGCTACTAACACATTGCTAACAACTACTCGAACAGCTAATAGCTACTCCAACAACTAATTTTGCCGAACAAGCCTTATGACGCAAACATATGGTATAACATCAATCAAATTGTTTTTTTTTTTTTTTTTTTTTTTTGCATACCAATAATGATGTAACGGCTACAGTAAATTTGATTTTTCAAAGGTTACTTGTGAAGAATATTGTTATCAATAAAATATAAAATTATACCATTGACTATGTTAGACTTGTTGGGCTTGCAACCTAACACTATGTACCTCATGATACTCTTAGGTTAGTTAGGTATATCGTATATGCAATTTATAATTCTTGACTTAAACCCGCTAGGATCCTTTCAGTTTCCAAACCATACAGAGTAGTGTATTATAATCCATAAATGCTGAAAGAAGTATGGATTTTTATAGGGAGCATGTATTCATTCTTAACTAGTTATTAGGCCCGGGCGATGCCCCGGGTTATTAATATTTTCATGTCAAAACAGAACATCTAATGTTGCATAGTTCATTGGTTAGAAACTTTACTATATTAACTGGATGTCACGTGGTCGAATCTTGTACGAAACATGTTTCTAATTTTTTTAATGTATGTTGATGACATGGAAAACAACTAAAGGGATAGTGCCACGTGGTGTGTAAACTTGCTTCAGGATGCCTTTTAATATATTTGTATAGATGTTCAACACTCGTGAAATTTGATAAAACAAAGTAATTGGGATTTGGGAACATTATCAGAACAATATTGATTTTAACATATATTGACCGGTGCCTCAATGTATAGTCTATGTGTTGTGTTTTGAACTTTGAATATTTTGATGATGATAAACACCCTATGATATGCTATAACATGAATATTTGTAACAGTGATCAAGCTATTAAGATTGGATGATTGAAGACAATGAAGCTTAGGTCTAGGGGTGGCAATCAGGTTGGGTTGGGTCAATTTCAGGTTGACCTGATTTATATTTCAGGTCAATTACCCCTAACCCAAACCCGACCTGATTCTAATTTCAGGTCGAAAATCATAACTCAAACCCGACCTTACCGATTTCGGGTTGACCCGAAACCAACCCAAAATGACCTGAAATGAAATTCAAATATACACGCTAAGTTATGAAAGTATGGGTTAATGACCTGAAATGAAATTTAGGTGATCCAAGAAATGGGCTTGGCCCAATAAAAATAAGAATAACAAAAGATAGGTTGTATAAGTTATGAAAGTCTGGGTTAATTTCAGGTTGACTCGACCAGAAAATAATCCGACTTCTAAATCAGGTTATTCGGGTTATTTTCAGGTTCAAAAAGTGAACCCGAACCTAACCCATTATATTTTCAGGTTGGGTTGGGTCGACCCATTTTTAATTTCAGGTCGAAAATCTCAACCCAAACCCGGAATTTTCAGGTCAGTTTCAGGTCGGGTTATCAGGTTGGGTCAACTTTTGCCATCCCTACTTAGGTCTAGTTATATTGAATTTATGTGTATGCAATGTAATTAACATATTATAACTTTGTGCTAAAATTAGAAATATGAAATTAGGATGATTAACTATTTTTCTTAGAGTTAAGAAAATAGGTGATTATATTAATTTCATGTTTATATGGTTTAAAGAAAAAGAAGCGAGAGTTTTGTTAAAACAAGGATTTCGAAAATCAGTTTTAGAAAGAAAAAGATTTTTATTTTCGAAAATAAGTTTTGAAAAGAAAAAGATTTTTATTTTCGAAAAACAGTTTTAAAAAGAAAAAGAATTTTTATTTTCTAAAAATCAGGTTTTGAAAAAGATAAAAGTTTTGTTTTCGAAAAAAGATAAAGAAAACGTAGTTGAAGATTTTCGGAAAAAAGGAAAGTCTTTTTGAAAGGAAAATATGATTTTTAAAGAAAATATTTTGATAAAGATTTTGGATAAAAAACTGATATAAATAAAATTGTGATAAGATATGGAGTAATACTTTATTTTTATTTACTTTCTCATTTTCAAAAACTGATATAAATAAAATTGTGATAACATTCTAGTAAGTTAAGGTCTCTAAACAAAGTTTGTAACGATCAGTAGCTATTCGCTAGCTTGGGGGAAGTGTATATACTTTATTTTTATTTACTTTCTCATTTTCAAAAAATTTTAAAATCTAAAAAATTTTCCTTTCTTTTCTTTTTCATTCAAGTTTTGAGTTTCTCTTTATAAAAAAAAATTGGAAAAAAAAACTGAAAAAAAGGTTTGGAAAATGATGAAATGGTTCACAAGCAAGGATAGAGAGCAACTTTGAAGACAACTAATTTCCAAGTGTACTCATAGGTTATGGGTAGAAAAAGAAACTAATCAAGATTGCAATAGGACACCTAATTAGTCTTTTTACTCGCTCATTAGAGAACACCTAGCTATCCAAAAGACTTATGACTCTTCAAGTGTTTTAGAAGCTTAAACCACTAGTCCACCATCCCTAGACACACAAATAGGTCTTAGACTCCACTCTACTCAAAATTTAAGAAAAATAGAACTAAGTGTGGGAGGCATCCACAAATTGACCTCTTTTATTGAAATTCTTCTATTCTTTTTGCTTTTCGTTTTTTTCACTTTTTTTTTCATTTTTCACGCCTTTTTTTACTGTTTTTGGCTTTTTCTTTTTCCCTTATTACGGGAATTTTTGATATACAAGGAAGAGGTAACTACTCACTAAAGAGAAACATAAGAACTTGTGGCTTTTTGTGCCACTTATTACAAACGAAAAGAAGTAAAAACTAAGTTTCTTGTAGAGCTTTGTTTGGGGACATGATGAGCTAATCTAAGGACACAAGAGACCGCAAATTTAAAGCTAAAATTATCCGAGCATGAGCAACGTAGTCAAGATTCAAGACTAGACATCCAATTGAACATTCATTAGTTTCATTTTGGTAGACTCTAATGCAATCAAGATTAATCACCTCCTAAAACATCACAACCCAAGCTTGCACTCTTCCAAAAGGAGCCTCTAAACATGTACTCAAAATCAAAGCAAGGAATCCACATATATTTATCAACTAGCATCTTCCTTGGGCAAGGGAATGCTTTGTACTTTTCTTTATTCCTCAATTTTTTGGATTTTCCAAACCTTTATAATAAAAGAGTAGTTTGTGTGGACGTAGATATCAGATGTGAGATTGAACCACGTTAAATTCTCATGTCTTATTATTTTATTTCATTGTTTTATTGTTTGATACAATTTCGTTCGAGCAAAAACATCAATCAGAGAATTTACGAGTGAATAACACATGCACAGCACTGTGCCATAAGAGTGTTTTTGCGAAAATCGATTAGTTTTAGTCACTCAATTCAACCCTCCTTCTTGAGTGTCACCTTGTGTTCCAACACTATGATTTGCCTGAACCAGGAGTAATTTAAACCCTTATAACCTCCTTGATTTCTCAGATATTGCAGAAAAGAGAAATGCCTCAAATCGTTTTCTACAAGTATTTTCCTTTGAAAAAATGCATAAACCTATAAATTAGAAAATATAGATCCAACAACAAATATCCAAAAAATCTCCTTGTATTAAACGTTGTATGCTGCTGATTAGATCAAGCCTTTTACGTACAAATTACATTCAACTTGTAACGAAATGTAAAGAAGGCTCATGATCAAAATATTATGTAGATAAATTAAGGGAGGAAACTGATCAATTACTTGTAGAATTAAGTTACTCCAACATAAGGGGGGAGAAAAAGGAACCAACCCATGGCATCACTTTGTATTGGCAATCAGCCCCATTATTAGGCAAGACGTCGATTTTTAGCTTCTTGAACTTTTGACTATGGATATCAAGACAAATGAAGGCCATTGCAGGATTCCCGACTGCAATCAGAATTTCTCGTCGATCCTCTGAGTAAGCGCAAGGCAATGCTAGAATAAAATCAGACATCTTTACACCAGTATGGCGAACAATGTCTTGAGGCATATTTTTAAGAGAGGTGTGAATCAATTTAGTCCATGATTCTTTGACGCCATACTCCTTCATAATCCATATTTCCATATCATACTTAACACAATTATCAATGATTACCAAATGTAAACATCCCCTTAAATCAGCCAAGTGCAGATCCTCCCATATAGGATAATCATGATCATGATCAGGCTGTGGTACTTCAAAATACTCGTCGATTTCGAGGTCAAACCCTGAGATAATTCCTGGTATTGCTTGAAATACGTAGGGATCATAAGACAGCCAGTTTAATGAATTATTACTAAAAACCATACCTTTACTCGTGGAACAGGATATGTGCACACTAGGACTAGGTTTGATGATTTTCCATGAATCTTTATTCAAGCTATAAATACAAAAGCCAATCTTATTATCACCATTCCCGTCGTGGACCAAATTTACAATCTTAAAATCATTGCTCTTGCAATCATAACCAAACCCAATTAAATCAATTAAGACATAACCACGTAGTACGTTGTGAAGTATGTGCTTAACGTCGTAAGTTACAGGGTTATACAGCCAGAACTCATCACAATAATAGGTACGTTGTTGGAAGCAAAGCAAGCCATTGCAAGAACCAACAACGTTTCTGACGTCTTTCATCTTGAAATTTGGAAGGCGATAGTTAATTGGCTGCTTCACACTCTCAGGATTACAAAAATCAAAAGAGAAAAGATCAAAGGACCTACCACTATAACCCCAGATGATGATAGAGTTTGATAGATGTTTATACGCACATTGATACGAAAACGACTTTTTAAAGTATGGGCTGTCGATTTCATCACGCCAATGTTTCGAAACACATCGAAAACGCACAACATCTTCTAATGGTAATCTGAACATAATTTTTGCTTTTAGTTCCATTGCAAGGCTACTATCATCTGTTTTTTTCTCCTCCTCCATTATTGTTAAGAGCTTCTGATAGTATTTCAACGGCAAACCTAGAAGTTCATTATGTCAAAAAATTTTAAAAAAAAAAAAAAGGAAAGAAAGAGGAGTTAGGAGTACAAATTATACATCAATACGATGCAACAAGCAATCGTGGCAAAAAAAAAAGGCAAGTATGTATTAGACATAGATCATAAATCAAACGAAGATGAA
This sequence comes from Beta corolliflora, assembly GCA_947648045.1. NCBI lineage: Eukaryota > Viridiplantae > Streptophyta > Magnoliopsida > Caryophyllales > Amaranthaceae > Beta > Beta corolliflora. The sequence continues at coordinate 626,848 of CANSZD010000234.1, read as the reverse complement.
GAAAAAAAGAAAGCAAATTAAATCTTGCTGCTTACCAGAATTTTGGAGTCGACGTCTCCCAACACTGATGTGTTATACTTGTAGTTGTAGGGTAATACACGAAGGCTAACCTATGTTTATAGGTACTGCTAATTTCCTCACGGCGAATAAAAAACACTGGTAGGATTAGGATTCTTGTGAGTTGTGACTCCCTTAAGGTTTGCGGAAAGCATCCAAGCACAAAGTCAAAAGAAGTAGTTTATCCGAGAACAACTGAACAATATGAACCGGTGACTTCCAAGTCAAACTCAAATTCGTTGACATCTCGTCATATTAAAACTTGAGCTGATTAACTGAGCCTGACCGGCCCGAATTTTTTCCGGGCTTGGGCAGAATTTTTTGGCCCGGTTTCGGGGCCGGTCCGGTCCGACTCGATTTTTTTTGGCTTTGGGACGGGTTTTGGGCAAGCCAAAAATGATTTTTTAGTCTAAATTTCGGACAGCCCAATTTTGACCCGAAAAACCCGCTATTTTTGGCCCGTAATAGCGGGCTTTGGGCACAAAAATCTGACCTGAATTTTGGCCCAGCCCGACCAATGGAATTATTTTTTTTGGGATCGCCCGACCCGTCCCATGAGCACCTCTAATTAAAACATAATCAATCGTGTTTATGATATGGTTTTGAGGGGGCAATTTCTTGACACTAAAGATTTATAGTGTTCTGTATTAAAATGAGTTAAAATAAATACAACTAGCTCAATTTAATTAATTTAACCCACTTAAATAAGATATCCATATTAGGGATGTCAATGGGTAATGGACTCTACCCGGATCCGGGTAGGATCTGGATCATAGTTTTTAAAAACAAATTTGGACCTGGTGCTAAATTATCACCCAAACCCGGATCCATTTATCCTTTTTTTAAAAGTTATTTTAAAATATTTAATTAAAAGGGTAAAACTTAATGTTATTTATGCTTGGATTTGTTATATTAAGGTTGAATGCTTGTTTACTTCAACCTCGACAAATGAAATGCTAAATAGCGTTATTTTGTCTTTAAAATCTTTAATTATTGTAAAAATTAGGGTCGTTTGAAGAAAATAGGGTAGGATCCGTTATGAATCCGGTTTGGACTTGGATGTGTAAGATCCATTGGATCTGGATATGGATCCTCAATTTTATTACCCAACGGATCCGGGTCGGATCTGGATCCATGCCAGAAAAACGAGTCTGGATCTGGATCCTACAAGATCCGGTCCAGATCCTACCCATTAACATCCCTAATCCATATTACACAAATATAACTTGGGTTCTATTATATTTGATAACATAATTAATTCGTATTAAACTCTATTATAATTTGGGTTCTATTATAATCTGATAACATAAATTTGGGTTACGTTCTATTATATTTGATAACATAAATTCTATTATATTACACAACTAGCTCAAAAGATGATTTGGGGTTTCCTATTAAACAAGAACAAAATAGGTGGAGCAAGAGTTGAAGCTCGATGTTGTTATAGGTATTTTTATGTGACAAAACTTGTATATAACTCAAAAACGCTCTCGACCAAAACCCTAGCCGCAAACCCACAAAACACTTTCCAGCGAAAAGCCTAAGGGGCTCGACGACTGACTAAGCCGCCTTGGCACGGTGGGCGTCGAGCCCCTCCCCCTTCCCCTTCCCCTTTCCAGTTACATTGTGATGTTCTCCTGTTGTTCAAGTTTAATCGGTTGCCCGTGAAGCGCACTTGTGGGAACCCCAGGTTTCCGCGTCACCTGAGAGCCGCCTGAGCATGCGCCAACCGCCACCGGTCTAAGCCAGTTCCCCTGTTCGCTTCTGTTAGTTTACTTATGTTGGTTTTCTTTTGTGGTTTAGATTAGTTTTATGTGGGATATAGAGGTAGTCAGTTTGCAAGTAGCAAATGTCTTCCCTTGTTCTTGGGTTTTGTGGAGTCTTCCCCCTCCCCTGTGTAGTGTTCGAGTCTCCCTTTCCCCTTCCCTAGTTTGTGTCATGTCTCCCTTTCCCTATCCAATGTTGGTGTTCGTTTTTTGCGTCTCCCTTTCCCGCTCCCCCCCTAGTGTCTCATCGCTCCCATTGTCGTGCGTCTTCCCCTTCCCCGTCCCCTTGTTAGGTCCCCTCATGGTTCTAGGGTTTAAGGATTCGTTTGGGCTTATTCTCGTGGCTCTTCAGGCTTTTCCTGGTTGTCTTGTGAAGATTCGAAGTTGAAGGTTGTTTTTTTTGGTATGATGATCAGGTTTTTTCGTTGGTTTCAGTTATGTTATCTGTTTCAGTCTTAGTTTAGTCGAATCCAGATCCAATTATGCTTGCCATTTCGTTAATGGTTGTGCTAGGGTGGTGTTTAGTAGTACAAGGTGGGCAATAGAAGGATCTTGGTTTTCTACGACGAGGGATGATCTAGGAAACCAAATCTATAGTGAAGTGTCTCTTGGAGCTTGTTATTGGTTGGCTCAAGTCGCTTTAGAAGTCCGAATATTGGGTAAGATGAGAAGAAATTATCCTTCTAAGTTAGGAAACATGGTTGTTGTGGTTTGATCTTCTGGTTTCGAGATTGCAGGTTCGGATCTCCAGATCCGCAAAATGGGCGAATTCAGTCAAGCTAATTCGCCTCAAGTTTATGTGATGACTTTGGAAGTCCCTTCCATTTGATTTGGGGAAAGTTTCGACCTCCACACATTTTGAGTTTCCGCCCTACGGGGAAAAACTCCAGGTACCCTCGAAGTAGGGTCAAAAGTCACCAAAGGCGGTGGCTTCTTTAGTCGGTCAATCAGTAGAATCCCAGGATGAAATATCCGCTCAAGGACCTTGGGATTTATCATCTTATGAACAAAGGGTTCATCAAGATGACATACAACAAGATCATCTGGGTTCAGCATCTCAACAGTCTCTCTCTCACTATGTTAGATGTTTTGCAACAAGACACATTACCCAAACCCACCAAAAGTCATCCAAGTCAAGGTTCATTTGGATTGGATCAACAACAAGTTGGGTTTTCTTATTAGGGAATGTAAGCACTCGTGAAGCTCACCTTAAAGTTTGTTTGCTTTATGTTTCATGTTTAGTTATAATAGCATTAGGTTTTAATTTCAGTTTTTAATTAATGCAAATTTTCGTGATGCCAAAAAAAAAGAGTTGAAGCTCATGGTAGAGAACGACGACTGTTGCGGCAACAACAACAACTAGTGTTGGCAAAACAGGACCGTACCCGACCTGAAATCCGTTTGTCACCCGAAAGTAACCACCCTGAATAGAATTGAATCCCGAAATAACCCGATCCGGTTCCAGAATTTGACTTGTACCCAAAGATAACTCGAACTGAACCTACCCGACCTGAAAGTGACCCGAAAAATAGAACCCAGCAAACCCAACTCCCTTTATTGCCCCTCATCAACCCCCATGAAGCTTAAAAAAAGTCCAATTGTGTCTACTTGTGTCTATGTGTTGACGTCTTAATGTATTATTATATAAGTCAGCACACTATTATTGTCGAACCGTTGGTGTCTTAATGTTTTTTGTGTCCAAGTGTTAGTATATAGCTTTATATGACGAGAATTAATGTGATAAGCAAATGGTAGACTATACAAATATTGAAAAATGACTGTTATGATTGATATTCAAACTGAATTGTTAGTGGGATCCTGTGAACTAACATACTAATTTATCGGTTGTTATTTATTTGCTACTCAAAGAAAGCATACATTTTTTAAGAAAATAACCCATACTTTTAGACCTGAAGATGATTCTTACACGAAGTAATGCAAAACTATCAAGGACAGTCTTACCTGAATGACCCGACACGAACCAACCCGAATCGACTCAAACGACACGACTCATCATGACCCGGCATTGACCCAAGCCATCAAACCCGCACCTGACATGTCATGGACCCGAGACGGACCAAACATAACCCGGGCACAAAGTTATATGACCAGACCCAGAATTACCCGACCAATACCCGACCTGTATGACCCGTTTACCACCTCAACTAGAGCTGATCAATTGAGCCCAACACGCGCAAGCTAAGGCAGCTGCAGCACAAGAGAAGTAGAAACGACAAGTCACGCGGTGACAGCGCCATTAGACAGAGGAAAAAGAGAAATTGGGGACAGCAACCGCACAACCATAAGAACAGTAATAGAAGACGAAGAAACAAGAACACCAACAAGACACTCTTGGCGAGGAAAGATAAATCCATACTCTAAGCAAAGCAATATTTATAATATAAAATTGGTTTAATAAACCTAATTTTTTTTATCATACAACTTAGGAAAATTAATTTATCACATAAGGAATATTTAAACTTACTTTATTGATAAAATTGGGCATGGGCCTGCCACGGTCAAGAAATTTTATTTCAGGCCCGCACCGGCACGAGCCCGCCTATATGGCCCGTGGGTCGGAACGCCCTTTTTCTTTGTTTTTTAGCCTAAAAATGTCAAGAATCCAAAAAAACAACATAAAACACGGGCCAGGCCCGTAGGAGGCACGAGCCCGGCCGTGGCCCGTGGGCCTGGGCCGGGGACAAAATCTGGAAATTTCAGGCCCGCCACTCACGGGTTCGGGCCCGGCCTGGCCCGCCATTTCCTCAAGCCCGCGTGCCGAGCCCGTGAACAGGTCCGGCCCATGCACAGGTCTACCCAAGACTATTTCTTTTGCTAATTTGCTCATTTGGGACCTCCAAATTAGCATATCATGGAGCTCTAATTTTCAAATGAGAGCAAAAAAATAGTCTTGGGTGTACCATGCTCATGATACATTCGGGTGTATGATAAAGATTATAACTAGTAACATACTCACTCTGTTTCTTTCTAATTATTGCACTTTGAGTTTTGACACTATTCATAAATTTATGTCTGACTATCGTTATAATTAATGGGTAAGGAAAAATATAGTCATGTGGAGTCTAGTTTGATTCGTCTTAATAAATACTTTTAGAATATCAACTTTATATAATTTTTACAAATGCAAATATAGAGATATTAATGTTCAAACATTTACATTGGGAAGCTTGAAAAGGTAAAGTGTAATTATTAAAAAGAAACAGAGGGAGTTTACTTTATATTATACTGCCAAAATTGTTTTAAAAAATAAACATCAGATACTATTATCATGTTCTTTACATGTACAACATCAAAAAGAACATCACATATTAAAATTGTTAATGCCAAGGACATTTGGGTCCAAATGGTATGGCTTCCTATCTCCCATATGGGAGATCAAGGTTCAAATCTTGGTAGAAGCAAATTTCAAAATTGGGGGTTGGGGGTAGGGGTGATAATGAGCTTGGCCTCCTCGCGAATAGTTCGGGATCGGCTCGGTCAAAGCTCGGCTCGTGGTGGCTCGGCTCGCATTTGGCCTCGGCTCGAGACTTTAAAGAGTCAAGCCTGTTCGTGAACAGTTCGAGCTCGGCTCGTTTAACATTTGGCAAAGTTCGGCTCGTTAAGTTTCAAGCTCAGCTCGAGCTCGAATAAACTTAAACGAACACAAGTCGAGCAGACAATGGTTCGGGCTGAACTTGACCGATAAACAGCCCTATTTGGGGGTCTTGTTGGGCTTCTAGGTGAGTGGCCTTGTGGGAGGGCAGAGAGGATAATTATGATGGCTGGCAAATTAAGAGGTAGAGTCAACAAAAAAGTCAACATGTCTTTTTACCGGTCAAACAACTCATAGATTAAGATGACCTATTTTAAACAGACATACTCTAAAGTTGGGATCATTGCCAAAATTTTCAAAGGTGGGACTATTTTGAGCAAATCGGCCAAAGGTAAGATTATTCCCATTAATTTTTTCATATAAAAAAGAATACGCATAAATCCCAAAAGAACATCATTATTCTTGAACGCAAATAGCTTGAAATTGCGATAACAACGACATTTATAATAATAACAACGACATTAATAATAAATACCAATATTACTAATTAATACGTACAACAACGTCAATAATAATAAGCCTTTTCAACAAATGTACTAGTAAATAGTAATATTAATACTAATAGTAATTGTATAAAGTAGTAGTAGTAGTAGTAGTAGTAGTAGTAGTAGTAGTAGTAGTAGTAGTAATAATAATAATAATAATAATAATAATAATAATAATAATAATAATAATAATAATAATAATAATAATAATAATAATAATAATAATAATAATGTAATAATAATAATAATGATAATAATAATAATAATAATAATAGCATTAGTAATATTAATAATCATGATAATTATCATAATAATCATGATACTAATAACAATAATAACAACAATAACAATTACAATAATAATAAGTTTTTAAATATAAGCATGATTTGAACTTATCTGATATGATCTGAACTTATTTTTTCTGATCTGATCTGATTTGGTTTGATTTGGTCTTATATGATCTGAAATAAGTAAAAATAAGGTGAACTGAACATAGCATAATAATGTACATGTTGTACCACATTACCTCTTTTTATGGTATCACGTTATTCACATGTCTATCCATAGAAACGACATCTTTAGACAAGTCAAGTATTAGAGAACCGGGGGAGGGATCTGTTACGCAGGGACAGATTCTTACGACTAGGTGAACCTGAAGGAGCGTGGAAGTTAAGAAAGGATGCGATGCTTATCGTTTCGCGGGAGTAACTGCAAAATTATTTTTAAGGTCTTAAATTGCCAAAAAAAATTATAAAACAATGTAGGACACATCACTTACATGTCGTACTACATTACCCGTATATGATATCATGTCATTCACATGCCTATCCATGAGAGACTATTCTTTTTGTTAATCTCCGTCTTTAGACAAGTTAGAGCCTTGAGAAAACACTATCCTATTAGGACAATTTTACAATGGCTACAATGAAATTGCAACCACCATAATTTGTGTAATCTGGACCTTTTATTTTTAATTTTAGATCCACCTCATTCATTGAGTTGACTTCATTTAGATTAAAATTAAAATTTATACATTAATAATATATTATAAATTTTATGTATTAATTGACTTATATTCCACAAATTTTTGCTAATGGTTATAAAAAAAAAGTAAAGAAAATAACGAACAATCCTCCAAAAGGAAGAGAATGACTTATCTCAAATTTTCAGTGCTTTTAAGTTTTAATTAAGTCAATAGGTGGGTAGCTATTCAAAAATTTAAATTAAATCAATGGATAAATAAATCTATAAAAATAAAAGGCTACAATTTTAATAATTACCGACTTATAATGGCTACAATCTTATTTTTTTTTTTTTTTTTTTGATACGGAAAACAAGCTTAGACAAGACCTCTAGTCAGGAGGCCAGCCTAAAACATCCTTGCGGATGATAAGGGAAAAATCAATACAATACGGAGGAAACCAATACAAGAGGGAAGGGTAGTTATGAGCCTTCCTAGCCATAAAATCCGCCGCTCGATTAGCTTCTCGAAAGCAGTGGAAGAACCGGCACTCTTGAAAGTTGAGAATATCTACACCTGCATCTTTAATAATGTTAGAAATTTCCCAAGGAGTTTGCCAAGAACCCTTCATAGAATTGATAACTCCTAAATTGTCTCCTTCAATAATAAGATGAGAGATATTGAGAGAGATAGCACCCAAAACACCTTCTCTAAGAGCCCATGCCTCTCGCTTGGACAATAGAAATCGAGGACCTAAAGACTTAGCACCCGCCGAGCAAAACATCACCAACACTATTCCTAATCACAAAGCCTAAAGAAGCATTGCCATTACCGAATTTAGAACCATCAAAATTCAATTTACAGAAATTAGGAGGGGGAGGAGACCAAATAAGATTATTACCAGAACGAAGAATTTTAAACCTATGGCGATTCTGACCAGAGGAGGAAGGGGAGGAATCATCAACTTCCCTTGCCGCTTTAGCCCAATTGCTATAAAAACTATTAACTTGAAAACTGGCTCGGCGAGGCGAAATACCTTCATCATTGAAGATAGTTCTGTTTCTAAAGAACCAAATAAACCACCACACAAAGGATAATTTAGTAATAACATCCACCGAGGACTTAGAATGGCAAGTATTAAGCCAATAACAAAAAGAATACTGATCCAAAAAGTTAATCCCCTCAGGAAGAAGGGGCCAATCACCACTAGCATGAAGGCAAGCTAAAACGTCTAAAGTAAACGGGCACTGAAAACAAAGATGATTCAGAGACTCCCGAGCATTACTACAAAGCACACACTTCTTTGTGGAAGGAAAACTTTACTCTTTTCAAGCCTATCCTTGGTAGGAAGGCCATCATGACAAGCCTTCCAAAGAAAATTCGTTATCTTGGGAGGAACCTTAAGTTTCCAAATCCGGTCATAATCAACTTTTGTAAAATTTGGATTTAATAAACCTCGAGCTAACCAATAACCGGACTTGACGAATACTCTCCATTAGAAGATAATCCCCAAACTAGCACATCGGATTGAGGATTCGAAGGGAGGAAAGACGGTAAATAGAAGTAGCTATATTTGTAGGAACGAGAGAGATTAATCTATCATAATCCCAGCTTACCATTCTCATCAATCACCTCATTCACTTTTAAATCATCATCGCAGTAAGAGGGCGAACAACTTTTCGAAGCGGATACCGAAAAAATCCAATTGTCATCCCGAAAACTAATATCCTTACCATTACCCACTTGCCACCGAAGACCTTTCGAAACAACGTACGGAGACTCATAAGCTTCTTCCATTGCCAAGAAGCAACCGAAGAAACCTTATGCTTCAAAATATCATGATTTTTACTATACTTCTTCTTAACCAACTTAACCCATAAATTATTAGGATTTTTAATAATTTTCCAAAGAAGCTTCATTTGCAAAGCTATATTATTATTGTCGGCTTTACGAATACCTAAGCCACCATGTGATTTAGGAAGGCAAATTTTGTCCCAACCAATGAGATTTCTTGATTTGTTTGTAATATCTTTATTCCAAAAAAAATTCCTATATGTTTTGTCCAATGTAGAGAGAATCCGTTGAGGTAAATAAAAACTTTGCATTTGATAATTGGCTTTGGAAGCCGATTAGACTTGGATTAGCACCGTTCTTCCACTTGTGAAAGAGAATTGGTTTTCCATTTCGGAAGTTGATTAGAAACTTTAGATACGACTTTCCCAAAAGTTTCTTTAGTAACCCTTGATTCAATAATTGGGCAACCTAAATACTCCCCCAAATTTGAGGATTCAGCCATAGCCAAAATACCTGCAAAGTGAGCTTTAGAACTTTCCAAAACATTAGGAGAACATTGAAATGCAGACTTGTGAAAGTTGACAAGCTGCCCTGACATGGAACAATATTTGTCTAAAATTTGTTTTATAGCTAAACAACTCTGGTTAGTAGCTTTAGCAAAAATCATTGTGTCGTCTGCAAATGTGAGAAAGGGAATTCGCATACCTGATTTACCAATAGACACCCCTATTAACTTTTCCCTTTGTAAACTAGAATAGGAAATTTGTCTTGCTAATAATTCTGCACAAAGAATAAAAAGGTAAGGGGATAAAGGATCTCCTTGATGAATCCCTCTAGAAGGATAGAATCTCTCCCCAGGAATTCCATTAACTAAAACAGAGAAAGAAGGGGAAGAAATACAAGAGTTTATCCAACTAATCCATTGAGCACAAAACCCAAGTTTTTCCAACGATGTTAGAATAAAATCCCACTCCAATCTATCGTAAGCTTTTTCCATATCTAACTTAATAGCAATCCAGCCTTCCGCACCAGTTTTTTTACTAAAAGAATGAAAAACTTCATGGGCTATTAGAATATTATCTTGAATTAATCTTTCCGGAACAAAGGCGCCTTGTAGTGGGTGAATAATTTTACCCATAACAATCTTGAGTCTATTAGTTATGACTTTAGAAATTATCTTATAGATAGTAGAGCACAAACTAATGGGACGAAAATGATTTGCACAGGAAGGATTATCAATTTTCGGAATTAAGGCAAGAAATGTATGGTTAATTTCTTTAAGTAAATGACCAGAATGAAAAAAGGCTTTAACAGCTCGAACCACAGAGTTCCCAACTAATGTCCAATATTTTTGAAAGAAAAATGGGGGAAAACCATCTGGTCCCGGAGATTTATCCGGGGTTAAATCAAAAGTAGCATCTTTAATTTCGTCATATGAAACTTCTTTAGTAAGAAAAACATTATCTTCCTCAGACACAATAGGGGATAATAAAGCAAAATCATTATCCTTATCAAACGAACATAACGAATTTGAAATAAAACGCTTGTGGAATTCTCGAATAATTTCTTCAGAAATACGAATGGGAGAATTAATAATTAGATTAGTATCCGTTGTGAATTCTTTAATTTGATTCTTATTACGTCTAATCGAGGCATGAGTATGATAATAATTCGTATTTGCATCACCCAGACGTAAATAATTTGTTTTACTTTTTTGCTTCCAATATTCTCTACTAAAGGAGAGCAATTTATCCCTTTTTTTTAAAAACCGATCTTGGCTTTGTTGAAGAACTAGGCACGAAGGATTAGAAATTAACTTTTCTTGGATAGGTTCAAGTTTTGAATCAACTAATCTAAGTTGACGAAATATATTACCAAACTGAGACAAATTCCAGCGTTTAGAGTTTTCTTTAAGAAGCTTACATTTATTCACCAGCTTAAACATATGCGAGCCATTGAAACGATTACACCATGTTTTCTTAACTAATTTATCATAATCTTTCCGCAAACACCACATCTTCTCAAAGCGAAAAGGAGGGGATTTTAGCACCACGGATCGACTTAAATCTAACGAAATTTGACAATGACCAGGACGAGGTGAAAGGATGGTGCTTCGCTTAGCTTGAGGGAACAAATCAATCCAAGAGGTGCTAGCCACTCCCCTATCTAGTCTCTCTAGAATATTGTTACTCCGGCCCTTTTCTTCCTCCATGTATATCTCAAGCCCGAAAAAGGAAGGTCAATACAAGGGGCCCGATTTAAAAGATTATTCATTACATTAAGCCGAGCTGAATTAAAAGGGGCTCCCCCAAGTTTATCTAATTCACAACTGATCTCATTAAAATCCCCAAGAATTATAAAAGGGGAAGTTAAGCTACTAATGTATAAAATTAGCTCTTCCCAAAATTCACTTTTATGTTCTTGTCTAGCAGGGGCATAAATAAAAATTGCAATAAAAGATAAATTAGCATCCAAAAGAGATATAGAACAAGAGATAAACCGAGCGATTTATATATTACAACCAAGTTGAAAGGACTATGAACACAATCTTTCCATAAAAGCCATACTCCACCTGAAAAACCTATAGTAGGAATATAATCAAAGTGGTTAAAACCACATTGATTTGCTATGATTAAGGAAGGAGGGGATTGTGATTTAACTTCACACAACATCATAATTTGGACCTTCTTGCTATCACAAAAGTCCTTAACTTCAAAAAAAGCATTTTTCTTTCCTACCCCTCTAATGTTCCAAAAACACAAGATCATATTTATTTGAAACTAATTATAACCAGTAACCATTTGCTTACAGGGGGCTGTACAACACTAATTCCTCTTCCATAACTTCTGGAGCATAGAATTGAGAAAAATAAGAATTTCCCCGATTAGCAAGTATAGTTTTCCTAATAGCAGCTCGAAAAACAAAAAGATAAAGACATAGCATATAACTTTTTTGACTAAGGACAGAAGAAACTGGTACATTCTTTCACTTATAAAAGCGGATGAAGCTGAAATATAGTATACTCCTAACTTCACCGATTCCAAAATTCCACAGGGATACTCCAACAATAGGCTAAAGTCAAAGTTACACAAACTATATTGATTACTGAAAGTTCTTTGTCAAGGGATTTTGACAATTACCACCACTAATAGCAATACAACATAAATTCCGAGGGAAAATGGTAGTTATCATAATGTTAGATGCGATGCTCGCCAAACATTCAATGGAGAACATCCGACTCAAATTGTACCTTTGCAAAATCGGAAGAATGAAGTATTCAAAGATGTTCTTGCATTGAAATCCAAGTTTTCTAATTAGTAGACTCAACCCCGGGACAATTAAGAAAATTATCTTTGGAAAGGCATTGACAGAGAACATGACAACCAAAGTTACATTTCAAGATACGAACAAAAGGCTTACTATAATACCCTATGTTAACAAACAATAAGCAGAACATGAAGATTGGCTGAAACTTAACAACTTTGCTTGAATAGGAAGACCTCGACAACATCTTCTGAAATAGAAGATGATTTGCTATATCAAACAAGCTACGATTATACCACCATAAATCAATATATAATTGAATATACTCATTGAGAATTTCTTGAAAGGTATCCTGATGAAGATAAATAGAAAATCCTTCTGGGGGCAAAAGATAAGAACATTCTTCTCCATTCCAATAGCTTCTAGGGCCTAGAATGGAGTATAATAAGAAGTTCTTGTGAGAAGAAAAGTTTCTTAGGTAACAGAGATGAAAACAGAATGAGACTAGCGAAACTTCTGACTATTATGCATAATAAAGTTGAATATCTTTCACTTACAAAAGTGATTTGATCTAGAATAGAGAATACCTTTGTAGAACCATATAATTGGTCTACTTTGGCTTGCTTGAGTTCTAGCAAGAAGAATAAAGCACACCACAAATTCGTCCCAGGTGCTTTCCACCTGAGGTCTTCGAAGATAGGTGAACAAATGAAATTTAAACTCCAATTCGAAACAACACCCACCAGAAATGCGTTATTGGGCAACGCAAACGCTGAAAATTTCGAGCCAAAAAAGAAACCAGGATCCCTTACAAAGCCACCAATTGCAATTTCTGAAAAACAACTAAAAACCCTAGCCATGGGTCGTAATTTAAATTTGAATGGAAGATATAGGAAGCCTTTAATCCATCTTACAGATTGGAAAGGAATAACTAGAATTGAGATAGATAAAATTTTCTGAACAATAGCAGGGAGAGGATGATTAAATCTCTCAGAACTAATGTATTGATTTGAGGAAATTTCTGATACAATTGGGGGAAAACAAAGAAAATTCCACCCACATACAACTGATGCAGTGTGTATAAACACTGGCAAGAGGAAAATTAGAAGAAAGATAACACTGATTATGAGAAATTTGACAAGAATAGGATCGAAAACAAGAGTTGGCTTGCGAATTTGGCTAGGGTTTTTCCTTGCGAATTGGGGCTTTTTTCTTTCTCTCTTTTCTCTTTCTCTCTCATCTTTTTCTCTCATCTTTTTGGTATAACAACTGGCTACCATGGCTACAATCTTATTGAAGCATATTATTAAATAGATTGATTTTACAATTCAAAAATAACCACCATTACTTACCGATAACATAATTTTTTTTTGACAGACATTACCGACAATATAATTACCATTTTACCCATTGTAATGCTCACAACACAGATGCCTGGGCCAAACAGATGCCCGGAGTATGACTGTATGACCAAATCCATTTCAATATTTCATATACTGACAAAAAAATCCCACCCATTTTCTCTCTTTCTCTTTCTTTTTCCACTGCAACTATAAAAATCCATCCATTTTGCTAGTATTCTCCTTTAACCTCCATTCAAATTAAACCCAACAAAACCCCCCACCACATTTGCAATTGCCACCAAAATCTCTCTCATCCTTCTCCACAAAACCCCCCTAAAACCCCAAATCCAAAATCCAAAATCCAAAATCCAAAATCCAAAAATGGCCGATCTGTCAGACATATTCGTGGAGGTGGAAGACCTAACCTCATCCCTGCCCACAAAGAAGGTCCCACATGGCGATGTTTTCGAGGCGGCACGAGCCGGGGACGTGGACCGGCTTCGATACCTCCTTGAATCCGGTGTGAATGTCAATGCCAGAGACAAGTGGGATTCTGTTGCTCTTTACTATGCTTGTTTGGCTGGTCATCTTGATGCTGCCCTTATGCTCCTTATTAATGGCGCCATTTGCGATGAACATACCTTTGACGGGGATCGTTGCCACTATGCTGCCCTTAATTTTAAGGTCAGGAAGCTTCTTAAAGCTTTCGAAGCTCGTCCCCCGCCTCTGCCTCCGCTTCAGTCTGCTTTAAGGGACACTTTTCTTGCCTGTGTGCCTAACCGCCCGCTTTTCGACTTCACTCATCATCAGCTTCCTTTGTCTGGTGACCTCCCTTTTTTTTGTTTCTGAATTCTAATTTTTTTAAACTGTGGTGTATAAGCATCTCTCCAGAACTTATTAGCCCGGATGATTGGACCTGATTATACCTGAAACTTTTTTTTTTTAAGGTGAAAAGAACGCACCGTAGACTTTTAAGGCCTATAATTATGATCAAGTCAAATTGACAATCTTAGAATTGAAACTGTGGTATATTAATGTGTCTTCTTGAGTAATGTGTTTTTGTATATCAATGTGGTATATTAGTATTAGAGCATGTTTGGTTCTAAGTCAAGGAATGGAAAGGGAATGGAATCAGATAGAGGAGTAAGAGATGGTAACATTTATTGGGTGTTTGGTTCAAGCTTTGGAATAGGAAGAGTAAGAAAACCATTACCACTAACAAATGGATTTTGTTACTTGAGGGGGAAGGGAAAGTAACAAATTAGGGGAATCCATTACCACCAAGTAATGGTAATAGATTGGGGAGAAGTTGAACCAAACAAGACGAAAGGGAATAGTTATTTGATCCCGTTTCTTAGAGCCAAAAAATGTTGAACCAAACTTGCTCTTAGATACTATAGTTATTTAGAGGTGGCTACAAGAGCTTTCAGTAGTAATTTTCAAAAGTCACTCTGGGTATGTATTTATTTTTAGTTGGGGAAGGAGAGGGGCCGGGGGGGGAAGCAGGGTACTTGAACGGAGGGAGGGTGAAGTGGCTTTATATTCCCCTGTACTATGGATAGGTAAACATAATTTGCCACAGTCCTTATGCAGTGTGTTGGTCCGAGTATTTTTAACCCTCAAATGGTGCGGCGCCACTCTTGCCTTTTGGCGACAAGGAGGCAAGCCAGATGGGGAACAGAGCTTGTGCTCGGATAAAGGGACTTCAAAATTGAAAACGGGAATACTTGCCTATTGACGAAGTCAGGCGTCAGTCCATGCTTGGGCGTGCTTACTGAGAGCTATCAGGCACAAGCAGGGACTGAGTTAGGGAAATGCAGGACTTCACGGAAAGTGACAAGCTTGAGGTGGGAATTGTAAGATGAGAGACAACATATTTTCTATGTTGGTTAAACAACTTTTTATAGAAAGCAACTAATAACGATTATGAATTTGGTTTCACTATTCATTACCCCACAAAAAGGCTCAAATAATACATAGTGGTGAACACTAAATCAACATAAACGTAATAATTTGTCTAAACTAGCACCAGGTCACGCCCAAGGGTCAACTTGCACAAAGTACCCGACAAGCATGCCTTGAGGGCCTAGAAAATATAATAGAAAATTTTAGAAAGGATAAAGATAAACATCGCATAGAAATAAAGGAAAGATTCTAACTGGGGTCCTATATATAGGGTGGAGAGAACATACTCTCACACTTTTATTACAATGCATCTGTTGCTTGGGTTATGTACCAACTTCTTTGATAGGCGTCTATTTTCTTTATTGTCATGAACTTGGTTTGAAAATACGGTTTTGGTCACAATCGTGAAAACACTTGCGGTTTCGTGGGAGCAGAATGGAACGAAAACGTTTCGACATGGACTGTATCACGGTTTATCATACTGTTATTTGCACTATATACTATCAAATTAGCTTATATAGCATTTGTTTTCCCCTTAAATTCACCAATCACCGTAGATTTTGTGATTGTCGTTTGCTTGCCTCTTCTTCTCTCTATCTATTATATCAGTTTAGGTTGTTTTATGTCATTCTTAGAGGAAGATGTTGGGAGCGGTAGGAATCTCTGGAAAAAGAAAATCTGAAAAGTAGTGTCTTAATACGCGAAATTCGGGAAATGTGGGCGAAATTTCCTTGTCATGGTTGGTTTGGCCGAAATTTCGGCTTATTTAAATCCACCAGTTTGAAACGATCAAATTCGGTTTGCCAAAGTTGAAAACTGTTCCAATACGGGCAAATCAAATTGATTCGGTCGTATTTTCGAACCATGGTCATAAATGAAAATGCCATTTTGTCTTCTTGTGTCCTTCCTGTCTGAATGCTTCCTGATGTGTTCAGCCATTATTCCTTCATGATTTTTGTATGCCATCCAACTTATATACCTGTGAAGCCTTACATTTGTTTGTCTCTTGTGTTCTGTAGGCTCGTCGAAGCTGGATGGACCCAATCAGAACTACTTCTCCCCAGATGTTGTATTTTATGTGCACGGTAGGCCCATAGAAGCTCATAGAGTAATTTTAAGTGCTCGATCGCCATATTTTAGAAAGAAGTTTGAGAATGATTGGAAGGATCGAAGAGAAGTAAGATTTTCAAAGGAGAAATTATCTTATCCTGCTCTCTACAGCCTCTTGCACTTCTTTTATTCTGACCGGCTAGAGGTTGCAGTAGATGACATGGAGGATTTAGTCAGAATTTGCAAAGTTTGTGAATGTGAAGCAATGCGGAGGGTGATTGAGAAAGAACTAGCTCACCAGAAGTTCACAGATTACAAAGCTTTGCAAGAAATAGACAGCTCTCAAAGGCGTTTTATATTGCAGGGCTTGTCCCTTCCTGAGGAAGACCGTCTTCCTGCTGCTTTACATCATATTCTTCAGCTTTCCTTGAACAATTCCTCTACGAAACAGGACGTAGATAATGTTTCCCTTAATTTAGTAGCTTCTGTTGGCAGATTACAGATCCATGAACATGCGAACGATCTTGCTGATATATGTGTTGGAGTTGATGGGCGGATATTCCGCTGCCATCAAGTTGTCTTGGCTTCCAGATCAGACTATTTCAGAACAAGAATTTCCCGGATGGATGATTTTCTGGAGGTGAACAATGACTTGCTTGGTCATGCTTTTCCATATCTTGAAGAGCATGATTTGAGCCATGAGGCATTTGAGAAAATGATAGAATACATGTATGTATCTTTTCCCCTGTCGTATCAGCATTCTGTAGCAAATGTAATTTGTGAGTATCAATAGAGGTGCATAGCTGATTAGTTGTCGAACTCAAGGCGGATTTATTAAAGAGTGTTGCATATTGCATAATACTTATTACATGTTTTATGGTGCACTATTTATATGCTGCTATCCCCTTTATATGGCTAGGATTCATATGCTGCTACTTTAGAGTTCCTTTTTCTCTACCAAAATTTGGACTGGTAAATCAACGTTTTTCCACATACACATGGTCTGATTTCTATCCTCTTTGCCTCTTTGGCATGTGCTAACTGTGTAATTAATTTTTTGGTTGAAGGTACACTGATGTTTTGAAAGATGTGGATCCTCAACAGGTGAGCTTCTTAAAACTGTAATGAGTATATACTTCTTCCTTCTCTCTGCTCAACAAATGCTATTTCTCCGTATTAGGCTGAGGAGTTGTTTGATGCTGCTTCGAGATATTTGTTATTTCCCCTGAAGCGTGCTGTAGCTGATGCACTACTCCCGCACCTAGAAATGGCCTCACCTTCAGAGTTATGCCATTGGCTGCTATTAGCAGATATGTAAGTTCTTAATTGTTTATGTATTTAATTTTTACAAGGTATAGCAGATGCGAATGGAGTTGTATGCCTATTTCTTTTCGCGATTTACTGTCTGTCATGCTAAATTGGATAAAGCAGCATAAATTGTATGTGATTGGGAGATACTTATGATATTTACTCAAAGTATTGTAGTTTTGCCGTCCAGTTCAGATACTAGGACCTAGGTTGAACATTCATACTAGACAGTCATGCATCTCTAATGTTCCATTGGATAAAGCAGCATAAATTATATGTTCGGATTGAAGTGTAACTATTTCTTCAAATGTTTGGCAACCATGTTATTGAAGAGGCAATGATAAAATATATATGGAGTGAGGAAGAAGTATGATATATTCATACTTTTGTCATTCGGAGCCTTTTTAAAGTATATTGAGACATGTTAGAAGCACCTGTGAGGATCTTATTCTTGTTTCCCTATAGTTTTCAAGGATAATTTTGCAAATGCCCATTGGTTCGATGCATGTTTGACATAGATACAGCAAGGCAAACTATAGAATCAGGTGTAGGAGGGATCTATTGGTGACATTCATGCTACTTGGTGTTTAGGTTGCTTTATATATATGTATACTCTGCTGACATGTACAAACTGAAGCTTTCTTTTCCCTTAACAAAAGGAAAAGGCTTAACAGCATATATATTTGTGGCTTGTGGAATCTTCCTTCCTTGGGATTGTTAAGTATCTTTATTTAGACCCAACGCTTTTTGGATGGTATTTAACTTATGAATTTTCAAAAAAGTGAAAAGTCAGTCTAGTTTTGGATTGCCTTGGTGAATGAGGAAGTAAGAATCAGAGATTGAGAACTTTCGCGCAATTTTGCTTGAAGAAAATTGATGTTTATTCATAATTGGTAGTCCACTCAATATATAACTTCTGTTTTTCCTTGTAATTTTTTGCAACATATTTGTCTCTTGTGCAGTTCAATTATAGGTTAACTTTGTGGTGTATATGATTTATCATGGATGCCGGATGGAACCTGGATATGAGTTCCCTGAGAGCCACTTTTATGATCTCCGTGTACCTTCTAGTACAGTTGCTGTTAGGATATCCTTGATCTTTTTAGCTGGTAGCGATATTATCTTTATTGCTCTTGCTTTATATTGCTATTGGTCACTGCAAAGTCATTTTCTTCTTGTTTGTGGTCTTCCCTCGTTTTGGGAGAAAGAAATGCTAATCATTGACTCATTGGTAACCAAGAAGGGATGTCAAGACAAATCTCTCTGTTTCAGTAGCTGAAAGTGTCCCAAGAAAAATCTGCTAGTTCACATTAGTTTTGCTTGCTACATAAGCTTTTTAATTTGTAATTTTGATCTTTGCTCTTTTTTATCTTTTTTTATATATTTTTTAATTTTCACGGTAACTTGGCTGCTTATGTAGGTATGGAGTCCTGAAGATTAGGGAGTACAGTCTGGATGCGATGGCTTGCAACTTTGAGACTTTTGCCGACACACGAGAATTCCGAGCCATGCTTTTGACGCTTCCACCACCATCAGGAGACTCGTCCCTCCGTACTACTGCCCCTAGTGCCCCTGGAGCAGGAGGAATTAATGACCAGGGGAATGTTCTTGATGATTTGCGGGAGAAGTGGCTCGAGATTGAGGCTGCTGAGTTGGATAAGAGAGATGAGAGTGCCTTGCTTTTTGACAAGCGACTGGAGATGCTAATGCACATTGCCGAACAAGAACAAGAGATGTCGAGTTCAATTAATGAAACTATGAAATGCTCTATGATGGTGTAATAGAGAATTTAACAAGCTATTGTGAATACATAGAAGTGTAATACTGTTGTCATAGTAGGCAATATTTGATCTGAGTAATGGTGCAAGGTGCTATCAGAAGCTGCATTGTGATTAGTCATGACTCATGAGTGCCCAAATTTGAGCCTCTGTATCATGTGCTACATACTGATATCATTCCTTTTCCCACAATATATAAGAGGCAGTTAATGCCACGCTTTTGAAACTACGCTTATGGAAGGGTTTTCCACTTCTAAGTGGATAGGTTTCAGACTTTCAGATTTTACACTTGTGGAAAATGAATACCTATATGCTATGATGTACTTTAGTTGATCCCAAATTCTGTGGCCATGCTCTTAGTCAATTTTTAATCTTTGATCCACACCGTTTTTTAAGTTGACTTTATATTGAAACTATATTAGTTGGCTTTATATTCTACAAATCTTTGTTAATTTCTAGTATAATCATACTCTTTTATCCCACAACGCCATACATAATTATACTCTATATTTATATTCTATGAAAACATCTAACTACATATGTCCCAACATACTAGAGACATGAGATTAAATTCTGTGATAATTAAGATATTTAATAACACCTTTTACAGATAAATAAACAATAATGTCAATGTTTATCAATGAAAAATAATTTAGCGAGTTCTTAAGAGTATGTTACTATGTTAATGTTATTTTCTCCACGTTCAATCTCCTTACCCTTTTGTTTGCACCGGCTGAATAATAGTTGGGATTCCTCAACTTCTGATAATGATATATACAATGAAAACGAAGGATAGCTTACACCCACAACCATGTCTTCAGTACTTTTGTGCTCCACCACCACTTCTAGATATCTATTTAAGCAGTAAAACTACCAGCTTTTCCAAGCTCAATTTTTTTTACCATGATGAAGAAAAATAAGCTCTTTCAATGCTCCATATATACAACCGAAATAAACTTACTTTGCGCTTATCATCAATATATGAATGGTTGCCAACATGTATACATCTTAACTATTTAAGTGAATTTACATGTGAAAACAAGTAACTAAACAAAATTTGGATTTCTTTTTTTCCTTTTGACTCTTTCTTTTGTTAATCCTATTTCTTTCTTTTGTTTCAAGTATTTGCTGTTGGTATGGCCAAGAAAATTGAACACAAAAAAAAAAAAGGCAAACTCAAAAATATTTGTTCCACTAAAAAATCATTCCTCTTCTGGCTGGTCCTCTTCTTGGGGTTGGGATGTTTCGGCAGGATCAGTTGAATCGTCAACAGCAGACGGCGAGGCATCTTCACTTTCTTCAAGAACAGCCAACTGCCCGGGTTTTTTCTGAAGGCTCCAGTACATGATGCTTGCTGTTAAGGTAAGTACCATCTTCTGATTTACCTGTCAAAAGAAAGTATAGCATACAATATTGTTAAATCTGAACCTGATGGAAGACCAACTATTCAGACAAACAATGACAGAAGCAAACAATAACAGAACTATAGTCTACAACCAGCAGGTTGAAAAATAGAAAGAAGCAAAGCATCACATCGATTAATTAAAGGATTACAATTTCTTACCTCTACGATATCCTCCGGCAACAAGAATATAGAACATCCAAGTTTTCTGGCAACACTGATTATGTAAGATGCATTCAGCTTCTTATCCTCATCTGTAGTCACATGAAGATTATCAATAACATTACATTTTCTGTCCCTTCTGTTGCAAGATGCAAACATAAACATGGAATTCATTATTTAATAGGGACACTGAACATCATAGGTGAAAGGGAAAACATTTCAGATGTTCTTTTTTTTAGAATTAATAGTAAATAAATAAAATTAGGAAAAGTGGTCACTATAAATCATAAGTTTGGAGTGTCTCTCTATATTAATCCCAAACTTGATATATCTATCAAGTTTGGGGATACCCTTCCCGCTTTTGGTCCCCGGTGAAACTTGTTACACAAGTTCAATTTTGCTTTTTTTTTTGGGTCCAAATTCCTAATCTTATTCAGAAGACTTCCCAAACATGGAATTTAAGGTGACAATTTTTCCATAAAGAATTGAAAGGGGGGGGGGTCTTTGAAGCAATGATTAAATAGATATTTTAGTTGCATATTCAACACAGTGACGATGTACCATTTTCGCCTTTGGTTACAACTGTCCAATCAACCACTCTCGGCTCCACTGAACTAAGAAGTTCCAGGAAGAATATCCCACTAGATAGACTTTTATCCTGAAATGAAATCAGACTCAAGTGTAAAAGATCGACTCTGCTCAGTCATAAATCAAGCAACTTTTAATTGATATAGTTACCAAAAGATTGCAGATATGGATGGTTACAGAACCCAGAGTAGTACGTACCTTGAAGCTGTCCATTTGAGAAGATTTTCCTGAACTCTTGACCTTTTTGTTTGCCCAATCAAGAATATGTGCATCTGTAATCTCCCTTCCTTGTGAAAAAGATCTCAAATTTTTCAATAGTTGGAGCATTGTAAACCTCATCAACTGCCAGAGAAATGCTGAGAGATACCATATTTGAAATAGGTTAGTTGTATTTCACAGTAAGCTAAGAAAAACAGGAAAACATCAAATCTCCAAACATACAAATCAAGGCATTATAATGGGGCATGGCACGGTTTTATAGATAATTAAGCTCAGCAGATTGCCATGGCACACAACCACTAGGGTTCACGAAAGATCTAAGGAGACAGCCAAAGCATCATGCCAGTATATAATATGATCAATAATATACTTCTACTAATGCCTTAGAAACACATGCGCGAGCACAAATTTGATAGCATGTCTTAAATATTCTGAAAATAAAGGCTCTCAGGATCCATAGTATAACCAAAGAGGTATGGAGAAAATGGCGAAGGAAAGCTAACCTATAATTAGTTTCTTATTCCCTTGTACAATATCATTTCCAGCAACGTTCACTAGGGAGAAGTTCAAATTTTTTCCAATATCAATGACTTGATTGCAATTTTCAACCTTCTTGAAAGGCATCTTGATAGGAGGCTTGTTGGCGTGCTTCCAGTTAACTGATCCTGGAGAAACTTTATCCAGCACTTCCAAAAGAACCCACCTGCAAAGGAGGACTGCAAATTAGCCTAATCAAACTTCATTATCATTCTAGATCTGGCAGCATGAGACAAGAAGCCCACCCTTGTCTAACATCCTCAAACAAATTATTGACATATGTTGAAACTCCAAGACTATTAATCCAAAGTCGGAAGCATCTCTCTTCCCTTGAAGTTTCAGTGTCATCATCTAAAACATTCGTTAGGGATATCTTCTCAGTATCAACCTCAGCAGTCAGACCGTTTCTGCACAGCAAAGTTGAAACCTTGTGAATATTTCAATAATTACAGAAGCAAAAATAAATCATGCCCTACAGTAGAGAAAGGGGAGCAACGCAACACCATCATCAACCCCATAACTACGAAGAAAAAAGAATTTCTGATCAAATTTGCAACATTCAGTATAGAGAGTTCGTCAAGACATGTTTACATGTAAGTCATGCATTGATGCTGAGTGTCATACATTCAAAAAAATAAAACTAGAAACATGTGGCAACATATAATAAGCTCTTGGGTAGATGAGAAGGACATAAGGTGTTCCTTTTCCAAATACAAATGAAGGTCTAACGCAACCTCTCTCCTTCCCTCCCTAAAAACACTCAAAAATAAAAAAAGATACATATAGTGCTGATATAACAGCTCAGATGTCACATCAACCACCATGGCCACCTCAAAGCTGATGTTCCTCCACAACGGTTTAAAGTGAGAAAGTACATTTCCACAAAGAAAAGATCTATAGGCAATTCAAATTAAGTTTCCGAAAGTATGAAAATTTGAGGCTACCAAGTTCTAATGGGGATACGTACATAGCATTTGCAAACAGTTGTAAAAAAGGAAAGAATGTAAAATAGAAATGAGAGATAAATTTCAATTTACCTTACTATGAATAACTATGAATAATGATATAACCAAGACCTGATTTTAACAGTTTAAAGCTTGATGATGGCAATTGTTATTTTCATATAGAAGTAAATATGCTGGTGACATTGGCAGGAAAGTAAGTCTAAGCTTCAGCAATAACACAGTCTCCCCTATAAATGCGTCGAGGTAAAATAAATCCAAAACTTTTGAACTTTTTTTCATTCAAGGTGGTGCTAATCTGAAACATACAAAGGGAAAGTGGAAAAAAAATTACCTGTGCTGGAAAATCTGAGCAACAAATGTAAGATTCAGATTTGTTGATCCCTCTACAATATCCTTTGGACTAATATATTTCTTGCAATCCAATTTCTCTGCTTGCTCCACAATCAATTTTGCTCGTTGAGTAGGATCTTTTGTTTCCAATGTTGAGGTGGTACTGTATTCAGGTGCAAGTACGTTAAGTAAATGAGCGTAAGCTTCACCATCCTGGAAATGTAGCAATTCATTCGACCGATTAGATTGTTTCATATTGTAGAACACAATAACTACAGCTGTTGCTGTACTTGACTTTTAATCGCCTAACATACAAAGCTATACAGCCAAAGCACATATCTTTGATTGTGTAATTTCAACTAGCAACTCATCATCTGATAGAGGCTGTTATATGGAATCTCAATCACACTGAAAATCTGCACTTTCTTGTCTGTCATATAAAAAACTCCTAGAAGTTTGGGCTTGAGAAAGTATAAGCCTAACAAATTCTTCACTTAACCAACCAGGGCCATGTTCTATTCAACTTTTAAAAATTTGACTCACCAAATATCAGTTCAACAAACAAAAATTTTATCAGAAAATTTCAGTTTTAATCAGTAATTGCATGTGTCAAACACTAAAAATTTGCAAAAATCACTTTTAGTTTAAAACTTTAAATCAGTAGAAATAACTCCAGTTCAGTGACAATCGATGAAGAAAAAGAGGGGCTTACTTACTAAATTTATTTGGTATTATATTAGCTCATAGAACCAGGAACAATACCTAAATTTGGAAAAGAAGTCGCTTGAAAGACAAGTAAAAATTATTTATTCCATTTGTTAGTACGAGGAAGCTTGGATGGGATAGTATTTAAGCACAAAGGCATTTCTAGTGGCTGATGAACAGACTTCTGTAACTCAAGTTAGGGGTTCACAATTTCAGATAAGCACTAGTAATGTCATCAAGATCGTAGGACTCGCAATGTTCCTAATAAGATGAAAGCCTTTATCTAGACTATTGGTTTGGTTAAAGTCCATAATTTGCTTTGTTCTAAGAAGTCCAGCTTAGACAATCTCCTTAAGTGTTTGTGTTACATCTCTATAACAAAAAAAGGATATAAAAAAAATAGAAAAGCTATTTATATTTCAATCTCTTGGTGATGCATCAGCACTTTTGCTTCAGATCGGATCCATAAGAATGACTATTAAGTATTAACAGTTAAGGCTCTCTCTTTGGATGTTCCTGGGGTCTACAAAGTACAAAGTGAAGACAAAAATTCACATTTGTTTCTTCACTACCAGCTTATGTAGGAACTTTTGTTTCCACCACGGGAAAGATAAGGACGAGAAAATATGAGTCGAAGAAGTTCATTCCGATGGGTATCCGATCCAAGAACACTAGAGTCTTCTCATTTTAACTTTTGTCTTTGCAGAGAAAGGGGGGTCTGTTACTGACATTCAATGGAACTAGAATTTCTAGCACTTTGATCCATTTCAAGGAATTGTATCCTTACCAATTACCATACTTCACTCAAATATCCTCTTTCATCCCAACAAATAGAAAAGGAAGTCTCTGGTGTGCATCATTGCACAGATGGAAATCAGGACTTAATTATTCCAGAAGCATGTTACAGTGATCAATACTCCTTTAGGATGGTTAAATTCTTTTTTGTCTCCATTTATACCGCCTCGCCTGTTCTTCTCTTTGAGACCTACTCCATACAAGAAAGCACGAAATCATGGAAACCTACGAAAGGTCGCCTTCTCCCTATATGCTTGGTAGCCTAAAAAAAGCACCATGATGCTTAAAGTAAATACAGCAGCTACGCCATGCCAAGGATCCAAAATGCTGACCTAAAATATCTGATGTATCCATCTGTGTTCTACAGACCTATGAATTTCAAATGAAGCCCAATTTGCATCCTAAAGATCTATAAATCATTTTTGAATGTCCAAGGAAACTGCATATATCAAACTTTGAGCTTAGGCTGGCAAATATTTTAAAAAGGTAGTATAACAGATTAATTGCACAACATTTGAAATCTGGACTTCCACCAGAAGCATCTACACCTCCAAGACGGTTCATTTCAGATGAAGTGATGATGCATAAGAATGCTTCCAGAGTCATTTCCACCCAGGAATAAATTTAACTCTTCTCAAGATCCACTTCTTAACTCCTACTACAATTTACAGGCTTTTGGGAAGAATAGCCCTTTCAATCTTAAATTCTTAATCCATATGATTGATGATACCATTACTCAGTGCCTGTAACAAGGCTTCCACCGCAGGCAGGATAGAAAGGAATTTTGACGTACATGACCTTCTAACTACAACTGCAGGTAAGCTCTTTCATTCCAGGTACCAAACTCAAAAGCTTACTAAATTCTATTACTATAAGCAGCTGGATATAAGAAACCAGAGGAATGGCCCAATATATATCATGAAATAGTTTAGCTAAATTTTCAACCTCGGTCATGTTGCAATATAATTTTCACGAGTGCCTCCGGAAAACTTCCCATTGCCATAAATAATATACTGAATTGCATACAGTAACCTTAGCAACATGATAGAGTTTGTCCATTCCATACTAAGCCAAGAGAAATTCAAATATGCTGTTTCACCTTGTAAAAAGCAGACTATATGTAGAGCTACTGCAATAATAGTTGCAGGCTTGCAGCATTCCTAACAATTTGGCATATGAAGCAGACTATTTACACTGGAAGGAGCATCTCAAAAGTCGGCCCTGTATGCCACTCAACCCCCTGGTCATTTGTCTAAATCTAAAGATTGTCAAACTCCAATACAAACAGGAGGGCATATGTATCCATGGCAATTATAGTTTAAAGAAATAAAAGCTATTCCCTCCTCAAGGAATAAGCTGCCCGTGCATCAAAATCTACCTCCCATAAGAAAACAGATTCATCAAAGTCAAAGTTGCATGGATAGCCTGCGAAATAGTTTCTCGGATGCACAGTTCGCAAATTTTTTGTTTCTTGAAACATCATCCTCTTCCTCCCGATTTTCAGAAAACTACCAGCTCACTTCTTAATCTCCATAAGTTCTAGAATCTGGAATGCTAGATGACACCATATTCCGGATTACTAATAAAACTACTCATTGAGAAGCAGGAATAGCCAATGAAACAGATGCTCTAAGTTTTGTCAACTGGAAATTTCACTTTCAGGGTCATTGAAGAGCTTACCTTCAAATCAGTTGAAAAATTTGTCACCTCCTTTGTATATCCTGATTTCTTCAGCTGGAAGTTCATCCATTTCAACAAGACCTTTTCTGGAGCCAAACTCATGAGCTCCTCCACATCCTGCAAAAAGTTTTACATAATCAGAAACCTACTAGCTAGCTTCCACATGGAAAGTAGTACACAATGTTTCAAAAATGTCAAAGACAAGAAGCTTCGGACCTGATTATCCTCCACCAACTCCACAAGTTGAGGTGTCTTCTTTAAATTGAGGTCAGCTAACAATTGAATCTGATTTACGTAGCATACAAGAACATTGCATGAATCTAGCAATTCCAAACTTGCAAGCACAAATCCGATATATATGAAGCTAAAGAGGTTACAAGTTACAACCAATAGGTGAAGAGAAGTGGATTAAATACCTTAATAATTTGAGAAATCAATCCCATTAACAGATGGCGCTACATGACGACAATTCAGTGGTTCAGTAACAATTAACTTTAAGATATTCATACCAAGGAATGCAAACAACAAGTTGTTGATGACTTACTCGTCCCTCCACCAAGTCTTGTGTGCCAATATTAACAACCGTGCAACCTATAGCTTTTGCAGAATTAAGACAAAGTGTGTGGTTCTCATTTCTCTCCCATGGATTAAGGTTCTTTTTGGTGTTGATTGCTCTTTCATCTATCGTTCCAGGCACAGCAACATTAATCAGCTTACTGCAAGGAGAGGTAATATTTTAAGGCTTTCAAGCAAGCTATAGGCTAAGTATACAAACCACAAATCAACTATAAAACTATGAAAAACATCCAGGAACCAGAAGTGTATATATACCAAAGAAGAACTCCGTCTTTTGCAAGGTCGAATAGCTGACTTGTTTTCGGGTCTATTGGTAGAAAGTTCTTCAAAAATGGATCCTCTGCCAGCTGATTGTTAATATGTGTCACATAAGATTCCTTCTCTGATTCACTAATGACATGGAAATGGGTTGTGGTTGATTGTCTGAGGATAGAAGAAGCTCGTTTAAACCCAGCACCTTTCCCACTGGATCGGCCTTGCAACCCAAGATATTCCTGCCCAATGCCATCAAAACTCGAAATGGTTTAGCTCTCCAAATAATAAAATAGGTAGAACATTGCAATTCATTAAAAAAACTAAGCAAACACAAGAACAACATGATATCCTTTCCAATAATGCTTCATGGCCACAACTACAATAGCAACAATAAAAACATTTCATCTACGGAAAATTCAGCAATACAACATAATTTCATACAAAAAACCTCACCCTTAAGAAAGATTCAAAATCGATCTCGTGAGTGACGTCAGGATACGAATCCTCCAATGCAGCTCTGACTTCATTCTCCGTATAGGATCCATTGATACCCTTAAGTCTTGCCAAAACTGGCGGCAAATCCGACACCGTGACACGACCCGATTGAGATTGTAATGCTGAAAACTGTTAACAAACCCCACATTAAGCATGTTACAATCAAACAAACACATCATCTACATTGATTAATCTCACAAAAATAATGATCACAAGTCAAAGCAACATAAAACAGCATTTTTGTCAAAAACCTTAGACTTGAGACTGCGAAGCTCCACTTGGGTAAATTGACTCTGTAACCGAGGATCAGAAACAATTACACCCTCAAATCCAGACATCTTCAAAATCTAGTTTTTTTCCTCTTTATTGTTCAATCTTCAATCCTATCATCAAAAGTGCAATTAACCCACCATCATTAAAACTACAATAAATGTAGAACAATCAATCAAATTTATGACAAAAAATCATAAAAATTGAAATCAAAGAAATACCCATTTCATAATATCCATGCAAAAAATCAAAAAACAAATTATTACCCATATTCAATACCCATAAAAAAAAACAGATGATATATCATAAAGAAAACAGCACAACAAACCCAAATGAAGAAAAAATGAAGATTAAGAAAAGAAGAGAGAGAAAAAAACAGACCTTGTCAGAATATCATGCTTGAAATGGAAGAAAGAGAAAGTTAGGAGAGATAAAAACGTAAAGCCTATAAATACATGACTAAAAAGTTCGCCATTTCTTGCATTGGAGATTTTAGGGACTCTGTTGTTTTAGCATGACAAAGAAAACTTCTTTTTTTTTTTTTTGGGTTTTTATATTGTGTTATTTGATGAAATCAAGCTATTTTGGACAGAAATCTGAAAAATTAAGAATGATATGAATTAATTAATGTTGTTTTTTGTGGGATGTGGACGGTGGGGGAGTGGTGGTGGTGTGGACGGCTTAAATTCTCCTGGACGTGTTTGGATGTTCTACATTTTTCAAAAAACTTTGCTTTTATAAATTTTTTTAGAATTCAACGCTCCAAAATTTATTTCTTAAAGAATGATGATTGGCATTTATTTTTGTTTTTGACGGGAAAAATGATTGACACATGACAGTTTAATAGTAGCACTTGGTTCATTGGGCAGGCGGCAGGCCTACCCGAATCTAGTCTTGAACCGACCTAAGAAGATTGGCCCGGCCCGGCCCAGACCGCCAAATGACCAAACTTGAACCATTCTGAAACCGCACAGCCAAACATGTTCTCGTGGGCCAAATTGATGGGTGAGGAAATTGGCCCGACCCTAACCCTGAAACGGACTGTGAACTGCACTCAGTCTTGAACCGGACTTTGGACGTACTTAACCCTGAACCGGCCCGTTAAATCGGTCGTGAAATGCATAAAAATTGTTCATCCTTAGTCCAGTTATCAAAAACATTAGTGTATATGGACAATATTGAAAATAATTTATTGTAAATAGTACTAGTGCATATGCAATTAAAATTTAAAAGTAAAACGCATTTTCATTTACGCAAAAAAAAACATTGAACCGGTGGACCAAACATGAACCGGTCTAGCCGGGCATGAACCCTAAATCGGACTGAACTGGGCTGAACCGGTTAAGGTTTGCGAAAATCCAACCCTAGAATTGAACCGGACCGGACCAGTCAAATAACCGGTCTAGTTCAGGTTCATGCCGAGTTGAACCAACCCGACTTATGAACCGGCTCAGCCCGACCCCTGGTCATGTACTTGGTTGATAGTAATTTTTTTTTAAAGGTTTAAAGAATGTAACTTTGACATTTTGGATGCACTGTGTATCCTCAACTTTGTAGAAAATCAACTATGTACCCTATATGACTATCAAACATCAAAAAAATTTGTTTATTAAACCCCATAGTAGCTAATCAGAATTCAAAAATCAGTTAAAAGTTATGTCCCCGTGGCCTTCTCACAAATCTTAAAAATCGCCTCCTTCTAGTTAATTGATTCGAGAGTTAACTAACAACAATATTTGATAAGGGTATATGGTGGATTAGTTATAAAACTTAGGAGGTTATATAATTCAATTCTCAAAACATATGCGTTTTCTATAAAAGTTCAAAGATACCTTCCCTTTTTTGGTACAAGGAAATAGTTAAGAAATCTCTCTTACGTTCATTTTTTCTAACCTATCAAAAAAAGAGAGATTGTGATTATAATTTGGAATATACACACTACTCATATAGTTATTATACTTATGGTTGATAAACGAGTAACGTAAACAATAGAATAATTAAAGAGAAAAGGTATTCAGTATTGCCAGATTTCATCGAGACGATCATAGTTTTATGAAATTTAAGTATTATTTGATCCTAATTGATAATTGTTACTAGTTTTGATTATTTTATTGTAGATGTTATATGACTCTTTTATTATTTTTACTTCTGGAAAAAAAAAACTAGAAACTACTCTTTCATCCAAGCCCATTTCAAGCTCTCAGATATAGGTCTCGTCTTGGTCGACTATTATCACCAAACAAGGTCATAATTCCGGTGTTAAGCATGTAGCTACACTTTCCTTTAATTCTCTTAAAATGACATCGTATATCCAAATTATATTACAATTTTCTATTCTCTCTCTAAACTTCCCCCAAACAACAAACCCTAATGCAAACCGCCACACTGCCGCCCAGCGCAGGCTCGCTGGTGACCGGCATGAGCGCGTGTCGCTCACCTGATCGCCAACGAGCCTGCTCCCCATCCTTTCGTTCGTATTAGAGTCTAGTTTAGTTTCCCCTTCCCCGTTTTTCCCCCTCCCTGTTCCCCTGTTCGCTGTCCTTCGTCGTCCCCATCCTCAGTGTTCCCCCCATCTCCTCTTCCCCTTTCCTCCTTCCTCGTGGCTCCCCTTCCCTGTTACGCCCCTTCCCCGTCCCCCTGTTCGTTGTGTTTTCTTTCGTGGTTTAGTGTAGGTTTGTGTGGAAACAAGGGTGGTGCGCTGACGCGTCGCCGCGCCAGCCTCAAGCGTTAGTCTTAGGGGTGGTGAAGTGTCCTCATGCAAGCACCGCTGTAGTCAAGGTATCGCCGTTGCAGTTAAGGTCTTGTCGACGAAGTGGGTGCCTCCTGAGAAGGCTCTCCAACTTCATTGGTTCGTTTAGTGAAGAAGCGTCACAGAAGGTCGTTTGTCGTTATGGACTAGGGGTGTGCACAAACCGGTCCGGACCGGAATTTGGACCGGACCGGACCGAAGATTCCGGTCCGGATCTCCGGTCCGCCGAAAATCAGGATTCCGGTCCACCGGTCCGGTCCGGTCCGGTCCAAACCCGGAAAATTCCGGTCCGGACCGGTTGGACCGGAATTTCTATTATTTTAGTAAAAAAAAAAGTTTATATGTTAAAAAAATTTAAAAGGTAGAAAGTTAGAAACTTAAAAACCTACTATTTATTCTTTTAGGATTATTGACATTAAAATTATTAATTTTTAATGTATATAATTTATAAATATATTTAAATAAAATAAAAAAGATTTTCTTTTTCGAAAAAAAAAAATTCCGGTCCATGAGGTCCAGGACCGGACTGGACCGGAATTTTTCCGGTCCGGTCCCGGTCCAAGAAAACCCCGGATTCCGGTCCACCGGTCCAGCCGGTTCTGGTCCGGTCCTGGACCGGTGCACACCCCTAGTTATGGTAGTCAGTTCTTTAGTTTGGTTAGTTCATATTTTTTGTTTAAGCCTTAGTTTAGTTTTATCCAGCTCCAATTATCCTTGCCATATTGTTTATGGTTGTGCTAGGGTGGGAGTTAGTAGTGTTAGGTGGGCACTAGTACAACCGAGATTTCTTATGACAAAGGGATGATCTAGGAAACCCGGTCAATAAAGAAGTCGCTCCTAGAATTGGCCATTGTTTGGTACTTGCATCTCTAGGAGTTAGAGTGTTGGGTAAGATGAGAGGCGGTTCTCAATTTAGGTTAGAACTTATATTTGTTGTGGTTCGGCCTTTTGGTTTCGGGATTGCAGTGTTGGATCTTCGGATCCGAAAGCTGGGTGATGAATTACATAACTATAATTCACCCCAATTTAATTTCATGTGATGATGTTTGGAGTCATCACACTTAAAAATGCATCTTGTGGGAGGCACTCCAATTTGATTTGGGGCAAGTTTCGACCTCCACACATTTTGAATTTCAGCCTTGCGAGGCAAAACTCTGGACACCCTCACAGTAGGGTCAGAAGTCACCAAAGGATGTAAATTCTTGCTTAGTGCAATCATTAGAGGAATAAATTTCTGCTCAAGGACTTTAGGATTTCTCATCTTGTGAACATAGGGTTCTATAAGATGAAATGTGGCAATCTATCTCAGAAGATCGTATGGGTTTAGCATCTTAACAGACTCCCTCTCATTATATATATCAAGTATTTTTCTCCAAGAAAAATAACCCCAACCCACCACAAATCGCCCAAGATAAGGTTAATTTGGACTGGATCAGCAACAAATTGGTTTTTCTTCGTAGATTATGTAAGAGCTAGTGAAACTCACCTTAGTGTTTGTTTTATGTTTCATGTTTAGTTGTAATAGTGTTAGGTTGTATTTTGGTTTTAATTAATACAATTTGCACGATGTCAAAAAAAAAACGACGATGACATCGTATGCCTCCTCTCTAAATATTTTTTTTAATGGTTCACTTCTTTCACCTCCACTTTTGTATTTTGTGAAAAAAGACAAAATTTATAAGCTTTGACCAACTTTGTATGTACTAATTAATGATATTATCTTTATTTACTGTTATGCATATGTTCCTATGTTAAATTCAGTAAATAGACTATATTATATGTCAATATTATGTAAAGATACTTTAAGATATCTGTATCTCATGTAATCTCTTGAAAACTTATCATGTCAAGCTTGGTCTAATTGAAATGAGATTATCTTTCAACTTCAAAGTTAAGAGTTTAATTTTCATTAGGAGTATTTTAAAAGGTGGAATCCCTTAACCTTCCCCTCACTCTCAAAGTGACTAGTCACTAGCTCGCTAACTCGGTTCGGGTTAGGTTTTGACATGGCTGGGTTATTCATCTTATCAACCTTAAAAAGTAAGAATTTTTTTATTGAAAACCTACCAAACTTGTAATTTGTTCCTAAACAATGTTATGATTATAAGGTCAAGTCCCACTAGATGTATATTAAAAGTGAGTTAACTGAGCTCCCTTACCAACTCTCCACTCTCAAAATGATTGGGCTTTAATCGCATCATACTCTATATATAAGAGCCTTAGTCCAAACAAGATATAATTACCAAGAAAAAAATCTCCTAAGAAACCTTTATTATTTATAACTAATTAAGACCCGTGCAAATGCTTAGACCCTTCGTGAAGAAGATGTAGACTTTCAAAATGTTCACATACCCCATTTGGTAGTAGTTTTTGTCCTATATACAACAACAAGAGTTAAAATGTAATATGTTACTGGATTTTTCTATATGTATATTAATAATATTAACGTTCTAAGTTTCTATTATAAAAAACAAAATAAAAGATATTAATGATTAAAGTTTTTCATTGTCAAGCATTATAGTAAAACTGGTGCAACTATTTTGACATAAAAGAAGTATTTCATATTACTTGTACTCAATGTGCAAAGTTGACCACTTAGAAGCTAGTATATACTTCCTCCATTTTTTATTACTTGCATCGTTTCTTTTTGCACAAGGACCAAGGTGAGGAGAGAGATAGTAGGAGATACAAAAGAAGCCGCATGTATTAGGAGACAGAAAAAGGGAATATATTGCCAAAAGTTGAAACATGCAAGTAATAGAGAATTGATGGGAAACGATGCAACTAATAAAACCCGGAGGAAGTATATATGACTTTGGGTCTTCTAATTCTAACATGTTAGGATTTGTAGAAAAGTTGGAGTTGAAAATACATCCCTAATTCTAGTTGCAGTTGATTACTCTAATAAGTTACTATAGTAAATATTTCTTCTTATACATCTTATATAAATTCGAATAATTTAGTAGAATAAAAGATAATGTTATCATGCGATGACGGTCACTAGAAAAAGCAGTAAATTTGGAAATGTTAATTAACATAAAAAAATAAATAATAAAATGACAAAACATATATCCCAATGATGAAGGTAAATA
Source organism: Beta corolliflora (assembly GCA_947648045.1). Lineage (NCBI taxonomy): Eukaryota > Viridiplantae > Streptophyta > Magnoliopsida > Caryophyllales > Amaranthaceae > Beta > Beta corolliflora. The sequence continues at coordinate 592,704 of CANSZD010000234.1, read as the reverse complement.
CCAATTTTAAATATATCATAAATTGGTAAGAAAATAAGCACAAAAAGTTCAAGAAATCAAATTAATCAATCGAAATCATCTATAAGCTCATGCAGCTTGAATAGCCAGCATGCTTCATCCGCAAAGAAGAAACAATAATACACAGTCAATGTAGATTAGCTAGATGTTGTCTCAATCTATATATAACTAGAGAACAATATATTTCAACTTTGAATCAGTGGTATATTTAGTATTGGTCTTGGTTGGTCACAGGACCAACCATTATTTTATTTTTTAAAAAATTGCAACTCTACGCCCATTCTACTTCCTCGCATGTATGCCCAAAGCACCGTCAGATCCACCTTCTGTAACAACCCAGAGGAGAGGAATAAGGGCAACGACTCAGATTATGAGGGAAATATGTGATAGGGTGCCCACATCTAGAAATGAGATGTTTAGGAATGTTTATAGTAGGAAAATGAAGTGTTTGAGTATTGATTTTGATATGATAGTAATAGTAAGAAGTTTGGGTTGCATTTTGTTCAAAGGCGGCGGCGAAGAAGAAATGGGGATAGGGAGGGTGACATTGACAGGTGTATTGATTGTGGGTCGATGTCGTTTGTGTTGAAAACTAAACCGTAATAATAATCATAGATTTATAAACTCAAATCCATAATTAGTTTATAATTCTTAATCGAAAAGCCTCTAGAATTCTTGAAATTCTCTCTATTTTTTAGAAAAAAGAAATTATAGGGGCAGTTTTGTAGTTTTAAGGCAACGGCTAAAAATTTGATTTTGTTTCCAGTCATAGTTCTAAAACATTATTAAGCTTAATAATGCCAAGATAAATTTTAAAATGTTAATTTGAACTAATAATTATAATTACTTTTTTTTTATTATAAAAGTAGCTTAAAATATTGGTTATGAATGATCGATTTGAGTGAATCAATATTGGAATGAAAATTGGGAAACTTGGTTTATTTGATATGAAAATTGATTGAATAATTGGTAATTATCATTTCTCAAATTTCATAGTTTTAAAAATTGACTTGTTTAATATCATGGTTGTAATATAGATATTTATTGCTTCGAGATAGAACTTCTATGAAGGTTTTTTTAGTGTATTGGTCCTTGGTTGTATTGCGGATTTCATCAGTGTGACCAATTAACCATTCGCAAATTCCTGGATCCGCCATTGCTTTGAATATATAACATAAATCACATTAACCACATAGGATCTCATATATAATATCATATAGAAGTATAAGATATCAGATCATATAACTAATATATAAAGTAGAGTCCCAAAGCTCACTTACAAGATTACGACATTTGGCGTCCTTATTAGACGACATTTGTCGCACATTTCGAAAAGATATATATTTAAAAAATACTTTAAAACAAGATCCGTTTATAATATTTTTCAACTCTATATTAAAGTAACGTATAAGAAGAAATATTTACTATAACAACGTATTAATGTAACCTAATGCAATTAGAATTATAGATGTGTTTTCAACTCCAACTTTTCTACAAATTTTATTCATGTTAGAATTAGAAGATGTATAATAAGTTTTCATAAATATGTTTTGTGGTGGTACACTGCCTAGCTGCCTACGTATGTGGTGATAATTTTTTTGCTTATGATGAAGTTTACATTCCTTACCTCTAAGGAGATAAATTCGTTCTTCAATTTAGTTTTGGCTCAAATTTTTAAAAAAAATGAAAAATCTGACCTAAATTAATAATTCAGGTTTGGATTGAATTGGACACTGAAATTTATCCGAATAATCTACACCCATATAAACGAGTAAAAAACTTCTATGGACTTAGTCCATACTAAATTTAGTGTGGACCTAATGCTAATTCATGTTATTTATGGAAAAAAAGGGTCACTATATAAAAAAATAGATATAAAAGATGAGTAGATATAGATTGTAAAGTTTGACTATGTGAAAAAAATGTTACTATGTCACAAAGTGAAAATTTCATTATGACAAACTAATGTGAGAAAGAGTGACCATATTAAAAAACGGTCACTATGGTAGATAATAACTGTATAATGTAACTTAAGATTTTAAAAGGTTACTATATGGAAAAAAAAAAGGTCACTATGTTAAATAAGTGGCTTTGGTCCACAATAATATTATTGTGGACCAGATCCACGCAAGACTAACTCAATAAACGATAATGTTGCAAAGATGTTCTTCTAATCCATTGGGTGTTGGTAAATTGTGGTGAGTCTTGTTATTTCTTTCATGTAGGCTTTTGATTTAGCCCACCCACCTACCTCAGGCACCAAAGTCGGCCCATCTACAAGCCCAACAATAAGACTTTGCCAAGGCTAACTATAATCACTCAATTCCCACCTGGATTTCTTGCCTCAGTTTTAAGATTCTTTGATTACACCCAATATACCTTTAATGCTCTTTCATATGTTCCTTTGGTCAAATGAAACAAAAAGAAGGGAGGCAATTATGAGCCAACATAGCCGTTTCGTCTTTAGATGTCACTTCTTCAAGACTCCAAGTATGTCTTAATTAGCATAAAATTCTTTAATCATCAAAGTGAACAACTTCCGCACCCAAAAAAAGTGAGCAACTTGATTATAACAAAAGAACACCCAACTGGCCCTCTTACAGCTTGATCTTCCCTGGAAATCAAGATGCAAAATATTGTAGTCAAGGTTATGGAAAGGGTGCCTTGTGAACTGTTAACTTCTTGATTATATACTCCACTTTACATATATTACCTCCGTTTCACGCAGTGGCGGATCCAGGATTTAGAGCTAGGGGTAGCGTAATATCATGAATATATCTAACGGTAACGCCCAAAAAAATCCACATTTTCATTAGGTGCCCCTCTAGAACAAAAAATGTCTTGAAATATTACTATCTTTTTTTCTCTTCATAATTTTAAAATATCTTTACACACAATAAAAATATACAAAATTCACAAATCATCAACTCATTTAGTATTTTCTTACTCGTATTATAGTTGAACATTTGAATACTAAAAAAATCAACCTAACAGCAAGTCACAAATTCACAACATCACAAGACATCTATTATTATACAAATATTCACAAGTCACATTAGAGATTCACTACAAAATCAAAAATCTATAATTATCAATCCCCAATTCATTAAAAAATTAAAATCCCTAACTACTATGACGGGTTGAAGGACTATCCAACAGTGGAGGTGGGTGGGACAATCTTGGGATAAAACCATGGTGTGTTGGTGTAAAAAAAACTTTATACATATTTGTTAGGTAATGTGAATTCCGCCGATAAAATAGAAGAGGGAGTGGCACACAAACACTAGAAGGAAATAAAAACATTGGGATTCATATTCCAAGATTCAACCGAAGAAAATAATAAAAAGAAGACTCATGTACTTATGGGAAGTGAGGTTCAGAGAAGTGAAGACAATAATAATAAAGAAAAAGAATTGAACTTGGTTTGAGTTTTTGGTGTGGTTGACGTGAATCGAGCTTAATTGGTTGAGTTTATGGGAAGTGAAGTTCAGAGAAGTGAAGCAATCAAGATTGAGAAACCAGTTTGCGACCAAAAAAGCGGTCGCTAATACCATTTGCGACCGCTAAAAGCGGTAGCTAAAATTTTGCGACCACTTAGGCGGTAGCTAAACTGGATTTTTTTCCCAAGAATTTTAGGGGTAGCATTTGCTACCCCTTGTTACCAAGTGGCTCCGCCACTGGTTTCACGATACATGCACCATTTTTATATGGCACACAAACCAAGGGTGAGGACAGAGAGGGTTGTGATTGCATTTCAACCGCATGTGATTATGTTTTAAAGTAAGAGATGTATTCTGAAACATCCAATAGAGGAAATGGTGCATGTATTGTAAATGGGGCTGCTTATCGGTCGAGTCGAGCCTGAACCGTGGTCTGCTCGGCTTGTGTTCGTTTAAGTTTATTCGAGCTCGAGCCGAGCTCAAAGTTTAACGAGCCGAACTTTGTTCGAGATGAGCTTTGACCAAATTTAAACGAGCCGAGCTCGAACTGTTCACATACATGCTTGACTCTTTATCACCCCTAGTTTTTACGTGTTTTCTTTGTTTTTCCTTTTTTAATATTTGAGATCTATAAGTTTTCTTTTAGACAATGAAACTATTAACTTATTATTGTGTGATATCTAGAGGTTAATATATTTATATATATACAAATATATTATTTATCTATATAAAAGTGTAATCGAGTCCGTTCACGAGCTTTCGAGCCGAGTTTTGCCTAGCTCAGCTTGGCTCATTAAAGTTTCGAGCCGAGCCACCATGAGGCGAGTTTTGACCGAACCGATCCCGAACTGTTCGCGAACTGGCTAGGCTCATTATCACCCCTAATTGTGAAGCATCCAAAAGAGGAAAATGGTACATGTATTGTGAAACAAAAGTATAGGTAAGAAAAAGGTCTTACTACACCGGCACCATTTATAGGTCAACCAATCAAACTTAGTAGGTCAGACCCTTTAACTTTAAGAGTGACGGAAAAAGAATATGGGAATCCAGACCCCCAATGAGCCTCTAGTCAAGGTTTGATACCATGACCTCATGGTATTAAGCCAAGTAGATTATTGCACATTTTAATACGGAACCAACCAACATGAATAGTATGACTGACATAGAAGTATGTCAGGAAACCAAACAAAACACAAGAACTTGAGCAAGACATAAATGAGCTAAATATATTGATAGACAAGGTACTCAAAACCAATCTTACATTTCACATAGAATGTTTCCAATATAATATCTCATAGAAAAAAGGGGGAATAAAAGAATGATGAAACAATCAAAGGAAATATTGTGAACATACCCACTCCATATAAGTTAAAAACCACCAATACTATCCTTTCTTACAAGAGTAGGACAAGTCCCCCTGCTAGTGCCAGAAACAAGCTAGCCACAACTCTACAAGACGCTGAAGCATTCAAGGGTGAGGACGAGGGCGATTCTCCATCTGTAGTCACGTCTGCTGGAGCGTCAGCAACAGGGGCTTTCGCCTCAGGAGCTGGTGCTGGGGCAGGCATAGGGGGAATGTCAGTCCCAAAGATTGCCTCAGGAAGAAGCACCTTGTCAACCTGGTAGATAGCAACAGGTTCAGTGGAGAAAACACTGCTGCTAACTTTAGTGACACTCCACCCTGAAGTCATTTGGATGTTACCCGAGACATCGGTGAAGTTCAAGGTGTAATCGCCACCAGCGAAGGTGTTGACAGGCCCCATGTTGCTAAGGTTCTTGAACTCGGAAAGAGAGTAGTAGTGTGGCAAGGCGTGGAAGAGGCACAGCTGCTTAAGCTGGTCATGGGTGAGGTTAGCCAAAGAAGGTTTTTTAAGGGATGAGAAGGCACTATCTTTGGGTACAAAGAGGGTCAAGCCTTCCTCAGTATTGTTGGCTTGGTTTTGGAAGGTGTCAATGACTTTGGTAGATTGAAGGTAGTTTAAGAAAGTGTGAAAAGGGCCAGCAACACTCAATAATTCAGTCAGGTTTACATAGGCTGGTCCTGGTGCAGGGGCCGGTGACGGGGTCGGGGTTGGAACATGCTTGCTCTTTTTCTGAGCATTTACCAAAGGAGAACTCAACATTACCAACATAATTGTAGCAAACAAAAACTTCATGGTTTTATCCATCTTTTCTTTGGGTAACAGCTAATCTTACTAGTAAAAGTTTATAGATTTTTACCAGAAAGCGATCTCCAAATTCCTGCACATTGAGCAAAACCCATCAGAAATTTACACTTCAGCAGTCAAAGTAATACTTTAATTATTATTCAAGTAAATCTGAAAGATATTGACACTTAAACAGACCTCAGAAATTAAATGTACAACTAAAATCAAGCAATAATTACAGATCTTGGCCGGTCAACTCAGAAGAGCAAGTCAAGAGCAGATAATCATATAAAAAAAATCAGATTACAAGATAGCAAAAATACTCACAATATTGTCAGATTCAGGGACAAACTAGGCACATTGAAGCTACATGCAGAGATATAATAGCTCTAAACTTCTAAATGAGCATCTAATTAGCCAAAATCTAGCTTAATTGAACTTAATGCAGCAAACCCAAAGTAAAAAAAGCTCAACTTTTTAGCCATATATCAGATTAAACTTCATCACATTGGTCTAATTCAGTAGTTTTTAAGTAACAGCAGTGAATTTTATACTACATCATTTCATTGACAAGCAATGCAAATCAAAACATAAAATGGAAACAGATCTAGATCAGTTCATAATTAAACAGTAAAAACAAGTTAAACAATTTACCAAAAAATTCAGAAATACCCACAAACTAGATATGATTTCTACATTACCCACATACATAAACATAATAATAGATCAAAACCCAGATTACACAAACAAAAATCATGTATGAAATGCAAAAAAAAAAAAAACAGAAGAAGAAGGTGACTGACCTGGCTAGAAGAATTCAGAGAACGCCAAAAACAAAAAGAGAGAGAGTGACAATTGGTAAAGAAGGCTAAAATGTGAGTGTATTTAAAGGGTCTGAGTGTAATTGGCAGGTAAAAGCTTTCAAAAGCTGCTCATGAGCTGGGCCAAAAGATAAAAAAGATTTGGTTGGTGCTAAACTACATGAGGGTATTCCACAAAATAAAATTGTATAGAAAACTATATTATAAAATTATAATGGTATTTGAGTGTTTTGTTGGAAATAGAGATCTAGAATATGTTGATGTAAGGTGGGATTTCCAAATCAACCCTCCAACTTATAATTGTATACAATTTGGGGGTCTCCAACCTTGCACTCTACCCCATCATTACTATTAGTATCATGGCATTGTTTTGCATCTCTTGCTATGTAATTTTCAAGGATAAAAGATACCACCCTAATATGCATTTTTTTTCATGGATTTATTGTGTTTAATTGTAGGATCCTTTTGGTAAATAATTCATCATCTTAATAGTTATCCTATATATATGAGTGTGTACAATGGTAAGACTTGAGTGTCTCACTCTCAACTATATTTCCCCCCTTCTTCATCGATCTTAGTTTTTACTATTTTTGCTCTTTCAATTGTCTTATTCATGTTTCTTCTACTAAGCTCTCCTACCGTTTACTATACCTCAATGTACACTCTCTTTTTCATCATAAGATAATATTTTTGTTATTAATTTTATATATGTATGTAATTTGAAAATGATGTTATATTTTTGTAATGAACTAAGTAAGGATGGAATATTGGAGTTCTAATGTAATGCAATATGGAAATTTGAGGGGTACATTGGATTTCGAAGCCTGGCTTTGTCTACTGGGTAATATGGTCCTAGCAAACGAGTAGTTCGGTGATTCTATTATTTCGGAAAATCGGTTTTGAAGGTGTTTGGTAAATTTCCTAACCGAACAATATCACCGCTCCCGTAAGTAACTATTCCTACATGCCTTTTTCTTTTCTAGATTTTTTAGTCTAGGTCATTTTTTTTATTCCTCTCATAAAGATACCTTTTTGGAGAGTCGTTTTTCACCATTTATTCATAACCCTAAAAACGTGTGCCTTTTTTTATTTCTTTTTCAAGAGTTTTGTACAGTTCCTTAGTAGTTCCAATCTGTAAATTTGGGCGAATGAGTTTGAAGATATTTGAGTTAATATGGGGGAAGGGCGATGACATTTTCTTAACCTTCACTAGTAATGACGAAATTCGTTAAGAGAATGGTTATACAACAAGCATCTAATTTAAGTTTGTAATCTACAAAGTGTAATTTTACTTCTTTCTTTATCTTGTTATCTATACAAATATATTAAAAGGCGTGCGAAAGAAAGCCTATGTGCCACGTGGCACTCTCCTCAACTTTCTAATGCAAATGCTTTATGTGTATGTGTACTCCTCACTTTAAAAAAAGAAATGTGTAAGTGCAAGGTATCGAACATGTGACCTTTGAAATGAAAAGTTAGAGCTTAACCATCAATACACTATGAATTTGTTGTCTAATGTTTCAAATAAAATATGATAAAGTCTTGTAATAAGTATACTTAACTAAAAAGACTTGAACAAGTATATACATCTCTAACACTCTTATTACGTAACTTACAAGAGAATATTGATGTCATATTCTCTTACCACAATTCCTTTTAAGGTATTGTTTTCAAACTCAAACCTTTCAATTTTTCTGTACTTATCACGTTGTGACGTGAATTTTTCTATTTCTTAATGGACAAAAAATACTAAAAGTAGCAAAATAAATTATAAAATTTAAAAATAATAACATATTAGTTTATTATAACTGACCCGAGGCATCGCCCGGGCAAAAAAAACTAGTTATATATTTCTAACATGGAATAATAAACAAAAGTTCTTAAAACATGGAGCAACAAGCAACTCTTCCCACACATCTATTTACTAACATCAACGTCTGGTCGAAGGCAGGCCATACAACAACAATGCGCCCCAAGCCCCTCCTCACTTGTGCTTCATGTTCCCACAAATCCACAATGGTGAGCAGACTCTCATTGATGAGAAAAGATAGTGTGACTGTTGAAATAATCTACAAAAATCTTGTATACTCTAGATAATAATATGCATTGTAAATCTAATTGTGAAATGTGTAGAAGCATCTAGAAGTAGAAGAAGAAAAAGATAGACAAGGTAAATAAGAATCTAAAAAAATCTAGTGTAATTTAGCAATGTGAGACAAAGTTAGAAAATTCTGGAATATGTATGAAAATGCAAGTCGGTGGAAATACCGACATACAATGCCTATATAAGCATGTATTGAGTTGGGAGCATGTAATGAAAATGAAGGAAATATATCATTTGTCAACTATCCAATAAAATAAAGTGTCCATATTTCTTTCTCTTCCCTACAACAACAATTAACTAACCAAAATCAAGAGTTCACCAAAATTCCCACTAAACTTCCGCCAAATAAAACTAACAGTGACTTGTGAGGCATGTAAACCCCCAATTGGTCGTTCTATATGTTCTAATAGGCAATATCTAAGTAATAGTCTGTTTTTTTAATGATTAATTTGAAAAACCTTAACTAAAATCAAAAGTCTTTTTTCAAAACCATTAATTTTGAAATCTTGAACCATCCTTCATTTTTTTAAAAATTTTACATCTTCGCATACAAACATAACATTTTTGTTAAAATCTCCAAGAAGATAGTTGTGAGGCATTTTCTCATACCACTTACTTTGTTCCTAAAAGATCGCTCAATTTTCCATTTTAGTTTGTTCCTAAATGATTGTCTCGTTTCCTTTAAAGATATTGTGATCTCCTTAATCTCTTTTTACCCCACATCCTAAATGACAAAACTACCTACCATCCCAATATAAATCTTAAAAAGGTGAAAGAAAGTGAATGAAATAATATTTGAGAGACAGAGGGTATCTATTTTTGCATACAAATGCAAATAAGCTAAGATAACTAGCAATGTCATGGTGTGACATATAACAAAGCCTTGAAAATAACATATGGTGCAAGCCAAAAGTGGTTGATTAATTGAGAAAAAGCATTAGACCACAAGGTTAAATGATACAAGTCGCTCTTATGTTTCTGTTTTTAATAGAGGGTAGGTTTAAGTAATTTGCTAGGTTGGATTAATACTGCTTAGAATTTGAAATGTGATTATCGTGGGACCAACCAAATGATTAGGTTTCCTTGTATGAGCCATGAGGGTGTCGGCGGTAGAAGGTAAACATTTTGACGACGTCAATGTGTTTCACTCAATAATTACACGATAATTTTACCCTTTGAAGCGGTAAGCCGGTAATTGCATAGTTTCAACTCAATAATTACAAGATTATTACTCTTGTGTTGATATTATAGAAGCCTAAAAAGACAAAAGTGATGCTCAAGAAATATATATTCAATAAAAAAAAAAGATCCTAAACCAATCTCTTTTAGTAAACGTTAGCTTTTCCTTCCAATGCTTAGATTGAACAGTGGTAAGTATTATGTCATTTATGTCCATTATAATTTCAGTTGGATATTATTTTCCTTACATCTATAAGTTTTTGTATGTTTAAATTTTAAAAACTGGGAGAAATTAATATTATAAGAATATATTGAAACGAATTGATAGAAAATAATCTCTATTATATAAGCCAAGGGGGAGCAATGGTGTCCCCCTAGGCATTTACATAATTGCCCCCAAACAAAAAAAAATTCATTACAGCTCTAGCCATCAACACTAAATTAACAATAAATCACGCATAAACTTGCCAAAATAATTTCAATCATATCTCTAAAAACCCAATCAACTGATATAATTGCCAATAAAAAAGATTCATAATCAAAAAATTACCCAAATTAATACCACATAAAAATAACAAAACGCAGGACATTCTCATTACATACAACTCAAAATCGTATTCACGGTATTCCAAACAATTACAAACACAAACTCAACACAAAATCAATTACAAACACAAACTCCACAGAAAATCAGTTTTCATCATTACTTGGAGCTTCAAGTCAGTCCCAAATTTGCAGTAATTTCACCGTCAATCAGGTACGCATATTGTAAGTTGAAAATAAGAGTATGTATAATGTTCTATATTGAGTAAATCTTAAGAATATGTACAATGTTTGAGTAAATTCAAAATAACACTATAATTGAAATTCAAATTATGTATGAAAAATTTACAAGTTCATTTCAAATATAATTGAAATTGAAAGTGTTAACAATTAGCAAAAGAGAAAATTTTAGATATGAGACTGATGAACAACTATCGAAATTCTTTGTGAAATCAGAATTTAAAAGTTAGATAAAGGGAAAAAAATTGAAATTGGTGTATACTTTCCGGATAAAAATTTGGGATCATAGAGAAATTACTGATATCCAGATTTAAGCAATTATCTTTCTTTGTTAGAAAATAAAATAGACCCTAGAATTAGATCTAAAGTGTAGTGCATGCTTTCACTCTGTCGCGACATCTGCCGCCTGTTTCGCCGGAATATCCGCCGCGATCGCAGGAATAGCCGCCACGTCATCTTCCGCCGGAGACGTAACCTCCGCGACCTCCGTCGCTGCTACCACCGCGATAAGACATCGGTAATGTTAGATGCGGCGAATGGAGGTTCAGGTGAGAGGAGAGAGAAAAAAAGAGGGTCGAAATTGAAGCGAAATAGAGGATGAATCTGAAGAGTATCAGATTTCTGGGTTGGATAACACTCTAACAGTTCCAATTTAAGAGATTTATTTTTTGGTGCCTTTTTTTTTAGTGAGAGGAAGAGGAAAAGAGGCGAGAGAAAACTGTGAGGTTCCATATTTGTTGACATCTATTGTTTATCTTACTATTATACTCCCTCTGTCCCTTAATAGATTGCCCATTTTTCTAATGCACGTTTGCCAATGCATGTTTTGTATCGTTAATATCTTTAATTATATATTAGTAAAAATTATTAAAGTTTGATTTTCAAAATGTACACAATGAGACGAATCCAACAAGACCCCGCATGACTATGTTTTATCTTATATATTGGAAATTGTTTTTGAGGACTTTCTTTACCTATGAATAGTGCCCAAAATAGAAATGGGTAATTTATTAAGGGACGGAGGGAGTATTAATTTGTATAGTGTTTTAGTGGTATAGTGGTTATTCAGGGATAATGTGATAATTATGTGTATTATTCTGGGATGATCTGCACCACTCTATAGTTGTTTACTAAAGAATCTCTATACTATAAGGGAAGAGGGGAGCAACGGTGTCCCCATCTGAAATCACATTTTTACCCCTGTTAAATAAATTATATTTTAAGAAAAAAACTTTAAACAACACTCCTAAACAATTCAAAGTCAGCACAATCAATGCATATCAACAAAAAATTGACAAATTTATTTTATAAAAGGAAATTCCCAAACAATTCAAAGTCATCACAATCAACATAAAATTGACAAAATAATTTTACATAAGGAAATTTACCATAAATTTAAAATGACACATACATATGATTATATATTGATTAGAAAAGTCCATAAACAAAAAATTAGAAGTGTGTTATTGAAATACTTTATCGACAATAATGTAGTATGTAAAAACTTGATGATGATTTATAATGTATTTAGAAACTTATATTTTTTTATCAATAAAATAAGACTCTTTATCTAAAGTAACATTATCGAACCATCACATAGTTTCAACTCCAACTTTATGTTAAAACAAACAAAAGGTTAGTGATATATAATTTCTAATTGCTTTATGCATTATACGTGCTTCATTGAATTCAAATTATTTACTCATAAAATAGCACAATCAAGAAGAACTGAAGCTATATAAATGTCGTAGAAAATTGATTTGAAAAGAAAAAACTCAATGAGTTTACTGCGAAAGAATAACCAACAAAGAAAATAATTAAAGCACGCATCGCGTGCATAAATTGCTAGTATTACAATATGTGAATATGCTGATAAGAACATACAAGTACAATGAAAATAACATGTAATTAGGACTTGGGAGTATGCGTATAAGATTTAAATCGTGTTTCCTTTCTATTACTTATTCATAAAATATGTCCCTTTTCTTTGTCCTCTCAACTTTTACAAATTCTCCCATCAATCAACTATAAGAAAAAGGGTTAATAATACACTAAGGTGGAAATACAAATATTTTATCGGACTTGCAAGGATGGATAAATTGACCAATATAATTGTTAGAGTAAGTATACTTTGAAAGGATATTCTTTCCTATTCCTTTTCATGAAAGTTTTAAAGGAATTTTTGTTTCAAAGAAGCAAACTAACTTGTCCCACATTGATAGAATATACTCTCTCCGTCCCATAATAGACTTCTCATTTCTAATTTTTGCACTATTCATTAGTAAAGAAAATCTTCCAATTTTTGTTCCAATATATAAGAAAAAAATAGTCGTTTGAAGTCTTGTTTGACTCGCCCTCATCAATACATTACGAAAATCAAACTTTTATAATAATATGTAATTAAAGATAATATTAATACAAAACGTGCATTAACAAATGTGAAAATGAGAAACGGGAAGTCTATTAGAGACGGAGAGAGTAAATCCACCATAAACCTTGCTACAGCCTACAAGAATAAGAGTAAGACACTAGTTCACCGTACATGTGCCTAGACTGGGCTCAAACAATTGGTGCGAGTGTGGCCTGTTTTTCTACCTCGTCCATTTTGCACCAATCAATGTATAAAGCTTATAGCAGTTCCACTTTCTTCGTGTGATCTGCATATATTAGTTCCACTTTCTTCGTGTAATTAGCTCATGTAGGGCTAAGTGCACAAAGTTTTGAAGTTATTTGGTTGGGGTTCTTCTAATGTAGTCGGGCTTAACCAAGGATAGCTCGACTAGCTACCCAAATATCAACCATCCAATTTTGAAATTGTTCTAGAATTCATCACCAAACTTTCCTCAAACGTCAAGATATCACATGCTTTAAGTCTTCAAAGTAATGTCATGGGAGTATTGAACTAAGGTGACAGCCAAAGAGATTAGCATTACTAACAGCGTTATATACTAGAATGTTAGCGGATCATTAGTAGCATACTAAATACAACCCACTAAAAACTATATTAGTTACCCTATTAGTGTATTAACAATAACCTCTTCACCCATAACCATGCTTATCAATGACCCCAATTATCTATTGTTAGTAATTCCAAATATGTACAGTGATGACTCAGTGAGTAACTAGCATCGCGCAATTAACTAATACTTAGAATTAAGCGTTGCATATATAAGAATTAGTTCTACACTGGGTGCCTTGTTGTCCTTGCAAAGCAAATAAAGGTGTTCCGAGTGTTCAAGTAGGGATTTTACTGACATATCCAAGGGGTAAAGTTTTAATAGTGTCCGATGTCTTTCGAATGGAATCATAATCCTGCAAAAGAGAGGTTAGACTACCCCGTGGGTTGATCTAGAAATACCCGTCCGATGCTTAAGTCAATAAGCAGTCAAAGATTATAGTCTAGTGAGAGAAGTAGAGAAAAAGAATGTGCTTGGGAAGTGTTCATTACTTGTATTAATGGGGATATGATCCCTATTTATATCAATTAGAAGGGTGACGTCATGACGACGTTAGGAACACCATACTAATTCACATGATAATGGGTTGGGAATAACATAGGCTAGGACCCCCCTTTGACCCAATGATATTCTAATAATGTCACCTTGATTTGGGGGCTCAATTGGGCTTGGGCCCAAACAACCGTTAGGATATCATAATTTATATTGATGATCAATCAGACCGACACGATCTACCTATCTCTTCTCTTGTGTGGTATATCGTGTGTTAAAATATTTGTGCAATTACCAATAACCCATTAAAACTCTATAGTAACCCCCTCTAAAATTTATATATAGCTAAACCCTATTAATGTAACAACAATTACCCCATCAAAGTCCTTAACAATGCTTTTCTTTATACATTGTCATAAATTCTAAATATTATCTCTGTTTTACATCTAAAGAAAACAGAGAAAGTAAATACTTCCTCCATTCCTAAAGAAGTGTTACGTTGAGTACACTGACATTATTCATCAACTAACTTTGACACTATTTTCGCGCTATATATGAAGAAAAGACGACATAGTCAAGTGGAATCTTGTTAGATTCGTTTCAAGGTATACTTCAGAAAAAAAATATCAACTTTATATAATTTTACTTGTGGCAATTAAAGATATTAATAATCTAATAAGCGCATAAGTGAAAAAGTAAATGTAACACTTATTTATGAACGGAGGAAGTATATATTATACGGTCAGTTACTCATTTGACATGATCAACTAATAATATGATGTCACGTATACAAATTTTTAGCTGCCTCATTGTCCTCGCAAAGCAAGTAAAGGGTGACAAAACAATTGCCCCATGGGCATTCTTTTTCCACAGATGGTAGACCTTTAAGTCGCCCATACCAAATAACTACCAATAAGCTGAACTTGCTTATGATAGAAAAAAAGCAGAAAAGGAAAAAAAAAAGGTAAGAAACTAACACATTTTCCATTAGCCTGATAATGCTTTCGAGTGTCCGAGAATCAAGGTAGTGAGAAAACAGCAAACTGAGCAAAGTCAGCTACTTCTATTACACAAGAACATATCTGAGTTTCTTTCTTTCTTTTTTTCTTTTCCAAATAATATGCTTGAGAAAAAGGAAAAGAAAAGGAAAGGAAACAAATTGAGTGATCATAACAATTTTGAGAACCTATTTTCATCTTGAGAGAATAAATTGGGGGCCAGGAGTTAGATATAATTTGGTCACAGAGACTTGATCATGCCTAACTCCTCCACTCATGTACTTAGCCAATCTTTACGAATGTCGAACGTGTAATTGATCTCCAAGTAGCATTTGTTGTCATCATCTAGAAACTGCAAAATAACAAAAGAAGATATGATTCATGTCACTTATGTAGATGTGCTGTGACTTTTCTCGAATGCAACATGTTTCTCAAAACGGTTACAATCTACTCCATCGGGTTCTTGTTCTTCATACTTTAATTTTCTTGGTTTACAATGTGTTAGTTTCTTTATTGTAAGCCACTGACGTTTTGAGAGCATATATTGAAACGAATCTATTAAGTTTTCACAAGTTCAAAAAAAAATTTATATAAAAATTGGATAAACACGGTTAAAGTCCATAGTGCATGAAGAATTCAGGAAGAACAATACACTTAAGAGAGCACATCAAGAAGAATTCTTGTCCACTACATAGTGCATGAACTAATTAATTAAATTCAGGACAAGGGAAAAAAAAGACACTGCCAAACAAAATTGGGAGTGCGGTACCGCAGACTGGGACAACAAAATTATTAATGAAGATAAGTCAATTTATATCTTTCACATGATTGTGGTGAGCATCAACGTGGTCCAAAGAATGAAAGGGAACAAGCATAGTGTAAAGAGGAGGTGCAAAGAAAGTGATCCAGTTAAAAGCTAGGAGTGATCTCAAAAACATTTTATTAAGAGTTAAGATTGGAGGGATTAACTTTATTTGAATTGTTATTTTCACTATTGAGTAATCATAGATAATTAGAGAAAAAAAGGAGGGATTAACTTTCTTTAACTTTAATTGAATTGCTGTTTTCACTATTGAGTAATCATAGATAAATAGAGAAAAAAGGCAAGAGGGTACCCTTCTAACAGTAATGACAGATCATTAAAGAAAAAAAGATGATTCTAAATTGAAATATGACCACCGATGTTTCAAAACTTACATGATTTTCAAAATTGTCCTCTCTCAAAAAGATAGAATAAATAGATAAATTACCGTTAGTAGAACCATTTTAACTAAAATAGTAAAAACCATTTTAACTAAAAAAGTTACACCAAAGATAACTAGTCTTTCCCCAAGTGGAGATGCATGTAACTTTTTCAATGTAACTTTAAACTTATCATAGTTATTTTTAATACGTTGTCATGGGTAATAGAGCATAATAATGATGGGGCTGGAAGTAGGCGGCGGACAATTGGACATGTAATTGTGGGCTTGTGGCGGCTAGATAGTAGGGGTTTTGGTAAACGACTTTTGGGTGGCTTTTTCATTGACAATTGGCTTTTTCATTTGGTTAAACAGTCAAAAAAATTGTTTGGTATGGCTTTTGAGTAGCTAAAAAGCCAGCCGTTACTAGCTTTTTAAGTTGCCTTCTCGCTTTTACATTCATTTTGTGTTATATACCCAACATAACCAGCCAATACAAACAGCCGGTCAAACCCGCCAAGTAAAACAACCAACAACTCACGACCAACAGCGAATAACCAATTGCTAAAAATCCCCAATATCATAGTTGTGGCGATCGTTATGACAATGAGGAATATATGAGAAAATATTGCAGTATTAAATTGATTGTCAGGTAGCATATATAAAGTGTGACTTTAATACTTCAGACCTTCACCATAGTTACACTCTGCTTATTAGCATATGTTTTTTTTCTCGATCTATCACTTTAGTTTACTGATTTGATGGTTGAAGTATATCATATGAAACAAAAGGATGTGACTTTAAGGGATAAACTACAATTGAAAGAAAACAACTTGAACTTATGCCAAATCAGTCTCATTGTAAGACTTGCTGGATGTAGCCATGTCCTAGTCAAATGGCGAATGCCATGTGGCAAAATCTTGTGAAAGAATACAGCATTTAAATTCATAGTGTAGATAGATGATATTGGTATTAAATTCTTGATCATTCTCTAAAGGAATAAGTGTAAGCTTAACGGATGTAATGACTCACTAGGATTTTACCTTTCCCCTCGACAACATAAAGACTTGTAATATAAACTTGCAGGGTACTACTCTACTCTAAATTATTAAGACTAATGTAAAACGTGTATTCGAGCGATAAAAATCCATAGTTGTAAGACATGTGAGCCAAACAATTAAAACTGGGGAAATCTCCAAAGTCCGCACACAATAGCTAGCAACAAATCATACACTGAATGAGACTGACCTTTGTTCTTGCAGAGTATGATCCACGAGCAAAGTAACCAGAAGGGGTAGTCTCCTCTGGCATTTCATGCGTGTATGACTCTGGTTGAGGACTAAAAGTTCCCAGCATCTCTTTTGTGCTATCCACTGGAAATAAGCTCAGTTAAAAGCCAGCTTTTCCACCATCTTTGATCTTCAATATTTTAAACGAGATGAAGAAATACTGTATCAAAGAAAAAGCATACCTTTCATGCCAGTTTTCCACACAGTGTTAACGTACTTGAGCCCAAGTACAATGTTGTGGTTAACCTGGAATGTAAATCTCAATTTGTAACGGCTACCTTCCTTCAAAGTAAACCATGGTGATTTTGGTTTTCCATCCTCTGGAATCGGAAGAAAGATGTCGGGTCTGTCTGGTGAGAGAATTGAAAGGCTTAGGATCTTCACTTCCGGTTCCAAAGCTTCTGCAATAAACTTAAACTGATTTGTTACACAAGTGCAAGGCATTCAAAAGTTTCCATGCAGTAAAAACAGAATAATTTTTGCTACAGTAAACAAAAAACTTCTACAATAATGAATCTTCCACTTTTTTGCTAGGAAAACAACATAATGCTTAAAGTTTCCTCATACACTTAGCTAGCAATGATGAAGATGCTATTGTGTGGCATGAAGATCGAGTTACTTTAAAACTAATAGTTGAGGAACTAATCATAATGTTGGACTGAACCTTCCCGAAAAGAATCAATAATAACTCGGGGATAAGTTAGATGCCACATGTCAAGTAATCCATTGCAACAGTAGCTTAAAGGAGCTGGGCCTAATACCATAACTTCATTATAGGACCCTTCAACTCAAAGAATCATCACTAAGGGATAATTCAGCATTACAAGGAAAGTAAAGTAAAGTTGCTCATCTATATAGCTCTTGTCCTTTTCCAATCACGGCCACCAAAAAGTTCAAGCACACACCACGGTACCAAATTCTCAATGTTAAGTTAATTACCAGCAGTAAAGATTACACTAGCAAGGGGTGTGCTTTTGCCATTTTGGTACTGCGCTCTTCAATTTACCTTCCAACACCCGTCGACCGTGTTAGAAACACACCAAACACCTTAGATATATACGGGTACTTCGGTATTATCTCAAAAAATTCATAGGAGAAACACATAAACGTCTGAATGACATGGAGAAACCCAAAAGAAGTTCAAAACTTTTAAAGAGTTCAAGTAACAGAACTTCCATCAACATATAAGCACCAGATCCTCTAGGAACTGAAGTGTAGAAATAACTCAATGATTCCCTTTCCTTAGGCTCGATCTTGCTTGAACTAATCAAAGCTTAGAGAAATGCATCATATGGCAAGCAGCTACTGTATTCACTATAAAAAAACTAATCCGATTCCCAATTAACCGATGTAATCCTTCACTAACTTGATTAACAATAAGAAACCCCCAGCTGAAAATGGACTCTTCAATTCACCTAGGCCAGAAAAATTCTCAAAATTGCCACATTTACCCAATTCCCCACCCCCACCCCTTTCAATTGATTCAATCATTGTTGAGCTTGCCGCAACGATTTTGTAATCACTTCAACCATAATTATGATACTCATAGAGCAGGAGGAAATTGATTGCATTACCAAGCTCATAAAAGATAAAGGAAATCATCAAAAAACTGTAGGATAGGCATCATGGAATTTACTAATAACATTGCCATTTGGACCAAAGTTCCTGTCTGAGATATAATTAAAGTATAAATTTACAAAATTCCAATTCAAAGCACCAGAACAGGAATACAAAAACAAAACAAAAAAAAAAAAACAGAGAAAAACTGAACAAGATAAATTACCTCCAATTTCAGTTAAATCAACACTACCAAGAAGTTGTTCCTTCCACTTCCTCAAACTCTCATCATCCTGCATTCCCAATTTGACAACATACAAATGATCATTAAATCAAATAATAACAAACATGTTAATTCTAAAAATGGAAGTAAAAAAAGGAAAAAACCAAAAAAGACCTTGTCTTTTTCTAACTGCTCTTTAATGGTAAATTGAGGACCCAATTCAATTTTACCCTCGTAATCTTCTTCCTCATGGTCAGTTGTATAAAGAGAATTATCACTCATTTGCCTCCCAAGTTTGTCTAACTCTTCATTACTATCTGTGTTTATCATCTCTTTTTTTTCTCCACTTTTCTCTCCAACTTCCTTGTGTTCATCAAACCCCATCTTTTAACCACAAAAAAAAACTAACCCAATTCCCACTATTAATCCAAAAGAAAAACCCAGATGATAAGAAGTACTCAAATTGAGTAATGAATTTAACCTTTTTTTCTTTCTCAAATGCACCCTGAGAAAAAAGGGTTAAATTCTAGAAAAACAAAAACAATGTCTGAAACAAAATTGAAGAAGAGAGAAATGTATGAAGGAAAGTCAAAAGAGAGAAGTGAAGAGTTGTTTTTGTTTCTGAGCTGTGTATTGTTGTTGTTGTTGTTGTTGTTGTGGGGGTTGTTGATTAACTGATTAGAGAGAGAGAGAGAGAGAGAGAGATGGAAAAAAGTGGAGAAAAGATTACTTGTGGTGATCCGAAAGGAGCGAGACAAAGAAGTGAAGAAAGAGAAAAGAAAGAGAGATCGTGAGGTGCACTAAACTAAGGAAGAAACATGAAACATCGTGAGGGTCACTACTTTGGAGTTTAGACTACTTGTTGTACTTTCTAACCACGCACACTTTGCCTTAGATTGAGGCCTAAAGTATAAGAATTTAGAAATGTCTGTTGGATTGTCTGTTTGTGGTTCCAAGTCTTTTTGCAATTTTTTCTTGATTGTTCTAGTTGTTGCTTGTTGAGCTTCTAACTTCCTAGTTTCAACTTTGACCAACCCCGTTGGTTGTTTTGAGGTTCCGTTCTCTTTACCTGAATTGATGTAATCTGGTTACTGGAATGAATTGATTTGGTTTAAATCTTTTTGGTATGATTTTGGTTTAAATCTTTTTGGTATGATTTTGGTTTAAATTTTTTTGGTCTGATTTGGTCTTATTTTTTTTTTAAAAAAGGAAAGAAACAATTAGGGTGGATCCCAAGAATTGGGCCACCCTAAAGCATTCTTGCGGATGATTACAGCGAAAGGGAAATCAGGAACATCAAACCAATAAGTAAGATTAGTCGTCTTGTGACCTTGAAGAGCCATCCAATCCGCATCGGCATTAGCCTCCCAAAACGCATGACGAATCTGGACTTCCTCAAACTGCTTCATATCTTCACCTGCATCTTCTCTTAGACTCCAAGCTTCAGCAACAAGAATAGAAACTAACGAATCTAAAGCACTAGCACCACATAACAACACTTTCCCTTCTGAGTCACGAATAACAAAACCAAAGGAAGCTTGACCATTTGGAAGTTTTGAACCATCAAAATTAACTTTGAAATAATTGTTGGGAGGAGGACACCAAATGACTGGTCTCACTAAACTTTGACCATATTTTACGCAAACTTATGAGGTAAAATATATTTATGTAATGTGGGATCTTAGTGATTTTGTCTCAACATGTAGATTTTAAAATTTAATTTAATTTATACTGATTTATTGTTATATATTTTTGTAACTATTAAATAGAATTAAGAAGGTTTGATTTGGTCTGGTTTGAATTTTTCTGGCCTGATATGATTTTAACAAAAGTAAATCATATATCCTTAAATTAAGGTGAAGAGAACATAACCTAAGATTCTTTTATTTGTTCCTTTGTTGAGTTTGCCTCATATCATAATTAACAATGTGGGACCACCAATTTACTCAAAAATGCAACACTTGTAGTCCCACCATTTTTCATTTCCATCAATTCTACGTAAGCGGAACTTAAAAAGTAAACATACTTCAATGGAGCAATCTTAAAGGGACGATGAGAGTATTCGTTACTTGGAGGAAGGAAGGTCAAAATAATATGACTACTTTTTATGGTAGGTAATAAAACCTTGAGACTATCTACGATTTTTGTGTCAAAGCTAATTTGTAAACTCGACTATGCGTCAAGTATGTTCGTCATCTTTTCATTAATCTATATTTATATTCTTATGTTTACATAGGGGTTGTTGTTCGGCTTTAGCTTTGACTTATAATTCTATTTGGATAGCACTAATCGCTATATTTTACTTTTCTATTAATTTTGCAAATGTTTGATAAGGCAAAGAATTTAGTAGTTGAGTTTGGGCTTTATTTGCTTATATAAAAAAGTGATGTAACTTGGTGGTAGAATAATGAAATTAGATTACGGGAATTGAAACTTTAGCACGATTTTTTGGGTCATCTGAAAATAAAAGAGAAATGACATGTAATGTTAGTATATACAATGAGAGGAGTGACATGAGGTGACCTGCAATCGTTCCTCATACATTTTAATAATAAACTAGTTGTCTGACTCACGTGATTCCCATATTATTTTAATAAGGTAAAAAGATGTATTATCTGTGGTTGACATTTTGTCATAAATAGAAGTCACAGTTTGGTGGTTTGCAAATGACTTCAACATTGAGGAATCAAAAGTTTGAGACATTTTACAAATAGTTTCTCGATTTTACAATTAATTAAAAAGTTTTCAAAGATAGTCATGTCACCTTGTGACATAACACCATGTAAGCATTAGAATTTAGAGGGAGGGGCCTAACATTCAACAGGTGAGGGAGCTATAATTGTTGCTCACGAGTTTTAATAATACACTTCATTGATATTGATAAGAACAAATTTGAACTTTTTTTAGGGTATTTATAATTCTTTTATATATTATTATTTTTCCTACTATTTTTATTATATATTTCATCAAAATAAGAAAATTTTGACCTTAATAATTTATATAAGACTAAAACATATCTTGTAGAGGTACGGTCTTGTTAGATTTTGTTATCATCTATAATACTCCATCTGTCTCATAAAGATATGAAACACTTGTTGGGACATGTAGTTTAAAGTGAAAATTTGTAGTGTGGCTATCAAATTTCATGTTATTAAAAAGTAGATGTGATAGGAGTATGTGGGATATTTTTTTATTGAAAAAGAAAGAAAGTTGAGTACGGAGTATTTTTTATTGATAAAGATAGAATGTAGGTCAAAGAGGTGTAAGAAAACTAATATACTAATAGTGGGACCATGTAAATGATGAAAGTGTTCAAACTAATATAGAACAAACATAAAAGAAAAAATGTTTTGCTTTCAAACTATCCTGAAACGGAGGGAGTACTAAATTGTTGTAGTTAATACTAGACTGATACTTGGTTATTAATTAGTGTATAAAAACATATTCTAATACAATTGTTATAAAAGATATCGATCAAACTATTGATGTTAAGTTCTACCTCTGTTTCTTTTTTAAAGAATCTTCTTATATACTATTCAAGTAGTCAAAGTTTAAAATTTTGTTAGTAAGTGTTAATCTTTACATGCAAAATATATTATGTTTTGTTGGATTGGTGTCAAACTATCAATATATATTTTTATGTTATCAACTTTTCATATTTTTTAAATTTATATGATAAAAGATATTAATGGTGAAATGAGTGTGTTGTAGAAGAATTAAGGTTGGTCTAGTTGGTTGGAGACCCTCCTTCTACCCTTGCGATAAGGGTTTGATTCTTACCCCTTGCAAATTAAGTGGGATTTCCAATTTCCCCCACTTATACAAGGGATATTCATTTTACCTTAAAAAAATAAAGGCATTGAGGATTGCGTAAAATGTGAATACAAAGATCTTTATAAGATTGGAGGGAGTACAACTACGACTCAATAATACTTCATACTTCCTCTGTTTCTTTTTAAATGTAACAATTGGACTTTTTCACTATTCACACTTATCACTTTGACTAAGATTTGTGATTTGTACATTATGAAAACCATAGTCAAGTGAGATCTTGTTAGATTCGTCTCGTGACCCACTTTTATAATATTTAGTTGTTATAATTTTTACCTATATGTAATTATAGATATTTATGGTCAAAGTAATGTCTCATTGTGTGTAAAAGTGAGTTTGTTGCATTTAAATAGAAACGGATAAAGTATTTATTTTGTTATATCAAAAACCACACTAGTTTGTCTTGGCTTTTAAAGTATGGGTTTTACCCCTTTCAAAAAAAAAGGTATGGGTTTTACCGGTTGTGAGTTGCTGAGCCATGATAAACATCTAATTGCTAGATATTTACTAACATCTAGCAAGGAATAAAAAAGTAATAAAAGACAATATAAAAAAGAAAAAAAAATAAATATTTTTGTTTCCAGATCTTAATTTACCTTTTAATATACAAAATACCAGTTGATTTTCATGAACACTATTTATATTTTATGAACATTATTTGTTAGTTGTATAAACACTACTTACAACACATGAACACTTGTTTTAGTTGCATGAACACTATTTGTTAACCTCACATTTTTCGAGGTCAACCTTTTTGTTAAACTAACAACTTTTTGTTAGACTGACGCTATTTGTAAACACTATTTATATTTCATGAAACACTATTTATTACTTGCATAAACACTATTTGTAATTACACGAATACTATTTGTAGTTGCATAAATACTTATTTATTAGCATCACATTTTCCGAGATCCTATTTTCATTTGACTGACACCTTATCTTTCTTGTCCCGTATAAATTGACAATTATATCCCTGTTAGATGTTAGTAAACATCTAGCAATTAGATGTTTATCATAGCTCGTGAGTTGCTTAGTTCATCTTGTTTTATTAGTTTTGGAGATTAGGCTTCCAAGGTCGTAATAATTAATTATGTTGGGTTATGTGTCCCTTTCTTATATAAGTCCAATTTCTTCTATGTTAATTTTTGGGGCAACTGATGTGCTTCTTGGCCCAAGGATGAAAGCTTCTTATAGTAGCCTCTTTGTTGCCTCTTGGTGTAGGCGTGTAGCTCACGTGTGATAGGATAGTGGGCAATGACTTTTCTGTGGGGGTGGAAGAAATAAGCGAGAAAATAATGCAAAAACTATAGGGTTTAAAAGAGAACTCTCTCTCCCGAGAGCAGTTACACTACAAGTTACAACTTTACAAGGATCTCTATATCTCTATGAAGTATATGAGAACTCTTGAGTATTTTGGTGTTAATTTTCTTTTACCATTATACGCCTAATCAAAAACCAACTATAACTTCTCTAATTTTTATTTATTTTAAATAAAATAAAAATAGATATAGTGAATGGAAAAACTGCAATTACAAGTCCTACAACAATCTTTTTATTTGCTTTCGCACGCATCGCGTGCATATAAGACTTCTATTATATATAAAACTTTGGAGACTTTGGTGTCACTTTGAATTTCCTTAAATACCCTTTTATGTATTTGTTAATCCAAGATAAAAATAAAGATAAAATAGCCATGGAAATTAAAAAAAAAAAACTCTAATATAACTGCCAGATTTTTATAGTTATACACTTATTTGTATAATTATATTTAAAGCAAATCTTTAACCAAAATAATGAATGAGGATTAAATTAAAAAATTTCACAAAATCACTTACACGCGATGTCACACATGCATCGCGGGCAAAAAATACTAGTATCCTATAAGAGAAGAGGAGAAGGACACCAAAAAAAATTTAAACAAAAAATACTAACAAACTAACTATTTTTATAAAAAAAATTAGAAAAAGAAAAAAAAAACATAACTTAACATCAACAATTATTTTTTTAAAAGAAAAAATGTATACACTACACTATAAAACTGCGATGCAATTTCTCCTAGCATTCGCACTATCTACCATTAACAATTATTTCATGTTACTAGATGTAATTACATAATTAATATAACTTTATATATATGCTTCTGCAAGTATCGGTGCATATAAAGCTAATCACTTCTTATTAAAGGTCATCCATGGTTCAATTCTGCTGAAATTTGACAATATGTCCACAACATCCCAGGCTCCATATTTAACAGTTTAATAGTGTAGACATGAAAATTTTATTATTTGCCATGTCATACATTTAGTTGACTCCTTAAAGTCTTAAAGTCTCAAAGTCAAATGCTGACTTAAAATATATAGGTGGTCATGAAATAAATTAATTTGAGCTTATTATTAAATTAGGCCTACTTTAATTAAGTCATCTATTATTGAGTCATGGACTCATTAAATGAAAGTTGAACTCTTAAGAGAGTTATGTCCATGAGGCCCAGGAGGCAGGATAAGTGGAAACCCTAGGGTTCTCCTAACTCTATAAATAGAACTCTCCTCTTCACTTACAAGGGAGAGAAGAGAAGAAATCAGACTCCAGAGCCAGGAAAGAGGCCAGTCAAGTCACATCAAGCTCTCTTTCCAGAAGAAGAAAACAAGATCAACCTTGGACGAGATCAAGCCCGAAGGCCCTTATTCAAGAAGATTATATTTGTTCGTGAGAAACAACAAATCAACATCAAATCTTTTCCGCAGAAGAAGAACAACAAGCATTCAACGTGCCGTTCTACTCTAGAAGTTCTACCTTGGACGAGATCAAGCCTCGACGGCCCTCATTCAAGAAAGTCAAGTCAATAGTTCATGAATTCACCAAATTAGTTCATGAATTAATTAAATTCAAGTGGAGATTGAATCAGAGGAGAAAATATTAGAGATTGTACTCACAAATTCAAATCAATAAAATTGACTATTTTGTTACATTTATTTTGACTCTGTTTTGCAGAATATTGTTAAAATTTGTGTTTACAAATTTAGACCTGCAAAATATAGAGTCAAACGATGTGAACAAGAGTAATATTTTATTGAACTTTGTAATTTTGGGTTACAATCTCTAATATTGATCCTCTGATTCGATCTCCACGTGTGCTTGAGTTTTACAATTCATGAACATATTTGATCTTCTTGAATAAGGGCCTTCATGCTTGATTTTGTCCAAGGATGTTGATGTAGAATAGAACTGCACGTCAGTTTTATGTGCTTGTTGTTCTTCTTCTACTGGAATGATTTGATATTAAATTGTTGTTGCTCACGAACAAATATGATCTTCATGAATAAGGGTCTTCAGGCTTGATCTTCTTCAAGTTTTGTCGTCTAGAATTGAACGGCTTTGATGCTTGTTATTCTTCTTCTAGTTTGAGGATTTGATTTGGATGTGCAGAATTAGAGAGTCTCTGGAGCAGCTTTCTCTCTCTCTCTTTGTAGTCTTCTGTATTTCTCCCTCCCGGCTCTGGAGTCTGATTTCTTCTCTTCTCTCCCTTGTAAGTGAAGAGGAGAGTTCTATTTATAGAGTTAGGAGAACCCTAGGGTTTCCACTTATCCTGCCTCCTGGGCCTCATGGACATAACTCTCTTAAGAGTTCAACTTTCATTTAATGAGTCCATGACCCAATAATAGATGACTTAATTAAAGTAGGCCTAATTTAATAATAAGCCCAAATTAATTTATTTCATGACCACCTATATATTTTAAGTCAACATTTGACTTTGAGACTTTAAGACTTTAAGGAGTCAACTAAATGTATGACATGGCATATAATAAAATTTTCATGTCTACAAATTGCCCCCTCGAGACTGTATCACATACACGATTTGAGTGTTTAAGCGTGATCGAGTCTCGATTTTTTTTTTTACCATCATAGATTAATGTATTGGCTTCATTATGTTAAAACAAATTTGTTTATGATAATGGACAAAAAGCACCATATTGCGGCAACAATATTCCACGAAAATATGTTGTTATACTTCAAGCTAGGACTTCTTTTTTTTTTTTTTTTTCTTTCCATGCTTGCCAAGTACTGTTGAACTTCACGTTAGAATGGACTTCGTCTTCATCTTTTAAATTATCTTGTTGGAGATAATATTAGATAGACTTGAGAATTGAGATATGCCATATCCCACGAATGGCTCAACACTTCTGAAGATAAGCACAACAATATCTCAATCTTGTTGGAGTTTGTTATGCACATAAATTTCTTGGAATCTATACCCAACTTATGGCTATAAATACCACCAGAACCTTTACTCTCCTTGAAGCTGAAGGTGATTCTTGGAGAGCCGAGAGGAGTCTACCGGGGATCATCCTAGAAGTGAACCACGTAGCAGCAGCACGCCAAACCAGCTTGGAGGGTAGTTGTGTTTTTCTTTTCTTTTTTTGTGCAGGCTTAATATGAAGTACATAAAAGATGGAAGCTTTTCCTTGTTTGCTCGGCTCCAACCTTTGACAGCACAGAGCCTATGGACGCTACCGCGAAGTGGTTCTCGCCGACATGGTGACGACATGAAGAAAGAGATGCCATTATTGCCTATAATTTGAGTTGTGACGCCGAGCCAAGCCATTCTCGTCCACGTCGTGATGCCATGAAGGAGATATCGTCCTTGCCGCATTGTGAGTTTGTGCATCCCGTGCTCAATGTTGTGCCGCTGAAGACTGACGTGGTGGTGCCAAAGAGACTGAGACGAACCGCCTTTGACGCCTTGAGATGACGGAGGAATTAAGAGCCATCCATAATTTTGATGTTTTGCCGCAACGGAACCATGGAAGATCTTCATTTGTTTTCTTTGCTCTCCATTTCTATTTTATTTTTACAGGCTTGTAATCTTCTCGCATTGATGACTGATCTACCCAACTTTTGGTACCGTGAAATTGAAGCCGAGCCATACCGCCCTTTGAGGCTTTGACGCCATACTAGCACTACCACAGTCCACAGCCGCACTGCACTGCCCCCAGGCCCTGTTTTCCCGAAGTCGTGGTGGTGTTGACGGAACCCTTCCTCGCCACCATAACCGCACTGCCCCGAGGCCCTGGTGTTTGACGAGATTATGGCGAAGCGTCTTGGTTCATTTGCACCGTGAAGCTGTTGTCTGATCAAGAAGGTATGATTTTTGCTTCTTCTTTGTTTGTCTTCTCGGTTTTCCTTCTGTACTCAAGTTCTCGGCTGTTGTCTTGCTAGTTGTTGTTGTTTTGTGTTTCACCAAATGAGAGGTTACTAGTGTTGATATTTGCAATCATAACTGTATTGCAAACTCCACCAAGGGAGTCCTCAAGGAGTTGTGTAAACTTTGAAATAGAAAATGAGAGAGTGAGATAGTGATGGCAAGCAACAGTACCACTTATGTTTCTTATAATCCCTTTTCTCTTTTTGTTTTTTTTTTTTATGGGCTTGTGAAGTGTGGTATTCCTTGATAAAAACGATCACATGCATCATGCATGATGAATTAGTGATGTTGGTGCTGTGATTTGTAATGCTGATTGCAATGATGTTTACTCTCTTTTCTTTTTCTTTTTGTTTCACACCACAACTCTCTTTATTTAACACCATAAAGTAAATACAACACATACTAACAGTACTTGTGTATGTAATTATTATGTATGAAAAAAAAAAATTCTTCTTTTTTTTTTCTTTAGATAACATGATGATGCCATGATGGATATAGATCATGTAGTAATGTACTCATGCTGATACCCCTTGTCATTTTTTTCAGATTATGATTAGAGTAGACGGGATCCATCACTACAAGAAAAGTGCCAATTAACGACGGCTTTTAGCCGTCGTTGGTAGCCTAAAAAGCCGTCGCTGAATAATCAACGACGGTTTACCGTCGATAAATTACCGTCGGTAAAAAGATGGTCGGTGATACAAAAATCAACGACCGTCAAGCCGTCGGTGATATATTCAACGACGGTTTTAGGACAATCAGCGACGGTTTATAAAAGCCGACGTTGATACCCAGTCAACGACTGTTTAAAGCAGACGGTGATCCAGCGACGGTTTATAACCGTCGTTGATTTCGATTAATCAACGTCTGCTTTAAACAGTCGCTAAAATGTTAAAGCAGTCGTTGATTTCGTTTCAATGGGTGCATACATAACCTTTCAGCGACTGTTATAGCCGTCGTTGATTTATTGTTTAACCGTCGCTGTTCTTAAAAAATAATATTATTTAAAATTCTATTGTTCTTAATAAAAATTAAACCTGTACCTGCACAAACCGCACCTAAATATACCACGCTAAAGTCAAGTTTCTCCATCGCATTCAATTTTTTCAATTACAAAAATATACAATTTTGATATATATTAAAATTTACATAGATACTTGTATAATTACATGAAATAGATTACATTTATGTACACAAAATAGATCCCGATGTCGGGAAATAAAGTAGATGTTGGTGTTTACAAAAAATATATATCGACAAAGCTAGAAACTAATAAGCTAGATGCCGATAAATATAGACACTAAATGTCTATAGTTAGACAAACTACCTAGATTAAATATATGTACGCAAAATAGATCCCGGTGTCGGGAAATAAAGTAGAAGTCGGGTTGAAAATAAAATAACCCGACACATCAAGAAACGAAGAGAGATGCCGATAAGTATTTACATTACAAGAAAATAGTTAGACTAACTATATCCAACTATAAGTTACTTACCTAGTTGCCAAAAACCAAAAAAACTACACCTGTCAAGGGTGGCTCAGTAGCACTACCGCCACCACCAAACCCCGGGTCATCTTCCGGTCTGCGTTGTGGAGTGGGGCCCGGGTTGCAACCCGAGAACATGTGGCCGAAACTAGACATGTTCCTCATCATTTCCTCTATGAGGGCCCGACGTGACTCTTCCACCCGTGCTGCGACCATTGCCTCCACCTCTCCCATCCGTGCAGCGACCTTTACCTCCACTTGCGCCTCAATCTGAGAAAAAATGGACGGCTCATATGGTTGTGAAGAGCCGCCATCTCCTCGCCCTGATGCAGAGTTGTAGTACAAATGATCTCCCTGACCCAACCCCTGAACTTTTCCTCTGTTCCTCCCCCCAACCTGTCTCCCAATACAACGGATCGGGGTTCGGTTGTGACCCCCGAGTGGTACAATGATCCAAACTTCTTATTGTATGTCTCCCGCATTTGGTTAAATATACTCATATTCAAATAATATAAAGTGCCAAAATGGCGTATATTTGGTTCTATCTTTCCTATTTTATGTATTTTCAATAAAAACAACTTAGAATCACATTAAACTAACTATATATATGATGTTTGAGGTGTTTATAACTTAAACTAGCATCAAACTACTCGTATTCATTCAATTTCAAGTGAAATGGCCTAAAATGGCCAAAATGGCCTATATTTGGTTCTATCTTTCCCATTTTGTGTATTTTCAATCAAAACAACTTAGAATCACATTAAACTAACTATATATATGATGTTTGAGGTGTTTATAACTTAAAATAGCATCAAACAACTCGTATTCATTCAATTTCAAGTGAAATGGCCTAAAATGGCCAAAATGGCCTATATTTGATTCTATCTTTCCCATTTTGTGTATTTTCAATCAAAACAACTTAGAATCACATTAAACTAACTATATATATGATGTTTGAGTTGTTTATAACTTAAACTAGCATCAAACTACTCGTATTCATTCAATTTCAAGTGAAATGGCCTAAAATGGCCAAAATGGCGTATATTTGGTTCTATCTTTCCCATTTTGTGTATTTTCAATCAAAACAACTTAGAATCACATTAAACTAACTATATATATGATGTTTGAGGTGTTTATAACTTAAACTAGCATCAAACTACTCGTATTCATTCAATTTCAAGTGAAATGACCTAAAATGGCCAAAATGGCCTATA
This sequence comes from Beta corolliflora, assembly GCA_947648045.1. Classification (NCBI taxonomy): domain Eukaryota; kingdom Viridiplantae; phylum Streptophyta; class Magnoliopsida; order Caryophyllales; family Amaranthaceae; genus Beta; species Beta corolliflora. Next base: position 561,777 of record CANSZD010000234.1, on the reverse strand, counting down.
TTTGGTTCTATCATTCCCATTTTGTGTATTTTCAATCAAAACAACTTAGAATCACATTAAACTAACTATATATATGATGTTTGAGGTGTTTATAACTTAAACTAGCATCAAACTACTCGTATTCATTCAATTTCAAGTGAAATGGCCAAAATAGGCCAAAATGGCCTATATTTGGTTCTATCTTTCCCATTTTGTGTATTTTCAATCAAAACAACTTAGAATCACATTAAACTAACTATATATATGATGTTTGAGGTGTTCATAACTTAAACTAGCATCAAACTACTCGTATTCATTCAATTTTAAGTGAAATGGCCTAAAATGGCCAAAATGGCCTATATTTGGTTCTATCTTTCCCATTTTGTGTATTTTCAATCAAAACAACTTAGAATCACATTAAAATAACTATATATATATATATGATGTTTGAGGTGTTTATAACTTAAACTAGCATCAAACTACTCGTATTCATTCAATTTCAAGTGAAATGGCCTAAAATGGCCAAAATGGCCTATATTTGGTTCTATCTTTCCCATTTTGTGTATTTTCAATCAAAACAACTTAGAATCACATTAAACTAACTATATATATGATGTTTGAGGTGTTTATAACTTAAACTAGCATCAAACTACTCGTATTCATTCAATTTCAAGTGAAATGGCCTAAATAGGCCAAAATGGCCTATATTTGGTTCTATCTTTCCCATTTTGTGTATTTTGAATCAAAACAACTTTGAATCATATTAAACTAACTATATATATGATGTTTGAGGTGTTTATAACTTAAACTAGCATCAAACTACTCGTATTCATTCAATTTCAAGTGAAATGGCCTGAAATGGCCAAAATGGCCTATATTTGGTTCTATCTTTCCCATTTTGTGTATTTTCAATCAAAACAACTTATAATCACATTAAACTAACTATATATATGATGTTTGAGGTGTTTATAACTTAAACTAGCATCAAACTACTCGTATTCATTCAATTTCAAGTGAAATGGCCTAAAATGGCCTAAAATGGCCAAAATGGCCTATAGTTGGTAGTATCTTTCCCATTTTGTGTATTTTCAATCAAAACAACTTTGAATCTCATTAAAATAACTATATATATGATGTTTGAGGTGTTTATAACTTAAACTAGCATCAAACTACTCGTATTCATTCAATTTCAAGTGAAATGGCCTAAAATGGCCAAAATGGCCTATATTTGGTTCTATCTTTCCCATTTTGTGTATTTTCAATCAAAACAACTTAGAATCACATTAAACTAACTATATATATGATGTTTGAGGTGTTGATAACTTAAACTAGCATCAAACTACTCGTATTCATTCAATTTCAAGTGAAATGCCCTAAAATGGCCAAAATGGCCTATATTTGGTTCTATCTTTCCCATTTTGTGTAATTTTGATCAAAACAACTTAAAATCACATTAAACTAATTATATATATGATGTTTGAGGTGTTTATAATTTAAACTAGCATCAAACTACTCGTATTCATTCAATTTCAAGTGAAATGGCCTAAAATGGCCAAAATGGCCTATATTTGGTTCTATCTTTCCCATTTTGTGTATTTTCAATCAAAACAACTTAGAATCACATTAAACTAACTATGCATATGATGTTTGAGGTGTTTATAACTTAAACTAGCATCAAACTACTCGTATTCATTCAATTTCAAGTGAAATGGCCTAAAATGGCCAAAATGGCCTATATTTGGTTCTAACTAAACTTGCACCAAACTTTTCAATCATATTTGCCTATAAATATATGTTTAGAAGTATGTACCGAGATTTGCTTTGCTTTCTTGTTTGCTGGGATTTCTCCTTTTCCGAGAACAGTCTTGAAATGAGTCTTCAAGAACAACTCGGGAGCGAGTAGGGAGTACTCCTCCTCTACTCTTTGCACTGTAGACATTGTTGAACAAAGGCTTAATTTTTTACTCATACCGAAAATGAAATGTAAATTACACTAAGTAGTAGATATGAAACATATTTACCATCTTCCTAGCATGCTGTGTCGCCGAAATAGAACCCCGAAAGTGTGACTGACTCGGTTGGATTAGACAGGGAGCCACCTCTTCGGTTCTTCTTCGCTGTTCGAGATTTTTCCCCGAAATGTTGGGTCTTCACTTCTCTTCTTCATGTCTTCGTAGATCGTCTCCCCCAACCATTTCGGCCTTTCTTTGGCTTTCTTAACCACCCAAGATCGCAAGTCTCTCGGACGAGATGAAGCTTTTTCTTGTAATCCTTCTTCACTAGGCCTTCTAACTCGGGAGCCCATTCGTAAATACCCTTTAGTCAAACATTAAACAAAGATATTAATAAAGTAATATAATCAATGAAATTTTTCATAATTCGATTCATACATACTTGTGAAAATGTTCCACCAATGCGTCTTTGTTGCATTGTCGACCTCACTGTAATTGAACCAAGGTTGTCGAAAATGGCCTCGGAAAATGTCGGTGATGGACCCACTAACCTTGTTATCATCGAACTCGAATTGAAAACCAAACAAACACGTGAATTGTGAATACCATTGCATATTTGTGTATCATGAAGCATATAGTAGCTTACGAACTTACCATAATCCAAGTAGGGCTTAAAACCTTTCTTGGTGCACGGTTCGAACCTTCACCTTCCTCCGTATGAATGTTCGGAGTCTCCGGTGCGTGGCTACCAATGTCACGTGCACCGTGAATCATCTCCCCGTGTCTCTACTACGGGGTTACGGCTTCCTTCTACTTCTGGTGACTGAAAAAGCTGCATCGAAATCAAAGTCCCACGACCTTGGCTTCCACCTAAGCTACCTCGACCTCCGCGGCCCTTAGGATTAGACATGATTACCTAAAATGCAAGAAATTAAAAGCTGCGCAAGATTAAACAAATTACATTAAAGTATGAATAATCCAATAACATTATGTCAAAGAAATTAGAACGTTGGATCTTAAGTGGTTATCAACAAGCTCTTCCCAAATATGTAAGCTTAAATTCATAAGCTAATGAAGGTAGAGTTAGGATCAATTTATATGTCCAATTTCTTTATGGAAGACAAAAATCAAGTTGGTAAATGTGGGTGTTATAGAAGATTATTTGAGAAGTTGATCAAGAAGATCAGAAGAAGTGCGCATCTGTTTGAAAACTAGACTATGCATATTCACTTGAAACAAAAATCAAGACGAAAAATGCCACTAATCACTAGCCCACCCCCCCTCCCGACCCCCCTGCCGGCCCCTGCAGCCCCCCCTCCTTGACCCCCCCCAGCCCCTCCCCCTCCACGACCCCCCCCCACGGCCCCCCCCTCCACGACCCCCCCGCGGCCCCCCCCCTCCCGACCCCCCTGCGAGCCCCTCCCCCTCCCCGACCCCCCCGCCACGGCCCCACCACCCTCCCGACCCCCGCCCCCACCCACCCCCCCCGACCCCCCCTTGCACGCCCCCCACCCTCCCCGACCCCCCCGCAGCCCCCTCCCCTCCCCGACCCCCGCACCCCCCTCCCCGACCCCCCCTGCGGCCCTCCCCCTCCCCGACACCCCCGCAAAGAAGAACCATACATCAAGAAAAGAGATGACCATTGAAACCCCAAGATGAGTATAATAGCTAGACCACATCCAACAAATAAAGTGCAGAATAAGGCACTCTGTACCACTGAAGAAACTAAGGTGAGAAATTGAAGTCCATCTATAAAGCATGGGGGCGAGAGAAATGGAATTAGTGAATCCAAAGTAGTGAGATAGATCCATATCAAAGTAATACAAATTCATTAATAGAATTATAAGTAAGACATACCAAAACCAAATGAAATCATGAGAAATCAACAACTGATCATACTCTTTAGACCATGGCCAAATCATAATGCTTAGGAAAATGTAATCTTTGATAATTAAAAGAGCATAATCAGATACTACAAATCCACCATGTAGATTCTGATTAGAATAACTAGAATTAGTGGTCATAATGCAGTCATATATTTTAATATTAATGCGAAAAGGGAAGTGGGGAGAAAGCAAGTACTAATTAAATATTAGAAAAACACTAAGAAAAACCACAGGTGCAGAATGGATCATGTTACTCAACAACAGTAAGAAAAACTACAGATTGAAATGTCGTAACAAGTAATCTTCAACATTTCATTACAAAAGTCATATATTTTTATTGAAATGTTGTCCTTAATACAAGCTATGATATACTCAAACAAATCAAAGTGAATTCCCATCCTCGCTTAGTTCATCATCACTATCGTCATCCCAAAAACCATCATCGTCATCGTCATCATCCTCGCTTTCTCCAGACTCGAAACTAGACTCTTCTTCATCATCACCTGATGGGGCTTCAAACAAAATTTCTTCATCTCCTTCAACACACTCGACATCATTACCACCTTCATAATCGGGAATATCATTTGGATCACAAAGCGTTGGATTCCCAGCACTTGTCTCCTGAAGGAAGTCGAAGTCAACCGGAGCATCAATCACAGACCTTGCCTTTGTCCTAAACACAGCCCACCATTGAGCACGATCTCTTTTCAAGCTTGGGTACGGTGCGAAATATACTTGGCTAACCTGGTATGATAGCACAAAGGGATCAAACTTGGGGTATTTCTTGGTGTGGTTGACTTCAACTAGCTTGTATTGATCGATGTTCATTCCCCTCACATTGTCCATCCAATTGCACTTGAACAAAACTGTGCTATATTGACTACGAGCACCGGTAAACTTCAATTCTATAACATCATCTAGAATCCCAAAGAAATCACTACCTCCATCATTAGACACACACACTCCATAATTCATGGTGGATTTGTGTTTGCTTGATGCTTTTGTTTGAAAATTGTATCCATTAACATAGTATCTATTCCAAGTGCGAACTAATGTCGAAGGACCCATTGCCAAAGCAAACAATACATCATCATTGGGTTTGTCTTGAATAACCTATTAAAATTCATTCATATTGTTAATCCATTAACATTTCTTGAATAACCTATTGAATAACCTATAGTCACACAAACTCACTTTCGATCTAAACCAATCAAGGTATTCTGCTTCATGTTGCACCCACACATCTTCCCTACGTAGAGTAGGTCGAATTTGAAGAATGTGGTCCTCGAAATCCCTTACAAACATAACAATTGTTAATGTCTAAATTAAAAATGAAAGTTAAATTTATAAATAATATGATTAATAACAAGTGTTTTACTTCTCAAATTCTTGTAAGATGCCTGTATTTGCTAACACATAAAGGTGTGCACGTTGTAGTTCCACTTCAGTTAAAAATCGTGTTCCACACCGCATTAGACGGCCGACCACAATTAACCCCTGAATAGCTGCGGGGACAGGTTTCGTCGAGCATCCTATCAACTTCATCATTTACATTACGGTGCGAATCTCGTGTCTTAGTATCCACTCCTTGCTGAAAGTAGTTTGAGCAAGTTTGCAATCTCTTCACACAAGTATGCATTACAAATAGAACCCTCCACACGAGCCTTGTTACCAATTTTGCGTTTCAAATGATTGAGGAACCTAAGAAGGTGGTTATAAAAAAGAGTTACACAATTGCAAACAACAATAAAAAAGGATATATGAAAATGAAGGATAAGGTACCTTTCAAAGGGATACATCCAACGGTATTGCACGGGACCACATAGCCTTGCTTCGCGTGGAAGGTGAACTGGTAAGTGTTCCATGGAATTGAAGAATGATGGTGGGAAAATCTTTTCGAGTTTACAAAGGATCTCGGCTATGTCCTTTTCCAATCTTTCCATGTCACTTACTTGTGATGGTGGAGCAACACAAATCACGGAAAAAAAAGGCTAATCTCAGTGACAACTTTCCACACATGAACCGGAAGCAACTCCTTTAATGCAATCGACAATAATCTTTCCATGAAGACATGACATTCATGGCTTTTCATACTGTGTAGCTTACCGGACTGCATGTCCACACATCTTGTTAAGTCGGAAGCATAGCCATCGGGAAATTTCAAATCTCGACCCGGTTGCATAATACTTTCCTTTGGGACTTGTCCGAAGTGCGAAAGGTGCTTTTGGTGGAGTTTCTTTTCCGTTTGCATCCTTGGTGACATGAAGTTGAGGCCTTTTGCACAATTTAGCAATGTCTTTTCTAGATGCAACGGTGTCTGCGTCTTTTTTTCACATCCATAAGCGTGTGAATGAGTTGGTCGAAGAAGTTTTTCTCAATGTGCATGACGTCAAGGTTGTGACGAAGATGCAGATCTTTCCGAGATGGGAGCTCCCAAAGACACTTTGTTTGAACCACCCATTTTTCAACTTCTTCAAAGCGTTAAGTGCATCTCGGTCCATCCGTAGCCTTTGGCAAGTCTTTAACACATGACCACAACTCCTCCCCGGACATGATGTGTGGTGGAGACCCTTTTTCATCCTTATTTCGCAAAAAGCTACTTTGTTTTTACGAAAAGGATGATCTTGAGGAAGGAATTGACGGTGACAATCAAACCAAGAAACTTTACCCCCATGCTCGAGCCAAAAGCTTTGGATTTATCCATACAATAAGGACAAGCCTTTTTCCCGGCGGTGGACCGACCGATATAGCATACCGTAAGCAGGAAAATCATTTATTGTCCAAAGAATGGCGGCACGCATATTGAAATTTTGTTTCCTAGAAATGTCATAAGTAGTTGCTCCAACATCCCATAATTGCTTCAATTCCTCGATTAAGGGTTGCATGTACACATCCAAGTTTCCCTTCGGATTTTTAGGACCAGGAACGAGCAACGAAAGGAACATGAAGGGTTTTTTCATGCACATCGATGGCGGCAAGTTGTACGGGGTTAAGATGACCGGCCAACATGAATATTGACCCCCAAACTTTCCATGTGGACCAAACCCATCTGTACACAAACCGAGCCGAACATTCCTAGGCTCAGATGCAAATTCGCCAAAGGATCTATCCAAATGCTTCCAAGCTTCACTGTCGCTAGGGTGAGCCATTTTGTCTTCGGCTCTTGGATTTTTGGCATGCCATGTCATTTCTTCAGCAACGTTCTTTGTTGCATACAACCTCTGCAATCTCGGTGTGATTGGGAAATAAATCAGAACTTTCATTGGAACTAAAGACCCCTTAGAAGTCCTCTTGTATCTGTCGCAATCGCACACTCTACATCTGTCCAAGTGTGCATCAGTTCTCCAAAATAACATACAACCTTTCGGGCAAGCATGAATCTTTTCGTGGGGAAGCTCTAATCCCTCCAAGATCTTCTTCGTATCGTAAAATGTGTCACTCATGTTGTTGTTGTTAGGTATTGCTTCTTTCATTAATGAAGCAAAAGCATCAACACACCTAAGTGGCAAATTGTACTCACACTTCAAAGATACTATTCTAGATGCCATTTCCAACACAGACATGGAGCTCCCGTCGTACAACGGTTCCTCGAAGCCTTTAATAGGTCAAGAAACACCTTTGCTTGAGGATTAGGCTCCTCCTCCATTCCACTAGGCTCTTCAACAAGTGGACGGTTCCGGATTATTCCCAAGAGCATCGAAAACCATTTCACGGTATGGATTAGATAGCTCTTCTGCGGGTTGAGGTAACTCTTCACCATGAGAATACCAACCGTAGTAATCAGGTATAAAGCCCTTGCTATACAAATGCACTTTAACCGTGTCTGCGGCATGCATACGTCTGTTCTTGCATTTCGGACACGGACATCTAACTTCATCCTTACCTGGGCTTTCGGGATTTACTTTGCAAAAGTCAATGAATTCATCAACCCCCCTCAAGAACTCGGGCCTCAAGTTACGCACATTGTCATATCTATCATACATCCACCAACGCTCCTTCCGTTTCATGGTGACCAATTCTACAATTCTAAAGCATTTCAACCACACTACTCATTAACAACCATCATACGTACAATTAAAACATTTGTGTGAAATACATATAGGGCCTAAAATGATGTCCAAAGGTCCTTATCACTCCAACCTAACCCATTTTTCGACGTCTAACCCCACTAGTGAATGTATGCCAACTATTCGCTTCTACGTAAATTCCGGCAGCATTTCCCATGAGTTCTCCAAGTACACAATGTGAGCTTCGTAAAAGCTTACATATGTACCCAGATAACAACATAGAGAAACAACATGACCGGAAATTACACAGAATAGAACAAAAGGCATACATTCACCACCTAAGTGGGGTCAAACGTCGAAGAACAGTCCCAACCGGGGACTATTCAAGATATACTCCTAATGAGTATACCTTGAACGGGTATCTAGGCACCTGACGATGCAAACATATTTATTTAAACACTTAAATTAAATTTATAACATCATCCAAACTATTTCCACGAAAACAAATATGTCAAAAACAATATAAACAATTTAAATAGTGTAAACTAAATAAAGGAATGTGCAATAAATAAATTATTATGATAATTATATAGTTTATAACTTTTATAACCTGTAATAAACGAACCACTATAAAAACTATTGTGATAATTATATAGTAACTTAAACTTATACAATTAAAGTAACTTAATCTTCAAAGTAATATAAACTAAAAATTATATAGTTTTTAACATTCTCTAAACAAAAGTTTTTTTAATACATTATATTTCATGATGAAAAACTTACACAAAAATTAAAATATAGAATTTACATGAACAAAAACAATATAAATTGAAGACAAAATGGTAAACAATTGCTACTAACCTTACAATTAAGCCAAAGAGAAACACCAAAGTGCTACCTAATCCTACATCATGTAGAAAATCAATTATTAAACGGCACCTTTAAGCATTTAGCAAAATTTATACTAAAATTAAGCAATTAACCATATAAAATACCCATTCTACCAGATGCGGAATCATCAGTCCATGAGAAACATCATAACCAACCTCTATATTAACCCAATTTCCTAGCAAAAACTCTAACAACCTAACAAAATGAAACTCTCCTTAAGAACATAAAGCATACCCAATTCCTGCAAGTACATCAGGAACGAATTCACCAACGGAACCAATTAACTTATATTGTTCCTCTAACATTCTACAAACAACATTCAAACAAACCGTATTCGCCTTCTCACTCATAGACGGTACAAAACAAATAGCACCAACAAGAAGAACACCTTCACTAAATACTCACCCAAACACCCCTCACATGAATCTACTAAAATTTTGTGCGTAAACGAAATGTAGCAAGTGAAAAGACCGAAAGCGGTGACTTTCGAAAGCAAAGCTAAGCACATCATTAGCTAGATATAGCAACAAGTAAGCATCACTCGCAATTCTTCCACCATTAAATTCACCATCATCTTAGAAATCATCAATCATCAGAAAATTAACACAATAGAATAACAAGTAATTACCCATTTAGCACAAAATTAGTTGGAGAAATGAAACTCAAATCAAGAAATGAATAAAAGGCAGATCCAAAAACATATATGAAGAGAGAGAAAAGTAAGGAATGTACCATCGGCAGGGCTCCGGCACAGGAGGACGATAGTCGGGTGTTTAGGGTTTGGCCACCTACATTGACAAAGCCGAATGACGTTAAGGGTTTGGTTTCATTAACAAAAAAAAAATGACGCAGTGCTAACCGGCGGCAAAGACACGGTCCGACAGGTGGAGAGAAAATGAGGGTATCGCCGTTCGTTGGTTGGAGGTCGGCGAATAACCGGCGGCAAAGACTCTACTACGCCGATGAAACAGGATTGACACACGGAGGAGAGAGAAAGTCGCCGATGAACGGAGATTGGGGTGAAACACGACTTCAACACGGAGGAGAGAGAAATTAAGGCGGGGTTTTGGTGGGAGTGAGGAGAGAGACAGTGGAAGAGGAGCGACGGGAAATTGGAAAAAAAGGAGTGAAAGGGGGTTTACTTAAAACAATAACCGACCGCTAAAGACCGTCGCTAAACTTAAAAAAATAATAGTCTGCTTTTAAAGAAATCAACGACGGCTTTAAACCGTCGTAGTATATCAACGACTGCTAAACCGTCGTTAATTTCTTAAAAAGCAGTCGGTATTCACCGACGGCTTGGAGCCGTAGCTATTTTACAATTACCGACCGTTTTTTAAACCGTCGCTGGTATGCAGTCGTTGTTTTTGCGTTTTCTTGTAGTGTATCACTTTAACGCCAACGAGTAAATGGGGAAGTTATTTTCTCAATGTCACGTATGAGCCACACCGCCACACCACCGAGTCATGAAGGGATCATGCCATAAAGTTTGGTGGTTAAGCCACGCCACGGAGTTAGGAGCTCAGTGCTCATGGATTACACCTTGCTATGACGCGGAGGAGGAAGTCGTCTACTACCTTGCTGCAATCATGGCCAAGCCGAGTCAACTACCTCATAGGATAATTGTTCATTTTTTTCTTTCCTTTGCATCTTTGTGACAGATAGACCTGGTTATTGGGCGGGGCGGGTCAGGGTCAGTGCGGGTCGGAAGCGGGTTGGGTCATAAGAGGGTCGCCTCATAAAGGGTCGGTAGCGGGTTGGGCCAAATGGGTAGCGGGCCGATAGCGGGTCGATAATGGTCGGGTCGGTAAACGAGCAAGAAAAACATGGAACAACGAGAGCCAATAGTGAGTATAAATGAATGCGAATCCGAATATGTAATTGTTTTTGCAAAACCTATTTTATTTTTCTAAATTATTGGGTTTTTTTGTTGGCCCTATAATGGCCCTGTCCAATAATAACCATGTCCAATAAAGCCCTGTCCAATAAAAGCCCTGTAGATTTGACCCTAACCCTTTAACCATCGGGCTACCCTGTCCAATAACCAGGTCTAGTGACAGGTAGTATATGGATGATGTAAACTATACATCATTTGCTCGCCTCTAATAGCCATGCACGCCTTGATAGCGGAGCCGCGGAACCATAATGCTCATAGAAAGGAATAAACAAGTAGAACAACCAGTTACTGCCTTTAGAACGGCGGAGCTACATCATCATCTTCCATATTTTCAAAATCACTCGAGCACCATCTTGGAGGTAAACCCATTGGCTCTGTTTGGAAACACTAGCTTGGTGCACATGGAGAAGTCGACATTCTACCATGATTTCTATAGAAGGGACGCCTCCATCTTAGAAGTTCTGACACGACTGCCTTGACATGTAGGCGTTGCTTGATGGTGGTATTTGGTGTTTGCTTGCCACGATATTGGTGCTTGAAGCTTTCTCCAATTTTCGTGTCTTTTTTTGTTTTTCAGGTCTCGAATGGATATTTCTCTAAAGGCATGAGAATGCTTTGAAGGTGATGGTGCTTTGAAGGTTTCTCCATCATTCAAGGCTCAAGATATTTTGCTGCTTTTGAGCTTCTCTCCAATTCAATCTTGTAGTGTTTGTGGCCAAGTGTTGGTGCTTGGAAGCTTTCTCCAACGAACTTTGATAGGTGATGGTGCTTGGAAGCTTTCTCCATCGATCTTGTTGCTAAACATTTTTGTCGAATCTGTGGTGCTTGGAAGCTTTCTCCATAACTTCGAGGAAATTTGACGAAGTATTGGTGCTTGAGAGCGTTCTCAATCTCCAACCTAACATTTTTGGCGAAACTCTAGTGTTTGAAAGCTTTCTCCAAAACTTCAAGTGAATGATAATCGCAAAGTTTTGATCATGCTCATCATCCGACAAAGTGATTAGTGAAGCCAAGTGGAACAATAGCTATGCCCCCAAGCTTGTGTTTCATTTTTTTGTTAAAACATATTTAGACTTGATGGAGTACAATTTTAAAATCATACTTACTAGTTTTGCGGCTGCTCTTGAATATTTAAGTATCCAAAATGCCTACGTACCAAATAAAGTGGTTAATTACACCTTTTTGGATCAAGCCAAACGTAGTTCGATTCTTTTTTTATTTGACAAGTATGCAGTTTATACTCTTGCTTAGGAGTTGTTTTTTTTTTCTTGGTTAGGTATGCAGTTTATACTCTTACTTAGGAGTACATTTTTTTGGGTATTCTTGTCTCTTTGTGAATTTTTTTTTTCACAAGGTTGCAGACATGATCGTCCATCGGCGTAGATGTCTAATCATAATTCTCTTCATGGTTGGCGATGGTCATCTCCATTTCATGAGCCCGAGTTGCTAGTTCTTGGAATGTGTTTGGCTTTATTCCTTGCAATATGTAAGTCAGGTCCCAATGCATGCCTTGGGCGCACAACTCTACGGTAGATGCTTCAGACAGGTGATCTTTGCATTGAAGACACAACGTCCGCCATCGATTAATGTACTCCACGACCGGTTCATCCTCCAACTGGGTGGTTTGTGTTAACTCAGTCATGCTGACAATACGGCGAGTGCTGAAGAAACGATCAAGAAAAACTTCCTCCATTTGTTCCCAGCTGTCAATTGATCTAGCTGCTAAGTCGGTGTACCAATCGAATGCCACTCCTTTTAAAGATCGAACAAACTGCTTCACAAGCAGGTCCCCTTCGGTACCTGCATTATTACAAGTTTCAATAAAGTGTGCTATATGTTGTTTAGGATTGTCAATGCCATCAAAATGCATGAATTTGGGAGGTTGAAATCCCATAGGCATCTCTAGGGCATCAATTCTCTTTGTATAAGGCTTCGTGTAATGGTCGTTCTCGTCAAAATCTCCATCAAGATGTCGTTTGACAGCTGTGGCTATCAGATCTTGAATTTGTTGGAAATTGAATGAATCGCCATGGAGTGCTCCATCCTTTGCACTAGGCTTTGACTTCCTGCTAGATTCAGATCCACCACTATCGCCTTCACTTTCATCACTTGGACGTTTCTCGAGTTTCTTTGTCAGAGCAGCAAGTTGTTTGCGTTGGAGTTTGATTTGTGCTTCTTTTTCTTCGTTCTCTTTGGCGAGTTTGTGAATGAGCATCTTCATGTTTGATAATTCTTCCTCCATGGTATTTGCTTCAATGGTCATGACACTTACATTAACAACGTCCGTCGCTCCATTGATTGACTCCGTCGAATGATCCACACTTGGAGGAAAGGATTTGGTGTTGCTGTCATGAACATATCTTCTCTTGGCCACCATGGTTGAATGAATTTGCTTCATTTCTTGAACGGAGAAAGAGATGAGAGGTAGAGATTGTCCCACCGAGCGTGCCAAATTTGTAAACACAAATTTTAGACCTGCAAAATATAGTGTCAAAAGATGTGAACAAGAGTAATATTTTATTGAACTTTGTAATTATGGCGTCACAATTCAAATTATAGGCAATAATGGCATCTCTTTCTTCATGTCGTCACCATGTCGGCGAGAACCACTTCGCGGTAGCGTCCATGGGCTCTGTGATGTCAAAGGTTGGAGCCGAGCAAACAAGGAAAAGCTTCCATCTTTTATGTACTTCATATTAAGCCTGCACAAAAAAAGAAAAGAAAAACACAACTACCCTCCAAGCTGGTTTGGCGTGCTGTTGCTACGTGGTTCACTTCTAGGATGATCCCCGGTAGACTCCTCTCGGCTCTCCAAGAATCACCTTCAGCTTCAAGGAGAGTAAAGGTTCTGGTGGTATTTAATATAGCCATAAGTTGGGTATAGATTCCAAGAAATTTATGTGCATAACAAACTCCAACAAGATTGAGATATTGTTGTGCTTATCTTCAGAAGTGTTGAGCCATTCGTGGGATATGGCATATCTCAATTCTCAAGTCTATCTAATATTATCTCCAACAAGATAATTTAAAAGATGAAGACGAAGTCCATTCTAACGTGAAGTTCAACAGTACTTGGCAAGCATGGAGTAAAAAAAAAAAAAAAAAAAAAAGAAGAAGTCCTAGCTTGAAGTATAACAACATAATCTCGTGGAATATTGTTGCCGCAATATGGTGCTTTTTGTTCATTATCATAAACAAATTTGTTTTAACATAATGAAGCCAATACATTAATCTATGATGGTAAAAAAAAAATCGAGACTCGATCACGCTTAAACACTCAAATCGTGTATGTGATACAGTCTCGAGGGGGCAATTTGTAGACATGAAAATTTTATTATATGCCATGTCATACATTTAGTTGACTCCTTAAAGTCTTAAAGTCTCAAAGTCAAATGTTGACTTAAAATACATAGGTGGTCATGAAATAAAATAATTTGGGCTTATTATTAAATTAGGCCTACTTTAATTAAGTCATCTATTATTGGGTCATGGACTCATTAAATGAAAGTTGAACTCTTAAGAGAGTTATATCCATGAGGCCCAGGAGGCAGGATAAGTGGAAACCCTAGGGTTCTCCTAACTCTATAAATAGAACTCTCCTCTTCACTTACAAGGGAGAGAAGAGAAGAAATCAGACTCCAGAGCCAGGAAAGAGGCCAATCAAGTCACATCAAGCTATCTTTCCAGAAGAAGGAAACAAGATCAACCTTGGACGAGATCAAGCCCGAAGGCTCTTATTCAAGAAGATTATATTTGTTCGTGAGAAACAACAAATCAACATCAAATCTTTTCCGCAGAAGAAGAACAACAAGCATTCAACGTGCCGTTCTACTCTAGAAGTTCTACCTTGGACGAGATCAAGCCTCGATGGCCCTCATTCAAGAAAGTCAAGTCATTAGTTCGTGAACTCACCAAATTAGTTCATGAATTAATTAAATTCAAGTGGAGATTGAATCAGAGGAGAAAATATTAGAGATTGTACTCACAAATTCAAATCAATAAAATTGACTATTTTGTTACATTTATTTTGACTTTGTTTTGCAGAATATTGTTAAAATTTGTGTTTACAAATAGTCATATGATTTTCTAGATTGTGGGTTCAAATTGCAGATTCGACTTGTTTTTTGGTGACATTTTTCACTCTATGTCTCTATATCCTCCATTATTGTGATGGTTATTGGTTAAATTGAGTATCCGTTTGAGGACTTGGAATTGGATTTAGTGTAATCTTCCTTTTATCATAATAAGACCAATTGGATAGACTCCGTCATAGTCTTGTGGTTTTTACATTTCACATCGAAGGGGTTTCTCATATATTTTTTGAACTTTATTGGTTATTTGCTTTGTTAAATTTCTGATCTTACTGTGATTATAGGTTTTCATATTTTCGAGAAGTTTGATCTTGGGAGATGAATTTTTTCCTTCAATAATGCTAAAAGGGATATTAATTCCTAAAATGTGCCGAAGTTCAAATTAATTCCCTGGGTACCGTCCACGTAGGAAGGCACGCGAGAATTTTGTTTTTTTAACAAAACCGCTACTCCAAGTAGCGGTTAATACCAATAATGTAAAGTTGACCTCTACTTCAAATAGCGGTTATATTATGTCCCTAAGACAAGTTATAAGGCATGCATATAAACCGCTACTCAGGATAGCGGTTTATTACGGAACTTAACAGACGCAAGAAAGAAGGGGAAAGCACGAATTCCATAATAAACCGCTACTTTGAGTAGCGGTTTTGCCTAGTAAACCGCTACTCTGAGTAGCGGTTTTGCCTGGTAAACCGCTGCCCCCAGTAGCGGTTGTACCTCGTATACCCTTTCCAAATAACTTAAGGTTAACCGCTACTCTGAGTAGCGGTTTGCTTTGTCGAAAATAAATTTTCTCGCGTGCCGTCCTACGTGGACGGTGCCCATGGAATTAATTTCAACTTCGACACATTTCAGGAATACAAACCCATTTTAGCATTATTGAAGGAAAAAATTCCTTGGGAGATAGTATATAATTATTGTGTTTTTTAGGGGATATAATTATTGTGTTTTTTTAGGGGATATAATTATTGTGTTTTTGGTGTGACTTTGAACTAACTGGAAGCAGGACCGTAACTTGATTATTTAATAAGGTTTTGAAACTTATTGGAACTTATCAAAACTTGTTAGAATTTATTAGAACTTATTTGAGCTAATTAAATTATATTTCTCAAATAACGTAATAAAAATTCAACATATTAGAGCCAATTTATAAGGTTTGATTTGATTTTAAATATCTCTAATAATATGACAAATAATAAGTTATACCATTAGATATGTCTTAAAAGTATTAATTATCTTCTTATAATTTTTAACAATATGAATTAAAGTCGACAGCAAATATTATATGTACCAGGCGATTTTCCTTCCACGTGGCAGCAGTTTAGTGGAGACAATCTTGTGAGTATGCAAGTCCATGTGGCAGCATCAGGTAGGCTCAGGGTCGAATGCACGGATTGCTGACATGGAAGTTGAGTGGTTTTCTCTCATCCAAAATAACAGGAAGCAGTTGGTAACGTGAGGAAATGTTGCGCTAGTATTTGTAACTTTTTTTTTTTTTTTAGGTTGGTAAGATGAAGGACCCAACTGAACTGGTACCTAGCATAGGTACAACCAGCCAGGTTTGCAGGTCAGACTCCTTGGAGGGTGGGGGGATGGTAAGGGAAACCTCACCCCCAAAGAGCCCTAGCGGGGTTTGATCCCATGACCTTGAAGTCATAAGGCCAAACTTTTACCACTAGGCCAAGTTTTACTAGAGGATTTCTAGAGGATTATTTGCCTACAACATTATATATATGCCTTATAAATTGAAATGGAGGAAGTAAACTAGAGGATTTCTCTAGTTCTTCTCAATGAAGAGCAAGCAATGTTCATATTAGTGGAAAGATTGTATAATTAGGATAGTTTGAGAAAGCTAAAAAGAAAAAGTAAGCTTAATGTTGTATAAGGAATTACTAATATTGTATAATAAATAACATATATATTGCTTAAAAATTATTACTACTATATAGAAAGACGAAAGTGACGATAATTGTCATAGCTCATTAACCAATCTCTATTTCTCGGCTTTTCCATCAAAACTAGTATTTTGACCCAGGTGATTCCTCGAGTCAGTTACAATTATCAAATATATTATTATTAATAAATTTAATTGATTTTTTTAACTTTTCGTAAATTTTTGTCTAGTGCGATATTGAAAAATGGACGTTATGGTATGATAAGTTGTTTTAAAAATCTTCTAAGTAATCGGGGATAAAAAATAATTTCAATGGAATTAGGGTAAGATCGTAAGAGAATGTTATTGCCTTAATAAAAATGTTAGAAATCAAAAAGCTTGTCTATGTCCTTATAGTTCCGTATAATTATAAGACTTTGTTATGTTTTACTTTGTAACATTAAACATTGAAATTGTAGTTGATTGGTGATTAAACTCTCACATTTCATTTCAAAGGTCATATGTTCAATTTATTTCGATTCCTAGTAGCTATACATTGTTAATATTTCTAAATGATATCATAACCATGTGTATTAGAATTTTAACAAGAGTGTTACGTGGCACATACATCGGAGAGTGCCATGTGGCATCGTTCCTTTGATAGGAATGCCTTTTAATATATTTGTATAGATTGAATGGCTGTTATTTCTCTCTGCCGCCCCTTTGTCTAACTAACAATAGAATTTTGAAATGACAAAATTCAATCATGAATCTTTTGGAAAACACTATATTTTTGAATTCCATATTTTTATTTTGCTATTTTGTTTGGATAACTACCATAATTTCAATTGCAAAATTGATTTTTCTACGGGAGATTAATAATGGAAAGACAAAAATAGGATTTCTCCCTAAAAAAAATAACCACTCTCAATATTCAGTCCATTCATTAATATTTCTCAAAACAACAGTTTATCTATCCTTCTCAAACTCCAATTCTTTAACAATACAACCTTGCAAAAGACAAAATTAATAGCAAAATTGGATCTATCACAAAGTTAGGATTTTTAATTTGATTTATCTATTTTGTAGATTGAATTTTCATTCCACATTGTTAGCAATTTAATGCCTTTAATGGACCTAGGGCTTGCTAATTAATTTCACCAATAATAAATGCAAAGTTTTTTTTTTTTTGATAATTTGTAGATTTTATTTTTTAGCTTTTACAAAGCTTTAGGAAGCCAAAGTACAACACATGTCAGGTTAACAGAATATAGACGTGCACTTACACTAATACCTTACAAAATGCGTGGGACCAAAAAACACACCAAAATGAAAGGGCAGTTTGAAATGAGAGTTACAACCACACAAAAAACTCTAACATTTGCACTTCTACCTTTGTGAATAATTTTCATGTTTAGCCACATTTTACTCGCTTTACGAATGAAGTTCAACTGGAAGTTTAAATTCCATGGACCTCCAAACTCCCCATTAAACCATTTGACAACATTAAAGAAACCTGATTCCAACAGGATGGGGTGGTTATTTATGCTTTCACAATTGATAGAGATTTGAATTGCTCGATAAATGGCGAGGATTTTTGCACAATTGATTTTGATGGGAGGAATTAATGGGACCTGAGAACATGCATTTAAAGTTTCCATAGCTATTTCGCAATATACCCCCGATGGCGGACATTGATTGAGAGGAGTTTATAGAGGCATCAACATTCCACTTAAGCTTTCAATGACAATTCACCTAGCCACACATCATGCCAAAATAAGGGTTGTAAGGCATTGCCCAGACGCATTCTAATCCATGTGTTAATTATAAGGGTATTTTTTGCATCCGGATATCTCATGATTGTGCCACAAATGTTTTTCTAAGGCCCACAATTTGAGGGGATATCAAGATCATGAATAGTGAAGGAAGGTAGATATTCATATTTGTCTAGGATTACTATACACCAAAGAGCATTGGGCTCCTTGAAAAAACGTCATACCCATTTAAAAAGGAGGGTAAAGTTCCTATGCAAGAGGCTCCTAATACTTAGACCGCCAAGCATTTTAGGAGTTCAATTTAATCCCATGGAGCAAGAGAAAGAGATGATTTCCCGAGGTTGCCACACCAAAGGAGTTGACATTGTAATTTGTTTATTTTTTCATTGACTCCCTTAGGCCTTAGGAATAAGGAAGAGAGACATAAATACCCATTTAAAAAGGAGGGTAATGTTCCTATGCAAGAGGCTCCTAATACTTAGACCGCCAAGCATTTTGGGAGTTCAATTTAATCCCATGGAGCAAGAGAAAGAGATGATTTCCCGAGGTTGCCACACCAAAGGAATTAACATTGTGATTTGTTTATTTGTTCATTGACTCAATTAGGACTTAGGAATAAGGAATAGAGACATAAAATACAACGACAAGCTTGATAGAAAGGCTTTGATGAAGTTATCCGCCCTCCAATCGAAAGAACCTTTCCTTTCCACATTGCAAGCTTTTTGCTCATACGTTGATGATAGGTTCCCAAGAGCTGATTCGAGTGGCGTTACCTCCAACTGGGAGGCCGAAATATGTGAAAGGAAGACTCCCAATCTTGCATAGGAGGTTATGCATTGCTTGTTGAAGCCAAACTTCATCAGTGTGTATGCCAATGAGGGAGCTCTTGTGAAAATTGACTTGTAAACCTGTGGCAAGATGAAATAGGATTAGTATTTTCTTGATGTTGAGCAAGTAATCAAGATTTGGAGGGCAAAATAATAGTGTCATCTGCATATTGGAGATGAGTGAGTGTCAAACCACCATTCCCAACTTCCACTCCCTTCTATAAATCCTGATTTGTTGCTTTTTGGATTATTAAACTAAGAGTCTCCACAATAACATCGAAAAGAAAAGGAGATAATGGGTCTCCTTGTTGAAGGCCACGATGGAGTTGAAATGGCATTATAGGGGAGCCATTAATGAGAATTGAGGCCGCCGTGTTCATAGTTATGATTGGATCCACTATCTCTACAGTGACGGAAACCCCATTTGGCATAAAGTCCAACCCAAAAAGCTCCATAATGCGCTGTCAAAATCCTTGTGAAAATCCAGTTTCAAGATTGTGGATTTGACTTTTTTTCCTTTTGCAAGTCTCAATCAATTACCCAGCCACAAACGCACCATCTAAGATTTGGCGTCCCTCAACAATATAAATGCAAAGTTCAAAAGTTTAAATGAGAAGTAAAGCAATAAATTAGATGACACAAGTTTTAATGTGGTTCGGTCAATCTTGACCTACATCCACCAAACTAGAACCTTGGAGCTTTCTTTATAGCCTCTCTAATGGAGGAATTACAATGGAGAAGAAATAAGAGGACGAGAGAAAAAAAAAAAGAGCTCTTAGCTGCTTAAAATGAATCTTAGAGCAACTCCAATGGTTCTCTTGGAGGACTTGCTAGCAATTAAAACAAATATGGAGCAAGTAGCTGAACCACTGGAGTGGTTGGCTGAACTGCACCTCGCTGAACAATATCGCTTAACTAAGCTACTTCGCCCAAACAATTGATGTGGGATCATGCTGAATTTCTGGTGAGAAAACAAAGAGATGGAGTACTATGCGTGAGGTTCACGGTCCACTGCAATGGAAATGCTAAACTGCTTGTAGTACACGCACAAAGAAATGATGGAAATGCTTTGTAAAACCAAAAAGTGGGATGGCCCACATGTTGTGCATTGAATTTCCATTGCAAAAGTTCAACGGCTACCAACAGTATATTGCTATGGTTTTATTTTCCAAAATTTCATTGTTTTTCCAAATTGCAATAGTTCAATAGATAGTTTTGTTAATTTTTTTTAAAATAAATTAAAACAGTAAATATTTTTTGTATATATAGTAGAAAAACTGAGTATAAATTTATCTCCACTTCTAAATTATTCTCTACAAAAAAATTATCTTTCTTCATTTCATTAGAAAAGTTCCATATTCTATAATATGGACAATTCACAAGATTATTATGCTCAATATTACTCCTACTTAGAAAATTCTCCCAATTTAGATAATCAAAACACCCAAAATCCATCCCATAATGTTTCACCAAATCTCCAAACTTCTCCAATTCGTCCAACTCCTCTACATTATAATAATCAACATCACTCGATTCCTCTTGACATTATTACCACCCCGGGTACTATCAATCACCAAATATTATGCGGGGTAATCCTCCAATGAGGCCAAGCTACTACTCTCGTGCTCCGTATCCTCATGAACCATATACAGTTCATGATAATTCAAGAAGGGAAAACTTTGGAGGTAGTAGCATGCATCAAGATTCCGAAACTCCAGGTTCGGGTAGTGAGCCTCAAACTCCTCAACATGAAATTAGTGAAGAGGATAACGTCGAAGTGGTTGAAAAAAATAACATGAAAGGCAAGGGCAAAGGTGAAAAAAGAATCAAGTGGAGTACGATACAAGATACAAATTTGTGCTATGCTTGGTTAACAACTTCGAATGATGGTGTAAAGGGAACTGATCAATCGTACAATAATTACTGGGAAAATATTGTGGCTTACTACAATCAATATCTCGCAAGGGATGTAGCCATCCGGGATAGACAAATGCATCATCAACTCAAAGCGGATCTTGTCGCGCACATTTGGACACGTTTTGGAAGCCAAGATGATAATTAATGTGTTGTTTTTTAAATTCCTAATTATTGTTGTTTGAATTCCTAATTATGCTATGTTGTTCTTTTCCTTCACAATTTTTTATGGCTTTGTAATTCAAGCATATTTTCAGATTTTTAATTAATTTTATATCGACTTTTTTTTTATTCTCGTACAAATTTTTTTTTTCAACTTGTGTTTTTATTTACTATTTTAGAAATTGTATATGTACTAAAAATCTATCTACAATTTAGTTCCAATTAATAATAAGTGGATATTGTGTAAAAAATAAAATACAAAAGATGAATGACAAGTGGGACCTACTCAAGTAACAAGTATATTGGCTAAACCATTGGGGGTGTTTTGGCTTAAAGTAGAATTTAGCCAGAAAAATCTAGGTGGCACTTTAAGCCAAATTCCATTTTGCTTACCATTGGAGTTGCTCTTAGGGTTTTAAAATGGCTTTAGGAGGCCTTATATATGACCCCCTAAACAAGACCAAACAAATGCAGATTAAACCAGATAACATCGCGCAAAGCACAAAACAGGGCCAAATCGCCTGCCCGGGCCAAACAGCCCGCCCACCCGGGGCAGAGCGCCCGTCTGGGGCCAAAAATTTAGAAGTTAAGAATAATATCAAATTGGCGGCGGCCACTAAGTGGGGTATTGTTGCAGATTTATCCGCACCGCAAATAAGGGGGCAACAATAAGTAGTTCTATTAATGCGGTTTGCTCTAGAAACCGTAACAATAGTTTTTTTAAATAAAAAAATAGGTCCATTGCTGCGGTTTTGGGAGGAAACCGCAGCAATAGGGTGAGCTATTGCTGCGTTTATAGCCTAAAACCACAATAATAGGTCTAGGTACAAGTAAAAAAAATATATTTCTTTTTCCGCATTTTGCCATCAAATTTGAAAGGTGAAAATATAGGAAGAAAATAAAAACTAAAAATTGGAATTCATGACAAAGAAGCTCTATGCTTATACAAAACGTAAAAGATATAAAAATATCCATTAGATACAAAAAATATCCAAAAATGAGAAACCCTAACATCATATTGATTCTAAAATATAAAAATGAAAAAAATCCAAATAAAAAAATTAAACATCACCAACCTAACATCAGATCTTGATAAATAAAAACAAAACCTAACTACAAAAGAAAAAAAATGAAAATAAGATCTCGGAACTTTTCAGATCCTGAAAATAATTCCTACGGCTATTAACAAGGCTGGAAAAGAAAAAAAACCTACGGAAATACGGCAATCGTAGTCGAGCGACGGCCATTAACAATCCTGAACATTGGCGACGAGCGACGAGGTCGGGCTTCGTGTGGTCGAACGACGAGCACCAAATTTCTTGAGGTCGAGCAACAACACCGAGCTTCGCGTGGTCGAGTGACGAGGGCCGACTATTAAATTGGTGATTGGCGAACGACGAGCTCCGGATTTCGCGTGCTGGTGATTGGCGACGAAGAACGAGGTTGGTGAGGAGGAGAGAGGATAGAGAAGGTGAATGTGAAGGAGACCAGAGACGAAGAGAGAGAAGGCTCTGAGAGGCCGCTTTGAGGTTGTTGTCATCACTTTCCGGCGGGTTGAGAGTGAGAGACGAGGAGAAGGTGAAGGAGACTAGAAACGAAGAGAGAGGAGGCTTGAGGAGGACTCAAGAGTTGAAGAAGTTGAAGGAGTGAAGAGGTTGAAGGTGGGAAGAAGGGGCGACGTAGTGAGAGAATGAGCGAAGAAATGTGGAAACAGCGCCCTTGAAACTGTGATATAAAGTTTGACAAACCCTAAGCGCCTTTTAAGAAATAAAAGTAGAGATATTGTTGCGGTTCTTAGAAGAAACCGCAGCAATAGAATACAATATTATTAATATTTTATTCTATTGCTTTGGTTTTTTCTAAGAACCGCCGCAATAGGTTCTTCTAAACGTTTTTGTTCCTTCACACAGTTTATTGATGCGTATGGTTACAAACGCAGCAATTCGATAGCAGCAATAAGCTTTTATTCTATTAGTGGTTCCTGCCTCCAACTTTTCCTACAGAGAACGGGCGCCCGAGGAACCTCCCGCTCGGGCCAACACCACAGCCGAACACTAGGTCTATCAACTCGTTTTCTTCTTCTTCTTCTCGAGAAATACAAGGCACAATGTTACAATTCTCCACCTTGACTTGTATTTCTCCAAACACCCAAAAACATAAAAACTAAGCAACTTTAAGGTTCCGCCCCATAGGGCCTACTGATAGGCGTGTCGCGCACCTAACAAATTTAAATAACCTAACTAATCCTCCTAATAATGTAGTAGGGAAGTCAGGGTCAATCCCACAGAGAGAAAGTTGTTCTATGATTAACTCTTAAACAATGGTAAGACTAAAGGAGATCAATATCAATGATGGTGAATAAACTAAATTAATCAATAAATAAAGACTCTAGAGTTAAGTATCCCCAATAGCATGAATTAATACAATAATAATTTCTATCCCAAACTAACCAATTAAATGCTCACAAGGAAAAGTACATAAACCTGTCCCGAGTATCAATGGCTTCTCTAATATGCACTCAAGCCTAATCTCGTGGAATCATGCAAATTAAAAGACATTAAACGCGGCACTCTAACTTCCTAACAATCCATTCTACCTACTCCCGTGGAGAATTTCATGTCCTTAATTGAAATAATCAAATCCGTCAAAACCCAACTCCCGTTATGATCAAGACAATGGAATAATAGCAATGCTATAGTTATCCCTAATCTAGTACTGAAATATGCACAATCAATTAAGCAAGAACAATTAAACAATTAATTTGGGAATTTATAGGCATAATCATGAATTAATTCATACTAAGCTTCAACTTAACCATAGATAAAAAAAAATACTCAAGCATAATTGAAATAAACAAACAAACTAGAGAACAATAGTTAAACTTCATAATAGAAAACTAAGAGAAAATAAGAAGAAAAGAAATACTTGAATTGATGGAAAAAGAAGAGTCTTGAAGAACAATGAAGATCTACAAGCTTCGCTCTCTAAAAACCCTAAAAAGTGTATATAATAATCTTTATCCCGTCATAAAACGGATAAAAGAGTATTTATAACTTCCTAAATTAATAAAACCGACAAAGCAAAACCGCATCAGGAAGTAGATCAACACGGACGTGTCAAAAATGACACAAACGTGTTAAGCTGTAACCATACGAACTCTAATACGAATAAAAGCTACTGCCTCGAAGAAATCAAGGCAATACATACATGTTAGAAGTGACACGGGCGTGTTGTCCTGCAACGATCAGCTTCTTTAACTCAACTTTGAACAACTATAACTCTTGATCCAAATTGGTACATCTAATATATTGTTGGAAAGATCTTGAAGTCTAGTTTCCAACCCAATTGGAATTACCTCATTATCATTTATAGGTCAAAAGTTATGGGCCAAATGATGAAGAAGTGTCATATTTCGCACAAGTACACAAAGCCGTTTGTATCTTCTTCATTTCCAATCCGTTTCGGGCACATGATATATCGTTTTGAAGGTCATCCAAGTGCCTTAATCATCATGTCCTCAAAAAAAGAGTCTAAAGTACCTGAAATTACATCAAAACACCAAACAACCTGTGAAAGCACCGTAGCTTATAAAAGGGGACCTAAATATGCATAAATGCAATGTGGATGCTCTAATACTACATGAAAATGTAGCCTAATATGCAACTAAATGATGTTAGAATATGCACTTATCACCTACAACGAACATGAGGAGAGACCGACTAAATTAACACATAAAGTGAACTTAGTGGTTGACAAAGACTTTATCAACATATCGGAGGGTTCTCCTTGGTAAGAAGCTTCATCAATGTCAACTCATGTTCAAGATCATTCTAGATGCAATCTTAGACTCTAGTTGAATTTAGACTCCTAATATGGTAAAATATTCCATAATTTTGAAATCTTCTAATTATCCCATATTAGTTAACTAACAACGCAAGTTCATCTAAGACCATCTTCTTTTGGACTGAACTGAAGTGAATTGAAACGAACTAAACTGAACTAAATTAAAGTAAAATTGTGAGAGTTAAATAGTTGAACTGAACTAAAACAAATAGAAATGAACTGAATTACAACAGTGCCCAACAGAATAGGGTAAGTACTTCCATCAATTGTATAAAATTTCTTACTTTCTTCTCCTTTTGTCATCCAACTAATCGTTATTTAAGAAAAGTTTTCATTAGGTACGGTTGTAGAGGCTATGACATGGAAACACGTTGGATCATTCTTACTTGAGTACTTTCTACCAGCTGGCAGAATGTGATTGGCCACCAAGCACCTCATAATATGTTCAAAGATACCTTTGGTGGGACCTGATCCACCGTCCAGTCGTCCATGTTTTACATCAGATCAGATAGGGGAAAAACTTTTAGGAGGGACGTAAGACGTTTACCCAAACAGGAAATAACCAAAAGAGGCTGTGTGTGACAATCAAACATGGCTCTCTGCACAATTCTCAAGACACTTTTTCCATGAGCCAGTGCACATAACATAAACGTACGAAGTCTTCAGTTTGAGTTTGGTATAATTGGGATCTACAATTTCGTTGTTCTATTCCATTGTCTCTCCTTCATTTATTTATTTATGTGGTACTAATTGTTTCATTCTATTTCTAAATTTGATCTAAGTTTCCATTCGCTTTAGTTAGTTAACTACTGTGCTTAAGAATCAGCCAAATTAGCCCTTACGATTTCATTTAACCAATTTTCTTATACTTTATATAATTATATCTTTCCTACAATCAGTTATAGGTAAGTTTGAGGGGGAAAAACACTAGTATACTGGCCTCTTTGACTAGTATGGGTTTTATTGTGGCAAAATGTGTACTTATATTACTTACATGGATGAAAATACTTTCCTATTCTAGACGTTTTAAACTGTTGTAACATACTTCCTATGTTCACAAATAATTAAGTGCATCAATATGTTTTTCACGTATGCCAACACCCATTTTTTATTATTCTTATTATTAATTTTTAGTGTAATTTTTTGAGTTTCACGTTTTCAAATACACAAGAAACGATTGTGCAACAATTGTTAGCTTTTATGTATCTATTCTAATTGTTGTGATTTTTTTCTAATGGCTAGTTAATCGATACTTATTTCAATTTGTGGACTAGTCATGGTTTTTTCTAATTGTGAAATTGCAAACAAGTCTTGCTAATTTTACCATTTAGAAAAGGATTTTTTGATTTATACCACCTTATAAATAGCCCGTTTTACATTTTACCACATTTTGTTTTTTTTTTTTAATTTTACCACCTTAGAGTTTCCAACTCGTTAAAAATCACCACCTTGACTCAGCTCCGACGAAGAATCCGGCGAGGGGGTTCCCAAATAACTGTTTTATGTTTAGTTTTTCCCCATTTTCCCCCTTTACCCTCGATTTTTCATTTCCTCTTCATTAAAACCCCAATTTTGTCTTTCAATCCCTCTAAAAACCCAAATTTTTTTGATGCAAATTTAAATCAAGTTAGAGCTTACCATTTTTTGATAAATTCGACCTTAATCAAAGGATAAATTGGAGATTCCGCTACTGTTAAAATTATGATTTCTCCACCCAGTATTATAGGCTAGGGTTCTTCCTCAATTTTGGGCATTTCTTGTTCATTGAATATTTTGGTAAATTGGGCCTAAATTGGGGCATACATGGTGTTCTTGAGCATAATGCTTGCTTTGGTTTTCATTCATCTTCATTATTATCGACCATAATGTCTCAGTCTTCTTCCCATAACCACCAAAAGTGCAACTATGCAATTCCTCTTGCTGCAAAAGTCGAAATAAAGGAGAAGAGAGAGGAGATTGGTATTCTGGATTTTTGGGTGAAGTGGAGGAGAGAGAGGGTAAAAGAATCTCTGTAAATATCCAAGAGGAGTTGATGATTATTTTACAGAGAGGTTGAAGATAAAAAAGTGAATTGTTTAAGGAAATGGAATGGTGAAGGAAGAAAGAGAAAGAAATCTGGAAGAGGGAGACTAAAACAGGAGGAAAAGTTTTTTAATCCGAAATGTGGGCTCTCCCTCACCGGATTCTTGGCCGGAGCACGGGTTAGGTGGTAATTTTTAGTGAGTTGGAAAGTTTAAGGTGGTAAAATTGAAAAAAAAAATAAAAGGTGGTAAAGTGTAAAACAACCTACTCATAAGATGGTAAAAATAAAAAAATCATTTAGAAAATGTGTTAACTCTTATGAAAAAAATTTGTTAGGGGAAATCACATGAATGACATGATGGCTCTTCTCTATGTTTGAGAGAACCTTATCAATTCTAATAATGATTTATTGGGTGTTAGAGAGGGGCTTAACAAATGAAAATAGAATTTAAACAATAATCAATTGTATTTAAACCACTCATATAATGATAATAATTTCTAGCCAAATCCTTCCAAACTCTTGATTTGGTCGACATTGCTCAACACTTTTACTTGTCCACCAATCCGCAAATCTATTACCTCTCAATTCAATAAATTGGTCTTAAATTTCCTATTTTCTCTCCACATCAAGAAACAGCTGAAATGAGAAAATTAGTTGAAATTTACAATTTAGCTAAATTAAGATATTAACTTTAATTATAACCGATTTAGTTGGTCTTATACTCTTATATTCAACTTCAAGTTAAAACCAAATTAAATCTAACATTTCCTTAATATTACATTACATAACATGCTAAAAACATACAAATGACTAATGCTAGTAAAGTACTCCTGTACCCATGCATGTAAGGATATGTTTGGTAATTAAGAGTAGAGTAGGCATGAAAACCAATATGGGTATACATCATTTCCAACAAGGCCAAAGGAATTATGGGAGAGAGGTGGGTCAGAAGGAATCTTTCGGTGGCTGATAACTTTTATCTCAATGGCTGGATTAGGCCATCTTCAAAATCAGCATCAAAGGTTACATAATTTTCCAACTAGCTTATGCAATGTTGTTTGAAAATAAGGCTTTTTGCCACCTCAGTGTCGTTTTAGGTTGTCTTATGAAAATTCAGTAACCAATTGCAAATTATCATGATGCTAGCTAGCTAGAGCTTGTACCTAACTGCTTAATTTCTTGTCCCTTTGTTTTATTTATGGTCGCTTACCTATTTCTATAATAATGAAAAGGCATATTTCATGAATTTTTTCCTCGAATAATGCTAAAATGGGTTTTAATTCCTGAAATGTGCCGAAGTTCAACTTAATTCCCTGGGTACCGTCCACGTAGGACGGCACGCGAGAATTTTGTTTTCGACAAAGCAAACCGCTACTCAGAGTAGCGGTTAACTTTAAGTTATTTGAAAACGGTATATGGGGAAAAACCGCTCATGGGGTTAGCGGTTTCTTAGCAAAACCGCTACTCGTAGTAGCGGTTTACTGTGCAACTTAACACATGCAAAAAAAAAAGGGGGAAAGCACGCAGCTAGGCTGCGTGCTTTCCCCTTCATTTTTTTTTTACGTTTCATAATAAACCGCTACTCTGAGTAGCGGTTTATATGCATGCCATATAACTTGTCTTAGGGACATAATATAACCGCTATTTGAAGTAGCGGTCAACTTTACATTATTGGTATTAACCGCTACTTGGAGTAGCGGTTTTGTTAAAAAAATAAAATTCTCGCGTGCCGTCCTACGTGGACGGTACCCAGGGAATTAATTTGAACTTCGGCACATTTCAGGAATTAAAACCCATTTTAGCATTATTCAAGGAAAAAATTCCATATTTCATGCATGAAATATATAGTTCCTTATTCTCATGTTACGTTAAGAATTTGCTCGCATGATTATAACCATACCAGCTCGAAAAATGTTATCATTTTAATGTTCATGTATGATGTTATTCTAGATTTATCACTAAATCTGGTTCCATATATAAGATACTTTTTCTTGCCCGACATATATACTTTCAAAAGAACTAATTTTCCTAAACTTACTTAATTAGCTTTTGCACCATAAATAACTTTTAAAGAAAATTAAAAGCAATGTATTTAGAGGCACCGTGCTATTTGTAATTAGAGGCACGAGTCAATTTTGTGAAGAAAGATGGAAAAAATAATATTTTTTTTCTCTGTATTATTAATATCTTATGATCATTTTTTAAAATTATTTCAAGCTGAATCTTTTTATTTAGATTCCCTTTATATTTCAAGATTCTTTTTTACCAATTGGTGACACTTTATATTTATTCTTTTTTATGATTTTTACATTTATAAAGATAAGGGGCAAATCAATTGAAACAATGTCAATATTAGTTCTTAATACACATGTTTTGTAGATTTGGAGAGGTACAATATCTATTAAGGAATAAGCTAGTTGGGTTTCTTAATTCAAACTTTGGTTTAAATCTTGTCTACATTATATTATCATTTGATACTTGATAGGAATTTTCATACTTTTGGACAAACTTTATTGATCAAAATAGATAAGCTTATGTAGGATTTTAAGTACTATAAGCGGAATTTCATGAATCACATTCATAAGCACTTAAAACAGGATCTCATGCATATACATTCAAGGATCACATAATAGTTAAGAATTAACATTTGACGCGTGATTTTCACTAAGCTCTTCAAGATCCGGAGATAGAACCGCAATTGAGATTCCTCTACTAAGTCCACCAATCCAGATCAACGCTCCACCAATGCTAGTTGGAAGGAAGAGGGACTCTTCTATTTCTTGGAGCAGTATTACGTGACTTTTTAAGAGAGAGAATAAGAGAGAGAAAATATTAAGAGATACAATATCATTTTTTTTCTTATCCCTTAACTAATTATAGGAGTAATTAGGTTAAGCAATCCCACTCCCCTTCTCACTCTTGGCCGGCCACCCTAGGGCCCTTTATGGGCTCTAGGTTTTCTTTTGTTGATCCAGAAATAATGTGTGACCTTGTAGGATCCATTTAAGTGGGCTTTGGGTTTATTATTTACTAACCCAAAGGTCTATAACATTCTCTAGCAAGACGTAAAGGCGACCCAATTAAATGAATTTATTATCTCCATAATATGATCCATATTATATTTAGTAATTGCATTAGAGTCAAGGATAAAATTCCTTCAATCTCCCACTTGTCCGAGACGAGTGTGCAATCTTCAAATTCCTTAAGTCTCTTGGTGTCCAATTTGATAGTATGATCACATTTCTATGTCATCCATACTAGTCTTCAAATTAATCCTTGAAATCCGAGTTCGAATTGACAAACAAATGATCATCATATAATCCATTTGAGCACGACCATGCATTTTTCAATTTTCACTCTCCAAGGGGCCAAGACACCCATCCTATCTCATATAGGAGGACTTTTCAATCTTGTGGCAACCAAAACTCCCACTCAACTTTTAGCACAACCCGAACACTGCCTTTATAGTCCCCTTTTACGACATGACGTTTGACAGCATCAAAATTATACCAATCATTAGGCTAAGTCGTGTTCTACTCACGTCTTAGGAATCCACTAATATAATTACGAAGTTATAGAAACTTCTAAATAGGTCTGTTCGATCATGTATCAACTATACATGTCCATATGATTGACTAAACATCTCCATGTTCCCATAGCCCATGAAACGACGCTATCAATCAATCTTATATGCTAATCCTTTAATAAGTCATTTATGTCCAATTTAATGACTTAGATTAGGAACTATAATATTCTATAAATTCTATTCACTTATGGTGTTTCATTTATCAAATCACATATTTGACAAAACCATTGAATTCAAGATATATTTTGGACATTTTATTTAATACCAAACCAAAATTAAATAAGACAAAATTTACTTCTCATAAACATAAAATAGCAAAACCATGTCTCTACATTGTAACAAGGTTCTCTAAACCTAGTACAATCTAAAGCCACTCTAACATTTGCTACAAGCCTATAGCCCTATCGTGACACTCATGCTTGGGTTGAGGTAGTGGTTTAGTGAACGGATCAGCCACATTCTCATCCGTATGAACTTTGCAGATCTTGACATCCTTCCTGTCAACTATCTCCCAAATGAGGTGATACTTCCTCATTACATGTTTGGATTTGTTATGCGATCTCGGTTCTTTTGCTTGCGCAATAGCACCATTTGTTATGTGATTTTGTCATTTTTCCCATCAAGCATGATTCACATACATCAAATGATTCGAAATCAAATGATGGAAGAATGCCATCTTGTTGTAACTTTTGGATGCACTTTTGGTTTATATGACCCATTCGACAATGCCAAATGTAAGTTAGGTTTTATTCATTTGATTTTTGTTTCTTGCTATCTATGTTATAGACTTGTAATGACCTATCAAGCACATATAAGCCATTTATCAATTCAGCACTAGCATAGAACATATTATTGTAAGAAATGGAACAACACTTGTTCTTAATTTCAAAACAAAACCCTTCAGAATCCAAAACATAAACAGAAATTATGTTCTTAGTTATCGAAGGAACAAAATAACAATTATTTAGTTCTAAAACAAAGCCAGATGGCAAATGCAGACTATAGCTTTCTATGGCAAGTGCAGCAACCCATGCTCCATTTCCAACGCAAAGCTCTACCTCGCCCTTTGCCAGCACATCATTAACTATGTGAGAACCACAACTGGTATCCAATACCCATAAAGAAGTAGAAGTCAAATTGATTTCTATAACAAATATACCTGAAGTGGAAGCACTAGACTTCTTTTCCTCCAAGTATAGAGGGCAGTTCCTCTTCTAGTATCCTATCTTGTGACAATGGAAGCACTTGCTTTCCGCGGCCACCTTTGGCTTAGGTTTTTCAGCAACAATGGCAACTTGCTTGCCTTTGTCCTTCTTTCCTGCCCATTTCTTCTTAAAACCCTTTCCCTTCTGAACCATTAAAACCTCTTTCTTTGGTTCTTTAGGGATATTCCTCTTAGCATTGACCAACAACCCGTGCAGCTCTTGCAAAGTCTTTTCAGACTCATTCATGTTGAAGGTCATCCTGAACTGATTGAAGTTGTCAGGCAATGAGTGGAGAATAATGTCAGTAGCCAACTCAACCCTATAAGGGAATCCAAGTCGTTCCATGTTTTCAAAAGACCCATCATAGCGAAAACATGGGGGCCAACAGCTTGACCCGGCTTCATGTGACATTCTAGTATCTCCCGATTGGTCTCATACCGCTCAACTCGGGCCTGTGTTTGAAACATAGCCCGCAGCTCTTGCATGATGGTATAAGCATCCTTGGTTTCAAACCTCTTTTGGAGGTCCGGCTCCATGGCTGCTATCATCAGGCAAGTGATCGGTACAGACCTATCATTAGTCTGCTTAGCACGACGTTTGTCGGCTTCAGTCGACTCATCAGTAATCACAGGAAGTGGGGTTTCTAAGACTTCCTCTCGACCCTCTGACCTCAATACGAGTCTTAGGGTTTTTTCCCAGTTGATAAAGTTTTCACCATTCAGCATGTCCTTTTCAAGGAAAGGACGAATGTTGAAAACA
Source organism: Beta corolliflora (assembly GCA_947648045.1). Taxonomy (NCBI): domain Eukaryota; kingdom Viridiplantae; phylum Streptophyta; class Magnoliopsida; order Caryophyllales; family Amaranthaceae; genus Beta; species Beta corolliflora. The sequence continues at coordinate 529,107 of CANSZD010000234.1, read as the reverse complement.
GAGTTGTTGTTGTTGTTGTTAGACATAGTATCTACAAACAGAATAATAAAAGCAAAGTTCAATTTTATGCTTATAAAACAACCTAAAACATGCAAAGGTTTCTAGGTTGATCACCTATTCAATTTTAATGTCCCATTTGAATAAGTGAATACAAGATCCTATCAACATGCAACACTAAGCAGACGGAGGCCTTATCTTAACGTTAGATTCTCAAGGTAAGTAAACTCTTTTACTAATTATAACACTTTATAATTCTTGTTTAGATTGGTAAACATCGCATGCTTAACTATCCCTTGCTTCAAAACCCAAAACGCTTTTGATGATTTTGTTAAGGATAACCAAACTAAGTAGTAAAATTCGCAATTTTACCTTATCTCCCAAAATTAATGATAATACCCTGCGGAGGCATGACCTATTACTATTAATTAAGGGTTAATAAGCACTTTATGTTTGGAAAAGCTAACCTTAATATTTGCAGGACCTAAGTTTATTATGTTGTTATGAATTAGTGAACTCTAGCGCATTGATAACCAACATACAATGAACTTATAAGCATTTTAAATAATTTTAAAATGCAAAAAAAAAATTGATCTAGTATGGCCCATAATCCTAAGAACTAAGCATCATGGGTACCTCCTTGGACTCTTCATGGATCTCCATCCATCCTATCCATGGGCCTTCTCTTGATGGGCTCGTCTTTGGATTACATAAGTATCAAAATAATTTAAATAATATCTCAATTAAATAAATTACAAAAATACTTAACGATACGCAGATCGTATTAAATTACAAGAATACATCACGATACGCAGATTGTATTTTCTAACTTAAATTTTAGACCATACTAGTCATTCAAAGCAATTATATCAATATAAAATACCACATAATAATATCACATATTATTCTTGCCATCAATCAAAATATCAAATATTCTTAATTATAGCAAAGTAGATAAAATATTTAAGTAATTCCTAACCACCTAAAGATTCAATCGTAGAAAATCTAGCCTACTAATTTTAATTAGATTAAAGAATCAAATTATGGAATTAATTTATGACCCAGTCAAAATTAACATAATTAACTTAATTGGAATTTACTTAATCTTCTCAAAATTCTGTTTTTTTTTTTAAAAAATTGCAAAAGAAATAAAATTTTGTTGAGGATACTGCCAATTTACGCTGCCAGTTTCAATCAAAAGGAAATTTTTATTTTTTTAAAAACGTGGAAGCCACGACCAGCAGCACAAAGGCTGCCAGTCCCACGCCAGCTCTGCACCACACGGCACAGAACTCCGGCAGCCCCACAACAATCGGCCTCCACCGGAACTCGCCGGCAACCACACGCGAACCGACGCCGACAAGAATTCCCAGCGCTAGCCAGCAGCACGTTGCTGCGCACGTCGAACGTGCGTCGCACGCGTGGTTGCCTGCCAGCGCCACCCTCGCCGACTGCTTGCCGGCAGTCTTTGCCATCCATCGCCGACCTCCAGGCTGGTGGCTGCTCCTCTTCCTCCTCCTAATTTTTTTTTCTTTTATTTGAAGGAAATTAAAATTACATCATTTTGCAAAATTAATTTAGTGATCTTAATTAAATTAAACATAAACTCTTTTATGCCTAATTCAGAAAATTAAAGTAAAATCTACATTTTAAATAATTTTAGGGTTATTCATATAAATTAATCTCTAATTCATATAAAACGCTTTTTACATGAATTAATTTTCATACATAAACAAATTTAAACATGAAAATTAGATTAATAATATGAACTTAATATTCGAAATTTAGAGATCTAAACTCAGAATTTAAATTTCGAAAAATTAGGGTTGAATTTTCAAAAAATCCGGCCACTTTATAGTGATAAATTAAGCATTTAAATCTCCATTTAATCAATTCCAATTAATTATTCAATCCATAATTCAATTCCTCCCCTTAATCAAATTAAAATTAGCTATGAACACATCAAAATAAATCTAATTATCATGACCAAAAACCTATATGCAAGAGGCTAAAACTGATACCACTGTAGGATTTTAAGTACTATAAGCGGAATTTTATGAATCACATTCATAAGCACTTAAAACAGGATCTCATGCATATACATTCAAGGATCACATAATAGTTAAATTAACCTTTGACGCGTGATTTCCACTAAGCTCTTCAAGATCCGGAGATAGAACCGCAATTGAGATTCCTCTACTAAGTCCACCAATCCAGATCAACGCTCCACCAATGCTAGTTGGAAGGAAGAGGGACTCTTCTATTTCTTGGAGCAGTATTACGTGACTTTTTAAGAGAGACAATAGGAGAGAGAAAATATTAAGAGATACACGATCATTTTTTTCTCATCCCCTTAACTAATTATAGGAGTAATTAGGTTAAGCAATCCCACTTCCCTTCTCACTCTTGGCCGACCATCCCTAGAGCCCTTTATGGGCTATCGGTTTTCTTTTGTTGATTCAGAAATAATGTGTGACCTTGTAGGATCCATTTAAGTGGGTTTTGGGTTTATCATTTACTAACCCAAAGGTCTATAGCATTCTCTAGCAAGACGTAAAGTCGACCCAATTAAATGAATTTATTATCTCGATAATGTGATCCATATTATATTTAGTAATTGCATTAGAGTCAAGGACACAATCCCTTGAGCTTTTTGAGAGGATTGCAAGCACAAGCTTGATAATAGTACCTCTCAAAAAGAAAAACTTAATTACAGTAGATATATCCAATAATTCACACAACACAAGTGAATCTCTACTCTCTTATTTTTTTTTTAGGAAAATTTGTGCTCCTTTTTGTTTAAGGGAGTCACACCACTATGAGAAAGACGTTCTTCAATTTTGAATTGTGCTTACCCCTCGTATTTTGTCAAATACATTCACTAGCTAAAATAATTAATACTTTACTAATCATTCCCTACGCAATTCGACGTGTACGATCTATTGCATTTTGCCAATTTGGTATCATTAGTTTGCGACTATTTGTCCATTCTATTCGGTTTTCTTATAGTAAGGGTTATGTATAAATATTTGTGAAAAAAATAAAGATTATTATTATTTCCTTCGTTTCTTTTTATAAGGCCTAAATGATATTTGAGGACGAACTTTGATTATTTATTACTCCCAATTTATATTGATAAAAATTATAGTTAAATAATATCATAGAAGTATTTTTTAAGACATATCTTAGTGGTGTAATTTTTACTTATTCCTCCGTTCTAAAATAAGTGAAACGCTTCTATTAAAAAGCTCTCACATAAAAGAGAGAAGTGTTTCACTTAATTCAGAACGGAGGAAGTATAATTTTAATTGTTATAATACAGGATCGAAGAAATTCATGGTCAAATAATTTTTCATAAAGCGTGCGAGCATAATAAAAAGAATAAGAGAAAGAACGTGATTTTTTCCATAATTTTAAAAAGGGTTTGATATATGCAGTCCTCATGTATCATCTTCGTTTTAAAGTTTATACTTCCTCCATTTTTATGATACTTGAAACACTTTAAGTAACATGCCTACTAATACACAACTTTAACCATTGATATAATTTTTAACTATCCGTATAGATTATAAAATTGGTATTATATTATGAAAATAAACATTATTGATATTAATCCATTATCATATTGCATAATAATACGAGAATGAGGGAGTGGAAGGGTATTTCATCTTCCATCTTCTCATGTAGTGGGTTCGATTATAATGTGAGAGGGCGTTAATGTAATTTATCAAACCAATTTTTTTTTTTTAAAAAAATATTGCATAATAATACTTGTATTTTATACTATGTAAAAAATATTATAAAAGTTGGTATCTATATAATGCAAAAGTCAAAGTGTTACGAGTACTGAAAAATGGGAAAAGTATTTTAATAGAAATTCTCCATATTTCTTTTTTATAATTACACTTTCACTTTTGACACTATTCACAAATTTCCCTTTGACTATCATTTGTGAATTATGGTTAAGAGAAAATATAGTACGTGTGGCTTGTTTGATTCGTCTCGATATGTAGTTTTAGAATATCGACTTTTTATATTTTTTACAAATACAAAATTAGAGATATAAAGGCTCAAGTAGTGCATCGGCATGCGTGAAAAGTGTAAGTGTAACTATTAAAAAGAAACGGAGGTAGTATTATACATTACCCTACGTACTATGTAGTTAGGCCCTGTTCTTTTGGACTTATTTTCGGTCGGTCGCCCGCCCGCTCGCTCGCATTTCGCTTCGGTTCGGTGTAGTTTAGTTTCGCGCAGTTAAGTTACTCTCTCGCATTTCGGTTTCTCGCAGATTCGGTTCAATTCGGTTTCTCGCGGTTCGGTTCGGGCCGGTTCGGTTCAACCTTGGTTCGGCTCAAAAGAACGGAGCCTTAAAGCCTCAGGAGTGAGGAGTCTACGATGGGGTATTGATATACTCCCATTGCTTATTTTTATTTACTACATCAATGTTGCGCTGTTTTCAAGACGTTATTTAACCCTTAATATCTCTTATTTCGTTTTAGTAAAAATTATAAAAATTTGATATTATGAATCTACACATCGAGACGAATCTAACAAGACCACACATGATTATACTTTTACATATAGAAAAATCAAAATAATCTGTCAAAATTAGTGGCTTCATTCCCAAAACAACAATGTAGCAAATAAAAAAAACGAACGGAGTATATGCATGGTAGATCCCAGTGCGAAATACGTGTGACTGCATCCAATTTCAATCGTCCCAAAGTTTGACTGTGTGACTAAAAACTGTTGAAATTAGATTCAGGGAGACACAAACGAAGAGGTAGTAGGAATTCTAGGAACATGAATGAATCATCCCGTGGTTACCCTGAAGAGAGACTGCACAAAGCACATTAGCACAAAGCACATTAGCACAAATCTCCAAACAGAGAATGATGGCAAGCTTTGTAAACACAAACACTACATCTGTAGCCTAACTCAAATCCAAACCAACCCTAACATAAACTTCTATAACATAAATATTTGCAATTAACCATAGCTCTAAATTTTAAATATAGTTCTTTCAATAAAATCAAGTCGAGAATTTATATTTTATACATACTCACTTCATTTTCAATGTTTACTGAAAACAATGGTTAATGGTTCTAATTCAGGGTTGCAAATCGAGTTAGACTAGTGAAATTTAAGATGTGCTTGACCTGATTCGAATTGACTCAAATATAGTTCAGACTCCATCTCTACTTGTTAGTTGTTACTTTTTCTTTTTTTATAAGGTAAGATGAAGTCCCTTGCAAGGAAGCGGGAAATTGGGGATCCCTCCTTGCAAGGGGTGAGACTCGATCCCAAAATCTCTAGGATCGGAGGTGATGCCAACACCACTAGGCTATCACCTGCTGCTCCTTGTTAGTTGTTACTTGTTAGTTCTTAAGAGAGGAGTGAGTAGAGATATCGGGGCGGGACAAGTAGGAGACCTACCCCATCCTCGCTTAGAGGTGGGCATGGGCCGAGCTAGCACGCGGGCCGGGCCAGCCCGGCACGAGCCCGCTCAAGGCCTCGCCCGGCCCGTTGTCCGCTACGTGGGCCGTGGGTCTGTCACGGTCAAGAAATTTTATTTCCGAGCCCGCACGCGCGCGGCCCGCCGGGGCGGGCCCGGGGCCGGAGCCCCCTTTTTTTTTTTTTTTAGCCTAAAACCCTCAAAAAAATACAAAAACAACATAAAACACGCCGGCCGCAGGAGGCACGACTCCCGCGGGCCCGGGACGAAGCCGTGGACAAAACTAACCCCCATGCCCCGCCCCATCAGACTCGGCCCGCCATGCCCGTGTCTATCCTCGCTCAACTCGGGCCGGAATGGGCCTAGGTTTGGCAGGGCGTAGGACGGGGATGAAAATCGTTCCCACAATGGGTGGTGGATAGCTAGCGGGTGTGGATTTTATGTTATACCCGCCCACTCCACTTCTCGTCCATAGACTTCTCATTGAAGAAGACGAACTGTTTCATGATATACACCTTTAATTTTCATCTTATATATTGAAGGTAATTTTTATCTTAAATCACTCTTTTTTCTTGCATTTCTTAATTACCCGAGTGTTGATTATTCTCCTTGAATTCTAAGATTTAGTTCTGATTAGATATAATTTTTTCCTTTTACTATATTGTGTTGTGACAGTAATGGTAGAATGTGTTTGTGAGGATAGTTGGGGCAGGTACAAAGCGAGTACGAAGTAGGTGTGGGTCCCAACGCGAGTGGTAGGGCAGGGATGGGTATGGAAATTTCCCCCGCAATGAGTGGTGGGGCGGGGATGGAGATGAGATTTTTAGGGGGGTGCGGGTGTTTAGTAGGGTTAGTTGACCCCACTTAAATCTAGAAATTTTAAAATTTTCCTTACATAATTTGAGTTTTTCAGTTTTTATCTTGTAAAATTGATTATTTAAATCCACTAAAATATATTAATTTATTTCGATCCCACTTAATACATATTCTGAATCCGCCAAACTAACATTAAAACTTTAAATTATAAAGACCTCCTAAACATAACATTCGATTTAAGGCTCCGTTTGGTAGGGCGTAAAACATTTTCAGTGTAAAATGATTTTCATGGAAAACAATTTACAATGGAAAACACAATTCCAAAATTGGTTTTCATTTGTTTGGTTCCATGTTAAGAAAAATGATGATTTAAAAGAAAAAAAAAAAGGGGAAAGTAAGGAGGTTGGGAGAGGGGTTGTTGAGAGATAAAAAAAGCGTTTTCCCTTCATTTTGAAAGGAAAATGGTTTTCCATTATTGGGGAGAAGCAATTTTTTTTTTTTTTTTTTTTTTCTTTCTCCTATCAAAAAAAAAAAAATATGAAAAAAAAGAAGAATTAGTTTTTAGGGAAAATGGTTTTACGCCCTAAACAATTTTAAGCGAAATTAAACATTTTCCTACTACATAGATTAACCTGTTTTTTACGGTGATCTTTTTGACATACTCAAACTAGTAGCAGACATGCTAATTCTACCTGAAATTTTGTGCTATTAATGCATTAAATTCCCAAGATTATTCAAGTAAGCCCCCTAGACAACCTTCTATTGTTCTTTTAGTCCCACGTAACTCAACTTTCTAGATGCACTTCACCACTATAAATACTCTCTCCCATTGATCAATTTCCCATCACCTTTTCCAGCTTACTTCACTTATTTGCTTTCTTTTACCGCCCTTTTCCTTATTATCTCTCTTTCTCTAGTACCTTACTATTCCTTCAATATCCATGGCCACTGTTGAGGTAACATAATTCAATCTCTTTATTATTCATTGTATTATCAACAGAAGCAGTGGATTAAGCAATAAAAGTTAGAGCAGTTGCTACTTTTGTGTACCTCTTTCATCAGATTATCAAATTATGAAATTTTACATTTGAAAACACTTTATTCAACTTGCTTATTTGCTTTCTAGAGTAAGGCTACATATATCTTGATCTTATTATCATCTATGGCAGGGGTTTACAGTTCTAGTCCTTTTATAATTGAATCTTTTTAAGTGAACTCGTGCACAGGGCAGATTTAGAGAAATCAGTGATTTGTGAATAGCACATATCATCGTGATTATTTTGGACAAGCTGGTTTATTTGGACCCCACTTATAATTTGATCTTCTCTTTGAACTTTTTTTATAAAAGTTGATCATTTACTCACTAACCATATTTAAAATTTTATTTTGCACCCACTAATATATTGTTTTGGATTCGAAACAGGTTGTGTCAGCTCAAAATGCACTGCAAGAGGAGAGAAGAGTGGAGGAAGTAGTGGTTCCTTCACTACCACAAGTGGAAGAGAAGGCACCAGTAGTAGCGGAGAAAGAGCAGTCTAAGGTGGAAGCTGTGGAAGAGCAACCACCAGCGCCACCTGCAGCAGTAGAAGCCGAAAGCGCCCCAGTACAAGAGGAGGCCAAGGCCGCAGAAGAGCAAAAACCGGCAGCACCTGCAGCAGTCGAAGCTGAAAATACCCCAGTACAAGAGGAGGCCAAGGCTGAGGAAAAGCAAGAAGCAGCACCTGCAGCCGAAAATACCCCAGCACAAGAAGAGCCTAAATCTGAGGAAGATCAGCAGCCAACAGCAGAACCAGCAACACCTGCAGCAGAACACCCAGCAGCATCTGCAGCAGTTGATGGCGAAAATGTAGCCTTACTAAAGGAGGCTGAAACTAAGGATGACGACGATCAATCTGTAACCAAAGAGCCAGAGTTGGAGAACAAGAGTTCAGGTACTCCTGTGGAGGAGTCCTCGAAAGTCGCACCGGAGCCTGTGGTGGAGGAGAGTGGAAAGGAAAGCAAGGAAGCAGAAGTTAGCAAGGAGCCAAAGGAGGAAGTGGTCGAAGAGGCTGAGGCTGGTGAAGTGAAAGTTGTCGCTACTGCTGCTGCTGCTGCACCTGCAGAACCAAAAGCAGAGGCTGAGGTTGCTGCTGTTGAGGCTGATGCTGCATGAGTCTGAAACTAATTTCCTAAAATTAAGCAATGCGTTATCTCTTTTGTTTACTTTGTGTGTTTATGTTGTGGAAGAATATGTTTAATTGGTCAGCTACATAGATCGGAGGCTGTGTTTTCAATGTGGTGTACTGTCAGCTCATTTTGGTAGAATAAGGATGTAATGAATTACAACAATATAAGGCTTTTGTATGTTCGTCCAAGATGGGCAATGCTGGCTGCTAGATAATAAGATATTTTATGTACTGTTACTAGTATGGTGTGATCTTATAATATTCGTCTTAAATTTTTTAAACCTTTACCACAACGTACTTAGATATTTCGTGGTTAAGGTTGCTCATCGTACACCATGAAAAACCAAAAGTTGCAATTAATTAAAAAAAAGATGAAAATATAGTAGTTAACATGACAATTATTTGACATATATACACTTCCTTTGTTTTATCATATAATTGCGCATTATATCTCAATTTGGAAAGTTTTATATTAGTTGCATCATTACCTTATTTAGTATTGGATTTACTCCATCTTTCTCCTATTACATACATCTATTCCTCTTTATCTTTCTCCTCACTACATAGGCTCTTTAATTTGTGTGTCATATAATTAGTCTTGCGTGGACCTGGTCCACACTAGTATTTAGGGGTGTGCACCGGTCCAGGACCGGACCGGAACCGGCTGGACCGGTGGATCGAAATTTGCCTTTTTCTTGGACCGGTTGGACCGGAATCTATATTTTTTATTTAAATATATTTATAAATTAGATATATTAAAAATTAATATCTTTAATAACAATAATCCTAAAGTAATAAATAGTAGGTTTTTAAATTTCTAACTTTCTACCTTTTTAAACTTTTTTTAACTTATAAACTTTTTTTTTTACTAAAATAATAGAAATTCCGGTCCAACCTTTTCAACCATTGTTTTTAACGAAAAATTGTTATTAATGCGACATTTTCAAGTATAGCCAAAACCTCAAGGCTATTTCTGATAATCAAACTTTTTTTTTGGCTACCAATGATAAAAAGCCAAAGTTGAAGGCTACCACTAGAATTTCTCTTTATTTATTTGTTACAGAAAGTAAGCCGACCTTACCTCAATTGATCCGACCCATTATAAGACCCGATGTTGACCCAAGTCATCAAACTCGTACACGTCCCGAAATTTCATGGAACTGAGATGGACTCCACTTAACTCGAACGCAAATTTGATCTGTATTTGTCCCGACCGACCCGATTTGTACACGACCCGTATGATCCGTTTGCCAAACTCTAATTTAGATGCTGCAGCAGCAAGTGAGCAAATTATGTGAGTGCATTAGAGTTAAAGATTAAACACAAGAATTAGATGGAGTAATATAATGGCCGTAAGGGAGATAAACACATTATTAGTTGTGAGTGTTTTTTAAAATTAGTTTTATGTACTATTGTTGAGGCCGTACCTAGAGTGATCTATTATAAAAATACACTATAGCTAATATTGTGGTTATACTAGTTACCACTGTACTTAGAAATATCAATAGTGAAGTTTCGTCTCTGGAAATTGGAATTGTGGTTTTTTCCTATTACTGAAGAGGGATTTTCACGTAAAAATATTGTGGGTCATTTTTGCTATTTTGTACTATATTATTCGTCTTGATATTTTACATATATATGTTTACTTATTTCCCAACAAAAGCCTCCCGTTGACATCAAGTCAAGATTGGTTAAAAGTCTTTCGCTCAATGATTTCAAAGTCAATTGTAAAATATTTTATGCTAAATCATGCTTATTATATGACATGTTTGTTCGAGATTAGTTTGAATACTTTAATTTTTGTTATGGTCCCACTATTATTATTATTTGTTTTACACTCCTTTGTCCTACACTCTACCTTTATCAATAAAAAGTTACTAAACTAGCTTTTTCTCTCCTATAATTAAAATACCCAACCAACTACTGTCATATCTACTTTTTTTTAATACAATAACATGTGATAATCACACTACAACTTATCAACTTAAACTATGTGTCCCAACAATTGTTTTAGATCTTTTTGGGACGAAGGACTAAACATACTCCATCCATTATAATAGTATGAACACTTTTCTTTTATGTTTGTCATAAATTAGTTTGAACACTTCCGTTTTGACATGGTCCCACTATTACCATATTACATCTTTTACACTCCTCTAACCCACACTCTACCTTTATCAATTATAAGTTACGCAACATTCTCTCTCATCTCCACTAAAAAAATATCGTATCAACTCCTATCACATCTTCTTTTTTAACAAAATAACATTTGATAATCACACTACAACTTATCACTTTAAATTACGTGTTCCAAGAAGTGTTCAAATCTTTATGGGACGGAAGTATGTCAAATGTCATTATGTATGAAGGGGACAGCTTTCCATATTCGATATAAGAAGAAATTCCTTAGCGCTTATCTACACCGAATTAGAAATGACGAGTAGTCTTGGAAGCGATCCCACATTGATGGGCACGAGAAGAGGCAAAGATGAAATATATGTGGCGACAATGCCGCTGAGGGCGACCAAGGGGCCTGCTCAGTTACTCATGAGTGCTGCCTATTCTCTCAACTTGTGGCATCTTCGCCATTTCATGCTCATCATTAAACCTTCTTCAACTACTTCTATCTCTCCTCTCTCCAACAACTCCCAGGTCATTGCTCTCTCTTTTTTCCTTTTCATCTCATTTATGCAAATAAAATTATGAATTAATCAAGGCAAGGGATCTAGATGATTACTATAAATAGATAAAATCTTGAATCATGCAACCGCCTCCGAGTTATCGGAAAAAAAGCTTTGACATTGTTCTTGTATATTTATGTACTTCAATTAAGTGATGAGAGAAATATAGAAATGCATACACAAGCAATAGAGATTATTGTTTGTAAAATTATGTACGTAGTTTATAATTTAGATTAAGAGAAGTTGAGACTTTGAGACCACTAATTTGTTCATATAATGTTGGAATATATTTTTTTGTTTGCAGGCTTTAGTGTTTGATTTTCAGCCTCAGGATCCTGAAAACATATATGTGGCTTTGTCTGCTTTGTCTGGTAGAGCTGTCCCAGGTGAGCCTACTGTTGATGCTTCAATTCCCCTTATTTTCCTTGAATTTATCTAGTTAATTTTATTTAAGTATGTCTAAGCTGCATTTATGAGTTAATTCCATACTCCAAATTGTAATTAATTCTACATAAAGTCTTTTGTGCGACTGGCCGCATGGTAAATAATCACCATGCGGCAACGTGCATAATAGACAAACTAACTATATTAAAACATAGGTAATTCCTTCAAATTTAGGTAACCCCATATAAAAGATAACCCCCCTAGTATATTAATTGGTAACTTCAAAGTACAATAACTAACCTTATATGTGGAGTTATGGACTGACCACACCGTTAACTATATAGGTGTGGCACATATAAGACTTAGTGTTAATTATAAGATACACTTTGCAATATATAACTCTCATCTGTTGTTTGTGTAATGTCTTGATTGATTAGGAATTGTTCACGTAAGGAAAATTAGCAAGATGCCTAGGAAAAATTGTTGGTGCATTGGTTCTTTCAATTCATCAAATGCCGTTGAAGCCGCCTATAAGTTCAACAACAGCTGGCAAACTGATTTACGCATAGGTCAACATGATTGTCGTCACTACACCAATGGTAAAGTCCTGTATTTCTCTATCAATAATTGACCTTGTAGAAGCGTACCAAGTTAAGCAGAAATTCCATATGTTAGAAGATCACCAAATTATACGAAAATTTTACTCGATAGTTCCTTCATACCCTTTTAATCGTCTTCTTAGATTTGGGCACACATTTGATTATAATATAGTATAAAAATTCTTGTAGATAGTCTAAAAGGTAAGGGGGAAAAATAGATTCATAGAGAGAGTTAGTAAGGGCCACACATTACATGAGACATAAAGAGAGGTTCATGGATTGACTAGATTGGATGGGATAAGATCTTAATTTAAGTTAACATGACAATTATTCATAGAGATGCCATCATAAATGATGTACAAAATAATTATATGAGATGGAAGGAATAATAAGGTAATATAGAGAACGTTTAGCTACTTTTCACAGCTAAATAATAAAGCATTATTTAATAGTCTAATAGGTTTTTATCAACAATAGATATATCAATCATGTTGTTCCCTTTGCTAGCCTGAATTCAAGGCCGACGCTACCTCATAGTCAGGAGGGGAGACCACTCTAATCTAGGTCTACCTCAAAAGGGGGCCCTAACTAAGTGACTCAATATGTAAACTAATAAAGATATACATAATGTTATTATTGGTTTTACCGGTATACAAAATATCCGTATACTAGTATGACGCTTTACCATTGTCAACATATTCCACCCAAATCCCCATTTTCCGAGCTTCTAAACCTAAGATCTCGTTTTTCTTGCAATTTGTTGAATCCCATATTTGTTGTGCATATGTGAATTGTCACACATTGGAGAAATAGGAGAGAAAGTACCACAATATAAGCTAGAGGGGATACTCCTACTATTGCCAATTGGTTTTAGTATGGAACCTCCTTTGAGCTTGTATGTGGACCGAACTCTCCTCTTTATTGGGTTGCCCAAGCCCATTTTCAGTTATATCAAACTTATCACAATTCCTTCTTTAGTAATTTTACTCATTTTGATGATTTCAGATGAGCAATGAGCAAATAAAATAGCTGAGGCTATACACTGCCTGGAATAGCTCTGCCTGAATTAATCTTATTTATGTTTATCAATTTGCTAGGGCTGGCTGAGATGTTAACTGGAAAGAAAAATGTGTTGGAGCGCTTACAGAATCATAAGGATTAAGGAATGGATCATAGTATGACGCCATCACCGGTCTCTTGGCTCCATATGAAGCGGAAATGAATATCCCCCCCTTTCTGCTGGTTTCAACACAAACTCAAGTAGTCTTCCTTCTTTTAAGAAAAGTCAATTCGCCTAACCATTCCACGATAAATAAATTGTAGATATATATTTATAGTATTATTGTATAATTATGGCTCATTTGTGTATATCTATGGCACCATTGAGAATTCGTAACTAATGTCTAACTTGAGTTCCCTAACGGTAAGTTTTAAAATTTAGGTCCTTAATGATAAAAAAATATCAAACTTGAGGTTTTTGTTGTGTGGTTAACCGTACAAACAATATGAGTACAAACATAGTTTTTAGATCTCCTACAAATATTTTTCTTTAGTGTATGTAATAGAAGAGTCTTCATAGAAATGTCATGTAACACAGCACCAGGTAAACATTCGAAAGGGAGGGTGGCAAATTGGCGATATTATGAAGGGCTACAATTATCTTCCATTCTTTTTTATTATTAATATTAAGTTCAAGATCATCAAGTTACTTCATAGGCCTACCCTAACAAGTAACAACAATTGAGCACAGTCTAGTCAAGGTCAGAAGTTAGCTGCCCAACAACAATTGAGCCCAAATCGAGTAATACTCAAAGTCACAATAATACTCTGTTTCTGTCATTATCTTCATACCGCATCAGGAACAACCTACACAATATATGTTATGAACTTATGAGTTATGATTGTCTGTTTCTTCATTTATCAAGTCCATGTAACAATCTTTAGTCTATAAAGTAAGCAATATGAGTGGATTAGATAGTGTAAATAGTTTAGACATTCAGATTATCCTCTTGTTCTCTCATCACTCTATTTTCTCCCAATAAACGTTCAGAAAATTCAATCAAGTCACTGTTTTATAGAGGCGTGATAGACATATATATCTGTCTGATGCCGGGCGCGGTATCGAACATACCATTCAGTACCCAATCCTCATGGTTAAGCAATGAGGCAAAAAATACTTGTGTTCTTGAACTTCATACTCCACTGTTCCGCATAGTATCAAAGCATCAAAGCAATGATCCATGAATTCGTCCCTCTTCTGATTACTTAGTTTTCTAGTAAAATCTTGTTTTATGAGTTCATTTCTTCGCCTTAGCTCGACAAAAGGGTAGTAGTAAAATGAAGTTGCGTGATCAAAGCTGCGGATGAAATTAATTTTTTTTTTTCAATTAAAAATCGTCATTGTAATGGGAGAAATGCTAGATCAACAATACTCCAGCATTTTACTTGCAGACTGTTCAACAATCAAACGAAGTCTTCACAGCTCCCTAAAAGGTTTTTGACGGTTATCGTTACGAACTAGAAGCAGTCACCAGACGTATTATCTTGCAAATACACAACAAACCCTCAAACTAGAACAAACAACAATAGGTTCCAAGGCTTCCAAATCTTGCCAATCTACAAAGCAAGTAAAGCTTCCACCTTTGCTACTGGGTCTTCGTCGTTTTTAGAGGTTGGACTTTTATTAGCCTCATCAAACATGTCATGCTTCCACTTTTCAACCCGGGTACCAGTACCATTCGGCCTATACCCTTGTCTTCCACTAAATTTCTCCCTCCCTTTGTATTTTCCATCATTATCAGCACCATTAAACCTCTCTCTGGAAGAAAAGCCAGAATTTTCTGCTCGTCCCCGGATTGAAAATGATCTCTCCCTTACATATGCTCGATCTTGTTCGTTTCTTTCCAAAGGTCGACGATCACGAGCCCTTTCTTCCCATCTTCCAGTTCTCACAGTAGAGCTAGCAGGATGGGCGACCTTACTAGGTTCTGGAGCAGCCTTCTCCACATTCTCAGACTCCCTAGGAAGTTTTTCCTCTCTAAAGGGACGTCTCTTTTTAGTCAGTGGATGTGCATCAGCCTCCGCATCATTGAATCTATCATGTCGCCAGATATGATTATCACCACCTTGACGTCGGGATTTTTCCTCCCTCTCTTTGGGATAAGAAGGTGCTGTTTTATGTGTTGTACGCTCTTCGTCTTTGGAATCTTTCCACCATCCACGTTCTGCAAAATAGAGAACATCGTGGAAAAAGCTCAGTTAATCAACAAATTTAAATGCATCACAAAAATCATGAATACCACTTAAGAAATAAAGAGTATCCAAACATCGAATTCATTGGTGTTTGGTGAGAAAAAGACAAAGATATTTTTGCCTATAAACAAAGGACAATGCTAATAGATAAGCTGTAGATCCTACTGATATCAAAACATTATCATAATGCTTACAAAAGATAACATACCAATGGAATAAGAGGAAGCAGTAAATTGCCACTTTGACACTCCCAAGTCAATAGTTTAGGCCTTCAGGGTTCATTATCGTTTTTTCTTTCCAAATTACATTTGTTTTGAAACTAAAAATAAAAATATGGAAACAAGAAGATGAAGGGCCTGTTATTCATCGTTTTTGTTTCCAGTTCTATTAAAAACTAAAAACAAAAATATTGAAATCAGAAAATGTAGTTTCTGGATTTTCATTGACAGTTCTCAAAATTGACATGTTTAGTACAAGTATGACTAATTTCAAGTTCATTATACCTCTTACATCATACTACCTCAATTCCTAAATAATAGTTACACTTACACTTTTCATGCATGCCAATGCAATACTTTGATCTTTTATATTTCTAATTATGTATTTGTAGTACATATCGAGACAAACCAAACAAGACCCCACATGACTATATTTTCTCTTAACCATAAATCACAAATGATCGTCAAATTGAAATTTGTGAATAGTGTCAAAAGTGAAAGTATAACAATTATTTAGGAACGGAGGTAGTATAACTTTTACATTCATAAAACCAAAAACTGAAAACTGTCTCAAATGGGTCAGTAATTCCATTCTTCACTTTTCTCTTATCAGTTTTCATACTTGACATGTTTCATATAAATATGACTAATTTTCAGTTCATTATACGTTTTATATCATATGACTTTTTAAATTTACAAAACCAAAAACCACAAAATGACAATGATCCCAAACAGGCCCTTAGTTTGTGATCAAACAATCTGCTTATGCTATGTCTTATGCTTATGCTTATGCTTATGCTTATGCTTATGCTTATGCTTATGCTATGTCTATATCTCTATTACATACTGTATTGGGATTTGGGCAAGTGTCCAACTTTCAGTTCCAAACAGCCAAATACATACCAAAACCCTTTGACTCCTCCCTAGATCTCTGTATTCTATTTGCTGAGTAATCAAGCCATTAGAAATAATTTCACCAAGCAAAAAGGAGAGGGAGAGAGGGATAAAATTAGATAATGATATGCCAGATTGCCAGTATCATGATTGCAGCCAAGTCAAAGTGCCACAGCATAGCTTTAACACAATGCAATGAGAATCAATTAGCATAGTGAAGCTTGAATACATGCATCTGCAAAAGCAAGCTAAATTTGAAAGGGAAATGTATCGATATTGCAACTGCAGTTAAAAGATAAACAGGAACAACAACCAAAAGTTAAGAAACAAACAGAGACAGAACGAAACGCACCAGATGTCAATCTGCGTCCAGAGCGTCTGCCATCACGGGCAGCAGTCCGACGGTCATCATGCTGTTATAAGACATGAAGAGGCAAGCCCAATATAGTTACACTCACACAGGATCACTCAAAGTCATGGACGAACCAGTATCCTGCTAGTTCAGCCCAGTAAATGGATTTGCAAACACTGAATAACCACCAAGAGGTCAAATTCAAAGATATGTCTATCTGAACAAATAGCACATTCAGAATAAGGCACACATTATGTTCTCCAAGCATATATGGTTGAATAAGGCTATAACAGGTGCAGGCACATAGTAAAAAACACATCAGTTAGAGGCGAAAGAAAACACATAATATGTATAATTACACGAAAAACTACTGAGATAAGTACACACACACATCCTCTGGACAGAACAAACCAAATGTGCTCGAAAGAACATATGAAGGCAATTTTACACAACGTTTACATTGCATCTGCTCCTGAAAACTCTCAATTTGCCTTGCTTTTGTTTCACAACAATTTCAAGTCTCTAAGTACATAAAACCTAAAAGAGATTTATGTCATCAGGCATTTGTAATTTGCCGAACACAGCATCCTTAACAGATCACCCCTCTCTATCTTAGTGAACCATAACTTCACTATGAGATACAATCATCATCGCAGACCTCAGCAGAAAGTGCAGTAAACTCATATACCATCATCATACCTTTTTATCTTCTCCCCATTCCTGCCACTCATGAGCCCTTGCTACAAAATATATATGTACTGCCTAGTTGCTTCCTCAATCACACTAATAAACATCCAATCCCTTCCTGCAGGCAGGCACACCCTAAATATGCCTTTCAAGAGAAAAATACAGCCTCCCTAACCGAAAAGAAACTAAGTTGGCAAACCAACAGATACATCCAACTTTACCTTACAACCAAGGCATTCACACAAAAGATAAAAGGAAGGTAAAAGGAGGGAACAAGGAAGAAGCCAAAAGTTAATTCCACTGTTATTGTGAACCATCAAGTTATAGTGTTCAATCCCGAGGAGCTTCTAAGATTGCAAGCATAGTTTCTCACTAAAACGAAAGGTGACTTTTATTTAGGATTCAGCAGGAGGAAAAAAGTTCCATTCCTGATGATACGGTACAGGTCATATACAGTATAATGCTAACATCAAAGAAAAACAATTGGTAAAAGGGAGAAGAATAAGGAAGGAAGATTCTTGTTGATGGTCCAATGAAGAAATCAGCCTTTCATTAATATAATAACTAGTCTAATATGCACATGATACGTGTGAAAACAAATAGAAAGTCAGATTGCGTAATTACATCTATCAAAATCGTTGTTTCTAATTAAAAAAAGGAAGTTAATAAAGTTGAGAAACTGTCTTGAGATTTGATAGAACTATCATGTAATTTGGCCTTTTTTGTTAGAATTGGTAAAGATGAGTTTGTTTTCTGTTTGAGGTTATATTTGTAATGTACGGCAGACATCAGCCCTCTCCTCTTCCCTTATATAATAGAGAGATGGAAGAAAGCAGTTCAACCTTTTCATGATGAATGGACATATGACTTCTTCACCAAACACACATGAGCGTCTAGCGTTTAGAGATATAAAGACAGTAGACAAGTGGAAAGTAAATAACCGAAAACTTGAGATAACGAAGCATAGACCATATAGATAAAAGTCATACATATATAAATGATAGCAAATGAAAAGTAGATAATAGAAGAAATAAAAATAAGTAACAAAGAAAACCTGAAAGAAAGTTTCAGAACGAGGGACTGCCGTTGGATCAGATTGATTGATTGTTTCACCTTGGCCATTAGTCTTGCCATCCAACATGTAGCTTGCATCATTAATCTCTTGCTTAGAATCAGAAGCTGGTGGAAGTTCAAGTGGTAAAGCATCTTGAAGTCGCTGTCTATGCTTTTTATCTCCCTTCTTATCTCCAATATCTGAATTGAGCCTGTTGGGACTTCTCTCAGTCGGCATCTTTCCTGTGCTATCGAACCTTTTGACTCAGAACTAATCTGACATAAAGACCAACTTGCTATAACACAACAAAAAAAAAATTCATTATGCAAGTAAAACCAGTCCAAATGTATAGGAACACTTAGCTATTCTGATGAACAATAAATTCTCAACGCACACCACCATCACCACCACCACCAGAAGGAAGAAATGCACAAATAGTTACATAAGCTATAGGCATACCAAAAGATAACCCTAATGCAAAAATGGAATGACACCAAAACATCAAACTTGTTCCCTTAACAAAGCACCCAGCTCCTATCTGCCACAGACACTAGAGAGTTAAGCAGCTTTTCCAATCAGCATAGAGGCTGTCTCCCGTGATCATCCAATAGGGACACATTAGGTCCAGCAACTTTTATTAGGATGCCACATTATCTTCTTCAACCAGTTATATAATATAAATGCAAGCCAGGTAACAACAGACGGAGACAGCAACATATATCTAAGTTCCCATTTTTGACATGTTAACTATCAAAATATTGTTACACAACACGCTGAAATCAACAAGTTCATAAAAGAGGAGCGACAAAGATACTACTACCGAGAGACTTCCTCATCTAAATTTCTTTTCCAACTCGACAATTCGATTAAGGGCCAAAGGAGTAATCTTTGAAATTATTATAGGTCTCCAATCTCCAGCCACTAATCAGCCAGCAACTTGAATACTAGTACAGAGATTGTTTCCAAAATACCTACAATGGAAACATTTCCCTGGGAAAAGGGAGGTTTATTACAGAGACACCCAAACCTAAAAATTCGGAAACAAAGTGTTTTTACGCCAAACTAAGCCCAAACATTAGTCAATCTAAACAACTTTCCGGGCACATGAAAATTATATCAATCTAATATTAACATGACGAAGTTTATCACAATATCAACCCAAAAACTAATTGAACAACAAATAATTTCTGGTAATTATAATACGACACCGTTGTCGAAACCTAATGGTATACATAAGTGCCTTTCCTTAAACCCTAGAAGCAAACAAAGTACAATAAAGGGGTAAAACATACGGGCATCAAAGAGATAATAATTCAGAACATCAACTATTAATTCCTAGTAATTTAATTAAAGTATAATCTAACTCCAAATTTCAAATGAACAATTAAACCCTCTCAAAATTACAAGCTGTGACCCAATAATCAACGAATTCAATTGATATTAAAACACAATTGAATTTAGTTGATACTTGATACAAACAAGTACATGTGGTAATTACAAGAAACTGAAAGAACTGAATAGAGAAATCAAATTTACAGATTGAGAAGTAAAACCTGAAATCACAGAAGAATTGGGAAGCTTCGTAAAGAAGATGAAGGAAGAACTGGAATCGGAATCGGCAAAAATAATGGAATTAGTGAATGAATTAGGGTTTGCGGTTCTCACTCTCTGAGTCTGAGCATGGAAATGTGGAGTAGACTGAATTTGAGGTTCAGGTGCTACGTGGTTAATGGCGTTATGACGTTATGTGAATTTAGGGTCAAAGTTGCGAAAGTTTGACTTCAAAAAGGCAAATGGGGCGAATAATAAACAACGGAGTCTAGAGAGTGTATACTCGTAGCGAAACGAGTAGAAGAAGTAAACTAAAAATTATACACGATAACATGTTTCGTAGTATATTACTCCTTCCATCTCTAAATAGAGTGTCCATTTCTT
Source organism: Beta corolliflora (assembly GCA_947648045.1). NCBI lineage: Eukaryota > Viridiplantae > Streptophyta > Magnoliopsida > Caryophyllales > Amaranthaceae > Beta > Beta corolliflora. Next base: position 508,618 of record CANSZD010000234.1, on the reverse strand, counting down.
TTGGGCATAACTATTAAGAAGAAATCATATATATGACCTTAGTTATATTAAATCATAATTAAATATCAAAGTTGATACACTTTTTATGAATTGTTTATTAAGGAGAGAGAATGTGGGCCATATGGGAAAGTGGATGATACTATAAACGTTGAAAGTAAAATAATATTTTAATTGGTGGACCCATACCAAATTTGGAAATAAAAAATCTATTTGGGACAAACATAAATGGAAATATGAGCACTCTATTTAGGGACGAAAGGAGTATAAGCTAATGTTAATGGTAGGTTTATGTATCTTAGACTTTATTTTCTTTAGTCTCACTCAAAATAACTAAGGGACACCCAAATCATTTTTCAATTGACCAACTTGCGTGACTTCCCATCAAGAATTATTGGGATACGACAATTGAAGAGGGGATCGAATGGTCTTTTTAACGGATGCTTTAAAACGTCGAGAAATAGTCCCCCAATTGTTCTCCAACATCGGAATTTTATAATTAGGACTAGGACCATCATTGATCACCATACTCTGCATATATTTGAATCGGGAGGCCTCTGAGATCATTTATGTTAGTAGAAGAACGAAATTAGCTTAATAATACTCAAAATTTCTGTTATTGACATCCACTGCATAAACACACAATACTTGATCTCTTAGTATATTAAAAGCCGATGACAATATACTCCTATCAACCTGCGTTGTTGCTTCAAGACCTCTTTAGCCACTTCCATATCTTATTTGATATCGATTAATGACTTGGCCATGGAAAAGATATTGTGCATTATTGGGAGCATCAGAAAAGAAATGCGCCCGACAAGAGTCTTCTCGGTAGCCCACAATGTACAAGTCATTTTTGTTGATCCCGGCATCAATATGCATCAATGAATGACCTCTTACTGTTGCAATATTGACAATGATGTCGTTTTGGATGCGCTTAAGTTTTGGTAGCATCCACACACCTTCATACATCTGGCATCTACTATGGCAATGCTACAGAGTTGTTGGGTAAATGTCGAGTATGATGACTTGGTCACTGACTCAAGGTTTAGTTGAAGTACTGGATTTTCTGCATATATTGTTTTTAGTTTGCCACTAATCCCAATCTAGGAAAGCATCAAGGAGAGAAGCCCTTTCATCACTGAACTAAAGAAGATGGAAAGAAAAAGAAATATTCTCTTAAGTAACCAATTCATATATGATCTGAGAACACTTTCATGGGTTTTATACACAAATACTGCTACTTTTTTTTCTTACTCATGCAGAAATTACTCTCAAATAATGCAGGAGTAGAACAGAGGTTGTGAGCATGCATGATCTTTATATTCTACCTAGTTTTTTGTCTTTTTTTTTTGACATCGTTTAAAGAAGAGAAAGAAACTTATTAAGCTACACTTTAGTTGCACCATCCACCAATTGGAAAAATTCTACAGACGATTTGATTTTCCTAGACCCATAATCATTGCTCTCAGTATTTCTCTTAACACCAATTTCTGCTACCATAAATTGTTCTTGGGTCTTTAATAGAACTCCAAACCAGTTTCCTAGCAAGAGAGATTTTAGTGGCTGATTCATAACAATATATATATACTACATATAAATAAATTTTATGTATTTGAAGAGAAGGCAATGTCAAGTTTTATACTCCCTCCGTCCCAGAAAGATATGAACACTTGTTGGGACACGTAGTTTAAGGTGATAAGTTGTGGTGTGGTTATCAAATGTTATTTTATTTAAAAAGTAGATGTGATAGGAGTTGGTGGGGTATTTTTTTATTAGAGGAGAGAGAAAGTTGGATAACTTTTTATTGATAAAAGGTAGAGTGTGGGCCAAAAATGTGTAAAAGAAATAATATATTAATAGTGGGACCATGCCAAGAATGGAAGTGTTCAAACTAATTTGGGACAAACATAAAAGGAAAGTGTTCAGACTATTCTGGGACGGAGGTAGTATTACCTAAATTTTTGTTTTTAGCATAAGAATCTAAAACATCTAATGAACTTAATATACTTGACAATGTAGCTCCACCGTCCACAACTACTAATTCTAATACTAGTCATTTCATGAATTAATCAACTCAAAAAATCCTCACTTTTTACATCTATATTATAAATAAATTACATTCTCTGTCAAATACAATTTTACTCACAAAACTTACACCGAATATCTTTTTTTTTTTTTTTCATTTTGGGGTAAAATGTGAGTATTAATTGTTGGAAGTTCAACAATGCTCAAAGTAAGAGTATCACATGGAAGAAATAACAAGTGTCTCCTTTGTTTATATAGGGAAGTACATTACAATATCTTGTTAGATAATGGGTTAAAAGGATTGGTAACCACACACGCGCGCGCGTCGGCCGGGTCGGGCTAGGGCTCGTGGCGAGCGAGGCGCGGGCGGTGCTGTGAGTATGTGGTCCTTTTTGGACCCCAATCAGTTTTGACTTGTCGCTAATTGCAAGAATCATGTTTTGCCGTTATTAGCGTGATTCTTAGCCGTTACATACGAGATTTCTGCCTTGATTACTACCCTTATTTTTAGCCTTTTCGTTTTTCATTGATTTGTTCATCTTATAAAATCCGGTTCTTCCCATCAGTTATCATACATAGAAAAAACCTAAATACACTCTTAAAAACCTTTTTCTATCTGATATTGGGCAACGTTCTGATCTCCAACCGTGGCTTGTGAGTGCACACAAACTATGATGTTTTGCTAATCCAGGAGGGCAATCGCGGTAGTGGTTCTACTTGCACCGGGGTAGCGCGAAATCGTCTTTTTGGACAGTGATTCTCCTACGTCGCATCGATATTATTTTCATCCTCATTTTGTAATGTCGTTCTTTTTGAGATCGTCTAATCAATCTCTTAATAGGGAACACCAAACTGACGGAGACTAGCCAGCACTGATGTAACACACTAAAACAAGCTAGCAGCACCGACACCGACATCAACAATTCTACATGTCCAGCAGATCAACACTTCAACATGAATCTCGGATACTCCTCCTCTCACAAACTCTCATGAAGGCTTTTTTTCCTCTTTATTTCAATCTTATCCCTCAAACTCTTATAAAGGTTGATTATTCTTTTTTTTTCTTTTTTGGTTCAGTCTCCCCTGTCACAAAATCTCATGGATGCTTTTTATTTTTTCAATTTCACATATCACTAACTCTTGTAATGATTTTTGGTTCAATCTACCTTCTCATGAACTCTCATGATTAACGTCCTTAGCATCTCTTTAAGCTCTTGGTACCATGCATGTTTAAATTGAATCATTATAACAACTTTAAACATAGCTCCAAGTACTAGACTTCTGTTATCACAATAATATAATAAACATAACTCCTAGTACTAGATTTCTATTATCACAATTCACAATTATATAATACTAACATTCGTTTCTAAATAAGTGCAATCGTTTCCCCTCAAAAAAAATTGCAACCGTTTGACTTTCACGCTTGCCAATGCACAACTTTGACCATTAATATATCTAATTATGTATTTGTAAAAGTTATAAAAGTTGATATTATGAAAAATATTCATTGAAATAAATCCAAGAACATTTTATGTGATCATTTTTAGTTTTTATATATTAGTAAAAGAATATGGTCAAAGTGAGGTATGTGAATAATGCAATATTCAAAGTGTTACACATATTAAGAAACAGAGGAGGTATATGATATTCAATCAACTAGGATAATGTAAACTTATCCTCAACAACAACAAATTTTTCATTAGGTGATTCAATTTTCAGCACTTACTTTCTAAATATTTTTTTGGTTAATAATACATAATTATAAAGTAACAACTCATGTCTTGAGGTGAGATAGCAAAAAAATTATCTTAGAGTAAACAAAAAAAAAACCTTACAAGCAATAATGTACGCCTTGTAGGCACTAAATATTGTGACATCCAATAAGAATCTGTACATAATAGCGAAAAGAGTAGAAGAAGTAAACTAAAATTATACAGGACAACATGTTTCATATATTATAAGCTAATGTTAATAGTAGGATTATGTATCTCATACTTCATTTTCTTTAGTCTCACTCAAAATAACAAAGGACACCCAAATCATTTTTCAATTGACCAACTTGGGTGACTTCCCATCTAGAATTATTGGGATACGACAATTGAAGAGGGGATCGAATGATCTTTTTAACGGATGCTTTAAAACGTCGAGAAATAGTCTTCCAATTGTTCTCCAACACTGGAATTTTATAAATAGGACTAGGACCATCATTGATCACCATGCTCTGCACATATTTGAAGCGGTCGGCCTCTGAGATCATTTGTGTTAGTAGAAGAACGAAATTAGCTTGCTAATAGTCATAATTTATGTTATTGACATCCAATGAATAAACACGCAATACCTGATCTCTTAGTATATTAAAAGCCGGTGACAATATACTCCTATCAACCAGCGTTGTTGCTTCAAGACCTCTTTAGCCACTTCCATATCTTATTTGATATCGATTAGTGACTTGGCCATGGAAAAGATATTGTGCATTCTCGGGAGCATCAGAAAAGAATTGTGCCCGACAAGAGTCTTCTCGGTAGCCCACAATGTACAAGTCATTTTTGTTGATCCCGGCATCAATATGCATCAATGAACGACCTCTTACTCTGGCAATATTGACAATGATGTCGTTTTGGATGTGTTGGGTTTTGGTAGCATCCACACACCTTCATACATCTGCCATCTACTATGGCAATGTTACAGAGCTGTTGGGTAAATCTCGAGTATGATGACTTGGTCACTGACTCAAGGTTTAGTTGAAGTACTGGGTTTTCTGCATATATTGTTTTTAGTTTGACACTAATCCCAATTAAGAAAAGCATCAAGGAGAGAAGCCCTTTCATCACTGAACTAAAGAAGATGAAAAGAAAAAGAAATATTCTCTTAAGTAAAAATGGTTGCAATTCATATATGATCTGAGAACACTTTCATGGGTTTTATACACAAATATTGCTACTTTTTTTTTTCTTACTCATGCAGAAATTACTCTCAAATAATGCAGGAGTAGAAAAGAGGTTGTGAGCATGCATGATCTTTATATTCTACCTAGATTTTTGTCTTATTTTGACATCATTTAAAGAAGAGAAAGAAACTTATTAAGCTACACTTTAGTTGCACCATCCACCAATTGGAAAAATTCTACAGACGATTTGGTTTTGCTGGACCCATAATCTTTGCTCTCAGTATTTCTCTTAGCACCAATTTCTGCTACCATAAATTGTTCTTGGGTCTTTAATAGAACTCCAAACCAATTTCCTAACAAGAGAGATTTTAATGGCAGATTCATAACAATATATATATATATATATATATATATATATATATATATATATATATATATATATATATATATATATAGTAAATTTTATGTATTTGATAAGAATGCAATGTCAAGTTTTATATTACCAAAATTTATGTTTTTAGCATTAGAATCTAAAACATCTAATGAACTTAATATACTTGACAATGTAGCTCCACCGTCCACGACTACTAATTCTGATACTAGTCATTTCATGAATTAATCAACTCAAAAAATCCTCACTTTTTACATCTATATTATAAATAAATTACATTCTCTGTCTAATACTATTTTGCCCACAAAACTTACACCAAATATCTTTTTTTTATTTCATTTTGGGGTAAAATGTGAGTATTAATTGTTGGAAGTTCAACAATGCTCAAAGTAAGAGTATCACATGGAAAAAATAACAAGTGTCTCCTTTGTTTATATAGGGAGGTGCATTAGAACATCTTGTTTGACAATGGGCTAAAAGGATTGGTAACCACACACGCGCGCGCCCCGCCTGGGCCGGGCTAGGGCTCGTGTCGAGCGAGGCACGGGCGGTGCTGTGGGTATGTGTTCCTTTTTTGACCCCAATCAGTTTTGACTTGTCGCTAATTGCAAGAATCGTGTTTTGCCGTTATTAGCGTGATTCTTAGCCGTTACATACGAGAATTCTGCCTTGATTACTTCCCTTATTTTTAACCTTTCCGTTTTTCATTGATTTGTTCATCTTACAAAATTCGGTTCTTCCCATCAGTTATCATACACAAAAAAATCCTAAATACACTCTTAAGAACCTTTTTCTATCTGATATTGGGCAACGTTCTGATCTCGAACCGTGGCTTGTGAGTGCACACAAACTATGATGTTGTACTAATCCCCGAGGGCAATCGCGGTGGTTCTACTTGCACCGGGGTAGCGGAAAATCGTCTTTTAGGAAAGTGGTTCTCCCACGTCGCATCGATATTATTTTCATCCTCATTCTGTAAGTTTATTTATCATTTTGCAACATTAATATCAACTGAAACACTAGAACATTACAAAGTATAATACTCGTATCATGTAGAGATGGCAATGGATAATGGACCCGACCCGAATCCTTGGATCCAGAGTCGTGTTTTAGGATCTGGATCCCAAAATTTTGGACCTGTTGGATCCATGTCGGATTCGGGTCCTATGGTCAAAAGGCGACTCCGGATCCAGATCCAGTCTCAGGACCCGACCCAAATCCATAGATTCGTTTTTTATTATAATAATAAAACTTCGGGCCATATGTAACCTATGTAACATTTTGTTGGCCAAAAAAACCCTAAAATGATTCCCTGATCCCCCTTGTAGGCGTGTTTTTATTTCGCCTATGCGGTGTGAGCGCGTATTATATTTGACTACCCTACTGTTAAAGTTTTATTGAAAGTTGTTTTGAAGTCGCCAACAATTCTTTTTAGGAAGAATCATAAACCTAATTGGATGTGGGAAAATCGTAGGGAAAAATTATCCAATGTAGATTTTCCCGTCCTAACTCCATAGATGGTCAAAATGAACCAAAGATTGAGTTCGGGGGTGAGGGTACGAATATGGTCATAATGAACCACATTCGCCCATGGTTGGCCTCTATAAAATATCGATTCATTACAAAATTTATGCCAAAGAATAATCAAATAATGTTTTATACACCCTAAAAATATTTAGTCTAAATTGGTTCAGGAAACACATAAAAAGACTAATTTTTAGTGACATGTTATTAGGCAATCACTATTACAGGGAACCTAGCAGGTTGTTCAAATTAATCTGATTAATGTTAGAACAATTCTTTAGGTCTTTATTAGCAATAATAACATGTGGGTGATAAAAATATTAATGCTGGACAATCATAAAATATGCATAGAATAATCAGGCAAGCATATAATATACAAAGGCATGAATAAATATAATATAAATATAAAATAAAGTATAGAAAAGAGGTTAGAATATACAGTAGAGCGATTTTACATTAAAGATCTACATTAGGAAAGAAAACTGTTAGTAACTTCAATATAAAAATAATTTATTCAAGGACCCTCAGGATTATACCGTGGCTTGGGTCTGCGAGATTGACAACCTTTGGGACGAGCAATTGTGAAGCCTGAAAATCTGAATGTCTGAAAGTATGTGAATTGAATGTATTTTGTGTTTGAAAGTATGAGTTTCGTAGGGAGATTTTGTAATTTGTAGGGAGATTCGTAAAGTATTCGTTGAGTTCGAAGTGTGTTAATGTGAGAAATCCGTCCTCTAATCTGTACAGTGTATGGCACAGTGTGTGGCACAGTGCCACGTGTCAGGAAAAGCTGCGCCTGACGCAGCAAGGTGCGCCAGGCGCAAGGCTGTGCGCCATGCACACGGTGGTGTGCCAGATGCACCAACCTAGCTTTTGACACTTTTGCCAGCCTTTTTTAAAACGCGTTTTAAAAGATTTTCTTTTATCCTTTAATTCCGGAAATCTGATTTTACGGGATAAAATCTGATTTTATCTTATAAATAATATCTTTTGAAAATATTTATCTATTAAAATAAATCAATTATTATTAAATAATTAATTGGGCTTTTAAAGAATTGGGTTCAAAATATAATTAATTATCATGAATAATTAATTGGGCTTTAAAATAGGACTTTAACACTTTTCGAAATGGTTTTGAATGGCTTTTCAGACTGCTCTGCCCTTGGGTCGGACCAATTAAGACCACGGTATGTTTAATCATCTGATCCTTAAATGGGGAGACACGATTATGTGTCTACACCCCTTCTGTCTCTCTCAGTCCTCCCCTTCTCCCCTTCTGTCTCTCCCCTCTCCATATCATCTGCGACGCTTATAAAGTTGCGCCGCTCACAAACCTACGCCGCCCAAGAACCTGCGCCGCCCAAGAACCTGCGCCGCCCACATCCTTGCGTCGCCCAGTAACTTGCGTCGCCAAGCAGATTGCGCTGCCCACCAACCTGCTCCGCCCACCAACTCGCGTTGCCCAACAGCCCCAGCGTTCAATATCTTTGCTGAACCAACGAGGGTTGTTGGAGGAACAACCACCACACATCGAGGAGAGGTTTTGAATGAAGAGCCAAAAAACAGAGGAAAGAGAGAATTAGGCCTGAAGTTTGTCAATTATTTAGAGGGTTGAATTTTTTTGGGGTTTTCAGATTCCTGTATTATGAGTTCCAGGGTTTCATTGTGTCAATTTGTTATCAGTCGTGGAAGTCATAATATCTAAGGTTGCTATTTGTGAATTTGCTAAGTTCATGTAATTTATTTAATGCTGAATTTGTTGATTTCAATTTATTATAAAGTTGCAGAATCTAGTTGCAAATTTGTGGTAAAATGGATGAATTTAGTTGCGAAATTAAATTTATAGGAAAAAGTAGACAATATAGTAAAAATCATAAACAGATCCGTTTTGGACCTGGATCCATATGATATGTCAGATCTAGATCCGGGTCTAACTTTTTCAAACCCGCTGGATCTGGGTCGGATCTAGATCCACTGTCTGAAAACGGATCTAGATCTGGGTCAATCTGGACCCGTTACAGATCTCACCCGTTGTCATCCCTAGTATCATGTAACATTGTAACCTCAAATCTCCTAAATTGGTTACATTGTTTCTTTTAGACTTGAGCGAATAACATCTTTAGCTATTATTATCTTTAATACAAAATATATCATAATAAAATGAATCTAGCAACGTTTTTTTGACCATCCCATAGAAAAGCTTCTATTTGATAATATATGAAAGAGGGATAAAATAGAGGACAACACTTACCACTCAAACTCCAACCCTGGCCCCTTATTCATTTTATATATTTATCTTAGGGATAGCACCAGCGTTGAATCGCACTTCTTGGGGTAACTGGATTAGTCCCCATATTTCTTCTAGGAAATCTGCTAATTGTTCCAAAGCAATCAAAAATAGATTCTTCAGCGAGAAGAAATTTAGTTCTGATGTTATCAATGAAAATATGATCAAAGTTGATGAACATGATATGACTATGAACATGATTTGGTTACTGACTCAAGGTTCAGTTGAAATACTAGTTATGTTTTGTGCATATATTAGTTTTAGTATGATACCAATCCAAATTAATAAAAGCATCATGGGGATCCCTTTATTCATCTTGTCAGCACTTAATAGTGTCTCGTAAGAACTATGAACTAAGAAGATGTAAAAAAAAGAAGATATTCTCTAATTAGTAAAAATGATCCTTGCAATTCATATATGATTTTATGTGTACAAATCTGGGATTTTAGGGGTTTTTCACGATTGCAACAACACTTAAAGCATTGTTTTCGATGAACATATATTTTATAATGTTCTTCTTATTGCATGAAGAAATTGTCCCCCAATTGTTCTTCGACACCAAAAGTTCGTAATTAGGAACAGGACCATAAGTGGCAATTGACATCATACTCTACACATATTTAAACGGTCGGCCCCTAAAATCATTTTTGTGTTAGTAGAAGACCAAAGTTAGCTTGGTATTAGTCAAAATTTCTGTTATTAACATCCAATGCATATACATGCAAGAGCCAACCTCTTAGATTATGAAAAGTGACTATGCACTCCTATCAACCTAACTGTTGCTTATAAGAGTGTAAATTTGATAGATTGGATTAGACTTTGCCAAGTCGAAATCCAGTCGCAAGATTCTTTGACTCAACAAATTGAGTCCAATCCAGTCTAAAGTTTTCACAAGTCTAGTTAATATAATTCTGTCCAATGTTTTTTTTAATATGATATTTTATTTTTCCTCTTTGGTCCATATTTTCATAAAAGAAACATATAGAAATCTACCGTTGTTCATATACTTATATATTATTATGTATATTAAATATAGGATAAATTTCATGGAACTACCTTTTATAACAAAAAAATTTCAAAAAACTACCTTATAATTTTTTTTTTCAAAAAACTACCTTATTAAACAAAACCCGTTTCAAACGACCACCAATTGACAACATCCATTAATTTTGACCGTTAACCGCTCCTTTGACCATCACATGTTGGTCACGTGAGTTTATTAAAACTCACGTGAGTCATGATCTTAGATTTGTATTGGATTATTTTAGCGTTGAAATTTAGTTCTTGTTAGTTTTAATGAACTCACGTGACCATCATGTGATGGTCAAAGGAGAGATTAACGGTCAAAATTAACGGATGTCGTCAATTGGTGGTTGTTTGAAACGAGTTTTGTTTTTATACGGTAGTTTTTTGAGAAAAAAAATTATAAGGTAGTTTTTTGAAATTTTTTTGTTATTTAAGGTAGTTGCATGAAATTTATCCTTAAATATATACATATGATATGTATATATACAAAATGAAAGTTTGGATTGGATTGGTTTTATAATGATTGAGTCCAAATTCAGTCGGAAATTTTTTGGACTTGAAAACTTTAGTCCAATCATGCTCGAAATTTTTTTATCTTAAGTGGTGATCCAGCCCAATCTAATCCACTTTTTATCTTATGTTTTCTTTTCCTCTTTGGGCCATATGTCCGAATTTTTTCGTACTTGAAAATTTGAGTTCTGATCCAGTCCAATCCGACAGTTTGGACTGGAGTGGGATTGGAATTTGGACATTTCTTAGTTTTCTTGTAGCTAGTTTCTTCAAGAATTCTTTAACCATTTCCATATCTTATTTGATATCGATTGGTGTGTTGTCCATGGAAAAGATATTGTGCATTATCTGGAGCATCAAAAAATAAATGTAATCCATACACCTTTATACATCTTTCCGTCTACTACAGCAATGCTACACAACTATATGCTGTTGTATTAATCTGGAGTATGATGATTTGGTTACCAACTCAAGGTTCAGTTGAAATCCTAGCTAGTTTTTGGTGCATATATTAGTTTTAGTATGACACCAATCCAAATTAATGAAAGCATCATGGGGATCCATTTATTCATCTTGTCAGCACTCAATAGTGTCTCATGAGAACTATGAACTAAAAAGATGTAAAAAAGAAGAAAATATTCTCTAATTAGTAAAAATGATCCTTGCAATTCATATATGATTTTATGTGTACGAATTTGGGTCTTTAGGGGTTTTTCATGATTGCAACAACACTTACAGCATTTTTTTTATGAACACATATTTTTTACTATTCTTCTTATTGCATGTAGAAATTGTCCTCCAATTGTTCTCCAACACCAAAAGTTCATAATTAGGGACAGGACCATCATTGGCAATTGACATCATGCTCTACACATATTTGAATGGGGCGGCTTCTAAAATCATTTGTGTTAGTAGAAGATCAAAATTAGCTTGGTATTGATCAAAATTTCTGTTATTGACATCCGATGCATATACATGGAAGAGCTAAACTCTTAGATTATGAGAAGTGACTACACTCCTATCAACCTAACTGTTGCTTATAGGAGTGTAAATTAGGTAAACTGGATTAGACTTTGCCAAGTCCAAATCCAGTCGGAATATTCTTGGACTAAAAAATTGAGTCACTTAGTGCTGATTGTTGAAGGAAACATAAGGCTTTTGCATCTTTCTTCTTAGTTTCCTTTAACTTTTGGTTGTCTGCTTCTTTCTCATCAAACCCATCCTCAACAAGCTCCCATAAATCTTGAGACTTGAAAAGGGTTTTCATTTTCATGGACCAAAACTCATATTTTCCCCAATCAAAAATAGGAACTAAAGGTTGGGCACTCGAGGAGGCTCCATTAGCTGCCATAATTTTCACTTAATTTTATGGTAGTTTCCTCATTGTGTTTCGCTCAACAGAAAATTTCGATGAAATGTAACAGGTGGTGCATTGCACTCTGTTCTCTTTTTTCTCAATCTAACTTTACTCTTTTTCTTGCCCATGTATATGAACCTAGTTACCTTAGTTGAGAAAGGAAAAGGAGTTGTGGTACTTTTGGGAGTTTTCCTTCCCAAAAGGAGCTCTGATACCAAGATGAAGTTATATATTAGGAAAAAACCTTGCTGCATTAATTAATGAAAGGTAATAGCCTTAAATAGGTTTTACATCCTAGCAAACAAAGCAAACAAAGTTGGGAACATGGACCCACGTTCTAAACAATGAAAGAGAAAAACTAAACTCATGCCATTAAATCCTAATTGACCACAGCACATTTATTCCTAAAATAATGTAAAGTCTAACATAAACTTTGAAGCATAACTAGTTTATCCAACATATAGGGGATATAAAATTATGTAGTTAGCAAAACCACCAGGAAAAGTTAAACCATCTTATATTATGTCGCATGGGATCTTTATATTTCCTTGTTTAATTCGTTTGTTTCTCATTTTCCATATTTTTCTTCTTTTTTTCCAAAATTTTGTCGGTTCAGCTGAAAACACTAAACCCATGCAGGATCCGCCACCGATTCTTATCTAACCTCTTATCATACAACAATTCACCAGAAATGTCGTCCTTTTTGAGATCGTCAGATCAATATCTCAATAGGGAGCACCAAACCGACGGAGACTAGCTAGCACTGATGTAACACACTTAAACAAGCTAGCAGCACCGACACCGACATCAACAGTTCTACATGTCCATCACATCAACACTTCAACATGAATCTCGGGTACTCCTCCTCTCACAAACTCTCATGAAGGCTTTTTTTCCTCTTTATTTCAATCTCATCCCTCAAACTCTTATAAAGGTTGATTATTCTTTTTTTTTTCTTTTCTTTTCTTTTTTGGTTCAGTCTCCCCTGTCACAAAATCTCATGGATGCTTTTTATTTTTTCAATTTCACATCTCACAAACTCTTGTAAAGATTTTTGGTTCAATCTACCTTCTCACGAACTCTCATGATTAACGTCCTTAGCATCTCTTTAAGCTCTTGCTACCATGCATGTTTAAATTCAATCATTATAACAACTTTAAACATAGCTCCAAGTACTAGACTTCTGTTATCACAATAATATAATAAACATAACTCCTAGTACTAGATTTCTATTATCACAATTCACAATAATATAATACAAACATTCGTTTCTAAATAAGTGCAACCGTTTCCCCTCAAAAAAAGTGCAATCGTTTGACTTTCACGCTTGCCAATGCACAACTTTGACTATTAATATATCTAATTATGTATTTGTAAAAGTTATAAAAGTTGATATTATGAAAATATTCATTGAAACAAATCCAAGAACATTTTATGTGATTATTTTTAGTTTTTATTTATTAGTAAAAGAATATGGTCAAAGTGAGGTATGTGAATAATGCAATAGTCAAAGTGTTACACACATTAAGAAACAGAGGAGGTACATGATATTCAATCAACTAGGATAATGTAAACTTATCCTCAACAACAACAAATTTTTCATCGGGTGATTCAATTTTCAACACTTACTTTTCTATTTTTTTTGTTAATAATACATAATTATAAAGTATCAACTCATGTCTTGAGGTGAGATAGCAAAAAAATTATCTTAGAGTAAAAAAAAAATTAAACCTTACAAGTAATAATGTACGCTCTGTAGGCACTAAATATTGTGACATCCTATAAGAATCTATACATAATAGCGAAAAGAGTAGAAGAAGTAAAATGAAATTATACAGGACAACATGTTTCATACTATAAGCTAATGTTGATGGTAGGTTTATGTATCTCATACTTCATTTTCTTTAGTCTCACTCAAAATAACTAATGACACCCAAATCATTTTTCAATTGACCAACTTGGGTGACTTCCCATCTAGAATTATTGGGATACGACAATTGAAGAGGGGATCGAATGATCTTTTTTAACGGATGTGTTAAAACGTCGAGAAATAGTCCTCCAATTGTTCTCCAACACTGAAATTTTAATTTATAAATAGGACTAGGACCATCATTTATCACCATGCTCTACACATATTTGAAGCGGTCGGCCTCTGAGATCATTTGTGTTAGTAGAAGAACGAAATTAGCTTGCAAATAGTCAAAATTTCTGTTATTGGCATCCAATGCATAAACACGCAATACCTGATCTCTTAGTATATTAAACACGCAATATCTGATCGAATGATCTTTTTAACGGATGCTTTAAAATGTCGAGAAATAGTCCCCCAATTGTTCTCCAACACTAGAATTTTATATATAGGACTAGGAACATCATTGATCACCATGCTATGCACATATTTGAAGCGGTCGGCCTTTGAGATCATTTGTGTTAGTAGAAGAACGAAATTAGCTTGCTAATAGTCAAAATTTCTGTTATTGACATTCCATGCATAAACATGCAATACCTGATCTCTTAGTATATTAAAAGCCGGTGACAATATACTCCTATCAACCTGCGTTGTTGCTTCAAGACCTCCTTAGCCACTTCCATTTCTTATTTGATATCGATTAGTGACTTGGCCATGGAAAAGATATTGTGCATTCTCGGGAGCATCAGAAAAGAAATGCGCCCGACCAGAGTCTTCTCGTTAGCCCACAATGTACAAGTCATTTTTGTTGATCCCGACATCAATATGGATCAATTAATTACCTCTTACTATTGCAATATTAACAATGATGGAGTTTTGGATATGGTTGGGTTTTGGTAGCATCCACACACCTTCATATATCTTGCCATGTACTATGGCAATGCTACAGAGGTGTTGGATAATTCTCGAGTATGATGACTTGGTCACTGACTCAAGGTTTAGTTGAAGTACTGGGTTTTCTGCAGATATTGTTTTTAGTTTGACACTAATCCGAATTAAGGAAAGCATCAAGGAGAGAAGCCCTGTCATCACTGAACTAAAGAAGATGAAAATAAAAAGAAGATATTCTCTTAAGTAAAATTGGTCAGTGCAACTGTGCAATTCATATATGATCTGAGAACACTTTCATGGGTTTTATACACAAATATTATATTGCTTCTTTTTTTCTTACTCATGCAGAAATGACTCTCGATCAAATAATGCAGGAGTAGAACAAAGGTTGTGAGCATGCATGATCTTTATATTCTACCTAGTTTTTTTTGTCTTTTTTTGACATTGTTTAAATAAGAGAATGAAACTTATTAAATTTTACATTAGTTGCACCATCCACCAATTGAAAAAATTTTACAGATGATTTGGTTTTGCTGGACCAATAATCCTTGCTCTCAGTATTTCTCTTAGCACCAATTTTTACAACCATAAATCGTTCCTGGGTCTTTAATAGAACTCCAAACCAGTTTCCTAACAAGAGAGATTTTAGTGGCAGATTCATATAAGTAAATTTTATGTATTTGAAGAGAAGGCAATATCAAGTTTTATATTACCAAATTTTTTATTTTTAGCAAAAGAATCTAAAACATCCAAGTTCATGCGAGGATCAAATGAGCTTAATATACTTGACAATGTAGCTCCACCGTCCACATCTACTAATTCTAATACTTGTCATTTCATGAATGAACTCAAAAAATCCTCACTTTGTTCATCTATATTATAAATAAATTACTTTCTCTGTCTAATACTATTTTACCCACAAAATTCACACCACATAACTTTTTTTTTCATTTTGAGGTTAAAATGTGAGTATTAATATCAACTGAAACACTGGAACATTACAAAATATAATACTCGTATCATGTAACATTATAACCTCGTTAATGACAATCCCATAGAAAAGCTTCTATTTTATAATATATAAAAGGGGGCTAAAAAAGCTTCTATTTCATATACTTATATATTCACATAATATATATTATATTATATTATATGTATATATATATATATTCAATATATATTATATATATTAAATATATTCACATAATATATATATATATATATATATATATATGTGCAAAACAAAAGTTCAGATTGGATTGGTTTTATAATGATTGAGTCCCAATTCAGTCGAAATTTTTGTACTTGAAAATTTGAGTTCTGATCCAGTCCATTCCGACAGTTTGGACTAGAGTGGGACTGGAATTTGGATGTTTCCCAGTTTTCTTGCCGTCCTAGATCCTTCAAGAATTCTTTAACCATTTCCATATCTTATTTGATATTGATTGGTGTGTTGTCCATAACAAAGATATTGTGCATTATCCGGAGCATCAGAAAATAAATGTGCCCAATAATAAGAGTCCTCCAGATACTCTACAAACATACAAGTCATTTTGTTAATGTCGACATCAACATGGATCGATGCATCTTCTCTTAATGTTGCAATGTTAACAATAATAATGTAGCTTGTGAAGTGGTTGGATTTTGTTATAGCCGGCAAAATAGACTCGTACCCGTTGACCCGAACATAAATAACCGACCCGAGACCCGTTTTCCACCCGAAAATAATGACCCGAAATAACCCGACCCGAAAGTAAATAGACCCGAATATAACCCGAACCCGGATCCACCCGATCTGGAAGTGACCCGACCCGAAATTGACCCGATAATGATGACCAGAACCGACCCGACCCAACCCGAAAAGTTGTTATATTAGTTATTTTTTAAACAAATTTAAGGAAAAAAATTATCATGAAATACTATATATGACTTTGTCACCTCCCATTTATTATTTCACTTAGTTTTATTAGTCTTATATGTGTTTTTTTATTTGCTAGATTAAAAACCCGATTTAACCCAAACCGTCCTAACCCGACTCCATTTAACCCGACCCGATGGGACCCGAAAGTTAATGGACCCGAGAGTGACCCGTACTCGAACGGACCCGCCCCGAATGCAACCCGAACACATAGTCGACCCGATTATGACCCGACCCATAATTACCCGACCCGTACCTGTACCCGACCCGTATGACCCGTTTGCCACCTCCTGATTTTGTAACATCCATACACCTTTATACATCTTTCCGTCTACTACAGCAATGCTACACAACCATTTGCTGTTGTATTAATTTAGAGTATGATGATTTGGTTACCAACTCAAAGTTCAGTTGAAGCCCTAACTAGGTTTTGGTGCATATATTTGTTTTACTATGACACCAATCCAAATTAATGAAAGCATCATGGGGTCCCTTTATTCATCGTGTCAGCACTTAATAGTGTCTTATGAGAATTATGGACTAAAAAGATGTAAACAAGAAGAAGATATTCTCTAATTAGTAAAAATGATCCTTGCAATTCATATATGATTTTATGTGTATGAATTTGGGTCTTTATGAGTTTTTCATGATTGCAATAACACTTAGAGCATGTTTTGGAACATATATTTTATACTATTCTTCTTATTGCATGTAGAAATCATCCTCCAATTCTTCTCCAACTCCAAAAATTCGTAATTAGGACCAGGACCAACCATCGTTTGCAATTGACATCATGCTCTGCACATATCTGTTATTGACATCCAATGCATATACCTACAAGAGCTAACCTCTTAGATTATGAAAATAAAGTGACTATACACTCCTATCAACCTAATTTTTGCTTATAGGAGTGTAAATTAGATAGACTGGATTAGACTTTGCTAAGCCCAAATCCAGTCGGAAGATTCTTGGACTCAAAAAATTTGAGTCCAATCCAATCAAAATTTTTCACAAGTCTAGTCGATATAATTCGGTGCAAAGTTTTTTTAAGTGCATTTCTAGTCCAATCTAATCCAACATTTAATATGATGTTTACTTTTTCCTCTTTGTTCCATATTTTCATAAAGGGAAACATATAGAAATCTACTGTTATATATATATATATATATATATATACTTCCTCCATTTCATAATATTTGCAACACTCCATTTAGGGGTGTTTCAAAATAAATACAACACTTTTTTTTCTTTCCTTATTTGGTAAATTTTGAGGGGTGAAAAGACAATATTACCCTTACTTTATAAAATTAGTTTTGATTACCTAAACTAATCTAAAACCATTAAATCAATTTCAACCTCCACCCATCTAACTTCCATCCACCATGTCCCTCCCAACTTCTTCTCTTCTTCCACAACCACAACCCACAACCCAACTTCCACAACCAACCACCACGACCACCAGCCACCACCCTCCCTCTCTCCCTTGCCAACCACCAGCCAACCATCCTCCTCCCTCTCTCCTTCAGCGACCAATCGCGACCCCACCACCGTCTTCATCTTCACCCCACCACCCCCACCACCCCCACCACGAAAACCTAACCATTGTCTCCTCGTCGTCGTCGCTACTTTCCACGACTAGGGGTGCTAATCGAGTTGAGCAGCTCGCGAGCAGTTCGTGATCGACTCGGCCAATACTCGGTCAACGCTCGACTCGAATTTGCTCGACTCGAGTTCGTGATCGACTCGAGACCTTAACGAGTCGAGTTGAGCAAGCTCCAACTCGACTCGATAAGCTCGCGAGCAACTTGTTAAAATTTTTTATATAAATTGTTGAAATCAGAATGAAAAAATATACTTAAAAAGAAAGTAAGGTAAATAAGTTGGAAAGGGGGAGGGAGAAACAATGCATAAAACTTATCCCACATTGGTAGAAAGACAAAAAATCAAAGCCTATTTTACTTTATAAAAAGATGATGGCTTAAACAAAAGTTCCACATTGGTTGAAAACTAAAAACCAAAGCTTCTTTTCTTTGTAAAAGGGAAGGATGACACTTGAGAGTTTGGGTTGAGCTTGATGGGCTTGTGTTGGGTTGAGCCTAATGTGCCCAAGTCGAGTCGAGCTTAACGAGTTCGAGTTGATCAGTCGAGCCGAGTCGAGCTTAACGAGCTCGAGTCGAGTACTCGAGTCGAGTCGAGCATTAATTATTCTTATCGAGCACGAGTTGAGCTAGGAAATTTTGTGCCGACGAGTTTCGAGTCGAGTCGAGCACGAGTCGGTCGATTTTCGAGTCGAGTCGAGCAAACCCCAGCTCGCGATCGACTTGCTCGATTATCACCCCTATCCATGACGACGCCGAAATCGTCGAATTTGTTCCCCGACGACGGCGATTCTTCTTTCGAAAACCCTAGATTTCTGAGCTTGTCTGTAGCTGCTGAAACGGTGACGTTTGGTGATTCTGGTGTAGTTGGAACGGAGCAAATGGGATTTCGATGATGTTAGGGTTAGAGAGATCATCCGAGGAGGATAATTCGGGCCAAACGAAGTCGTCGTTGCAGCATGGTCGAAGACGAACGAAGAACAATACGATCGATCTCCTCCTTTCTCTCTCCTTTGTTCTCCTTCTTTCTCTCTCCTTCGATCTCCTTCTTCTTCATCGTCTTCATCTTCATCGATCTCCTTTGTTGTTGGTTAGATCTGTTTATAATTTGGTTAGATTTGTCTATAATTTGGTTAGGTCAAATCTTTTTTTTTTTGAATTTGCTCACATAGAAGATGAAGATGGGGAAGATGAAGATCTTGGTGAATTTTTGTGAATTTTCGTGAAATGGAAGATGGTGGTGGCGGGGTGGTTGTGCTAGTGGTTCTGATGGTGGTGGCGGGATGGTTATGGTGGTGGTGTTGGTGGGGGTGGTTGTGCTAGTGGTTCTGATGGTGGTGGCGGGATGGTTATGGTGGTGGTGTTGGTGGGGGTGGTTGTGCTAGTGGTTCTGATGGTGGTGGCGGGACGGCTATGGTGGTGGTGTTGGCGGGGTGGTTGTGGCGGTGGTGTTGGCAAGGTGGTTAGCGGCGGTGGTGTTGGCGGGGTGGTTCTA
This sequence comes from Beta corolliflora, assembly GCA_947648045.1. NCBI lineage: Eukaryota > Viridiplantae > Streptophyta > Magnoliopsida > Caryophyllales > Amaranthaceae > Beta > Beta corolliflora. The sequence continues at coordinate 488,797 of CANSZD010000234.1, read as the reverse complement.
GTGGTGATGTTGGCGGGGTGGTGGCGGCTGGCGGTGGTAGGGTGGTGATGGTGGATCCTAGGTGTTGATATAATGTATTAGTTGTATTATTAGTTAGTCTAATCACATACCCCTTCCCATCTAATTGTACACTATTGAAAAATTGCCTAGGAGTCTGCAATTTGGAAAGTGTTGCAAATATTATGAAACAGAGGAAGTATATATGCAAACTAAAAGTTTGGATTAGATTGAAATTTTAATGATTGAGTCCATATACAGTCGAAAATTTTTCGGACTTGAAAACATTAATTTGGATCCAGTCCACTCCAACAGTTTGGAGAACGGAGTGGATTGGAATTTGGATTTTTCCCAGTTTGCTTGCACTCCTAGTTGCTTCAAGAATTATTTAGCCACTTCCATATCTTATTTGATATCGACTGGTGTCTCGGCCATGGAAAAGATTTTGAGCATTGTTCGGAGTATCAGAAAAGAAATGCATCCGACCAGAATCTTCCAGATACCCCACAACATACAAGTCTTTTTTGTTGATGCCAACATGATCATGGATCAATGCATCACGTCTTAATGTTGCAATATTAAAAATAATATAACTTGCGATGTGGCTGGGTTTGGTAGCATCCATACACCTTCATACATATTTTCGTCTAATACGACAATGCTACACAACTGTTTACTGTTGGATTAATCTGGACTATGATGATTTGGTTACTGACTCAGGGTTTAGTTGAAGCACTAGCTTAGTTTTGTGCATACATTAGTTTTAGTATGACACCAATCCAAATTAATGAAAGCATCATGGTGATTCCGTTATTCATCTTGGCAGCACTTAATAGTGTCTCGTAAGATATGAACTAAGAAGATGTAAAAAAGAAGAAGAAGATATTCTATAATTAGTAAAAATGATCCTTGCAATTCATATATGATTTTATGTGTATGAATCTGGGATTGCAAGGCTTTTTCATAATTGCTCGCAACAACACTTAACTCATGGTTTTTGATAAACAAATATTTGCTATTGTTCCTCTGATTGCATGTAGATATCACTCGAAAGCTAACTATAAGTCCTTAAGAAAAAAAATAGACAACCAAATACTATTTTTTAGGACAAAGGGAGTAGTTTTAATCTAATCTAATCTAAATTATATATAAAGGGGGAATATTTTGAGAGTATAGAGAGCTTCTTAAGATTTTGAGAGCATAAAGAGTGCTAAAATTTTTATTATACACATCGGTGTACCATGACCATGGTACATATAAGACCATTTTTTGCTCATTGCTCATTTGAAATCATCCAAATGAGCAAAATGTACTGAAAAGAAGAGTGTTAAATGAGCAAAAATTAATGTAGAGAGTGCTACACTGCTACCTTAGCATGCCATGTCATTATTTTTAATTTTTAACTTTTTTTTAAACAAAGAGTTATAATAAATAGATATAAGTACAAGGAGCTCTGGATAACGAAATATAAGAGTTTAGTTTTATATAAACAACCTAAATTATTATCCTATGTAAATTGAATCTAACTTCAGCTACATAATTAGAATATTATAATTTTTATAGTATTAGATAGTGTCATAGTGCTCGAAATATGCTTCAAAATAAGATCTATTTACAATATAGTTTAATTTTACAGCTTATGAATATATATTTATTTAGATCAATAATAACATATTATCTATTCTTTATTTTAGACACATATAAAAATAGCGTACTATATGTGATTATAGCATTTGAGCATTAGGTGCAGTTTATAGGATTAACCAAAATTTTTCTTTCAAATCATAGCCTAGCATCTCAACTGAACCAAAACAAACTAATGTTGCAACAAAATTTTATCTAAAAAAACAATTTAATGTTTTTTGTTTCTAATATATCATCTATTGATAAAAGAACAATATTTGTTTAACTACTAGCTTTTGAAGCCCGTGCAATACACACGTATTTTTTTTAGTGTGATAGAATTATATGCATATGTCATTACGTGTGATAACAAGTAAGATAAATTAAATATTTCCTCATTCTTTATTTTGTTATATAAATTTTCTTTTCGTGATTTATTCGTGTCGCTTTATGAAATAAAGTATTAATGATTAATATTGAAATTAGCAAAACTGTTTTAGTGAGGATTATCAAATTCTTAGGTGTTTAGTAAATCCAAAATCTAATTTTCTTTTATAACCATTGTTGATCTATATTATTTATGACACCCTATAATCTTCAAGATCTCCTCTTATAAATAGAATATAGTCCTATACCAATTATAGTTCATATTTCTTATAGTCCTACTCTTGTTATAAATCATATTTTTTTTTATGGTTGTATAATTTATTTATTATATACAACATCAAACAATATATATTATATTTTGTTGTACAACTATAAGATAAAAATATATTATTTTAAAACATATTTTGAGAAATCTCCAGTGGTATAATATTAAAGATAATAATTTAGATTATGTAAAAAGTTATACTCAAGTTACCTAGTATTATATTCTAAGGTTATTTATTTAAATTGAAATTCTAATTTTTCATCATCCAAAACGCTAGTGTATATATATATATATATATATATATATATATATATATATATATATATATATATATATATATATATATATATATATATATATATATATATATATATATATATATATATATGTATGTATGTATGTGTGTGTGTGTGTAATTTTATCGCTATTGAACTTTATTTTTTAAAACTATATATTATATTTCTATGTAGTTAAAATTATACTTATATAAAATTTATACTCTTCTTATAACCTCTTTTTATTGTTATGTGATCCAAATCATAGGTTAAAAATAAAAAAGTTAGTCAGAGGTTAACATTCATAAAAAATATAAAATTTTAATAGGGTGTAAGCACTCTCCAATGGTGTAAAAATTATAAGCTGGACCAAATGCTTAAATACTATAATCGCACATAGTATGCCAATCTTATAGTTATTTTCATAAGTATATAAAACAAAGAATAAATAATGCGTTATCATTCATCTAAATAAATATATTTTCATAAGCTGTAAAACTATATTGTAAACGTATCTTACTTTAAAACATATTTTGAGCGCTCTCCAATGGTATATACAATTTACATAATATAAAAATTTAGGTCGTTTATTCAAAACCAAACTCTAATTTTCCTTTATCAAAACTCCTCATACGTATTTAAATCTATGTAGAACTCTATTTTTTAAAAGATAAAGATAAAAATGAATAATATGACAATTTTATGTGGCGTGCTCTATGACCTTGAAATCTTGAGAATCTACCTATACTCTCGAAAAGTCCTCCTTTATATATTTATATAGCTAGGTAGATTGTGGCAAAATTCGAGCTTTCCAATAATAGATGTGTCAATATCTCAAGGATTCCATAGCAAATTAAATATCTCATACTACTATGAAGTAAATTAAATTATGCATATTTAATAAGGCAATCCTTCAAAATCAAGCACATTTTTGTATGGAAATAAATTACGTCAAAAATCCAACTTGAAATGTATTTCACCCTTTTGAATAGGGCTTTCAATCACACGGGTAATTTTAATGACATTATATCATCAACTAACTTATTCAAACAGCAATATGAAGATCCATCTTCGTGCACCGATTGTCTAGCCAAGTAAGCTAATGAATTCACATTTTGTGAGTATTCACCCCTTCTTCTATCCATTAGATCTCTTACCATATTCGTAATTATATCTCTATCACAAATGTCCTTCATGTCTAATCCAACCTTCCAAACATGGCTTACATATCTGCTAATTACGAGTTGGTCCACATAATAAGGCCAACATACCATAGGCTTTCCTGCCACAACACTTTCCAGTGTTGAATTCCAACCACTGTGAGTCAAGAATCCTCTAATGGAGGAATGGCTTAGAACTTCTTCTTGTGGAGCCCAACTCATCACGTACCCATTTTCCTTCATACCCTTTAACAAACCACTAGGAATTTGTTCTTGCCACTTACACAAATCATCGTCCATCCCAGTGACAGATCCTTGTTTAATCCATAGAAATCGAGTCCCACTATTAACCAAGCCTTGCCAAAATTCCATCAATTGTTCCTTTGTCAAGCGCACTTGGCTCCCAAAGCTACAAAAGATGACACTTCGTAGGGGTTGTCCATTGAGCCACTCCATGCAACTTTTATCTTCATGCCAAAGACTATTCGAGCAATACGAAAGTAGTGATGTTGATGTCGTAGACTCTTTTCGCAGTATCCATTCCTTCAAGTGTAGATGAAGTGGACCAACAACATACATGTTGTTGCTTGGAAAATGAGAACGCATGTAAGAAAGCAATGGTGCTTCCAAGTCTTCAAATGTGTTAAGTATGAAGCCCGAAGCCTTTCTGAATTGCTTTGCCTGCTCCGAAATGCGTTGGATCATAACATCACTAGCTGGATTGTTTGCTCGACAAAAATCTGGAAGATCACGTCGCCTCAATAGACTACCTATGCCGGGAACACCAACTATCGCTTCCATGTCCCAATTTTCTGAAACAAGCTAAGCACATTAAGCATTCAATTACATTCTACTTTATCATGTGCTACATATACTCTTTGCTATTGTAATCTATGGGATTTAAGTACTTTCAGGTATGATGGATTGCTCATGATTTTCTCGTTTATAATCCATGAAAGAAAAAGCTTTCTATATATTCAAGGAGAATCTTGATATGACGTCTACCCGAAAATTGAGGTAAGTAATTAATTCAATTAAAATTTTGTTAAGACTAACTGAAAACTATTGTCGTTTATATTTGATTTTCACCAAGAAAAAGAATTCCAACTCACAATATTATTTTACAGATTGTACGATGTATTAATTTTCCAAGCTCCAATTACCTTTTTAAATTTTCCTAGTAAGATGATCGAAGAGAAAAAAAATACTAGTACCTCTATTTCCTTTCAATATACACAGTTTGACTGTCACACTTGCTAACATAGAATTTCGACCATTAATATCTTTAATTACGAATAACTAAAAACTATTAAATGTTGCCATTTGAAAAATATATGTAAGAGCATGTACAATGGTTTGATTGGTCTTGGTTAGTCTTTGAGTTTTTGTCATTCTCTCTCTTTCCCTCATTCTTACACCTTACATCTCACTAAAACTCCCACCAACTCATCTTTTTTTTCTCACAATGGTTTGGTTGGTCTTACTTGGTTTTTCTATTTCTCTCTCCTACTTTTACCATACCCCACCATATACTATCTCTCCTACCTTTTTGAAATTAAAATTAATTCATTGATTTGAAGTCATACGACATCTACAATAGAAGTCAAAACTAAACAAATACATATCAAAATGAAATAAATACAATTCTAATATGGCAAAACCACGATCGTTGAGTAGATCTAACGCTTCTGAAAACCCTCGTCTTTCACATCGCTGTCTGATGCAGCCTTCTACAAGGGGGTCTATCGATCTTTTGTAGTTTTGAAGTAGAACTGGATTCAATCCAAGTGATTGTAAACGAAGTACTGACATCTGTTGCAACCCCGCACAAATTTCGATCAATAAATCAACCTCTTGAATTACACAAAAAACCAAAAACAAAGTCTCCAAACTCTCACATGGAGAGAGATAAAACCCAATATATGGGTAGATATAACCCAATGTATGGGTAGAAAAACTCTCCATTAGAGAGAGACTGAAATTTATTAGAAACATTAACATAAAAAACTAGTAACAAAAGGAGAAAAGGGGCTTACCACCGCCCAAAAGGGTGGCGGTAGCCCCTAGGTTGAAAATTAGGGTTTGGTGAGAGAGTACTATCTCTCCTACCTAAATGTTTATTTTTATATGAAATAGATAATTTAAATTAATAAAAGCTAATTAGATTACGTTAAATTAAATTACGTTACATTAAATTACCTTAAATTAATTACGTTAAATTAAATTACGTTAACTTGACATTATAAATTAAAAACAACGAACAAATTATTTTGGGGATTTTATGAGTGGTTTGGATTATTTTGGGAGTAATTAGTATAAGTAATATTAGGTAGGAGAGAGTAATTAGAAAAAAATAGGTTGGGAAGAAGTGTGGTAAAATATATGAAATTTGGGCTCAATTTATAGATAAAAATATTTTATAGCCGATATTGTACTTTTTTTTATATTATAACCTGATTTTTTTTAATTAAGGCTACAAAATTTCAATGTTGTAAAAATGGCCTTTGAAGAAATCAGCAAAGAAGGACAACAAAAGCAATCCGCATGGCAGCACGGGATTCGCTGATCAGTGGGCTCTAACGCGCGTCAGACCCACTGACAGCAATCCATAGCTTTGGGCCCATCATTTTCTTTCAGTTAAGCATTTCACTCCTTCTGTTGTCTCTCTTTCTCCCTTTTTCTTCAATGCGCTACGTTTCAGCGGGCCCATAATCTTTTTCTCGCCAGGCTTCTTTGCCACGCGGCTAATTTTGATTTGTCTTGTGCACTCCATCCAAGGTGCATATGGTCTGGAAATCCAGACCAACCAACACAAAGGGCCAAGTGCCCCAATAACAAAACTAAGTAAAGCTAGCTTTACTATTTGCTAGACCAACCTAAAACTAGCCCATTGTACATGCTCTAAACAATAAGCTAAGCAAACAACATCTCACATGACTATCTTTTCCTTATGTATAAATCACAAACCTTGGTCAAAGTGAAATATAAATAGTGTCAAAGTGCAAAATGTGTAGACTAAAAAGGAATAAAGAGAGTATATAGAAAAAAAACACAAGTAGTTTTTGGTTTAGTGGTAAGCTAAGGTTTATATCACAACCTTAAGATTGTGAGATCAAACAGAGTTTCGGATGTGATTCCCTTATCCTTACTACCATTCCTATGGGGCTTGCCTACATATATCAAGGTTAGATTAACCTGCGAGAGGTTTTGAACTTTTGGTCCAGTAGGGCTTATCCTTACCAATCAATGAGAATGAGGACAGATGTTACCTTGAAATGGAACTTCCCCATCTTCAATTGACTTGGGAAGACAAAGATTGACCCAAAGACATGAAGGACAAATTGTATCAAAGTATATAACTAGAATTCCATCCTCTTTACCCACATCCAAAGCAAAGTTGTAATATCCATCTGGTATTATACATGTTATAGGTTTTTCTTGTGGAGAATTAGCACGATCAGTTACTAGCATCTCCCTTAGAAGTGATTGGCTTACAGCTTCCACATCATCAACCATCTCCTTGAACTTATCGCTTCCGCGAGGATGATCTTCTGGCAGTCCATCGGAGAAGGTTCGGAGAGAGAATCCTTGGTACGATTCGAAGCGAGAGGCCGCATTGGCGTGGAGCATGAGTCGGCTGTAGACGTGCTCAGTGGTGAGGAAGGTGATATGGATTTGGGCATCAGAAGCAAGGAGAATGAGCTCGGCTAGTTTTAGCATGGAGGTGACTGCACCTTGTATAGGCAAGGGGAATATCAGTATGTGAGCAATTGGTTTAAGGTGCTCTATTTTTTTTATTTCCTGCAAGATTTCTTTGTCCTTCCTATATATAGAAGAGTTTATATGAGAAATGAGGCAATGAGGGAACGATTGAGGCCTATTTATAACAAATGTGCTTTGAGGTGAAAATCACGTACCTCAGTAACATTCATTGATATCGGAGAACATCAATCCATGGTGGAGTTGTATGTACTATACGGGAAAATACTCAATCCACTAATGGTTAATCTATCCTCCACTAGTGATAGATATTTAATAGATTTTTACTTTTTATTTATACCGGATGTAATGTCCAATGGGTAGATAATAGATAGCATTATTCGTATGATAAGTAGGAATATTATATTTTTTTTTTGAGAGAAAGATATTGTATGGGGGCTGCGCAAGTTCCCTATAGGTCCAGTTAAACCGCCATTGACCGTCATGATCAACTCCGTCAAAGGACTCCTACTTAATGAGTAGGAGTTAAGCCCGATACCGGCGTATTCATCATGCCGGTTAGATTCGTATACTTTACCGGTGTCCATCACCTGGGCCACTGCCAAATGGGCCTGAGTTGGTCCGGTACTTACTCAATGCGCCTATGGGCCTAAAGATAAGTATCAAAAGAGGATAGAATTGTATCCAACCAATAGGGGCAGAGTCCTACCTTGCTAAGGACACTGCCGGTTCCTATAAATACCCCCATGATTTGAGTCATAAGGTACGTTCACATATACTGATACACTCTACTTGAGACATCCCGTCTTTATCTCTTACTGACTTAGGCATCGGAGGGGCGTTCCTCGGATCAACCCCCGAGGTTAGTTTACGTGTTCTGTCTTGCAGGACATTCAACCGGCTTACTAATCAAGCGAGATACCGGTTCACTCCCTACCATTTATTCCATACCGGAACAATTGGCGCTAGAAGGAGGGGGAACTATACTTTGGTCTCAAGCCGCAATCAATCCAGCCCATTTCCTCGCCTAATGGATCCTAAGAAGACTTTCGGGATGCCGGAAACTGACGAGAACAATATTATTTTGGGAGGTGCACCACCCAGGTTCAAGACCCCACAGCCAATGGTAGGATCTTCCAAGCCCACTGCTGAGGTGGAGAAAGGGACCACTAAGGCTACACCTCCCAACGTGTTCGAGGCGCTGCAACACATGTTCAGCCCTGAACAACCCAGAAGCGCCGCCGAGGTCTTTCAGGCCATGGCGAGCCAAGCACCGCCCACGGGTCACGCTAGCAAGCGCCCCCCAACGCGGCCGTATAGCCCTGTCAGAAAGATGCGGTCCATGATAAGTGGCCGGCACGGCGAACCAAGCCGGCAGGACCCAGAGCACGCCGAGCATTCGAAAACTACCACAGAGCCGGTGGGGGATGGGTACGAGGATGAGCAACAAGACACTGAAATCAAGCGAGATACCGGTTCACTCCCTACCATTTATTCCATACCGGAACAATTGGCGCTAGAAGGAGGGGGAACTATACTTTGGTCTCAAGCCGCAATCAATCCAGCCCATTTCCTCGCCTAATGGATCCTAAGAAGACTTTCGGGATGCCGGAAACTGACGAGAACAATATTATTTTGGGAGGTGCACCACCCAGGTTCAAGACCCCACAGCCAATGGTAGGATCTTCCAAGCCCACTGCTGAGGTGGAGAAAGGGACCACTAAGGCTACACCTCCCAACGTGTTCGAGGCGCTGCAACACATGTTCAGCCCTGAACAACCCAGAAGCGCCGCCGAGGTCTTTCAGGCCATGGCGAGCCAAGCACCGCCCACGGGTCACGCTAGCAAGCGCCCCCCAACGCGGCCGTATAGCCCTGTCAGAAAGATGCGGTCCATGATAAGTGGCCGGCACGGCGAACCAAGCCGGCAGGACCCAGAGCACGCCGAGCATTCGAAAACTACCACAGAGCCGGTGGGGGATGGGTACGAGGATGAGCAACAAGACACTGAAGTCCAACACTCATCCCAGCCCTCTAGGAGGGACACTGAATTTGCCCGTCGCAGAGCGCCGGTATCTCTCCGAAACTCTCCCTTCTCAACTGCTATACTCCATGAGCCCATGGAAAAAATTAAGATGCCGACATGCAAGTATGACGGTAAGACGGATCCTGAGGATCACATCTCCGCGTATGAGGGACACATGCTGCTATACACCGACACTGATTCTGTATGGTGTAAAGTGTTCCCCTCAACCTTGGCGGGCTTGGCACAGACTTGGTTTAAGAGCATTCCTCCGGCAACCATAGCCGATTTCCGGCAGCTCACGGCCATGTTTGTGACCCACTTCATCAGCAATAAGCGGAGGGAGCGAACAACCGGCGAGCTGATGTCTATCAAGCAGGGCGAGAAGGAAAGCATGTGAGATTATATCGGCCGCTTTAACTCCGAGGCCGTCACCATACGCAACCTACAGCAAGAGGTGGCGATCCTAGCGTTGATGACCGGCCTGAAGGAGGGCACTGCCTTTAGAAGCTACCTGGGCCGCAAAAAGCTGACCAATCTTACTGACGTCCTCAGGAAAGCAAATGAGTTCATCAGAGAAGAGGAGTTCGATAAGGAAGCCACCTCAAAACGGTCTGAAGGAGACGGCAAAGAGAAGGAAAAAGAGAAGGAGAGAGAAAAAGACAAGTACCGGAAGGACAAGAAGTCCGACAACTCGGGAAGGCGAGGGGAGGAAAGCAACTCTAAGTTAAGAAGGGCCGGGAAGGAAGGCCGACCGGTATCATGACTATACTCCCTTAACAATGTCTAGGGCCGAGATCTACGAGCTGCACAAAACTGATGATAAGTGGCAGCGTCTCCGTAAGATGTACTTCAAAGGTCGTGACAAGTCCAAGTGGTGCGATTTCCACCGGGATCATGGTCATGTCACCGACGATTGCAAGGATTTGAGAGATGGGATAGAGGACCTGGTACGAAGAGGATATTTCAAACAGTATCAGGCCTGATCTGACCGGGAAAGGTCGCCAAGAGAAAGGTCACCGAGAAGGGGTGACGACAGCAAGAAGCCCGTCAAGGAAAGGATAACTGAGATACATGTCATCTCAGGAGGACCTGTCCATGGGGGAAGCATTCACGGTGCTAAAACCAGCCTGCAGAAGGAGGTAAGACACCAAGTGAACTTCAATAATACGGGTAAATGGCCGAAGCCACCAACCATGCCATCCGTGTCATTCACGACAGAGGACGCTAAAGGGATCATCTATCCACATGATGACCCTCTGGTGGTATCCCTCCAGATTTCGATGGCGATGGTCCACCTCATCCTGGTGGATGGCGGCAGCTCCGCCAACATTCTCTTTATGCCCACGTTTGAAAAGATGGGCCTGGGGAGGTCATGTCTGAAGCCGGTCTCATACCCGGTGATTGGTTTCACAGGGGCTTCTGTCGTCCCCGAAGGGACCATAAAGCTACCGGTCAGATTGGGGGATGGATCCCTGTCCAGAGACCTGCTGGTGGAATTCTTGGTAGTGGACGTACCGGCCGCATACAACACCATTATAGGACGGCCATTGATCCACGACGCCCAGGCTGTGGTATCCACCTACCATTTAACGATGATTTACACATCGAATCTCGGCAAGCCGGAGAGGTTGAAGGGGAATCAAGAGTCGGCTAGGGCATGCTACCTGACGGCTCTTAAAAATTCCACCCACAAGCGACCAGCCGAGTCCCCGCCGTCGGAGAGGAAGAGACGGCGGGCGGAGAATAAAGCAAATAAAGATTTGTCTATGGAAAACTTCGAGGGAAGGCCGGTAGATCTACCGAGACCCAGCCCGGAAGGGGAGATTGAGGAAGTGAGTCTCGAACAAGATAGGCCGGAAAGGACAGTTAAGATTGGGTCCGATCTGGCCGAAAAGGTCAAAGTCAATCTGATCAGTCAGCTGAGAAGCAATGCGGATGTCTTCGCGTTCTCAGCGGACGAGATGCCGGGAATCGATCCCACATTCATGGTACACCGGTTGAATGTCAGCGAGCATGTTGTGACTAGTATGGCCCAAATTAGGATAGTAAATACGATCTGCGAATCGTTATATTTGAATGTAAATTAAATACGATCTACGAATCGTTTGTATTTTTGTAATTTTAAATTTTCGTTATTTATTTAATTCAAATTATGTAATCGAGCATGAGGATCCAAGGAGTTTCAAGGATGGTGATCCATGGAGATTCAAGGGAGGATTCATGAAGATTAGTTATTTTCCTAAGTATAGGGGCCATACTAGATCATTTAATTATTGCTTTTATAATTCTCTTGCATTTATTTTGTTTAAATGCTTGCTTCTAAGTTTGTTTTGTGGTTAATTGATTCATGTGTTCACTATTAATTGACCATATTAGTAAACTTAGGTCCCCAAAAGTAATATTGAGTTTAACTGCTTTCCCAAACAACACTTATAAAGCCTTAGATCATGAGTAATAGGTTCTGCCAAAGCAGGGTGTTGCTCATAGTTCCGGGGATAGTAGGGTAGGTTTTTGAAACTTACATGTTAATGTTTGGTTTAACTCAACAAAATTATCAAAAGACAAAGTTTTGGGTTTTGAAGCTAAGAGATAGGAGTAAACAAGGAGTTGTTAACCTGTCTGCCAAGAATTATAATTTGTTATAATTAGTAAAGTGTTTACTTACCTCAACTACTATAAATTGAAGGCGAAATCAAAGTCCGTTTGATTGTAGTGGGAGGGGATCTTGGTTATTTCTTTATTCAATGGGGGACTTTCATTTTGAATAAAGGGTAGTAGTAATTAAAATTTGTTTAATTATTGCTTACTTGATAAACATTGATTGAATCTTGCTTTATTATTTGTTGTAGTAATTATGTCTAGTAACAACAATATCAACACCAACAATTCTACTTGTAATTTGCGCTCCGTCCTTTCGAAGGACAAATTGAATGCTAAACGTTTCATTGCAATTGAAAGGGATATGGGAATCGTTACACCAAAACCAAAAGTTGCTGATGAGCACTATTGTTACATCTGTAACAAGGTTGGTCATTGGAAAAGTAGTTGCCCCAAGTATCTGAAGGATAAAAAGAAAGGAGTTTCTAGTTCAGATATGTATGTTATAGAAGTTAACTTAGCAACTTCTGCTTCTTGGGTATTTGATACCGCTTGTGGTTCGCACATTATTTGTAATATGCAAGGCCTCAAAAGAAGTAGAACATTGGGAAAGGGAGAAGTAGATCTTCGCGTTGGCAATGGAGCACGAGTTGCAACATTGGCAGTGGGAGTATATAGTCTTCTTTTACCTTCAGGGTTAGTTTTAGAACTTAATAAGATGTAAGGCCGGTGAAGCAAAAAAAGCGCAACTTCTCAGCCGAGAAAAACGCGGCTATCAAGGAAGAGGTCGATAAGCTGCTAGCAGCCGACTTCATTGAGCCATGCGACTATCCGGAATGGCTGGCGAACGTAGTGATGGTGAAGAAAGCCAACGGGTCCTGGCGGATGTGCGTGGACTTTACCGACCTCAAATTATGTTCCTGCTATCACAAAGAACATTATTTCGATTCCTGTTTTGGATTCCGAAGGTTATTCATTTACAATAAAGAACAATTATTGTTCTGCGTATTTGAATGATATGTTCTATGTCTCCGCTAAGTTATCAAATGGTTTATATGTGCTAGACTTAGAAACCCACATCTATAACATAGACAGCAAGAAACATAAAGCAAATGATTCAAACCCTACATACCTATGGCATTGTCGATTAGGCCACATAAGCTCAAAGCGCATTGAGAAACTTCATAAAGATGGAATTCTCAAATCATTTGATTTCGAATCATTTGATACTTGTGAGTTTTGCTTGATGGGGAAAATGACAAAGTCTCCTTTCACAGGTTCAAGTGAAAGGGCTAATGACCTTTTAGCCCTCATACATACGGATGTGTGTGGACCTATGAGTACGTTGGCTAGGGGAGGGTACAGTTACCGATGATGTGAGCAGATTTGGATATGTTTACCTCATGCGGCATAAGTCGGAATCCTTTGAAAAATTTAAGGAATTCCAGAATGAAGTACAAAACCAACTTGGGAAGAAAATTAAGGCATTACGATCCGATCGTGGTGGTGAATATTTATCTCAGGAATTTGGTGATCATTTGAAGGATTGTGGAATACTTTCACACTGGACTCCGCCAGGAACACCACAGTTAAATGGCGTTTCTGAAAGAAGGAATCGAACTCTACTTGATATGGTTCGATCCATGATGAGTCTTGCTGATCTTCCTATTTTATTCTGGGGATTTGCGCTTGAAACAGCGGCATTCACACTTAACACAGCACCATCCAAAGCAGTGGAAAAGACACCATATGAAATGTGGACTAGAAACGTTCCAAAATTGTCTTTTCTAAGGATATGGGGTTGTGAAGCTTATGTAAAACGTTTACTTTCTGATAAGCTTTCACCCAAATCCGATAAATGTCTTTTTGTGGGTTACCCAAAAGAGATTAAGGGATACTACTTCTACAACCAAAGCGAAAACAAAGTGTTTGTTGCTCGTAATGGTGTCTTTCTGGAAAAGGAGTTTATTTCCAGAAAAACAAGTGGGAGAAATGTATATCTTGAAGAAGTTCGAGATGAGCAACAAATGGATGAGGTTAACACCTCATCAGAGGCGGCCCGGCATGAAAATGCTCAAGAGGTGGTGCATTCAATTCACGTACCTCCTACCGTCCCACTTGGAGATACTCCATGCGAAGTCACTCAACCTAGTGAGGTAGAAACTTCTTCCGTTGTTCCCCAACGTAGGTCTAGTAGGACCATCATTCCGTCAAAGAGATATATTGATTTCCTTTTGACTGAAAGTTCTGAAATAACGATTTTAGAATCAGAAGAGCCTACTAACTACAAAGATGCTTTGGATAGTCAAGACTCCGAAAGATGGCTTGAGGCCATGAAATCTGAAATGGATTCCATGTTTGAAAATTAAGTATGGGACTTGGTTGATTTTCCTGATGGGGTAAAACCCATTGGATGCAAATGGATTTTCAAGTTGAAAACAGACAAGGATGGAAACATTAGTGTTTTCAAAACAAGGTTGGTGGCGAAAGGTTTCAAACAAATTCATGGTATTGACTATGATGAAACCTTCTCACCAAAGAGCCATGTCGAAGTCCATTAGGATAATCCTTGCGATTGCCGCCTTTCATGACTATGAAATATGGCAGATGGATGTCAAAACCGATTTCTTGAATGGGTTCTTGAAAGAGGATGTGTACATGACACAACCTCAAGGTTTTGAAGATCTAGAAAATCCAGGGAGGGTATGCAAGCTTAAGAAGTCCATTTATGGACTAAAGCAAGCATCAAGGAGTTGGAACCTCAGATTTGATGAGGCAGTCAAGAAATTTGGCTTTCTCAGAAATGAAGAGGAATCTTGTGTATACAAGAAGTTAAGTGGGAGTAGTATTACTTTTCTGGTCTTGTATGTGGATGACATACTTCTCATAGGAAATGAGAAGACCATGCTTGAGTCAGTCAAGGAATGGCTTAAAAATTGTTTCTCTATGAAAGACCTAGGAGAGGCTGAGTACATATTGGGAATAAAGATCTATAGAGATAGGTCGAAAAGGCTGATTGGACTTAGTCAAGAGACTTATATTGATAAAGTTCTTGCAAGGTTCAAGCTGGAAAACTTCAAGAGAGGTTTCATTCCCAAGCAACATGGCATAACACTTGGCAAGACTCAGTGTCCTTCGAGTCCTGATGAGGTCAAGCGTATGAGTAATGTTCCCTATGCTTCTGCAGTAGGATCCATTATGTATGCCATGATATGCACTCGACCGGATGTTGCATATGCTTTGAGTATATGCAGTAGATACCAGTCAAATCCAGGAGATGCACACTGGATTGCAGCGAAAAACATCCTTAAGTACTTGTGAAGGACAAAGGATAATTTCTTAGTCTATGGTGGAGATAGTGAGTTGGTTGTTACTGGATACACCGATGCAAGCTTCCAGAGTGACAAAGATGATTTCCGATCTCAATCTGGTTTCATATTTTGTCTCAATGGAGGAGCTGTGAGCTGGAAGAGCTCTAAGCAGAGTACCATCGCGGATTCTACAACAGAGGCTGAGTATATTGCAGCGAATGATGCAAAGAAAGGAAGTCGTTTGGATCAAAAAGCTCATTGGTGAGCTTGGTGTAGTTCCTAGCATTGAGAATGACATTGAGTTGTATTGTGACAACAATGGTGCCATTGCTCAGTCTAATGAACCCAGATCGCATCAAAGGTCTAAACATGTGCTCAGGAAATTCCACCTCATTCGAGAAATCGTTGGTAGAGAGGATGTGAAAGTAAGCGAGGTTCATACTGAGGATAACGTAGCAGATCCTTTGACTAAACCGTTTGCTCAACCTAAGCATGAGTGTCATACTAGGTCGATGGGGCTTAAGCATATGGGAGAATGGCTTTAGGTTGTTTACTTCATGTTTACAATTGTAAAGACATTTATTATGCTTTGAATGTTTATCAATAAAAATTCTTTTCTTATTTGATTGTTTGGTTTAGTATTAAATAAAATGCCCAAATAATTTGTGTTTTCAAATAGGATTATCGGAAACGTTTTGATAATGGAACCCTATAAAGTGAACTGAAATCACAATTTATTTAAAGTCCCTAGTCTAAATCACTAAATTGGACATAAGTGATTTATTTGAAAGACTAGTATATAATTAATTGATAGCGCAGTTCCATGGGCTATGGAGACATAGAGATGTCTAATTGATTATATGGATGTATAGTTGATATATTGAGACTTGACCTAATTAGATTCTAAAAGTAGAATCGAACTACTATATTTAGTGGATTCCATAGACATGAGTATGTCTTAATAACCACAACATAAATAGTTTAACTTTGACACTGTTAAACACCGCGCCGTAAAAGGAGGTTATAAAGGCAGTGATCAGGTGGGCTAAGAATTGAGTGAGAGTTATGGTCATACAAGAGTGGATAAGTCCTCCTATTAAATAGGAATGGTGTCTGGGCCTCTTGTTGAGCGAGAACTAGAAAATTGCATGGCCATGCGGAATAGGATTAAAGAGTTAATCCTCAATTAAGCAGTTCGAACTCAGCGATCAAGAAACATAAATTTGAGAATAACATTGTGTTATCAAATTTGACATTAAGTGACTTAAGGAATTAACATTGCGCTCTTGTCTTCGGACAAGTGGGAGATTGAAGGAATATGTCCTTAGACATCCCGGCAATTACTAAATATAAATAGGAATAATATTATGAAGATAATAAAGTTAATTATTTTAGTAATCTTATTTTCTTGCTAGAGAATAAATATGATTAATAGGACAATATTGATTGGGCCTATAACTAAAATATATTAATCCTATGAGGTCACACATTGTAGCACAAGTTGGACAAAACAATCCAAATCCATTTAGGATTAGGGTTGGACCGGTCTAAAGGGGAATAGGAGGAGAATTAGTTCTCCTAACTAACCTATGACTCTTCTATTATATATAGGATATAATATTAGAGTTTAGGTGATCAATTCATTAATCAGTTTCTTTTCACTAGAGAGAGAAAGAGAAACCTTAGACCTATTCCCTAAACCGGCGCCTATACCATCAAAAGCAAGAGATTTTCTTCTCTTCCGTTCTAGCAAACGTTGGTGTTCAACTGGTGCTCGTGGACTGATTAGAGGAGCAACACTTGGGGCTCTCAGATCTTCAAAGCTTGCATACAACAGGGAAATCACGCTACAAAGGTTTGATATTTAATCCCTATTGAATGATTCATATGTTTGATTATGTTTGCGATCCTATGATAGATATTAGGAAATTGTTTCCTGAAATTCCGCTATTTGCATCTATATATTCCTGCATAGACTACCTATGCCGGGAACACCAACTATCGCTTCCATGTCCCAATTTTCTGAAACAAGCTAGGCACATTAAGCATTCAATTACATTCTAATTTATTATGTGCTACATATACTCTTTGCTATTGTAATTTATGGGGTTTAAGTACTTTCAGGTATGATGGATTGCTCATGATTTTCTCGTTTCTAATCCATGATAGAAAAAGCTTTCTATATATATAAGGAAAATCTTGATATGACGTCTACCCAAAAATTGAGGCAAGTAATTAATTCATTTAAAATTTTGGTAAGACTAACTGAAAACTATTGTCGTTTATATTTGATTTTCACCAAGAAAAAGAATTCCAACTCACAATATTATTTTACAGATTATACGAATTAATTAATTTTCGAAGCTCCAATTACCTTTTTAAATTTTCCTAGTAAGATGATCGAAGAGAAAAACAAATACTAGTACCTTTATTTCCTTTCAATATACACAGTTTGACTTTCACACTTGCTAACATAGATCTTCAACCATTAATATCTTTAATTACGAATAACTAAAAACTATTAAATGTTGCCATTTGAAAAATATATGTAAAGAAGAAGCTAAGCAAACAACATCTCACATGACTATCTTTTCCTTATGTATAAATCATAAACCTTGGTCAAAGCGAAATATAAATAGTGTCAAAGTGCAAAATGTGTAGACTAAAAAGGAATAAAGAGAGTATATAGAAAGAAAAAAAACACAAGTAGTATTTGGTTTAGTGGTAAGCTAAGGTCTATATCACAACCTTAAGATTGTGAGATCAAACAGAGTTTGGGATGTGATTCCCTTATCCTTACTACCATTCCTAAGGGGCGTGCCTACATAGCAAGGTCAGATTAACTTGCGAGAGGTTTTGAACTTTTGGTCCAGTAGGCCTTATCCTTACCAATCTATAACAATATATAATGAAAATAATCAATGAGAATGAGGACAGATGTTACCTTGAAATGGAACTTCACCATCTTCAATTAACATGGGAAGACAAAGATAGACCCAAAGACATGAAGGACTAATTGTATCAAAGTATATAACTAGAATTCCAGCCTCTTTACCCACATCCAAAGCAAAGTTGTAATATCCATCTGGTATTATACATGTTATAGGTTTTTCTTGTGGAGAATTAGCACGATTAGTTACTAGCAGCTCCCTTAGAAGTGGTCGGCTTACAGCTTCCACAACATCAACCATCTCCCCGAACTTATCGCTTCCGCGAGGAAGATCTTCTGGCAGTCCATCGGAGAAGGTCCGGAGAGAGAATCCTTGGTACGATTCGAAGCGAGAGGCCGCATTGGCGTGGAGCATGAGGCGGGCAGAGACGTGCTCGGTGGTGAGGAAGGTGATATGGATTTGGGCATCAGAAGCAAGGAGAATGAGCTCGGCTAGTTTTAGCATGGAGGTGACTGCACCTTGTATAGGCAAAGGGGAATATCAGTATGTGAGCAATTGGTTTAAGGTGCTCCATTTTTTTTATTTCCTGCAAGATTTCTTTGTCCTTCCTATATATAGAAGAGTTTATATGAGAAATAAGGCAATGAGGGAACGATTGAGGCCTATTTATAACAAATGTGCTTTGAGGTGAAAATCACGTACCTCAGCAACATTCATTGATATCGGAGAACATCAATCCATGGTGGAGTTGTATGTACTATACGGGAAAATACTCGATCCACTAATGGTTATTCTATCCTCCACTAGCGATAGATATTTAATAGATTTTTACTTTTTATTTATACCGGATGTAATGTCCAATGGGTAGATAATAGATAGCATTATTCGTATGATAAGTAGGAATATTATATTTTTTTTTTTGAGAGAAAGATATTTTATTTTTTGACAACATCATGCCGATTTCTCGAAGGGTTATAAGTTATTGATACACTTGTCCAGTGGGTAGATTACTCCTACTTATAGACAATATAAAAATAATTATTTTTATAAGCTGTATACTTTTTTTTTTTTTTTTGAGGGGTTATAAGCTGTATACTTAATAGTATTCCTGTTTAGGTCTCGTGGGTGGTTTACTGATTTATTCAAGAAAAAAGTTTTTTTTTTCTGGATACTATTGATTTCCCATAACTGATGAACATGAGCATTAAAAATCTGACAGTCATCACGTTAGATCATGTTAATTTTTGGTGTCTTTTAGAATAAACTTTATTTCTTTAATGTGAAAAAACGACTTTGATTAATCAGAACTACTTATTGGATTGTACATTTGGTTTACTCGGTTGCTAAATAACGTCCTATAATTTTCTAATAACGCCTTAAATACGTATAATATACGATATTTGTATACTTTTCATTTTTTTTGGGTAAATTGGCGCGAACAACACCAACTATTCGTTTGGTGCACAAAACAGCACGAACTAATTAAACGAGGTGCGGCGCACAGCACAAACTTCATAAGGTGGGTGCACGAAACAACATAAATGAAGATTTTGGCCTGAAATTCCATTTAAGCCGGGGAATCTTTAATATTTTAATATATTTAGGGAATCTCTCACACTTAATTAGTTTGCCATTTTTTCCCCTCCCTTTTTACTCCCACATGTGACCCCTCCTCAAAGTATTGAACCTCAAAAAAGTACCCTTTCATCTTCATCATCTTCCATTGTTAGAATACCAAGGTCACCGTGTTCCATTGTTGCACGATTGAAGGTCACCCCAACGAGTTTTGTAAGTTTTCGCATCCTCTAATTATGCTCAAATTCATATGTATGTTGTGTATGTTTTTGTATGAGTAATTAGGGCTTGTAATTGGGTTATTTAATGCATTAATTTAGGAAATTGAACATTTCTTTTGTCATAATTTTGGCATTTATTTTTTGTTTGTTGATCTTTTTTGCAATTGTTTGCTGTAATTGTTGTTTATTAGGCTATGAAAGGTAGATTCACCATTAAATTGGTACATGGAGGCACATTGGATGAAAATGGCACATATATGGGGGGTAAAGTTCATTGTTGGGATAAAGTAGACCCATAATATATGGCTGCAGCATATTTAACTTGAGCATCCTCCATAGCTTTTTGCCTTCTTCCTTGAATTTGCTGAAGATCTGATACTCATCTTCAAGTTCTAAAGTTTTAAAGAGAAAATCAATTTTGGGGTTTTCTTAGATTGGAAAAGGGTATAATTTAGGGGAAATGAGGAGGGGTCACGTTATGTTGGAAGTAAAAAGGGAGGAAAACTAAAAAAACTAATGGCAAACTAATTAAGTGGGAGAGATTCCCTAAATATATTAAAATATTGAAGATTCCTCGGCTTAAATGGAATCTCAAGCCAAAATCTTCATTTGTGTTGTTTCGTGCACCCACCTTATGAAGTTTGTGCTGTGCAGTGCACCTCAATTAGTTCGTGCTGTTTTGTGCACCAAACCAATAGTTGGTGTTGTTCGCGTCAATTATTCCTTTTTTTTCATTTTCTACCATTCCCTCACTTAGCTTCCCCTTCTTCTTCCACACCACCACCAGCGCCACCCCGTCACCCCGTCACCAAAATGTTAATTAAACCTTGGTCTCCTAAAATTTCCAAAACCTCTGTTACTCCACAACCTTCATTAGAGGAATACAACCTTTCTCCTCCGCGATTTTTGCATGTTAGTACAACCAAATCCCTTGGCCCAGTTGTTTGTTCATCTTCACTTTCAAAATCTCCAAACCTGCAACAACTACCTCCATTTTCTCTCTCCCCTCTCTCTCTCTTACACTCACTCAAATGAAGGTTTGCAGATTTTGAAAGTGAAGGCGTCCAAACCTCTGTCACGTCAACAATTTTTTTTTTAAAAAAGAGGAGGCGTCTTCTATGGACGCTCCACCATCGGGTGGAGGCGTCCATGGAAGGCGCTCCACCACAAGAAGAGGCGCCTTCCACGGACGCCTCCACCGGTGGTGGGCGTCCATGCGCGCACGCCTATGGTGTTTATGAATTTAAAAACACCACAAAGCTTCGCTATGAACGCCCCACCGGTGGTGGGGGCGTCCATGGCGACGCCTATGGCGTTTATGAATTTAAAAACACCACAGGCGTCTGCTATGGACGCCCCACCATCGGTGGCCAGTCTATGGAAGGCGCCTCTTCCTGTGGTGGAGCGCCTTCCATGGACTCCTCCACCGGTGGTGGGGCGTCTTTGGTGGACGCCTCACCATTTTTTTAAAAGAATCATTTTTTTCCTCAAACCCTAATCTAAATTTTTCTTTTGCTAGGATTTATTTTCTGCTGGTGGTGGGCGTCCTGTAATGGTGGTGGGCGTGTTGTACTGGTGGGCGTGTTGTAATGGTGGGGCATATTGTTCTGGGTTCAATGGTCGCATTTCTCTGTTTTTTGTTAGATGGTTTATGATTTCTTCAAATAGACTATTAATCAGATATGAAATTTTTGGGTTTTTTCTAAATAATGATTTTGCATTGTACATCTGTTCTTTTATGGCAAAGTTGAAATTTACATCTCTTATTGATTTTTCCCCCAATAATCTGGTGGCTTTAGATCTGTGATGCACTGGAATGTTGCAATTGTTGGTAAGCAGGTCTGGGCCATTGCAATGAAGGCAGATAATTTATGGGTCAAGTGGATACATGATAGGTATATCAAGGATCAAAGTTGGAGCACTTTTGATGCTCCCTCCACAGCTAGTTGGGCTGTCAAGCACATATGTAAGGCTAAGAAGGAAATTGTGGAAAGGTGTGGCAATGACTGGCTTACTAAGCCAAAGTATTATACTGCTGAAATTTACAGGAAGATTTTAGAGCCTGGTGTAAAGCAGGACTGGTGCAAGGCTATCTGGAACCACAATAACATTCCCAAACATTGTTTTGTGGGATGGCTTGCCATGTTGAATAGGTTGCAGACCAGGTGTAGGCTGTTTAAACTGGGGATCTGCACAAGTGATCAGTGCATTCTTTGTGAGAATGCAATTGAGGACACTGATCATCTATTTTTTAGATGTCAATTCAACCATCAATGCTTGGAGAACATCAAGAGATGGCTTGGTATTAGACCAGTTACAGTGAACTTTCCTCGGCATATTAGTTGGGTGAAGCGCAGATACAAAGGGAGCAGATTCAGAAAACAGGTTTGTACTGCAGCTATAATTGCTACTGTCTATATGGTTTGGAGGGAAAGAAATAATGCCTTATATGGAACCAGCAAATTCATACTATAGTTAAGATTGTAAAGGAGATAAAAAGCATAGTTATACAAAGAGTGAAGAGTAGAATGCCTCTTAAAATGTTAGATCAGGATATACAATGGATGTATAGTTTGTGATTAGTTGTGCTGTTTTGGCCAACTGTAGGTTGTATGATTGAAGTTGGGTGCTTATATACTTACTTACTTACCAAAAAAAAAGAGATCTCTAGAAAATCTGGAATGATCTTAGTATACTGGTGGTGGAAAAATAAGGGGAAGGGGAAGGGGAAGGGAGGAAAAGGGTAGTTAGAAGGTATAAAATACAGTATAAAAATACGTATTTAGGGCGTTAGTAAGAAATTTTAGGGCGTCGAATAGCAAAACCCTAATGTCTGGTTGGCTCCAATTATTTATTTTGTAGAAATTGAGGTTGATGGTACTAAATCCACTGCAGTTTACCAATGCACTAAAAAATTGACTTGTAAGACGGCAAGATGAAAGACAAGTAGATGAGAATGTAACCTAAAATTACATGCTATGATATGAAATGGATGAATTTAACCCAAAACGGCCTAAAACGACCTTTACTTGCACAAACTTGACTAGAACGATCAAATTAGAATTGTAATCGTCCTAGTAGTCCTTAAACAACATATTAGATCAGAATGTAACCTAAAATTACATGATATGGTATGAAATGGATGAATTTGAGCTAAAACGGCTTTAAAATGGCCTTTACTTGCACAAACTTGACTAGAACGATCAAATCAGACTTGTAGTCGTCCTAGTAGTCCTTAAACAACATATAGACTAGAATGTGACCTAAAATTTCATGCTATGGTGTATATATATAATTGTCTTTTTTGATCTTATTAGGTTTACAACACACGAAGGGAGGAGCCATTTACTGTTGAGGAAATCAATGAAGTTTGAGACAAGTTTGCTTCCTTCCTTACCGATTGTTGTCTATGAATTTGAATTCTAAATATGTTGTAAACACATACTTTAAATCTACGGTAATGTTTTGTAACTCAATTCTACACTTTATATAATTATAGTATTTTAATTTGAATGTTTATTTGTTGGATTTTGAATTTCCTGTGCACTTTTTTGTATCATTGTACATATTATGTTGGTGATATATGAGGGGCGAGAGGAGGTTAAGAATGGTGGTGAAAATGAGGCTGCAGACTACGTCCGTCAATGTGTTGTGTAAATGTTGCAGCTAGTGCTCTATTGTATTAGATACTCTAGGAAGCTAATAATATAACCAGAGCTGGTTTAACAAAAAAAATACAACAAGTGCTTCGGTTGATAATAAATAATTGGAGCATTTGATGCACAAGTGCTCCGGTTGTCTCTTATCAACCGGAGCACTTGACATACTTTATGCATATAAAAATCATCAAGTGCTCCGGTTTTTAACTCAACCGGAGCACTTGTGGAATTAAGTGCTCCGGTTTTTAACCGGAGCACTTGATAAATGCTCAAGTGCTCGTATGGGGTCTGCTACGGG
This sequence comes from Beta corolliflora, assembly GCA_947648045.1. Lineage (NCBI taxonomy): Eukaryota > Viridiplantae > Streptophyta > Magnoliopsida > Caryophyllales > Amaranthaceae > Beta > Beta corolliflora. The sequence goes on along the minus strand of CANSZD010000234.1, from coordinate 464,793 downwards.
TCAAATACGGAGCACTTGTAGCGTTTTTAACCAGAGCACTTGATGTTTTTTTCCACTAGTGTGCTACCATAAAACGTTCTTGGCTCTATAATAGAATTGCAAACTAGTTTCTTAATAGGGGAGAATTTAGTGGCATATTCATAACAATATATATTACTAAAAAATTAAAGTAAGCAAATTTTAAGGATTTTTATCAGATACTTCCGAGTTTTACAAAAATGCATAGGGTATCCTTGTAATTCTTAAAATTGCACAAAGTGCTCCTCAGGATTTTAAAATTCATCTGAATACCCTTAATTACCAACAACCATCAACTCCGTTAGCCATTAAGGCCAAATCATCCTAATTAATCAAAATAATCCCTAATGAACCTAATTAATACAAATTAAATCGTAATTAACCCAATATCCCCACCCCCTCCCACCCTTTTGAAACCCAACCCATCCCGCCACCCCACCCGCGTCCCCAACCCTTGCCGTCACCCACCCCCATCCAAAATAGCACTCCCCCTTCTCCACCCCCGAAAACCACTCCCGACCCATAGCCCCGCCGCCGAAAACCATTCATGCCCTTTCCCCGACTCTAGAAACTACCTCCTCCCCTTCCCCACCCCCAAAACTAGCCCCTCCCCTTTCCTACCTTCGAAAACCAACCCCCAAAGAGCCACTGTACCCCACCTTCGGAAACCACCCCCTCCTACCACCCCAACATCGAATACCACCCCCTCACATTCCCCACCCCGAAAATCACCCACTCCCCTTCCCGAGCCCCGAAAACCCACACGTAAAACCCTCTCACCCCCTTCGAAACCCCCACCTACCATCCCAGCCACCCCGACCCATGGCCCCACCCTCATCGAGCAACCGCGCTCATCCACCACCTCAGCACTAGTGGAAAAAACGCTATATGTCACAACAAAACCGCTGCGGTCCATAAGAGAACCGCAGCGGTAAATCGTCGAAAATTTGGGTGGGAAAAGTGGCCTAACAAACCGATGCGGTCTTCATAAAACCACAACGGTTAACAGTTAACCGCTGCCGTTCGCTATTAACCGTTGCGGTTTATTTGTTTTTTTTTCACGTCAAAGAGGCCTGGCTCCCTCTCATCACTGTTAACTCCCTCCTTCGTCCTTCCTTTCAAAAAAACAACTCCCTCCTTCGAGATTTCACGCAAAAGTTCACCACCACCACTGCCACCACTAGGTTCCACCACCACCACTGGGTTCCACCTTCCCCCGACCCCGACGACCACTAGCTGTTGCGTCCTCCTCTCCAATTCGGTGGGTTTCAACCACAAACCCCACCTGCTGTGTCCTCCTCCGTGGCTGCACCACCACCGCCGCACCTCCACCATTCCTAAACACCTACATTCCTTCTCTACCTCTACCTCCACCATTCCTTCTCATATTTGAAGCTTCAAGTTTATAATTAATTGTTCTTTTATTAATAATTGTTAATGAAATTAGGTTGTATAATAGTTAAAGGGTGTAAATTTGATTGATTTGAGTTAATTATTTTATTTAAAGTAGTTAGTTTGATTTTTAGGTTAAAAAAACTAGGGCTTTGTTGTGGTTGCTATTTTTGTGGTTGTTGTTGGTAGTAGCTATTGTTGTTGTTGTTGTTGTTGTTGTTGATGATGATGATGATGTTGTTGTTGTTGTTGTTGTTGTTGTTGTTGTTGTTGTTGTTGTTGTTGTTGTTGTTGTTGTTGTTGTTGTTGTTGTTGTTGTTGTTGTTGTTGTTGTTGTAGTACTTACTAACTAGTTAGGTTTGAACTTTAAACGTTGTTGTTGATTATTGGTTTAGATATTTAGTTTAGTTTAGCTTAATTTAGTTTAGTTTTGTTTGAATTGCTAATTTATACTAATGTTAACTTTTAAACTTTGTTGTTGATTATTGAAGCTAGCTAGGGACGGAGTGTTGAGCTCGATTTCCCTATTCACAACCTTGATATTGGTATGTTATCACTCATATTTAACTTTCTTTCATAGTAAATTGGTTTATATATATGTGCAAATGTGTATATATTTATCGTTGAATTGAGATTAGATGTAAAATGTTTTGTTGTTTTTAAAAACCTATGTTTGCATCATCATATCATATGCCTAGATACCCGTTCGAGACTTACTCATTAGGAGTAAGTCTTGAATAGTCCCCTTTGGGGTTGTTCTTAGATGTTTAATCTCACTTAGGTGGTGAATGTATGTCTTTAGTTCGATTCTAGAGGAAAATCTTGGCTCGTCGTTTCCCTACTTTTGTTCTCTGGGTACATATGTAGATATAAATAACTATATATCTACATCATGTACTTGGAGAACTGTAGGGAAATGCTGCCGGATTTTTCGTAGATTCGAACTGAAGGCAATACATTCACTAGTGAGATTAGACATCTAAGGATGGGTTAGGTTAGAGTGATAAGGACCCTTGGAAAGCATGCCTAATTTCATTAAATATATATCATGTATAAACTCTAATAATGTAGTGAAATTCGTCATTGACATGGGGTACTTGTTGCTTGTGTTTAATTAGAGCTAGGTTTGGTTGAAATGAATCGTGCATGGATGTATGGTAGTCGTGACACGTGTGAATTCGTGGATGGGGTCTTTGAATTTTGTGATGCTGCATTAAGTCATCAGGCTGCAAAAGGAACCGAGGGGTTTTATTGTCCTTGTGTTGATTGTGGTAATGTGAGCATCGTTAGTAGCATTGAGTCGCTTAGAGAGCATATCTTTCGTCGTGGGTTTAGACAAGACTACTATGTATGGGTTTGGCACGGTGAGGAGGGTATGTAAATGGTCGAAATGCCATTGTTAACGATGTGCATGAAGAAATGAGTTTGATGTCATTGAGAATGACAACATCGAGGATGAATATGAGGATATTCAAGTAGAAGATGATGATGATGAAGGGGATCATATCGAGGAGATGATGGCGGGGTAGATCATTCTGGCAAACGGCCTCGTATTTTTGAGTGCATAGACGAGGCATCTCGGAAACCGTTGTATCCCGGTTGTACGAGGTACACCAAACTGACGGCCGTGATAACACTCTTTAATATCAAGACGAAAGGCGGTATAAGTGACTCTTGTTTCACTTCATTGTTGCAAGCATTTGGTGATATGTTGTCGGACGACCATGAATTACCCAAGTCGAACTACTATGCTAAGAAACTGATGTGTCCCTTCGGTTTAGAGTACCAAAGGATACATGCTTGTTCAAACGATTATGTGCTATATCGAAACTAATATGAAAATATGGATGAGTGTCCTTGATGTGGGAAGTCGCGTTACAGGCGCGCAGTGGTTGGTGATAAGAAAGGTCCTGCAGCAAAGGTGATGTGGTATCTTCCGATTATACCACAATTCAAGCGCATGTTTTCAATCAAAAAAGATGCTAAGAACTTGAGGTGGCATGCAGAACGAAGGAAAAAGGACGGTTTTCTCAAACATCCGGCTGATTCTCCTGAGTGGAAAGGTATCAACCATTGTCATAAGACCTTTGGTGCCGAGGATAGAAATTTGAGGCTTGGCCTATGCACGGATGGAATGAACCCATTTGGCAAACTTAGTTCTCAACATAGTACGTGGCCGGTTCTTCTAGTTATATACAACTTGCCTCCTTGGTTGTGCATGAAACGCAAATACATCATGTTGTCGATTCTTATTTCGGGCGAAACAGCTCGGGAAACGACATAGATGTCTACCTCCAGCCACTTGTTGATGATTTGAGAAAAATGTGGGATGAAGGAGTTTCTGTGTATGACGCACATGCTGATGAGGTATTCACATTGCGTGCCATGCTTTTATTCACTCTTAATGACTATCCTGCTTATGGAAACTTATTCGGCTACAAGAACAAAGGGAAGAAAGCATGCCCAATTTGCCTGGACGACACAACATCTAAATACATTACTACTTGTCACAAAGATGTTTATATGCGCACCCGAAGGTTCCTTCGACGCGACCATCCTTATCGTAATAAGAAGAAGGCATTCGATGGATCAGTTGAGGAAGGGGTAGCTCATAGACCATTGACTGGTATTGAGGTTTATGATCAAGTCAAGGGTATTGAAATGATATTCGGCAAAGGAACGAGTGTTGGTGATAAGGAACATTGGAAAAAGGAGTCTATTCTGTAGAAACTTCCATATTGGAGAGATATAGAGGTTTGACATTGTCTCGACGTCATGCACATAGAGAAAAATGTATGTGACGCCATTCTAGGGACACTTATGAATATTCCACATAAGACAAAGGATAGCAAAGGGGTGCGACTGTATCTGGAAAGTGAGGGGCTTCGACCAGAACTATGGGCTCAAAAGAGGGACACTAAGAAAAGAAAGAAAAAAGAGAAAGTGTCTGGAAAAGGAAATGGAAAGGGAAAATAAAAGGAACATGAAGAAGGGTCGCCTGTAGGAATTGAAAGAAAAGGAAAGAAAACGGTGAAGGATGATGATAGGAACTATTTACCTCCGGCTTGCTACACTCTATCTAGAGCTGAGAAGCGTCTTTTTTACGAGTGTTTGTACAACATTAAGGTTCCATCAGGGTACTTATCGAACATGAAAAGATTTGTTACCTTAGACGGTGAGTTGAAATTATCGAGCATGAAGTCTCATGATTGTCATGTAATGATGCAAGTATTCTTACCGATTGCAATTCGAGGGATATTGCCGAAACACGTGAGACATACCAAAACAGAGCTGTGTTCTTTTTTCAATACTATATGTAGCAAAACGTTACAACCCTCGAAGATTAATGCTCTGCAGGCTAGCGTGATACAGACTTTGTGCAAGTTTAAGATGTACTTCCCACCTGCTTTCTTCGACATTATGGTCCATTTGGTTGTACATCTAGTTCGAGAAATTAAGCTATGTGGTCCGTGTTTTTGAGGTGGTGCTATCCCTTTGAGAGACATATGGGCTCTTTGAAAGATAAAGTAAGGAATCCAAGCGAACCGGAAGGAAGTATAATTCGGGGGATTGTGAGTGAAGAGGTTGGTAATTTTGTGGTTGAGTTCTTAACTAATGTTGATCCTATTGGACTTCCTACATCTCGACACGAGGCGCACTCGCGGGTAAAGGTACACTTGGCTCCAAAATGATAGTACCTCCTGTTGAAAGGCGCATACAAGCACACTTATTTGTATTGCAGCATATGGTACAGGTGCATCCGTACTTGGATGAGCATTTGGAGGAGTTGCGTGACCAGAATCCAAGTAAAGGGACTAGAGCATTGATGCAGTTGCATAATAAGACGTTTATTGATTGGTTCCATAACCGAATAATGCGTGAAGTAGATTCCAATGTTTCTGAAACTATGAAGTGGCTAGCATTTGGTCCTCGAGAAGCTGTGCACTCCTATGAGGGTTATGATGTTAACGGATATACGTATTGGATAGATCGTCAAGATCAAAAGTCGAGATCTCTCCAGAATAGTGGTGTTTCAGTAGAGGCATCATCTACACAGTATGCAAGTGCCAAAGACAAGTTTCCTATTGATGCTAGATTGTTATACTATGGACGAGTTCAAGATATATGGGAGCTTGACTACTCTGGTTTCACGGTCTGCTTATTTCGATGCAAGTGGGTTGAGTAAAACCGGCGTTACATAAGAAAAGATGATCCTTGTGGATTTAATCTTGTAGACTTGGGTCGGTTGCGTGATAGTGAAGAGCCATTCGTACTTGCATCACAAGTTAAGCAAGTATTCTAGGTAACTGACCCTTCTGATAACAAGTGGTCAATTGTTGTTCCGGGAAAAAGAAGTATACTCGGAGTTGGTGATGTTGAGGATGAGGAGAAGTATGATGCGTTTGAAGACACCCCGCCTTTCACCATTCCCAAATCTGATGTCACTGATGTGGAGTTAGCGACAAGTTACATGCGTGCAGATCACGGGGAAGGGATAATGGTTGATACTTCAAATGAAGGTGGCAAAAGTAAACAATAGGCTCGACTTCTTTGGTTCCAATTCCGGCTTTCGGCTTTGCAATATCATTTTACATTATTTTTCACTTTTAGCCGCATGTAGTGTCATGTATAGTTCTTATTACTATATATATATGTATTTCAATCAACTAAACTCGCTTCACATGTATTGAAACCCATTTTGGGTAAGTGAATGTCATTTCGGGCCAATTTCGGCTTTTCAACCTCAATTAACTTAATTTCTCGCTTCATGTTAGGTCATGTATTGTTCCAATTACTATATATATATGTATTACAATCAACTAAACTCGCTTCACATGTATTTAAACCAATTTTGGGTAAGTGAATGTCATTTCGGGCCAATTTCGGCTTTTCAACCTCAATTAACTTAATTTCTCGCTTTTAGCCGCATGTTACGTCATTTATTGTTCCAATTACTATATATATATGTATTACAATCAATTAAACTCGCTTCACATGTATTGAAACCCATTTTGGGTAAGTGAATATCATTTCGGGCCAATTTCGGCTTTTCAACATCAATTAACTTAATTTCTCGCTTTTAGCCGCATGTTAGGTCATGTGTAGTTCCAATTACTATATATATATGTATTACAATCAACTAAACTCACTTCACATGTATTGAAACCCATTTTGGGTAAGTGAATGTCATTTCGGGCCTATTAGAGTCACTTAAAGTCGGGTCACATGATTTGAAAACCGAATTGGGTAGATGAATGTCGTTTAGGGTGTAATTATGGATTGTTTTGGGGGGGGAGGGGACTGTGCAAGGGGTGCTTTGCAAGCGGGGTGGGACAGAAGGGGGCCAGCCGGGGGGGGTGCAAGGGGCGGTGAAGGGGGGAAGGAAAGGGGGTCATGGCAAGGGGGCGTGAAGGGGGTGGGGGAGTGTGCGGTTGGGGGGGAGTGTGCGGTTGAGGGGGGAGTGTGCGAGAGGGTGGGGTTGTGCAGGGGGGAAGGGGGGGGTGGGGGAGGTGGGGGCGGTTCGGGGGGTAGTGTGCGGTTCGGGGGGGAGTGTGCGGCGAGGGGGGGCTGCAGATCGGGGGCAGTCAAGGGGAGCAAGGAAGGGGTGGGGGAAGTGTAGGGTGGGGGCGATTCGGGGGGAGTGTGCGGTTCGGGGAGTGTGCGGTTCGGGGAGGGAAGTGTGTGGAGGGGGCGGAAGGGGGGCGCATTCAAGGGTGGCGATGAAGGGGTGGGGAGTACAGGGGTGAGGGTCATGCGGGGGGGAGTGAAAGGGGGGGGGGAGTGTGCGGGGCAGCAGGTGCGGGGGGTTGTGCGGGGTGGGGCGGGGCGTGCGGGGGGCGTGTGGGATCATCTTGGGGGTGGGGGCGGCAGGGGGCAGGGCGGGGTGGGGGGGGGGGGGGCCAGTGCGGGGGGTAGTGAAGGGGGTCAGGCGGGGGCGATGAAGGGGGGGCAGGGGGGCAAAGGGAAGGGGGGAGTGTGCGATTCAGCGGGGCGGGGGAGTGTGCAGCGAGGGTGGGGCTGTGCGGGGGCAGTGAATGGGTGGGTGGAGTGCAGGGGGTGGGGGCTGTGCAGGAGGTTTCTAATCATATGTTTGTTTAATCTTACGCGTTTCTAATATCGTTTTTTAAAATTTCAGGAGTTTCAAACATGGTCCGAGATGATGTGATTGTGGAGGAAGAAACCGATGATGATTATGATAAGTCATTGGATGATGATGATGAGTTTGATGCGGAGAAGGAGAACGATAAAGGTGACCCAGAAGACATAGCGCATGATGAGGAGAAGCGGTTGCGTGAAAGGGAACTTCACTTGGCTGAAATAAATGAGGAGCTAGCCGATAAGGCTCCCCCCATTGACAACAATGCTAGGGAAGAGTATCCTTGTATTTCATCCGTCATTGTGCCACACAGAAATGTGGGGAAAGAGGTTCTTAGTACCAAAACTCCAAGTAAAGTTGCAACAAAGAAGCGGAAAGGAAGGAGTGCGACCAAGGGATTGAATTATAACACCCCTATGACCCTCGAGTATGATGATATGGGTCAACCTTGTGGTCAATGACGTAAAAAGTATGGGCAGTATTTAGGGTTATGTGTGCGCAAACTGAGCATTTTGGTGGGGTGGAAAGATGTGCCCGATGCAATGAAGAAATCATTATGGGAAGACACTTGTGTAAGTTTATTTTTTAACTGAATTACTTTTATTTCCGACATTTAGGGGCATGTTAGGTCATATATAGTTCCAATAGGTACATATATAACTATAAGAGTCAATTAAACTCCACTTATATGCTTTGAAACACATTTTGGGTAAATGAAGGCCATTTCGGGCCGATTTTGGCCTTTACACTCCAATTCACTTAGTTTTTTTGCATTTAGCCGCATTTAAGGGCATATATAGTTCCAATAGGTACATATATAACTATAAGAGTCAATTAAACTCCACTTATATGCTTTGAAACACATTTTGGGTAAATGAAGGCCATTTCGGGCCGATTTTGGCCTTTACACTCCAATTCACTTAGTTTTTTTCATTTAGCCGCATGTAAGGTCATATATAGTTCCAATAGGTACATATATAACTATAAGAGTCAATTAAACTCAACTTATATGCTTTGAAACACATTTTGGGTAAATGAAGGCCATTTCGGGCCGATTTTGGCCTTTTCACTCCAATTCACTTAGTTTTTTGCATTTAGCCGCATTTAAGGTCATATATAGTTCCAATAGGTACATATATAACTATAAGAGTCAATTAAACTCCACTTATATGCTTTGAAACACATTTTGGGGTAAATGAAGGCCATTTCGGGCCGATTTTGGCCTTTACACTCCAATTCACTTAGTTTTTTGCATTTAGCCGCATGTTAGGTCATATATAGTTCAAATAGGTACATATATAACTATAAGAGTCAATTAAACTCCACTTATATGCTTTGAAACACATTTTAGGTAAATGAAGGCCATTTCGGGCCGATTTTGGCCTTTACACTCCAATTCACTTAGTTTTTTGCATTTAGCCGCATGTTAGGTCATATATTGTTCCAATAGGTACATATATAACTATAAGAGTCAATTAAACTCCACTTATATCTTTGAAACACATTTTGAGTAACTACTTGTTTGTTTCTTGTTTTTATAGAATACGTTCCATATTACTCATAATGAGGAAAAAAAGGCGGCATTTCTATCCGGGGTGGCCGAAAGATTTAGAGCTTTCAAAAGCAAACTAGTGAGTGGGTGGATCACGAAACGGAGAAAGAGGACTATAAAGAGGAGGAAAATTCAAAAATCAAAGCAAAATGAGGGTGAGACGGACAAGGAGTCCGAAAAAGAAACAGAAAAGGAAGGGGGAGAGGAAGATACATTTCAACCGGATTCTTTGCCTCATCAGATTTGGGGACATATAAAACCAAAAGATTGGGAGGCATTTGTTGCCCAAAATACTACGCCGGAGATGGTGGTAAGTATTGCACTTTAAACTATATATATTTGACTTTGCATGTTCACTTTCAATACAATTACATGTGTTTTCTAATTACCCATGTGAATTTATAGGCTAAGCGTGAGAAACATTCACTCAGTGCAAGACAGAGGAAGCACTACCATCATATGGGTTCCCATACTTATGCGAGCGCGAGAAAGTTGTGGATTGACGACAAATTTTACCCTTCTACCGATAAAACCACAACGTCGTCTTCTAGCTCTAAGGCCGCGCCGTCTGTCAAAGTTGATCGTGTCGCTGATTGGTGGTGCTCCTTGCATAGGCGTGATATCAACAATCAAATGACCATTTCAGATCCGGGAACCTTGAAGATAGCCAATGCCGTTGTAAGTACATGCACTACCAATCCCCACCCCCGTGCACACTCCCCCACCCCCGCACACCGCCCCCCCACCGCCCACACCCCTAACAATCCCCCACCCCCGCACACTGCCCCCCACGCCTTGCTCCCCCGCACACCGCCCCCTACTGCACACCGCCCCCGCACACTCCCACCCCACCGCACACTCCCCGCATACCGCCTCCCCCGCACACTCCCCCGCACATATCCCCCACCCCTACACACCGCTCCCACCGCACACTGCCCCCGACACTCTCACCCCACTGCATACTCCCGTACACCTGCCCCCACTCCCCGCACAGTCCCCACCCCCGCACACCGCCCCCACTCCCCGCACACATCCCCACTCCCCCGCATAGCCCCCACCCCCGCACACATCCCCACTCCCCGCACACATCCCCCACTCCCCGCACACCGCCCTCCCCAGGACACCGCCCCCGCACGCACACACCGCCCCCCACCCCTCGCTCCCCGCACACCGCCCCCGCACACGCCCCCACCCTGCACACTCCCCACCCCCCGCTCCGCCCCCACAAGTCTGCCCCCCCCCCCGTCCGCTTATGATTTTGATTTCTCTAAAGATGGGGTTCAAGAAAAAGAGGTTAGCGGCGAGTTCACTCCCCAAGGCAACAAAGATGCCCTTTATGAGACTTTGGGAAAGGACCACAGTGGTCGTTTGAGGGGTTTAGGTGGTATTCGTCTAGGTGTGACAAAAGCGTATTCTAAAGATTACTCCGTGGGTACAAAATCACGCTCTCAACCACATGATATGGAAGCTATGACACAAGCTATTCGGGAGAAGCTTACGGAGGAAATTACGGAGAAAGTTGAACAATGGGAAAACTAGGTCGTTACTAACTCCCCTAATGTCAAATAAAAAAAAACCTAACTATCCACCTAAACTAGTCAAGTGGTAAGTAAGGGTCGAACCACAAGGATCGGAGGTCTCACCAAGGTAGAGTCGCTACAAGTAAGCTAAGTCGAAGAAATGGTCAAGTTTTGGTTGAATTAAATAATTAAAACTATTGGAATTAAATTAGAAAAAGTACTAGGAATGGGAAATCACCACAATCATAGCTCACATCCAACAATCAAGTAGAGAAAAGGGGTTGACAAGCATTGGGGATATGCAAAGGGAATAAACAAACCTAAACACCTCGAAAATCGTTGTTAGGGAGTTTAGAGTCCTAATTACGGTAACAAAACCTATATTTCGAGGCGTTATCACCTAACTAGGCCAAGTTAAGGATTGATATTAAACCCAAGTTAATACCAACCAACAAGTGATGTGTAACAACTAATCAATCAATCATGAAGGTTAACCACATAAAAGTAAACCATTAAATGGGCAACAAAGGATCAAAAGATGATGGAGCTCACATCAACCAAGTCACCAATCAACATCAAAGATTGAAATTGCACAAATCCCAAACCAAACCAACCCAATGAACTCTACTCATGAAAATAGGATGCAAACAATGATTGGGTTACTCCCATTCCTAGTTAATGAACTACTCACTACCCATTATACTACCAAACATCTTAAACATGGAAATCTAGCTATTAAATCACCAATCTAAAAATAGCAAAAATCAAAAATCAATACTTTAGAGTAAAAACAAAACCAAATCTAGTGAGCAAACAAGAAGAAACTAGGAAAAGATGAAAATTTTAATCTAGATTAATTACTAAGCATGAAGATTAAACAATGAAAACATGAACCTAACAAAGTAGGAATGCAATAAAAACAATGAGAAAGAAAGAAAGGATTGAGAGGATTACTAGGGAAACAAGAAACTTCAAAGAAATTGTCACTTTTTCATTGATTTTCAATCTCCAAATTACACCTCTTGAGCCAAGTTTTCTCTCTCCTACACTAGTAAACAAGATTAGGGTTCTAAAAATCTGGGCTCCTTTCCAAAATAGGGTAGAGGAGTATTTATACCCCCTCTAATTACACAAGTCGTAAAGGAAAAGAAATCCGGAAAAAGCCCAGCGAACAGAGGCCCGGGCGGGCTAAAATGGGCCCGGGCGGGATGGTAAAGAGTAGCCCAGGGCGGTCTCCACTGGTGGCCCGGGCGGTGCGGGGTAGATGGGCCCGTGCAGTACCCGGGCGGGAACCCAAATTTGCGAGCAAGAGGCGAAAGTTTGGCCGCCGATGGGCCCAGGGCTAGATCACGTAGCCCGGCGGGGCGACTTGGCCCGGGCGGGCGGGTACATAGCCCGGGCGGGCTCATTTGCTCGGGCGGGCTCTCGGAGCTCGGGCGAGTATCTTTGCTCGGTTGGTCCTTAAGCTCCCCGGGCAAACTCTTGCTTCCCCTTTTTGCTCCCTCTTAGCTTGTAGAAGCTTGAGTTCCTACACATCAAAGATCAAATAGAAGAGTAGGGGAGGGGGATGCAAATACATGTACACACGTGCTAAGAGAGAGTTAGGTAGAGAAAAAGGCGAAATTAAGAGAAAAAGAAACTAAAATAGGAAATAAATCAAGTAAAAATAGCCTTAATACTACCCTAGGAGTGAGATAAATCTCACTCATCAAAAGTCACGGAGAAAGTGACGGAGAAAGTCACGGAGAAACTCACGGAGAGTTTCAACGCGGTCCTCTCACAGTTTGGTTTACTGGTGATACATCAACCTAAACTGGATCGTCTTTTGGAGGACAAAGCTAGCCATCCTAACACACAAAAATCCCCACCATCTATACTTGAGTTAGAGGTAACTATTATCCTTATAATTTTTAAAACTAAGTAACATGTTATATTCTGTAATTGCATGTTCGTAACCTCAATTTCATTTACTTTTTGAAGGAAGAAACGCCTTGCCAGCTTTTACTAGATGTAAAAGATGAGGGTTTAATTTGATTGTGGTGGCTGTAGGAAATGCACAACCACGAAGTGAACGAGCAATAGTCCATCATGAGCCTGTGGACAATGAGCACTTGGCGGTTAGTGTAGTCACCATTACTCCTGGTTACGAAGACTTTGCTCTTCCGCTGCCTAAACCGTCAATTGATATAAATGTCTTGACCGACGCTCGTGGTGGTTATGTGTTGTGGCCATCGGCATGGGTGAGGTTTTCAGACGAGGTAAATTGAAGCAACTTAAATCCATATTCATAATGATTTGTTTCATACCTACCTACTAACTAAGTTGAATGTTTTTACCTTTGAATTATTAGGTTTTGGAGAGAATAAACAAGCCCAAGGAAAGCAAGGCGGACTCACCTCCTCGATCTAGAGAAGGCGAAGAAGGGTTCAGAGAAGAAGGGTTCAAGCGGGTCAAAGAAGGCCATTTTGGGTAAAGGAATGCAAGATTCAAGTCACCAAGAAAAACCAACTACATATACTTGGATCGAGAAACCAAAGATCGAGTGTCTCACTAAGGCATGCATATGGCTACATGCAAATGCGCGTGATATGTCGGATGATGCACCTCTCGAGGTGAATTTGGGTACCACGCAATTCAACTACTTTGAGGATACATCGACATGGGTGTCTAAGGGTGATTTGAAAGAGTTCCTTTGCGGAGAGATGTTGAATGTTTCCTTGATTCAAGTCTTCATGAGGTAAAACATTTGTACTTGTGAAGTAAATAAAAATGCTTTGCAATATACTATAATATATTTATGTTACGAAGTTGGTTGTGCTTTAAAGATTACTCCAACATGATCGTTGTGGACGCAAGATCATACAAGAGCAATTTGGGTGGTTATGTCCAAATTTCACCCGAGCCGATAATTGTTTGCAAAACACAAATGAGGTGAAGGAGTATATTTGGCTATGTATCAAAACATCTCTACGTGCACAACATAAGTTCATACTTGCCCCTTGTTTTGAAGAGTATAGTTCTTAACCTTGTATCAATTTTTACCACTTTAATTATCATTATATATACAATAGAAGTACTCACATGATTGCTTCCTAACTTTTTTGGCATTTTAGTCTCCATTGGTCGCTCGTTGTGATTTTTCCTTCAAACAACACAATATATCATTTTGATTCTATAGCTCAAGATCCACCACGACACTTATTCCTCAAATCATGCATAAATAGGTATATTTGTTATTTAAAATGCTAAGCATTACAATTTTTACTAATTTCATTCTTTGGCCACTTCTCACATGAAATTAACTTAACTACAGTTCTTTGAAGAAATTTAAGAGCATGGGAAAAATACCTGAATGGAAAGCAATGAAGGTAATACATATTAGGTAAGCTACGTACTTCTTTCTTTTAGCAAAAAACAACCATGTATGTTAATTACATGATTTTTTATGTAATTCTATGATTAGTGTGCTCAGCAACTAGGGGGAACCGAGTGTGGCTACTATGTGTTGAGATTCATGTTCGATATAGCCTCAAGTTGCAAGGAAGTCGGGGATATTGAGAAGGTATATATATATACATACGTAGCTTAATTTACAGTCGATTTTGGCCTCTTAAGCTCAATTTCTTTAGTTTCCCGCATTTAACAACATGTTAGGTCATCTACACTTCTAACAAGTACATACATAACTATTAGAATCAATTAAACTCCACTCATATGCGTTGAAACACATTTTGGGTAAATGTATGTCATTTAGGGCCGATTTTAGCCTTTAAAGCTCAATTCACTTAGTTTTGTTTTCTTTCCGCCTTTAGCCGCATGTTAAGTCATATATAGTTCCAATAGGTACATATATAACAATAAGAGTCAATTAAAGTCCACTCATATGCTTTGAAACCCATTTTGGGTAAATGAAGGCCATTTCGGGCCGATTTTGGCCTTCAAAGCTCATTTCACTTAGTTTCCCGCATTTAGCCACATGTTAGGTCATATATAGTTCCAATACGTACATATATAACTATAAGAGTCAATTAAAGTTCACTCATATGCTTTGAAACCCATTTTGGGTAAATGAAGGCCATTTCGGGTCGATTTTGGCCATCGAAGCTCATTTCACTTAGTTTCCCGCATTTAGCCACATGTTAGATCATATATAGTTCCAATAGGTACATATATAACTATAAGAGTCAATAAAGTTCACTCATATGCTTTGAAACCCATTTTGGGTAAATGAAGGCCGTTTCGGGCCGATTCTGGCCTTCGAAGCTCATTTCACTTAGTTTCCAGCATTTAGCCACATGTTAGGTCATATATAGTTCCAATACGTACATATATAACTATAAGAGTCAATTAAAGTTCACTCATATGCTTTGAAACCCATTTTGGGTAAATGAAGGCCGTTTCGGGCGATTTTGGCCTTCGAAGCTCATTTCACTTTGTTTCCCGCATTTAGCCACATGTTAGGTCATATATAGTTCCAATAGGTACATATATAACTATAAGAGTCAATTAAAGTTCACTCATATGCTTTGAAACCCATTATGGTAAATGAAGGTCGTTTCGGGCTGATGTTGGCCTTCGAAGCTCATTTCACTTAATTTCCCGCATTTAGCCACATGTTAGGGCATATATAGTTCCAATAGGTACATATATAACTATAAGAGTCAATTAAAGTTCACTCATATGCTTTGAAACCCATTTTGGGTAAATGAAGGCCGTTTCGGACCAATTTGGCCTTCGAAGCTCATTTCACTTAGTTTCCCTCATTTAGCCACATGTTAGGTCATATATAGTTCCAATAGGTACATATATAACTATAATAGTCAATTAAAGTTCACTCATATGCTTTGAAACCCATTTTGGGTAAATGAAGGCCATTTCGGGCAGATTTTGGCCTTCAAAACTCATTTCACTTAGTTTCCCGCATTTAGCCGCATGTTAGGTCATAAATAGTTCCAATAGGTACATATATAACTATAAGAGTCAATTAAACTCCACTTATATGCTTTGAAACACATTTTGGGTAAATGAAGGCCTTTTCGGGCTGATTTTGGCCTTCGAAGCTCATTTCACTTAGTTTCCCGTTTTTAGCCACATATTAGGTCATATATAGTTCTAATAGGTACATATATAACTATAAGAGTCAATTAAAGTTCGCTCATATGCTTTGAAACCCATTTTGGGTAAATGATTGTCATTTTTAACCGATTTTGGCTTTTGAAGCTCGATTTCTTTAATCTCTTTAGAATTATCTAAGGTCTTACGTACTCAAACTAAAACTGATATTATGTGTGTTTTCTTATGTTTAAGGTATTCAACCAAAGGGAGAGTTCTTTCACCACAACCGAGATAAACGAGGTTCGGGATTTGCTAGCACACTACCTTACCGAAGTTTGTATGTGAAGATGATGCCGCGACTTTGAGTTTATTTGTTCTTATTGTGTTACTTGCTGGTTATTTAGGTACAATAATATAATTGATGTTTATTTTGGATTTTAGTACTTAGTACAACTTCATTTGTAGTACATTCTCTAAATTTTATATTTATATATATATATATATATATATATATATATATATATATATATATATATATATATATATATATATATATATATATATATATATATATATATATATATATATATATATATATATATATATATATATATATATATATATATATATATATATATATATATTAATTTAACTTGTATACGACGCACTTGTGGGATTTGTGTCAACTATAGCGAGGTTAGATATAATAAAATATTATATATATACAAATATAATGTATATATATATATATATATATATATATATATATATATATATATATATATATATATATATATATATATATATATATATATATATATATATATATATATATATATATATATATATATATATATATATATATATATAACATTAACCGATGCGGTTTACTAAGAGAACCGCATCGCTTAATGTTCCAATGCATACAAAGAGGTTGGCGGCAAAGCACAAACCGTCAGAGGTTTCAAGGAAAAACCGCAGCGGTTTTTCCTATTAACCGCTGCGGTTTTGCCTTGGAACTGCAGCGGCAAAGCACAAACTTGGGTTTTGTCAGGAAGGGTTTACAAAGTTGTTGTTAGCCATCAAAATCAATGTTTTTACGTGTGGTGGACTTGCCATTGGGGTTAGGATGAGCCATGCCATTTCTGACGTCTTTTCATTAGTGATGTTTGTCAAAACTTGGGCTTCGATGGCCAATCGTAACAACCATCACACAAATTTGGGTCGCGTGCTCCCTTCTTTTGAGATGTGGAAGCTATTTCCACCTTCATTATCGTTGAATATGTATGCCAACCAAAATACTGATCTGATAAGGGATAAACCAATAACCAAGTGGTCTATATTTGGCGAAGCCAAGCTAGAAGCTCTTAGGTCAAAACTTCTCACCAACACGTGTAGGAATATATAGATGCATATAGCGGAATTTCAGGAAACAATTTCCTAACATCTATCATAGGATCGCAAACATAATCAAACATATGAATCATTCAATAGGGATTAAATATCAAACCTTTGTAGCGTGATTTCCCTGTTGTATGCAAGCTTTGAAGATCCGAGAGCCCCAAGTGTTGCTCCTCTAATCAGTCCACGAGCACCAGTTGAACACCAACGTTTGCTAGAACGGAAGAGAAGAAAATCTCTTGCTTTTGATGGTATAGGCGCCGGTTAATGGAGAATAGATTTAGGGTTTCTCTTTCTCTCTCTAGTGAAAAGAAACTGACTAATCAATTGATTACCTAAACCCTAATATTATATCCTATATATAATAGAAGAGTCATAGGTTAGTTATGAGAACTAATTCTCCTCCTATTCTCCTTTGGACCGGCCCAATCCTAATCCTAAATGGATTTGGATTGCTTTGTCCAACTTGTGCTACAATGTGTGACCTCATAGGATTAATCTATTTTAGTTATAGGCCCAATCAATATTGTCCTATTAATCATATTTATTCTCTAGCAAGTAAATACGATTACTAAAATAATTAACTTTATTATCTTCATAATAACATTCCTATTTATATTTAGTAATTGCCGGAATGTCTAAGGACATATTCCTTCAACACGAACATGAGCACGAATAATATTGATACTCATTCTACACTTCCCTTGTGTTCCTTTAGCATGGTTTTATCAGCTTTCATTTGGAGTAGGGTCAAAGTGGCTTGTCATAATTTTGTTAATGATGTACCCTATCAAGCGTTCCATGCAGTTAATTTACGCTCTAGACTAAGTCCATCTAGTGGAAAATTGTACTATTTTGGTAACACTTTTGTCAACGCCATATCAAAGTTAGGTGTGGTGTCAAAGAATGATGACAACAAGCCTCAAGACGAGTCTTTGATGCGTAACTTCTTGGAACAAATGAATGAATCCATTGCAAGAATTAGAAGTGATGATGGGTTCATAAGGGAGATAAAAGAGGGTTCGAAGGACCTGAGATTTGTGATGGAACACTTTGAAAGGGAAAGTAGAGGAGAGATAATATCACTAGGGTTTAGCAGTCTACGAAGTTTGCCAGTATATGAAGCTGATTTTGGTTGGGGGAAGCCAGTTTGGGTAACCTCAGCTACCTTAATGTACAAGAATTTGGTTATTTTGATTCCTGCTGGTCCATCAAGAAAGGACATTGTAGCTTATATCAACTTAAGTGGCAAAGATATGGCCAAGCTCGAAAGCGATACAGAATTCACTTCATCTGTGTCAAAGATGATACCTCATATTAGAAGCAAGTTGTAAGGTTTCAATAGTTATTTTTTTTATCATGTCTAATATTTCTAAGGTTTGAGCTCTTAGCCATTCTGTGGAATAGGGAGACCATTATGCTTGTGTACTATTCCAATTGTAAAAAGAAATCTTTTTCTTCATGTTCTAGTATGTTTCAAGTATTCTATATTGTGCCTTGATGGATCAATGTCATTTGAGGGTTTAAAATTAAACCATTTTGTTAGTATAATTTGATTGTTAATAAGCAGGAAAAAGTGGATTAAAGTTAAAAATTTGCCATTTTAATTATAGCATGAAATTTGAATAACTGAATTAGCTTCAAACCAGAAGAAAAATAAATCGACCACATAGAAAACCTCACTTTTATTAATTGACAACGATATGTGTATATATCATGGAAACAACTATAAAACCATATGGATGATAGGAAAACTTAGAAATTAGGTACATAAGTGGAAATTTCAAAATTCATCAACACAGTTACACAGGTCAGAAATTTACAATATACTTCCTCCGTTCCTCAATAGACTTTCATAAAAAAAGAAATTTTTCCAATTATTTTTCCAATAATATATAAGAAAAACAAAGTCATGTGAGGTCTTGTTTCATTCATCTCATTGCATACATTACGAAAATTAAACTTTTATAATTTTTATTAATATATAATTCAAGATATTAATGATACAAACTGTACATTGACAAATGTGAAAATGAGAAATGGGAAGTCTATTGGGGGCCAGAGGGAGTATATACATAAAAAAAACTACTAAATATCTTACTTCGATTAATGATAAAAAGGAATAAAAGAAAAGTACTCATGATATTCCTGAATCATCCAAATACATCCTATATTTGGAACATGTCCTAGAACTATTCATCCTATGTTCTTTTGTGCATAAGTATAAAAATCCAATGTTAGCATATAAGATGTTGTTGACCTTGTCTCAACTTATATTTTCAAATTTTTAATTTTTTTTTTAATCATTTTTAAGCGATTATTATTGATCAAAGTTGTACATTGACTAGTGTACAAAGCAAAATTGAGCATCTACCTAAAAACGGAGGGAGTATAGTACTACATCCCCCCCTGCTACTTTGTTAAAAAAAAGTGCAAAGCAACGAAGTATTGCACTCTACATAAGAATCTGTAGTGGCTAAGAAAGTTAAAATATACATTGCAGGGCATTGTATACTCTTCTATTTATGATGATAGTCGAGAAAGATTTAATATCTCATCGTTAGTTATGTGCGTTGTATTTTCGAGTTGAACGATATAATTTCATGCAGAGAAATTGGACAATGTTGAACAACTTAATTTCATACACATATATGCCTGAGGAGTAGGAAATTTGACTGAAAAAAATAAGGATGCAATGCCTCTATTATTCAAACCTTTATATCTTTGCATTTGAGCATGTGCTAAATGACTTAAATCAGAGAAAACATAAAACCTAAAGACGACTTGATTTTGCTGGACCCATGATCAATGCTCTAGCTATTTCTCTTATAGCACCAATTTCCGAATCTTTCCTGTTGCTGTCTTGGGAAGCTCATCCTTAAAAATTACCCTCTTGGGAACCATGTAATGAGGCAATCTTTCCCTACAGAAGTCAATAATCTCTTTCTCAGTCGGCCTCACCTTAACATCTGTATTGAAGCACACGAATGCACATGGAGTTTCGCCCCAAAATTCATGTGGCTGTGCCACCACTGCGGCCTCATTGACCCCCGGAAAAGTATATAACACTGACTCGACCTCCACACTACTAATATTTTCACCCCCACTTATAATTACATCTTTCGATCGATCTTTGATCATTATATATCCATCTGTGTGCATAACTCCAAGATCTCCAGTCCTAAACCACCCATCATCTCCCATACAATTCAACGTCGCTTGAGGGTTTTTGAAGTAGCCAAGCATTAAACAACTCCCTTGCTTCACAATCTCCCCAATAGTTTTTCCATCTCGACTCACAGGTTTATTGGTGGTTGGATCTACCACATCTACAGCGGTCATCCCAAGTGTGCCAACACCTTGAGGAGCTCTCAGTTGCGCTCTCTCATTCGGAGGAAGACCGTTCCATTTGGGCTTCCAGGCACATGAAACAGTCACCCCACCAGTCTCGGTTAGTCCATAACCATTACTAACAACAAATCCAAGTGCTTCAGCTCGAAGGATTACAGATGCTGGCGGGGGAGACCCAGCTGTTAGGACGTGCACTGGGTGGTCGAGGATTTGAGTAGCAGCAGCATTAGATTTATCAGTGAGCATGTTAAGGACTACAGGTGCAGCGCACAAGTGAGTCACTTGGTAGCGACGTATGAGATCATGAATTTTCGGACCGTCGAAATGTCGTAGGCAAATATTAGTTGCACCCACAGCTGCCATCCCCCAGGTGAAGGACCACCCATTAACATGGAACATTGATAGTACCCACAGGTAAACTGCCTGCTTCGGCACCGACCAGTCCATCACAGCGTCGAGGGCAGAGATATAGGTAGCTCGATGGCAATGGACCACACCTTTGGGTGAAGATGTTGTACCTGATCTCGCTAGCAGGTGGGACCCACTTGAACATTAGATCAAAGTTCGTGATAAGCAAACACAAGTTTTGATTCGCTGTGATGTAGGAGTGTCGAGATTGTGATTGAATTGAGACGAGTGTTGATGTTGTTGACGATGGCTCCGGCCATAGGGATCGCGAAGTGCAGTTCATAAGCCGAGTGTACATTAGGAGCCACCACTGAAACCACTTGTTGTCTTTTAATTCCTAGGGTGGAGATGGCGGAGGCGGCTTGGAGGCATCGATGGCGAGTCTCGGACCAGGTGTAGGTGGTGGTGTTGTAGATTATAGAGGGGCAGTCACCGTAGACAAGAGCTGTTCTCTCCAAGAAGCTTAGAGGCGTGAGAGGGGTGGATTTTGCTCTTGTGGGTTTTAACTCATCCATGTTATTTGGAGACTCTGGCTTGTAATTTTAACTTCTAATTTGTTGCCTTGTTGGTGGTTTCTCAACTATCCATACGTTGATCACAATTGGAGCTCAAAATGAAAAGGGTGCTTTTTTATTGTAATAATTAATTAAATTAATAAATCACAAGTTGAATTTGCTTACCATCTTATGTATGTAAAATCGCAGGAGGGTGGTTAATAAACTACATCTTGTAGTTAAGCAATGCAGGAGAAATGCTTAAATCCTCTCATGGAGGAATAAATAATGCTCCTGCTATAGTATTTTTGTAAGCAAATGATGGCATTTTTGCAAATAAAGGAAGAAAGAAGTTTTTTTTTTTTTGAAAACATAAATAAAAAGAAATAAAATTTTATGTTGTCTCCCAGGAATAGTTATGATATGAGCAATTTTATGTTCCTCGCTCCACAGGAAGAATTGGACAAAACTCATCAATAATGCACTAACCAATGACTTGGAAGACGACAATGCGGAGGATAAATGTTAACCATAACGCAGGGTCGATCTTGGCATTTTATAATCTGGGGACGAAAAAATTGAGCTATTTATTAGGAAAACAATATTAATCAATTTTTTTTAGAATAATGTATGCATATACGACAATTTGCGGAAGGGAAAAAGATTAATCAAAAGACAGAGAGTCAAATTATCAATTCTTGTTAATAATAAGCTTTAGATTTCAAACATCATAATGATTTGCTCATGTAGTCATGTGGTCATTGCTAAGTACTTAAGATTTGAGATATATATAATTATAGTTTTAATGGTACCTTACTACAGTTGAGTGATTAATTGTATGAATGAATTAATGACCTTAATTCCTACCATATATCCACGTTAGATCATGTTACTTGTCTTTCAGAAGAGACTTTATTTTTCTTTAGCATTAAACGACAACTTTGATTGTACTAGAAGAATATTAAGTTTTCTGGTCAACTAAATAATATTTATAATGTCCTTTTATGCATATAGAATCCAAGGAAGATGGTAGATAAACTACATCTTGTAGTCTACTAATGCACAAAACAATGACTTGGAAGACGACAAGGGGAAGGACAATTATTGCCATGATTGTATCCTTGGCTCTTCAGTAGATCTCAAAGTCAGTTTTCTAACATAAAGCTTTTAAAGTTCTTGGTATGTCTTTGAGCAAGATGAACATCAAAGTCATCTCTGAAGATTTAATAAAACCCTCCACCCCAACTCCTAATCATCTTCGTCTTCTTCGAGCCTCTTTGTTTGATCGTGTAAACACTCCCGTCCTTATGCCCCTTATCTTCTTTTACTCCCAAACAAATACTACCAAGATCAGTACTAATCAAATCTTGGATCGACTCAAAGGATCCCTGTTGTGTTTGAACTTTGAAGATTTTGATGATGATAAACACCCTATGCTATAACATGAATATTTGTAACAGTGATCGGGCTATCAAGGTTGAATGATGTGAAGACAAAGAAGCTTAGGTCTAGTTTTATTAATTCATGTATATGCAATGTAATTAACATATTAGAACTTTGTGCTAAAATTAGAAAGGGAGAGCTTTGATAAAACAAGATTTTCGAAAAACAGTTGTAATAGGAAAAGTATTATTATTTTCGAAAATCAGTTTTAGAAAGAAAAAAATTTTTTCGAAAATAAGTTTTGAAAAGAAAAAAGATTTTTATTTCGAAAATCAGTTTAAAAAGATAAAAGTTTTTTTTTCGGAAAAATTTCATAAAAGCGAGTTTAAGGATTTTTCGGAAAAAAAGAAGTTTGATAAGAAGAGAAAAACTGATTTGTAATTGTGATAAGAATAAAAGAAATTAGTTTTTATAAAAGATAAAATTGGTTTTTGAATAGGCCGGAAAAGAATTTTATCCCTTTATTTTAGGAATAAAAATTGTTTGAAAAGATAATACATCTTGGAGAAGGATTGTTATTCAGTTGATGAAGTTATATAAGGGATAGAAATCAGTATACTATCACACGTTTTCAAATTTGGTGAGATTAATATTTTGAGAGCTGAAAACGATCTCCCAGAGCACAGTGTACGACACAGAGTTCTAGTTAGTTAAGGTCTCTAAACATCGCTTGTAACGATACTCTATTTGCTTGAATAAGTAGCACGCTTTTGAGGAATCATTCTTTCTGTAATCTTTCATATTATAGAGAGTAGCAACACTTAGGGTTAAGTGTTGAGGAGCACTACTAGAGTTATTAGAGGGGGAATCGAATTGTATCAAGGGTTTGGTATTTTACGATTCAAATAATAAAAGAGTAGTTTGTGTGGACGTAGATCTCAGAGGTGAGATTGAACCACGTTAAATTCTTGTGTCTTATTATTTGATTTCATTGTTTGATACAATTTTGTTCGAGCAAAAACATTAATCGGAGAATTTACGAGTGAATAACACAGTGCACGACACTGTGCCATAAGAGTGTTTTTGCGAAAATCGATTAGTTTTAGCCACTCAATTCAAACCTCCCCTTCTTGAGTGTCACCTTGTGTTCCAACAAGTGGTATCAGAGCAGGCTATTCTCGAAAGGCCCATCCCTAGAGAATAGAAGTCATGAACATGCAAGATGACTCTCGAGATAGACACACCAAGTGTCCGATTTTCAACGGAAAAGATACGGATGGTGGAAGGCTAGGATGAGGATCTACATCCAAGGATTGAACTATGAATGCTGGAAAGTCATAAGAAAAGGACCAATCCTTATCCAAGCCAAAAATGCTGAAGGAAAGATGGTCGACAAGGATGAAGACGACTACAATTCAGTTGACTATGCGAAAGCCGAAAAGAACTTCAGCTATGAGTATTCTCCAATATGGAATTGGACCTGATAAATACTCAAGGATCTCGGCATGCTCTATAGCAAAGGAGATATGGGATACTTTAGAATTGGCCCACGAAGGTACGAATGAGGTAAAACAATCTCGAATTGATTTACTTGTGCAACAATATGAATTGTTTACTATGAATAAGGAAGAATCAATTAAAGAGATGTTCACTAGATTTACACTAATCACTAATGAATTGTGTTCTCTAGGTAAAATCTATCCTTCTGAAGATTTAGTGAGAAAGGTGTTAAGAAGTTTAACAAATCGTTGGCTCCTTAAAATAACTGCTATTCAAGAAGCTAAAGATTTGATAAAACTCTCACTAGAACAACTTATTGGATCATTAATGACTCATTAATTTGTTTTAGATTCTAAAACTAATGAACCAAAAAATAAAAGTCTAGCCTTGATAACTGAATTGGAAAGTGAAGATAGTGATAGCGATGATGATGTTGATCTTCTTACTAGGAGATTTAAAAAATTTCTCAAAAAGAACAAAAATAACAATCCTAGAAAAGGTGGAAATTTCAAAGGTAAGAGTACTACCTCGAACTCTAAGAAAAGTGCTACTAACTCCGGTTGTTTCAAGTGTGGAGATTTCAATCACATGATTTAGGAATGTCCCTTATGGGATGATGAGAAGCCCAAAGAAAGAAGGGAGCAATCCAAGAAAGAATTCAAAAAGGCTATGATAGCTGCCGTTTGGGGAGATTCGGATTCTGATGAAGAACAATCAGAGGCACAGTGCCATGAAGAAAAATTATGTCTGAATGCTGTACAGACATCACAGAGAAGGGCACGGTGCAAGGACGACTCTCACTTGTGTCTAATGGCGAAAAGTTCGAACTCCCAAGATGAAACTGAAGACAGTGAGGTAAGTCTTCTTTCTCTAAAACCTTCAATACATCTTCTTTCAAAAAACCAACTGGTTACTTTTCTTGGAAATATCATTAATGATTGTCAAGAAATGAATGATGATTTTTCAATCATGAAAAAGGAAGAAAAAAATTTAACTAAGCAAAAGATTGGGTTGGAATTGGAATATAAGGATTTATTAAAGGATTGTAAAGAACTGATGAAGAAGATTGATGAACTTGAAAAACCGTTGAAGAGAAAAATGTTGAGATAAATGCTTTAAGGTATGAAAAGTCTCTCGCAAAAGAAGTTGTTAATAACACTGTGCCATACACTGTGCTAGAGGCTAAAAGTTCGGATCTTGAAAATCAAATTGAATCTTTAAAACACGAGTTAACTGAGTTGAAAGAATCAAGACAAATATCCAGAATTGTTCCACTTATGCTACCTCATGATGCTAAGTTAAGTGATGAACTTGATAAAGTTAAAAGAGATTTGGAAATTTCGAGAAAAAGAAATAGCGATCTAAACACTTCTGTTGAATTCTTAGAATCACAATTGACTATTGCTCGGAAAATGTATGAAAAATGGTTAGATGGTCAAAAAGCCTTAGACTATATCTCCAATACAACTAGCAATCGAAACAGAATTGGTGTAGGATATACAGACCAGAGGCACAGTGCCAAAAAATTTGAAAGAGACTTTCGTAAAAGAAAATATGTCGATATACCTGAATATTTGATTTGCAACTTCTATGGAAAGAATGGACATCTTATGGATAACTATAATGTCAAGAAAAATAGTGTTGTGAAAAATGTAAAGCATGTAACTCAAATATGGGTTAGAAAAGACTTATTAGAAGCTAAACGAAAGAAAAAGGGACCCAAACAGATTTGGGTTCCTAAAATTAACAAGTGATCTTTTTGCAGGCAAACGTGAGAGGAAGCAGACTATGGTATCTCGACAGTGGCTGCTCAAGACATATGACTGGTGATAAATCTCAATTCCTCTCACTAGTAGCCTACCATGGAGGTTGTGTTACATTTGGCGACAACAAAAAGGGAGAAATAAGTGGTATTGGAAACGTCGGCAAATTCCTAACACACTCCATAGAGAATGTGATGTTGGTAAGTGGTTTGAAAAAAATTTGTTAAGGATGATAAGTGCATATTCTAACATCATTTAGTTGCATATTAGGGTGCATTTTCATGTAGTATTAGAGCATTTACTTGCACTTATGCATATTTAGGTCCATTTTCGTAAGCTACGATGCTTTCATGGGTTGTTTGGTCTTTTGATGTAATCTCAGGTACTTTGGACTCCAATTTGAGGACATGATGACTTAGGTGCGTAGATGACCTTCAAAACGATATATCATGTGCCCAAAACGGATTGAAACTGAAGAAGATACACATGACTTTGTGTACTTGTGCGAAATATGACACCTCTTCACCATTTCACTCGTAACTTTTGACTCAAGAATGATAATGAGGTAATTCAAACTGGTTTGGAAACTAGACTTCAAGAGCTTTCCAACGATATATTGCATGTGTGAAACAAAGCTATGTATCAAAAGTTATAGCTGTTCAAAGTTGAGCTGAAGCCACTGTCTCGACCGCACGCTCGTGCGGATATCTGCTCGGCCGTGCAACCTGCAATCAAAAGTCACTAAAGCTTCTGCCTTGCTCGCACGACCGAGCGAGATTTCGCTCGACCGTGCATGACCCTGCACGCCCGTGCAATATGTTGCTTGCCCGTGCAACCTGCTGTAATGTCGTATCTTCCGCGTGACCTAACTTATGTCAGTTTATGTTAATCTTAGCATATAAATAGGACTTTAACCCTTATTTTATAGGGGAGGTTTTGGAGTTTGTAATTATATCATCATTATTAGTTTATACTTAGGGTTTTTAGAGAGAGAAGTTAGAGAGAGAAACTTGTAGATCTCCATTGTTCTTCAAGACTCCACCTTCCTTCCATTAATTCAAGTATCTCTTTTCTTCTTCTTTTCTCCTTGTTTTATATTATGATGTTTTATTATTCTTCTCTATTTTCTTTATTTATTTCAATTATGCTTACACAGTTTTGTAATCTATGGTTAAGTTGAACCCTAGTGTGAATTAATTCATGATTATTTCTTTAAATTCCCAAACTAATTGTTGAATTGTTCTTGCTTAATTGATTGTGCATATTCCAATACTAGATTAGGGATAACTAGTATTGTTATGATTCTTTTGTCTTGATCACAACGGGAGTTGGGTTTTGACGGATTTGAATATTTCAATTAAGGACATGAAGTTCTCCACGGGAGTAGGTAGAATGGATTGTTAGGAAGTTAGAGTGTCGCGTTTAATGTCTTTAATTTGCATGATTCCACGGGAGTAGGCTTGAGTGCATATTAGAGAAGCCATAGATACTCGGGAGAGGTTTATGGTATTTTATAGGGTGTACTTTTCCTTGTGAGCATTTAATTGACTAGTTTGGGGTAGAAATTATTGTTGTATTAATTCATGCTAGTGGGGATACTTAACTATAGAGTCTTTTATTTATAGATTGATTAGAATAGTTTATTCCATCATTATTCTTGATATTAAATCTCCTTTAGTCTTACCATTACTTAAGGGCTAATCATAGAACAACTTTCTCTCTGTGGGATCGACTCTGACTTACCCTACTACATAGTTAAAAGGATTAGTTAGGTTATTTATTTTTGTTAGGTGCGCGACACGCCTATCAAATTTTGGCGCCGTTGCCGGGGAGATAGTTTGTTTTATTTAGTTTTTATTTTTTTTGTGAGACTAGACTGTATATATATTTTTTTTCCTTTCTTTTGTGAATATATTTTTTTTCTTTTCTTTTTTTCGTATCATGGAGTCATATTATTATTTTGATGGGGATAATTCTTCTGATAGGCACCATAGTCATAATTCTTGTGGTTCTCATGTTTATAGTTTTGATGCATCATATCAAAATTCTCCCAATTTTTGCATGAGTTCTCATGAATTACCATACATGTTCCATGAACCCAATATTTTTGCTAGTAATTCTAGAGCAATTTTTTCTTTTCCTTAATATGAGAATGAATTGTTTTGGAAATACTATTATAGACTTGGCGATTTTGTTGGTCCTAACCATGGAATTGAAATTTGGGATATGTGCCTAGTGATTTATGAGGGTTTAAATGAAGAAACTAGGGAGGTGTTGGAGTCTATGTCTAATGGTCAATTTCTATCTCAATCACCTGATTATTGTTGGGATCTAATTGAGTGGTTGGCTCAGAATAATTATGAGTGGGATATGTCTTTATCTTCTAGACCATCCTTTTCATCCGAGATGCATATCACAATACCTTCTTATTCTTCGAATTTTCACTCTACTTCTCATGCAATTTCTTTGTGTGATGTGACATTAGTGAATGATTTTAATCCCTCACCCCAATATGAATTTGATTATTACACTCAAAATTCTCATCCCCAACCGTATATTTATGATGTTGATGATGCCGGTTGTATAGAGAATGAGAGTTATGAGTATGATGATCCAATTATAGGAGAGAGCAATGTGATGGATATTTTAAAGGAGGAAAGTCAAGTCGAGAGTGAAGTGATTTATGAGTCTTTATCAGTACCACCTATAGTTTTTGAGTCTCATGTTCCTTTTTCTAAAAAAACTTGATCTTATTCCTTCTTCCCCTATATTATATCCTCCATCATTCCTTCTTCCTCCCTTTTGAATGACTCTCATGATAATGTAAATGATGTACAGTTAGTTTCTTTTCCTTCTTTTGAGTCATGTAAAGACACTAACGATTTTTCTTTTTCTTCTTCTTGTAAATATAATTTTTCCTTTGATTTTTCTTTTTGTAGTTTTAGTAATTTTTTAGTACTAATTTTTTTCATTTTTCCTTTCCACTTTTATATAATATGCTCTGAGATGTTTGCAGGAACATATGATAAGCTTCTTAGAGCATTGAACTATTATGAGTGATCTACTTGCCTTAAACGGTCATGCAAGACCTTAAATCAGCGCTTATCGGGAGGCAACCAGACTTTGTTCATTTTTTTATTTTGGTTTGACTAACTTTGCTAATGTGTGATGAAGTATGTTGCTAGGTACAAGCATAGCCAATTTTTTTTGGCTAAGTTCACTACCTCATTACAACTATCGATTGTGGTGGAGGTGTCGATGCTTTTTGACACTCCCTTTGATTTCCCACCCCTTTTGTAAGTTGTACCTCTCCCTCATTAAATTCCTCTATGTTCACATTGAGGACAATGTGTCATTTAGCTTGGGGGAGGATGTTTGTCATCATTACTTAGCGCATGTTAATTGTATTTAGAGTAGTTTTTTTTTCATTGCTTTCGTAGGATATTGCACGGTTTGTACTGCTCACTAGGAGTGGGAGTTTACGTGTAACCAAAAACATTGTATTGCTTTCATAGTTGCATTGGCATATATCATCTCATATTAGATTTCATGTCATTTTAGTTGCATCTATGGGATTATTGCTAGCACTTATTGAGAACCTTGCTGATATTTTACTACAATTCATAAGCATAATTCATCTTGTTCATGATTCTTCATAGCACGATTGTTTCGCAATTGATTGTTTGTGGTAAGATTGATTGATCTCTCTCTGGCTCGATTTAACTTTATTGTGCAGACACCTTAAACTAAGTGAGTTTATGTGCCTATAAACTGACGTATTTGTGTCAGTTATGTTCTTTCATGTGTGATTAGTTCCTTAGTTGTCGCATTGATCTTGATTTTGACTTAGTATTCCTTGATATTTGATAGTGCATACATTTTGATATGATTGAGGCATTCTATTTCATGATCCAAGCCCCAGAGTTATTCTTGTTTTCATATTATCCTTCCTCTAGCCCCGCTGAGCCTTTATGACTATGTTGGATTGCTACCTACATTACAAGCCATTGGCCTCATTTGATATTTGTCCTAAGCCTAGCTTGGGGGGGCGAGTATTAGTTTTGGTTTGGTTTGTATTGAATTGAAGTGCTCCATTTGTGGTTTAGAAGGATGGAAAGTATGTTTAGTGAGCTTTGAAATTGAATTGAAGGTTCGGAAAAAAAAAAGTGAAAAATGAAATGAAAAAAGAAGTAGAAAAAAAAAGTTGTGAATAAAGTGAAATAAAAAGGGTTATGATTGAATTTCTTGAGTGAAAAGTGTTGTTGATTATATTTGGAGATTGTTGGTTGTTGCACGGAGTTGTTGTGATCTTTCTTGGTCATGTTTTCAGTTATATGATGCTCCCCCTTCTTGGTTTTTCCACCACAATTCCCAAATTATTTTCCATACCTTTAACCTCAACCCCATTACAACCCTTAAAAGTCCTCTTGATCATTGTGTATTGTATTGTTGAGTATTAAGTGAGTCAAAAAGTCAAAGTTAAAGAGTTTATGTTTCATCTGAGTCGACTTAGCTTGTTTTAGGTTGAGTGTTATCATTTATCCTTTAAACACATGAGAGATTTGAGCGCACATGACTATAGTGAGGTCTGTCAGGTTTGGTTAAATCCAACTTGGGAGATATGGTATGTGGCTTGGAGAGTCGATTGCGATACATGACATGCTATGCGGCTTTGTTCGGGCTTGTATTGATGCTTGGTTTGTGTAGTAATTTTATCTCTTGTGTTTTCAGTTGGGTGTTTAGCCCTATTGTAGTCCTATATTGTAGGTCGTCTTTCTTTTCTAATGTTTATGTCTTATTGCTTGGGGACAAGCAGTGGTTTAGCTTGGGGGAGTTTGATAAGTGCATATTCTAACATCATTTAGTTGCATATTAGGGTGCATTTTCATGTAGTATTAGAGCATTTACTTGCACTTATGCATATTTAGGTCCATTTTCGTAAGCTACGATGCTTTCACGGGTTGTTTGGTCTTTTGATGTAATCTCAGGTACTTTGGACTCCTATTTGAGGACATGATGACTTAGGCGCGTAGATGACCTTCAAAACGATATATCATGTGCCCAAAACGGAATGAAAGTGAAGAAGATACACATGACTTTGTGTACTTGTGCGAAATATGACACCTCTTCACCATTTCACTCATAACTTTTGACTCAAGAATGATAATGAGGTAATTCAAACTGGGTTGGAAACTAGACTTCAAGAGCTTTCCAACGATATATTGAAACAAAGCTCTGGATCAAAAGTTATAGCTGTTCAAAGTTGAGCTGAAGCCACTGTCTCGACCGCACGCCCGTGCGGATATCTACTCGGCCGTGCAACCTGCAATCAAAAGTCACTGAAGCTTTTGCCTTGCTCGCACGACCGAGCGAGATTTCGCTCGACCGTGCATGACCCTGCACGCCCGTGCAATATGTTGCTTGCCCGTGCAACCTGCTGTAATGTCGTATCTTCCGCGTGACCTAACTTATGTCGGTTTATGTTAATCTTAGCATATAAATAGGACTTTAACCCTTATTTTATAGGGGAGGTTTTGGAGTTTGTAATTATATCATCATTATTAGTTTATACTTAGGGTTTTTAGAGAGAGAAGTTAGAGAGAGAAACTTGTAGATCACTATTGTTCTTCATGACTCCACCTTCCTTCCATTAATTCAAGTATCTCTTTTCTTCTTCTTTTATCCTTGTTTTATATTATGATGTTTTATTATTCTTCTCTATTTTCTTTATTTATTTCAATTATGCTTACATAGTTTTGTAATCTATGGTTAAGTTGAACCCTAGTGTGAATTAATTCATGATTATATCTTTAAATTCCCAAACTAATTATTGAATTGTTCTTGCTTAATTGATTGTGCATATTCCAATACTAGATTAGGGATAACTATTATTGTTATGATTCCTTTGTCTTGATCACAACGGGAGTTGGGTTTTGACGAATTTGAATATTTCAATTAAGGACATGAAGTTCTCCACGGGAGTAGGTAGAATGGATTGTTAGGAAGTTAGAGTGTCGCGTTTAATGTCTTTAATTTGCATGATTCCACGGGAGTAGGCTTGAGTGCATATTAGAGAAGCCATAGATACTCGGGAGAGGTTTATGGTATTTTATAGGGTGTACTTTTCCTTGTGAGCATTTAATTGACTAGTTTGGGGTAGAAATTATTGTTGTATTAATTCATGCTAGTGGGGATACTTAACTATAGAGTCTTTTATTTATAGATTGATTAGTATAGTTTATTCCATCATTATTCTTGATATTAAATCTCCTTTAGTCTTACCATTACTTAAGGGCTAATCATAGAACAACTTTCTCTCTGTGGGATCGACTCTGACTTACCCTACTACATAGTTAGGAGGATTAGTTAGGTTATTTATTTTTGTTAGGTGCGCGACACGCCTATCAAAGCATATCCCAATTGTGTGATAAAGGTAATTCTGTTGAATTTCATGCATGAATATTTTACAAGACAATTTGTGGCTTTGGGTTTAATTTCTAATTTCTGGAAATTAGTTGAGTATTATGCTTGTTGTCCTCCTTTAAATATGTTAATTAGAGGGTTGATGCATGTCTTTGTGAAACACTGTGAGAAAAAGTCTACTTGATATAAAAAGGACTCGTAATGGTCTAATGATGTTGTCCTAATGTCATGATCCTAAGTTGCCGAACTAATGTGCTATATGATCCTAAGTTGCCGAATTATTGAGCTATGAAATGCTAATTCTTTCTCCTATGGCAAGCTGATCTTTATCCCGATATTCTGATTTTCTATTTATGAGTTTGAAATTTGTGCCTCATTATTTCTTTCTTTCATATGTCTCACCTTATCGTCATTTCCCTATTATTATCCGTTTTTTCCTCACCCATTGATCCAAAGTTCAACAAGTGCTTTTCATCTTGATTAATGATAATTTATGGGGCAAGAACATCTTGATAAGATGATGGAAGAAAAAGACGCATCAGTAAAGGGGGAACATGAAAAGGTTGGAATGAAACACAAATACGTGAAAGAATGAAAAGTACTGATTCACGCTGTGCAAGACACAGTGCTAGGAGATGCATCAAAAAGAAAATGAGGTCCGAATTAACTTATTATCTTTGATCTCTTATTGATTGACTCTAATAATATTGTATGGTCTGCTTCTCCTTCATAAAAAAAAAAAAAAGAAGCGAAAAAGAGAGTAAGACACTTATTTTAGATAAGTCATAGAGTTCAATTCAAATGTGAAGAAAATTATCAAAGTTTTGAAGATCATCATTTTGGATTCTAGTATATCTGCAGATTAGTTATATTTGGAAGGGAATAGATTGTTCATTGGCACAGAAACACACACAGTACCACAGTGAAGAAAGTCCTATGATGTTCATTTGCGGAAGTTGAAAATCTTAAAAGAAAGGTTTAAGCACTTGTTGAGCCAATTGCCATTTCAAATCTTCAAGCTTGCATTACCTTTCTTTATCTTACTTTCTTAGCTATCAACCATGATCCTTCATGATTATTTCTTACTTCATAATTTCGGATTGTGAGTTGGATTATTTTTTGCTTAATGACTTCGGATTGTGAGTTGGATTATGACATAGCACCAGCATACTTAGTATCTTTTGCTTGAGCTACTTGCATTATTTTGATGACTATATCTCTGTTTTGTGTAGCTTGATATGTTATTGCTCTCTTTTTTGATAATGTCAAAAGGGGGAAGATGGGTATAATACATAAACTAATGAATGAAATTTGGTATGTTGGCTCTTGGATTATGGTGATTGATGCTGTGAATGGTGTTATGTTGATGCATTATTTGAGGGGGAAATATTATGTGTTTGTCATCATCAAAAAGGGGGGATTTGTTGTGTTTGAACTTTGAAGATTTTGATGATGATAAACACCCTATGCTATAACATGAATATTTGTAACAGTGATCGGGCTATCAAGGTTGAATGGTGTGAAGACAAAGAAGCTTAGGTCTAGTTTTATTAATTCATGTATATGCAATGTAATTAACATATTAGAACTTTGTGCTAAAATTAGAAAGGGAGAGCTTTGATAAAACAAGATTTTCGAAAAACAGTTGTAATAGGAAAAGTATTATTATTTTCGAAAATTAGTTTTAGAAAGAAAAAGTTTTTTTCGAAAATAAGTTTTGAAAAGAAAAAAGATTTTAATTTCGAAAATCAGTTTAAAAAGATAAATAGTTTTTTTCTTTCGGAATAATTTCATAAAAACGAGTTTAAGGATTTTTCGGAAAAAAAGAAGTTTGATAAGAAGAGAAAAACTGATTTGTAATTGTGATAAAATTTGATTTATGAAAACGGATTTAAGAGATGATTTAGAGTTATATAAGATATGGAGAAATCCTTATCCTATAAGAATTAAAGAAATCAGTTTTTATAAAAGATAAAATTGATTTTTGAATAGGAAAAGAATTTTATCCCTGTATTTTAGGAAAAAAAATTGTTTGATAAGATAATACATCTTGGAGAAGGATTGTTATTCAGTTGATGAAGTTATATAAGGGATAGAAATCAGTATACTATCACACGTTTTCAGATTTGGTGAGATTAATATTGTGAGAGCTGAAAACGATCTCCCAGAGCACAGTGTACGTCACAGTGTTCTAGTAAGTTAAGTTCTCTAAACATCGCTTGTAACGATCCTCTATTTGCTTGAATAAGAAGCACGCTTTTGAGGAATCCTTCTTTCTGTAATCTTTCATATTATAGAGAGTAGCAACACTTAGGGTTAAGTGTTGGGGAGCACTACTAGAGTTAGTAGTGGGGGAATCGAATTGTATCAAGGGTTTGGTATTTTACGATTCAAATAATAAAAGTGTAGTTTGTGTGGACGTAGATCTCAGAGGTGAGATTGAACCACGTTAAATTCTTGTATCTTATTATTTGATTTTATTGTTTTATTGTTTGATACAATTTTGTTCGACCAAAAACATTAATCGGAGAATTTACGAGTGAATAACACAGTGCACGGCACTGTGCCATAAGAGTGTTTTTGCGAAAATCGATTAGTTTTAGCCACTCAATTCAAACCCCCCCTTCTTTAGCGTCACCTTGTGTTCCAACAATCCCTTTCAACCACATTATCGATATTCTATCCACTTGCAGCTCGCGTTCATAATGCTAAGGAAATCGATTGCAATGACGAGGGTTTACCCTATGTGCAAGCGGTGGTGGACTACCCATTATTGGACGTTGTCCACAAGGCACAAGTGTCTCAGCTCGACAAACTTGTACCTTTCTATGGCCAAGAAGAGTATACGAGCTTGTTGTTAGTCATCCAAGTCAACGTTTTTGCTTGTGGTGGGCTTGCCATCGGGGTGAAAATTAGCCATGCCATTTCCGATGCCTTCTCATTTCTTATGTTCGTCAAGACATGGGCATCTATTGCAAACGGTAACCACGGCATAATACGTTTGAATCGCCCTTTCTTTCGAGGTGTGGAAGTTATTTCCACCCCCATCACCTAAAATAGTAAATGACATGGATGAATATTCCAACCAAAATCCTCATCTTATACAAGTGAGACCGTTAAGCAAGTGGTTTGTGTTTAACGAAACCAAGTTAGATGCAATTAGAACAATACAATATCCTTACACGAACAGTATTACTAGCAATAATAATAGTACTATTGGAGTTCAAAATTATAAGACTAGTCTCCCTTCCCGGCCCATGGTTTTATCAGCTTTCATTTGGAGCAGAATCAAGGTAGCTTGTCATAATAGTGTTAACATCATCCCTGATGAAGTGTACCATGCTGTTAATTTACGTCCTCGAATGAATTCACCAGATGAGAATTCTTACTACTTTGGTAACTTGGTCGTAAATGCGATAGTAAAGTCATCTATGGCTATGGTGCTAAATGATGATAATAACAACTCAAGGAACGAGTCTCGATGGTTGTGCAACTTCTTAGAGCTAACGAAAGAGTCCATTGAGAAGACTATGAGTGATGGGTTTATTAAAGAGATTCAAGAAGGAAAGGAGGACTTGAGGTTTATAATGGAAAACTTTGAAAGGGAAAGCAAGGGAGAGATAATCTCACTTGGTTTTAGCAATTTACGGAGTTTGCCAGTGTATGAGGCTGATTTCGGGTGGGGGGAGCCAATATGGGTGACCAGTGCAACTTTAGTCTACAAAGATTTGATCATTTTAATCCCTGCTGGTCCATCAAGCAACGATATAGTGGCTTATATCAACTTGAGCACCGACGACATGGCTAAACTCGAAAGTGATGCAAGGTTCATTAAGATCACGTCGAAAGCAACTCAAGTTCGCAGCAAGATTTAATGATTGATAATATTTAGTCATGTTCTTAGATTTCTAATTTGCTGGAATAATATATCAAGATCTTTTGCTTGATGAAAACTCTAAACCAAATTACTGAATTTAGTTTCTAAAGTATATAGAAAAACAAATATTATTAGCAAATCTAATCATCGCAATGTATGTTTTTGTGATGTTGAAGATGATCACTGTCTACTATCTGTCCCCTACATGAGTCACATTGATAAAAGTTTGTTGCTCAGCAGTTATGGCTATAAAATTTATGAGTGCGTCTTGAGTGTCACATGTTATACCATAACTTATTGTGTCACATGCATAATGACATAGACTTCAACAAGAATGGTATGCCATGAACTATACAAATAATGATATGAATCTCATATCATTTTGTTATTTAAGTTTTTTTTACATGAGAAGAGGTGGTTTATGAGTTGTTACACCATAAATTATGGTGTAACAGTTACACCCAAGAATTTGTGAAAATATATGCAAGGCACCTATCACGTCTTCCCTATTAGCTATAGCTAGCAGGAAAGTTTTAGCAATTGTCATGAGTGAAAGCTGGAATCTGAACATCAACTTCACTAGTCCCTCCATTCCTTGTTCAAGTTTCTGGTTGAAAATCTTCACACAAAACAAAAACTAGTAAACATGAAAAGAAAACGGAGGGATTACTATAAATAGTTATGCTTGCGCGAAAATTGCATGGAGTATCCCCTGCTAATCGCGCGTGAGCGGTGTGCCAAGCTTCCAAAATATGGAGTGCTGTCTTAGTGTCTTTGTAGATTGTAGTATTAAGAAATAAAAACTTGAGTGGAAAAGTGACTTTTAGAGAGTTGGTTTCATGAAACTCATGTGTTCTACAATTAAATAAAAACTTCTTGTGCGTTTAGTGCTTTCAGATGTGAGCTACTCTTTCAACTCTTGTACGGTTGTACCAATAGATTTTTGTTGTTTAGCCTTCCACAAATAACTCCAAAATATAAGAATCAAGATTGGCCTATTTAGTTGGAGTCTTGGAGGTCCTCCTTCCACCCCTTTGACAAGCGTTCGATTCTTATCCCTTCCAAAGTGAGATCTCCAATTTCCCCCCACTTGTGCAAAGGATATTCATCTTACCCTAAAAAAACTCCAAAATATTCAACCCATAGTAGCAACTTTGTTTTTTTTTTTTGAAAGAAGTCCCAAAGGACACTATATTTCATTAATTAAAGCCATACGGCATCTACAATTGACAATTAACGATATTGAAAACAGATTGAACAACGTAAAACAAGAATTAACTGGTGAAAGGTTGAGAATCCAAATACATAGATATAACAATTCAGCATATTCTCGTTTTGTTGTCTCATACAACTTTTTGAGTGGATCCGTCGCTGCTTCATAATTTTGTAGGGAAGAAAATTCTTGTGTTGATTTCGTAATCTGAATCCGATCAATAAACATCAGTCGTAGCCCCGCATAACTGGAGACCCTATTAAACGCAAATAAAACCTTGTCTTTCGAAGGAGTTCGAAAAGCCCTGTCTTTCGAAGGAGATCGAAAAAACCTTGTCTTTCGAAGGAGATTAACCCTTTCTTTCGAGAGAGACATTATTATAACCTAAAAAACTTAAAAGAAACAAAGATTTGGGGCTTTCCACCGGTAAGATCCGATGGAAGCCCCTTCAAAATTGACAATAGAGGCTAGGGTTTTGCAACTTTGTATATTTTAAAGTAGCCTAATATAGGTATGCCGATGCAACAAATGCTTGTTCTACAACTACCACTTGAAAGTCAGACATCAATCCAGGCCAATCTTTTGGCAAACGCTAACAGATTATCAAATAAAATGGAGGCTGAACAACAATCAAGAGGCATGGAGATGAGTTGAACCTCAATTATTTGGATCATCAAATCCACTCATCCTCATATTTCCATTACCAATGCAAGGCCCAGTGAACTCAGTGCTCAAGCTAGCCGAGTTTCTCATCCTCTCCGCAGATAACATTCATGCCACCTTCCTCACAACCGATGTGGTCTGCCACAAACTCATTGTTTCGGCTCGTGCAAAGGAACACTTCGATCGGAACCCACGGTTTTCTTTTTGTACCTTCTCAGACGGCCTCCCCAACGACCACCCTCGCGGTGGCGATAAGTTCTTAGAGATGTTAGATGCCGTAAAAGCTGTAAGCCATCCAATAGTCAGAGAAATGGTATCATCAGGTGATACACACACAAGTAGAACTGAAGCTAATCAAACTTTGGAGGTGGTTTTAGTTCCCCCTGTGCAGGCCCGACTATTAGGTTGTGCAAACAGCCCAATAGCACAGGGCCCCGAACTTCCTGCGGCCCCAAAATCTAAAAACAAAACGCATATAACGGATTGAGGCGCTAAAATATTCAACTACATATTTTAGCTGAGTTGGTCCCTGAGTTTGATATTCCAACGAGAACACGCGAGTTCGATTCATCTTCCCAGCATGTCGTACATACTTTTTGCAAGCCTTTATGGTATTTTCTTGGAGTTTGAGCATTTGACTCATCTCCCCATTTCATAGTTACTTTTCCACTATTTCTCTTCCTCTTTTTTTCAATTCTTTAGGGTATTTTTTTTGGAAAGTGTATATTTGCCTAATAAGAAATGAATAATTTGCGGCCACATGTTTACTAGTTTACAGGTTTAGCTAGCTCATCACGTAAATCTTCTTTTCTGTTGTACCTTTTTAGAGTGAGATAGAAAAATTATTATTGTTATCTTTGTAAAATAGAACATCTGTAATAATTTGGTTTTGTATTGAGTTGTTACATACAATTTCAAATGAGTTTGAGGTTTTAGTTTTCAATTTGCAAGATAAATATGTATAATTGTAATATTATAAAATATTTTTTTTATCATTTAAGTTGCAAAAAAAAAATGACACTAGGGGCCCAATCCTAAAATTAGAACAGGGCCTCCAAAATGTTTAAGACGGCCCTGCCCCCGTGACATGTATTGTTTCAGATGGATTATACAACTTTGCTTTGGATGAAGTTGGAATACCAGTTTTTTACTTTGAGACTATGAGCCCGTGCTGCCTTTGGGTTTATCTTTGTCTACCAAAATTTGTTGAAGCTGGAGAGGTACCATTTACAGGTACCAGATTGTAACTTTGATCTCCTAATTGTAATTCGTACTCTCTCCCTTTTTTTATTTTATTTCCAGTTTAGTAAACTCTTTTTTCAATCTTGCTTACCACTTCTTACTCCACATATAATGCTTTCCGTTTTCTTATTTCTGATACAAAACCCTACACGCGACATTGTTGAATAACGTGGTTGTCTTCTAAGATAATTACTTAGTCACTTTTGAGTTTTAGGTTATAACTTGCCAAAATCTCATTAGTTTGAATGATTTCTATGCATGGTGTGTCAATCCTTTTACCGTATTTTTGAACACCCTTCATATCACTAGTACAAAGTTGGTCTATGGTAATATGTATATGGAGCACCTTTCTAAATTCAAATTTCTTGAATATGTACATAACACTTTGGTAGCACTTTATTCATATGTAACACTTAATGTAACACTTTTTTATATAAGTAACACTTAAATGTAACACTTTTTCAGCTGAGTAACATTTTGATGTAACACTTTAAGATAAGTAACACTTTTACGTAACACTTTGATATATGTAACATGTAAGGAAACAGGTGGTGTAGCGTTTGATTAATGCGGAACAAGTCAATGAAATAATAAGAATGAGAAGAACGATAAAGAAAATAAACAAGAAGAACACAAGGATTTTACGTGGTTCGGTCAAAATAAACCTACGTCCACAGGTGGGGGATTCGAGAGCTTCTTCACTATAATGGAGAAAAACAGAGAGAATATACAAAGAAGTCCTAAAATTCTAAATGGCTAAAGTTGTGTCAAACAATGATCACCAAAAGGGTCCTTTTATAACATAAGAAAACCCTAATAAAACCCTATAAAAGTCTCCTAGTATAATTCTAATGACAGTATAATTCTAATGGCAGCGGATTTGTTTTTTCTTTTTTGTGGGGATATTGCAACAATTATTACTATAACCTACTGAAAATCTATAATATTACAAACCTGTATATATTAGTAACGATGCAACAAATGCCAAAATACTCTTGAAATGCCAAAAATAATTGTCATATCTGTATTATAATTTCCAAAACTAATTAAATTAAGAGTATACATGACAAATCCAAATTAACGAAAACGAAAATGTACTTAATCAAATCCAACTAATAAATAATTGTTTTAGTACCACAAATACTTCTAAGTACATATAGATCACTATCCTTCTAACCACCAAGTACCACATCACTATAATATATCTAGCTATATCTGGCCAATAGTGTGTATAGTGAGACGTGTACGTTTGATCTCCTCCAGTTGGTTCATTATTCACCTAAAAATTCAAACATTGTAATAGTTAGTAAACGTACACCATCAACAAAGTCCAACTGTCACAATTCATACCCATATTTGATTTTATCCAAAAATTAACAGCACAATGAATC
Source organism: Beta corolliflora (assembly GCA_947648045.1). Lineage (NCBI taxonomy): Eukaryota > Viridiplantae > Streptophyta > Magnoliopsida > Caryophyllales > Amaranthaceae > Beta > Beta corolliflora. The sequence continues at coordinate 424,050 of CANSZD010000234.1, read as the reverse complement.
AATTATGATATTCATATGAACTTTGCGTAAGAAAAAGAAGTACAAACGACAATAAATCCAAGCCAAAGGATTGACAACCCATCATTTGTAGATAGCATATTTTCTTCTGGCCAGTAGTGAACATGGGAATGAGAAACTAACACAACACAAAAAAAAACTTTTCTCTTTGACAGGATTGGGCAATGAACGTCGTACTTCCAGAGAACACTCTCCAAAGAAGAGGAAAGGGATTAGTGATTATAGTATAGGTAGTTCTAGTGGGAGTGAAAATGGAAGCGACTCCCACATTGATCGTTCTAATGCGAGGTGGCAGATGGCTAGGGTCTCCAACTCTCCACCTACTTTTGAAGAGTATAACGAGTGGAGGAGAGAGGTTGACCGGACTGTTGGTCGGATGCCACACAGTAATGAAGTTCTAGAGAAGCAGGAGGCTATCAATAAAATCAATAGTTTTGTGTACTGAGCTGAGACAGTGAAACAAATGTTGCAGGAAAAGAAATCAGTCTCACACACAAATATATGATGTGCTTATCATCACCAATATTACTAATCAGCTGATCCAACTTAATATATTACACTATATCGCACACACAAATATTGCTTTGGGGATGTACAGACAAAAGGATTGTACTGGGATGTACCAGCGGGATGGAGAGATGGAAGGGTTTCAAGAGCATCAAAAACTACAGATATCCCTACTGCTATTTTCAACCTTGATCAAATCACTCAATCTTTTGCAAAAAAAGGTTTAACATAGGCTGACATGGTTGCTCTTTCTGGTTAGTCTATGATCCTTTTTTCATATAAAAATGCGCCTACTGGATATTCCCGTTGTCCCAGTTCACATTTAATCAGCTAAAGTTCTGGCTGGAAAACAAGGCGAGATTCGAGCTAATTGTAGGGTGATCAACCCATAAAAAGGACTACTTTGGTTAATTACCAAAATTTGCTGCATTTTCTATAGTCACTGTAATTTAATCCTACTTTTACTATCGCGGATTCTGAATATAAGTAACCAGATATATTTTCTAACTACGAGTTCCTAAACTAGTCCAGCTAAACAATAAATGTTATATCAATCAAATGCTATTGAATCGGGATCATTATATCAATAAATATTACAAACCCTCCCTTCCCTTCTTTTTCATATTTATGAAGAGCAGTGGCGTATTCAGGAATTATAACATGTGGATTCAATTACTTGAATGTTAGAGAATTAAATTATTTTGTATGATGCAAAAAACAAATATCAAAGTTTCATAGATGCAAATGTCATTAGTGAATAACTTTTTGAGAAAATTATAAATTGTTTCTCTAATAAACATCATTAACAACTTAACTTTATAATTTAATTCTTTGTTTAATTTAAAAACAAAACGAAGAATACAGTTGACATAAGGTAGAAAAAAAAGGAGGGGAGAAGAGGATCAAGTTCAAAACTACAATAGATGAAAAAAAGAAGAGAGGAAACGAAATTTATGAAAAGAGAAGGATAAAAATCAACTTAAAGAATTAAAAAACTGATAAGAAAAGAAAGGAACCGAAAATTACAAAGTGCATAATTGAACCAGTGTCCTGCAATGACAACAACATTTCTAAGTTCACAGATTACCACTGCGCTACAATCATGCCTTCCTGAAGTTGTTGCAAGATATTTACTAATTCAAATCCACTATGGGTTCAACTGAACCTAGTGAACCCACAGTGGCTACGCCACTAATGAAGAGCGAACATCAAACAAAACAGGAGAAGTGAACATTTTATCAATTAAAATTACAGTATTAGTTATTGAAAGGTTTCTCAAACTCAAAACCATAAAACTTGATCCGTCACATTCTACTAGTTCGGTAATCAGGGCAGAAAAATTGATGAGTCACTCCCCCTTGCCTCCCCTACTCTCAAGAATTCAGACCTTCGCATCGAAACAAATAGTAGATAAAGTAGAGATATCATCATCACAACTACACAACAGATATATCATCATCTCTTTATCTCCAGATTAGAAATAGTAGGCTCAAACATGCAGCTATTAAAGAAAAAAATTCAATCGCATGATTGTCAAAACAAATACTGACACTAACAATCTACAAGGAGATAAAGCAAAGATATCATCATCACAACCACACAGCTTTTACCCCCTCTATATGAATATCCTACTACCCTGGAACAAAACCATAAAACTCCCATAACAATTGAAAGTGAAGAACATACCTTTTGAAGCTCGACTATTGATTCGAAATTTCCCCTGATGGGATTCTTGAATTTCGACTCTTTGTTAGGTATTCTTGAATGATTTGCCTCTTGGCTGGGTTTTTGTAATACTCCGTATTTTTGGGAGTTGTTATTTATAAATAAGAATTATAAAGAATAAAGTGAAAGTGAAAGTATTTTATATATATAATTTGAGTAAGCGTACAGTTATAATTTTAATATACAACTTACTTTTGTACCCAATTATATTTTAATTAGGTTTGTTTTATTTTCAAAATTAAAATAAATAAGAATCAGGTTTGGAAAACATATCCTAGTGAACATATGTTTCACATGGGTATAAAGTAAAGAGGGAACTAAAACCCTATTTTATTGGAGTGATCAGCCGTTTTTTTTAATCCCCAAATCTTTCTCTCTCCTCTTTCTCTTCTGCGTTCTTTTCTTCCATCTCCTCCTCCTTTCTCCTCTCCTACGTTATTTTCTTTCTTCTCCTTCCTCCTGCACTACTTTTCTCTCTCCTTCCCCTGCGTCTAAGGCTTCCACTTGCCGGTGGTTCGTGACTGCTGCCTAGAGGAGGTCGAGCGTGGCTCGCTAGTGCTGCACATCAGTCGCGGTTCGTGCGAGCGTTCGAGGTGCTAGGCGAGGTGTGCGAGGCGAGGTGTGCGAGTGTTGTAGGCGTGCGGTGGTGTGCGGTGTACGAGCGCCGTGCGTGTCTTTGTTGTGTGCGGTGGCCGAGCCCGGGTCGAGGCTCGAGTGTGGTGTGCTGAGCGAGGTCGAGGCCTCGAGTGTGGCGTGCGAGGCTTCGAGACTCGCGTGGACTTTCAGACTCGCGAGGCTGCGCGACGAATCGAGGCACGCGTGGGCTGGTGAAGTGCTGCCGGAGTGGTGCGGCGTCGCCGGCGAGATTGGTCCGGTAACCTCTATAAAAAAAAAAACTCTTTCTTTTCTACTTTAGTCAAATTGTAAATTCTGATTTTGTAATTCTTATTCAGATCTTGGATTAAGTTGTATTGTAAATAAAGTATAGTAAAAGTTAACAAAAATCAGATTTACAATTGTTTTATTAGTTCTTATGAAGATTTTATTTCATAATTCTGATTTTATTATATTACTTATATAAATGTTTAAGTTATGTGGTTGTAAACAAAGCATGTTATAAGTTAAAAGCAATCAGATTCTTGATTATTACTACTAGTTCTTAGGATGGTTTTATTTTTAACTCTGATTTATAATACTTGCATATACTAGTTTAGGTTTTCATGGTTATGAACTAGTATAAAATAAGTTAAAGGAAATCAGAGTTGCAAACACTTTATTAATTGTTCCTAAATATGTTAGTTTCGATAAAGTTTATAAAAAAAAGATTAAATAATAAGTTTGATTATTTTAATATTCAAAACACTAAGTTTTACATAGTTAGTTAAGCTGATTTTTATTTTAATAATATCAAGGACTTAGAACTAAATTGCTTTTATTATTCGATTAGGTCCCAATTTCATAAGCGGAACGTTTTAAGTAGTCAGCGAAGATTCTCCGTTACAAGGTACGTACGCGTACTAGTTCAGTTGCAATTACTAGTATCATGTTAGGTTGTGGATTATTCTATTGGAACCTAGAATCATGATAGGGAACGATTGTATGATTGTGATTGATGAGATTGTTTGGTAACATGAAATCAATTGGAAATCTGTATGTATTTCCTTGTTGTATGACTTGTGAGTTGGAATGAGTTATTATTGGTATGCGAAATTCTATCGTATCACAAGCATGAAATGAGAATTGGATTGAAAACATATGATTTATTGTTGTAACAAGGATGTTGCAAGATATTGCTTTAATTTGAGAATTTGAGCAATGTACATAAGAATTTAACGATTATATGTTCGATGTTGTATGAATGAATATTATTAAGAAGGATATTGGCGATAACTTGTAGTTGGACTCCCTACAAGTGATGAACAATGGGGGGAGTGTGGGACTTGTTCTACACTCCTATGCAGGCCTACTGTGACGACAGTAGTGTCCTTATAAACTTTGATAACTCAAGTAGGCGGAAGGTTCCGTACGATCTTGGGGGTATGCATACTAAGGTGATGGATGTGGAACGGAACGAAACCGTATTTACATTTCATCTAATAGACCAAGTTGTCTATTAAAGATTAAGTAGCCCGTATGATTCTAGAAAGATGACGGTGCCCGTTCGATGCCAAATAAATTGTAAAAACGGAATTTAATGTTTTTGTAGAATCATGATTAGGAATTGTTACTATTATTCTGATTATGTTTAGTGTATTATGTAATTGATTATGTACGTACTCAGCATAGCTGATTGTTTGTTATTTGTGATGTTTGTTGACCTGTGATGAACCATTGATATTACAATGGGGAGCAGATTAGGGATGCTGGTGATGCTGCATGAGTTCGGGCATACGGGGGATACCTTTGATTATAAACTTTTAAATTGTTTTGGTTGAACATCCTAGAGATTGTTTATGATTTACATAGTTAATGGTTTTAAATAAAAGGGCTCAATAGTGATTCCCGAGTTGTAGTTAAGTTATCATTTTATTTCCGCTACAATTTAAGTTTCATAATAAAGAGTAAGTTAGTGTTTTAAATTCAATAAGCCTTGCGTTTCACCGCGGCGGTAACACTCCCAATGTCGATGCAACGTAGTTTAGACGTGTATGGATTTTGGGGGTGTTACAGTTTTGTTGAAGAATTTCCACTCTATATGAATATCCTATTACCATGGAACAAAACCATAACCATAAAATTGAAGAAGTCGCCATCAGTAAGACTCCCATAACAATTAAAATTGAAGAACGTATCTGTTGAAGCTTGACTAGTAATTTGAAATTTCGCTATTTGCTGGGTTTTCTTGAGAAGGAATTTCGCCTACCTACTTATTGCGTTGAGAATTTGAGGATAAATTCGCATATATTCGTGAATTCTGGAAGGATTTCGGAATAATATCGAAAGAAATTTTGAGCCAAGTCTTCCTATTTGCAGATAATCACAATTCGCACAGTTGAGAGATTTGGGAGATTGAAATTGTTTTTGGCAAATATTCGTAGGGTTTTCCGATCAGTTATCTGTCAATGAACCTTTTTCTATTTTCCTTGTTTTATTAAAATTTAGGGGTTTTTTATATGTTAAGGTTCAAAATTTTCGTGGAAAGAGAGGCAAAGAAATAAAATTGCTCCAATTTTGATCTACAGATAATTGTCCCTGAAAAAAAATTAGAGATCCGTTGTCATAGATAATGTCTAGTGCATTGACCGTATATCACAACGTTGTTACAATTCCATCTAATGCAACGACATCACCAAGTCGTTATTATAGATCTACCTAATGCAACGGTCATTTTAAAGTCGTTGCAATAGCTCAATCCATGAACCTAGATTGATGTAGACCGTTGCAATAGATGTTCCTACTGCAACGGTATAAAACAAACTGTCGCATTAGCTAATTTTAGCCATTGCCTTTGATTAAAAATGTTGTAGTGTCTTCAATTGCCATAGGCCAAAATTTACTTGCCTATTGAAATTCTCAATGTCGAATTTCATTGGCATAATTTAATCAAACTCGTCTATGAACACCTAAGACCTTAAAACCTTGCTCTGATACCAGTTTGTTAGGAAACGAGTGGTGTAGTGTTTGATTAATGCGGAACAAGTCAATGAAACAATAAGAATGAGAAGAACGATAAAGAAAATAAACAAGAAGAACACAAGGATTTACGTGGTTCGGTCAAAATAGACCTACGTCCACAGGTGGGGGATTCGAGATCTTCTTCACTATAATGGAGAAAAACAAAGAGAATATACAAAGAAGTCCTAAAATTCTAAATGGCTAAAGTTGTGTCAAACAATGATCACCAAAAGGGTACTTTTATAACATAAGGAAACCCTAATAAAACCCAAGAAAAGTCTCCTAGTTAATTCTAATGACGGCTTAAAAACCTAGGGTTAAAATATATAATAACCCGTGAAAAAACCCTCGCCGGGTCGCCAGGGCCAATCCGCCAGTTCGGACCAAAATCCGCCCAGTCGGGCGCGAGAGTCGAAAACGCCACGAAGAAAAAACACAACCCGCCCGGTCACCGCCCGGTCGGGCCATTCCAGACGCCCGGTGGAGCAAACTTGCCCGGTCGACCGGGCGAGCAACAAACTTCGCGCTATTCTTCGTCCTTAGACCATTTTCAAGGCATCAACTAACATAACACATTTTAAAGTAACACTTTAGAATAGCTATTTTTTCTTAAAGTATAAGTATTTTTTTAGGTAGATAAGCATAAGTATTTTTTAAAAAAATAATTTCATTTTTTAATATAACATTATGATTTTCTTAATTAATAATTTCTTTTAGGAGTTATGTTGTAATAGCCCTATTTTTCAGAACAATTTCAAATGCTAATTATATTTATTAATATAATTATGTATTGTATATTGTATATTTTATTATATTTGAGTTGTAATATTAATTTTATGAATTATATCTAGTAAGATATTGTTTTATTTTATTTAAATGTAGTTATCAAATTTGAAATTGTTACGTTTGCAATTTATTTATTATTTTATATTTAAAAGTATTTTGGGTTATCATTTTACAAAAAATGGAAACCCAATTACCCCAAAACCCCCACATTTCGATTTAGGAGATAAAAACGCCCCATCATCTTCTCTCTCTCTCTCGTGTCCCCTATTGACCCAAAACCCAACCTAGTTTTCTCTCTACCCGATTCTCCCTCACCCTAGGTTTATTTCAGACACCTAATCCTAGGTGGACACATTTGAAGCAAACGCTTCACAATAGGTGGAGGTGTCAGTTTTAGACGCCTAACCCTAGGGTTAGACATTTGAAACAGACGTTTGGTGTTTTGGTAGTTGCAGGTGGTGGTGGTGCTGATGGTAGTGGTTGTGGCGTCGCTAATGGTGGTGGCTGGATGAAGGAAGAGGGAAATAAGAATTGGATGGGTTGGTTGTAAAGAAAAAGGAGAGGAAAAGAGGGAAAGCAAAGTATAAAACCATATATAATACTTCCTCCTTTTCTTTTTACTTGCAACATAACCCTTAGGCATGCACTTTTAAGAGGACGATAAGGTAAGGTAAACGAACAAATTAATCAAAATAATTTAAACACCTAATAACTCAATCACTCTTCTTACTGTTGTCTGAAATATATTAAAAAAATTATTCGTTTACATTGTCGATCATCATTCTAAAAGCGCGTGTCAAAGAGCTATGTTGCAAGTAAATTCAGTTAAGGGAAAATAGCCAATCAATCCTGTTGGTCAATCCCACCTTGCGACTGTTTGGCTTTAGCTAGATCTTTGCCTAAGAAATAGAGGAAGTAATAGGTATTTAGGGCAATGCTGAATAATTTCAGAACGGCGAACAGCAGAACTCTTATTTTATTATTAAATAAATAAAAAATAATAAAAATGTGTCTACATTAATAATTGGGTGGCATTAACCCCTACTGCTATATAGGTCTAAGTTTTTTTTTTTTGAAGGAATATACTTCTAAGTTCTAACTTGGTAAGTTATTTAAAACGTGCCTACACTAATAATTGTAGCCTTGTGGGGACCTCGGCCGAGTATAAGACCTAACACTAATAATAAACGTGCCCACACTTGACACTACCAATAAAGTTCAAACTTCCTCTCCTTTCAAAAATAAATAGTAAATAAAAATTCATACTTCCTTGTGTAGTGTTAATGTATGTCGGCACGCTACTTTATAGTAATTACTTTGGCATTTGGTCCAGGTTTCAAATCCCGGCTAGGGATGGACATGGGTGAGGTTTGGGATGGGTGAGGTTTGGGACGGGTTTAACTAGACCCAGACCTAGATCCGTAAATTTGGATTTAGATCCAGATCTGCTCCATACCTACAGGGTCTTGAAAATCCGGACCCTTACCCAGATCCCATGGGTTCGGCGGATCCTGGGTAAAACTGGTCCAGAATGAGTTTCAAGCTTATTAAGAGTTTCACTTGTTTTTTTGAACCTGCGAATTTTTTAAACCCGTTTTTTTAGCTATTAAAATGATAAAAGAATAAAACAATAGTTTAATTCTTATACAAACATTTAAAATTAAAACATGTACAACAAGATGATTTCAGTCTTGGTAAAAAATTTTATTGTACTTTATATATATTGAATTATAGTACATATATTTAATATATAAAAATGAAAATGGGTCTACGGGGCGGGGCTGGGTCTGAATTCATGAGACCCGGACCCTGACTCGAATTTTAACACCCACACCCAAATCCGACCCAAACCCAATGGGTTCCAAATTTTAGACCCAGATCCTTAAAAATGGGTTGGGTCCAACAAAGTTTGGGTCGGATCCTGGGTCCATGCCCATTTCTAATCCCGGCTGACTTCTTTTTGCCATTTTATCTACTAAGTATGTGTATGGGGTTGTTTGGTTGACATAAAAAATCATGGAAAGTAGAACTTCTTAGAAAGTAAGATAAGTTGAAGTTGTTTGGCTGACAAAAATGTAGGAAGTTGTACTTCAACTTCCTAGGAAGTTCTACTTTCCACAAAATGAAGAAATTTACTAATTGTTATTTTTCTCTGTGACAATTATAATCCAAAGAGTCTTGCACAACTAGACTTTGGAACGTTAGATTTACTTTTCTGATTATGGACTTGGTAAAAAACAAATTTGATCAGGAGTTTTTGTAAATAAAGTTGGCTTTCTATTGTGTGTAATGCCTATTATTGTTGTATATTTGTTATATATAATTCAACGATAGTCACTTTTAAAGTGAATACAAAAGTTATTTTCCTCTATCTTATTCTTCTCAAAAAAAACAAAAAGGAAAAAAGGTTCAAAATTCAAATCCTTCAAAGAGATCTTACTTGGAAAACACAAAACCCTCAGCAGCCCAAGAAACCCTAGGGGGGTCGATAGCAACCAGAGCCGCCTCGGCGCTCATAGGGTCGCCGTCGAGCCCCCTCCCCCTTCCCCCTTCCCTCTTTCCCTTTCGTTTCTCTTTTTGTGTTTAGTATAGTAGTTAGTGCAGCGGCGCCGGGTGGTTCGCATCGTGACGCCACTGACGAGCATCGATGTGCGAGTAAGTCTATCCACCCTCACTCACCGCCGTTAGCTACCTCAAGCAGCGACCCGTGTTCCCGGTGAGGTGTAAGTGAGCTCCTTCGTTAGTGTTGTGTCGTCTGTCCCCCGCCCTGTTCGTTGGGTTTAGTGGTGCATCTCCCCCTCCCCGTCCCCTGTTTGGTGGTCTTAGGTGTCTAGATTCCCCTCCCCTATCCCCTGTTAGGTGTTTTTAGCGTGTCTTCCCCTTTCCCCTCCCCTGTTCGTTGTTGTGTTGTGGTTTAGTTGGGCGGTTCGGCTGCGTGGTTACCGTCGCCTCTGCGTAGTTATTTGACGTGGATTAGGCAGTTAGGTGTGACTGGCATTTCTTGCAACACACCGGCGAAGCTTGTTTAGTGAAGCCTAGTGAAGTTTGTTTTTGGCTATGGTCAATAGTCCTCCAGCTTGTTTCGATTTCGTTTTCTGTTATTGTCTTTGTTTAATGTATGTTTCTTCCAGATCCAATATCCCTAGCCTTTTTGTGTATGGATGTGCTTGGGTGTTTGTTAGTAGTGATCGATGGGTAGTGCAAGGTTCTTGGTTTTCTATGACAAAGAAAGATCTAGGAAACTTGTGGAATAGAGCCTATAATCCTGGAGCTGGCCGTGGTGTTTATGTCGCTTTAGGAATGCGAGTGTTGGTTAAGATGAGAGAAGGTGTTCAAATCAGACCTGTTGTGCGTCGTTCTTCTAGATTTGGGATTGTGAGGTTGGATCTTCGGATTCATAAGTGGGGCGAAGATAACCAGTCAAACTCGCTCCAATTTCTCGTGATGGCTTCAAGTGTCATAACACCTAAAAAATGCATCTTGTGGGAGGCCTTCCAATTTGATTTGTAGCAAGTTTCGACCTCCACCTCTTTCGAGTTTCAGTCCAATGCGACTAAACTCCGGATACCCTCGCAGCAGGGTCAGAAACCTCGCAGCAGGGTCAGAAGTCACCAAAGGAAGTGACTTCATTGTTAGTTGATTCAGAAGAATCCCAGGAGTATGTTTCCTTTCAAGGACCTTGGGATTTAGTGCCTAGTGGACATTAGGGTCTACTAGCTATAGTGCGGCAATCTCTTGTTGAAGATCGTCAAAATTTCGTAACTCAACAGGCTCCCTCTCATATCAGGTCTTTTTCATCAAGACATATAACCCAACCTCAATCGTCGTCGCTCAAGACAAACTGCCTTTGGACTGGACACATGATAGTTAGTGTTTTCCTCATAAAGTATGTACGAGCTATTAAAGCTCTTGTTACTGTTAGTTTGATCCTGTTTGGATATATTTGCATTAGGTTGTACTCTCTGTTTTAATTAATGCAAATTTTCTCGATGTCAAAAAAAAAAAAGTTATTTTCCTCTAGATGTTACATGGCACAATTTCATCCCAATTGCACATGGCCTCGTAAATAATTGAGTCTCCCCTGGCAACGTGGCTACACCAATAATTGTATTTGTATTTCAGCCAAATAATATAACACGCAAGAGCAAACACAGTGCACATAGTGAAACTAAATCTTATCACTTCACTCTATAAATAGAACAGGATTATAAGCCTACACCAATAAAACGGGGCAATACCAAAAGAGTTGAGGGAGGGGGAAAAAACACAACAAAATATTTATAAGTTTGAAGAAAAATGGCAATATTACCGAGGTTTATAACATTGATGTTCAACTCATCGTACTTCCAATATGAAACGGAAACAGGGCAACATCACGCGGTCGTGCGAGCTACATCTAATACGATTATTAGTGAGAACAACTTCACCAAGTTTGAAGTGGTGAGTTCAAGTGTTCGGGGTATGGTCCACATCAGAACTTGCTACAATAACAAGTACCTGCAGCTCAAGCCAACCGGAAATCATCTTTACGCCATTGCTGACGAGCCCGAGGAAGACCGTGCCAAACGGTCGTGCACTTTGTTAAGGTTTGTCATCTCCAACGACAGAGTGACCTTCTTCCACCAGTTCAATAATCCTGAGCGGCCTGTGGTAGTTTATGAAGGTGGTTTCGTCGGAGTAGCCTGGGGTAATATTCTTTCACTTTATATTTATTATTATTGTTTATATAATACTCCCTCCTAACCTCCTTATGTTTTGTTTGTCCCTCGTTGATTTGTTTACACATGCTCCCTCCGTCCCAATAAAATTGCAACATCTACTTTTATGTGACCTCGAAAAAATGTGTTTAATCGGTTCTATCTTAAGTTATGATTTCAAAAATAATTACATAAAATTAATATTTGAATAGCGTATGTTATGACGAGTCTAACAATATCTCATATATGACCATATTGTTATAATAATGTACTAATGAGAATTTGTTGTCAAAGTGTACAACCTTTAACTCGCAAAATGAAAATGTTACAAATTTAGTGGGACTGAGGGATTACCAAGAAACAAGAGTGGGATCCATCAAATCAAGATAGATTATAAAAGAAGTCACTTATAGTGAAATCTTTTAAAGGTAAATAGCGACCCCTTTTGTATAAATGGGTCATTTAACTATAAATGACCTATTTAAGATAACGTGTGACATTTTAGCACAGTAGTGTTGCTAGTTATATCTTTTCACATGAACTTATATTATCCCCCTATATATATATATATATATATATATATATATATATATATATATATGATATGATATGATATGTTGTGGCTTGTGAGCAATAATACGTAGATTTGGTTGTGGCATGATCATTGATGCAACAGCGAGTGTTCCTGGAGTACATAGGTTTAGATTTAGGGATATGACAAGCCTTGTAATCTTGCCGAAGCACGTACTGTTCAAAGGGGACAATGGGAACTACTTAAGAGCGCGGAAAGGAAGATGGCTCGAGTTCGTTGCCAACGATCCACTGGATTGGAGAGTGCACCACATTTCAGCGCTTGTACCTAGTACTGGGGATGTTCGCCTGCTGTCCCCCAGATTCGATTTGTATTGGCAAAGGGTAAGCAGTGACTGGCTCAGGTGCGAGGCCGGCGAAACCGGTCGTCAGAACTCCATTTTCCGCCCGGTGAGGCAGACTAGTAGTAGCCAAGGCACCAACATAGCTCTCTTGAACACGACTAACAATAGGTACTGTCAGAGATGGACCAGTGGGGGGAACGCTGGTCGTATTAGAGCTTCCGCCATGAACGTCCCAAGTAATGCCGTGTTGACGGTGGAGGAGGCAATCCGGGATCGAGAAATCTCTAACATCAGGTATCTATATTACCCCCTCCTCCCCAATAATATGTATCCCTAGCATCATTTTTTATAATTTTATTAGTACATACATAACTAAATATAAGAACAATAAAAAATGTACATTGGAGATCCGTGCAACAAAACAAATGGAAATTTTTTTTAGAGCACAAAGGAAGTATATAATAATCTTCTTAATTCCTCTTATCTAAGCAATGTTGTTAGTATTGATTTTAAATGATAATGATTGGTATCTATTTGGATTATATATGAGTGGTAATTTATTTTAGAATCTATTGATCAGCTAGTTACAATAAAATATCAATTTTTAAGCAAATCTTGAACAATGGATGTTAACACGTTTAGTTTCAATGAACTGATATTTTAAAAAAACCTACAAATTATCATATTATGAGCTTTTCTCCTTCTTATATACTCCCTCCGTTTTTTAATAGATGTAACATTTGACATTTTACACTTGTCGAGACACAACTTCGACCCACAAGATATAATTTTATAAATGTAAAAATTATAAGAAATACATATTTGGAAAGTGTATATCAAGACGAATCCAATAAGATTTCACATGACTATATTTTTCCTTATATATAAATAGCAATTGATGGTCAAAAGGAGTTGGATAAATAGTACCCAAAGTCAACGTGTTACATCTAAAAAAGAACGGAGGGAATATATATATATATATATATATATATTACTATGATTATTATATTTTTACATTCTTTTTTCAAGACAATTATACCTATCAATTAAATAAGATTTTTTAGGGGAATAAAATACGATAGTATACTCGAGATTTGGGATAAAATCCTATCTAAATCACTGTATTTTGTCGCTTTCCACGCACTAAAAAGAAATTGAGTAATAAAGAGGGTAGAAAAGAAAGAGATGAATGGTTGGTTGGTTGGGCTTTTCCTATATTTCATACCCAATTTGAATTCTCAGTCCCATACAAAAAGTAGTTAAAAGAAATTGGGAATGCTCAAGTGGTAAGCTTTTCCATCTTCCCTGGCAAAGTCTTATGTTCAATTCCTGCCCCAAACATTTGCTTGGGATTTAAGGGGGTAGGGGAGGATGTATGGCTTGTAATGGACCTCTGAATGGAGGCTCTGTGCGAGGGCAGCCTAGAGGAATTTTTCTTACCTATTTTTAATAAAAATAAATATAAAAAGTAGTTAAAAAAGGTATACTTCGCAAACAAAAGTGCTAAAAAAAGTTTTGATACAGGTATCATATAGAGGATGCTCGCACCTATGATATGGTTCCTATAAGGTCTGTGCCCCAAATTGTGTATAACTATGGCAATAGTGATGCCACAACGAAGGTGGGATTCTCCTACACAGAGGTGATGGAGGACATGTTCACCTCGTCACATTCGTGGAAACTGTCTGTCAAATCTACCGTCAAAGTCAGATTTATCCCAAAGATAGTTGAGGGAAAATTGACTGTAAATGCAGCTTACTCAGGTAATATTAAAATAAAAAGTGATGTCACAACCCACTTAAATTATGGTCAATTTATGAAACTTATATTTAATCTTCTTCTGGAACGTTTTTTTATCTCAAAAATTTTACGTAATAACACATTAAATATATATTTGTTGTGCATCTGTCACGGCAGGTGAGGTTAAATGGTCCCAGAAGAATAGAACCGAGGAAAGAATAACTAGTTCCACCAATGCTCCAAGACTGCAAGAAGTATTACGAGGGTGACCTTGATCGTTGCACAGGGTTCCATGGACGTCCCTTTCTCTTACAAGCAACGTGACGTCCTTATGGATGGCACCCCTGACATTAAGGATATGCATGACGGCCTTTTCTCGGGTCTCAACACCTTTGAATTGCAATATATTATTAGTGAACCCGAAAGTCTCCCTCCTAGTGTCAACCCGCCACCAGGCCAGGGTAACATTGTCATCGTGCCAGGTGAATCTAGGGACCTCCCTAGATTGGCCATCCCGCGTACGCGTGTAGTGCATGAATTCAAAGTGAAAGGACAAGATCAAGGAGAACAAGAGGAACCAGTTCTAATGGAAGAAGACGATCAGGGGGGAGAGGAGGAACTAGTTCCCCTGCCATCTAAGCTTTGACTTACACTAATTGTTCTATCTATTTTTCTTACAAATATTTTCAAGGATAAATAATAATGTGTGTCTTTTCATATCATACACATAATGTGTTTGTACTATGATCCATGTGGCTATGGCACGTTTTCTCTAAGTCCTAGTTATGTTAGGACTCATTTATGTATTTTCCTAGTTATGTTAGGATCGGAGTACTATGTAAAATAAGAGTGATTAGTTGTTTTCTCTAAGTCGATCATTGTGACTTTGTCACTTTGCATATATTAATTCTTCTATTACATTATGCATGAAGCGTATGTCCCTTAATTACCTATTGGAAATGGAGCCGACATTTACTTCTAGCTAAGATGAGTTCTAGTAATCCCTTATCACTTCTAGCATCTGCTATTTGACTCGGACTTGAGTACTCCTTGTTGAAGAATAAAGTGGAAAGTTGATATGATTCCGTGAACAGAATCTAGCTTAGTTTCAAATAAGCTTCACTCAATTCAACTCCACTAAGGATTCTAACTCTAATACTATGGATTCACTCACCAAATAAAAGGTTCAAATTAATATATATTTTAGATGATTTCATTAGGTTCACTCCCTAAATATCTCACCTAAGCTAGCTCAATCTAAACTATATTCGTTTAAGTTGAAGGGTTTTGAATTTAGATTCACTCTCTAAATACAATAATAATTTTGGAAAATTCGTCCAAAATCAAGGATAACTCACGTTTGACTTTTAACAAAAATACTACATATCGTCTAATAATTAATTCGACCATGAATTTAAGTACATGAAAGAAATCCTAAACTAACTAAAAGTTGGAAAAAGTAATCAGCAAACTAAATCTATCTTTATCCTACACACCTAAGATAGAATGAAACTAAAGTCCTAACTAGCTTGAAACAAGTAAAACCTATTCCAAGTAGAATAGTAAACCTTGTAAGCAAAAACTACTATCACTATTAGGTTTCCAACTCAATTATAATTCTAACTCAACTAGGGCTAATTATCCATCTAGGATTTGGACTACTAATTCAACTAGGACTAGAAACTAGATTTATAACTTTTAATCATAACAGAAGTAGGATTACATGAGTCCTACTCCTAATAGAACACTAGTGGAAAAAAGCCCATCCGATGCGGTCAAAACCGAGCTTACTGATTCGGTTTTGGTCCGCATCGGGTGGGCTCGCAGCAGTTTGTAAAGATTAACTTATCCGGTCCTAAACCGGATCAGTTAATCATTTAATGATCCGATTTTGAAGGAAAACCGGATCAGTTAATCATATTAACTGATCCTGTTTTCCTTCAAAACCGGATCAGTAAACCCCCCAAAAACCTAAAAAAAAAATTATTTATTTTTGCATTTTGTCATTATTAATCGATACAAAATCAATAGTATATCAAAACTCATTTTATTAAGCATATTATGCTTAATTGAAGCATAAGCATAAATAATTAGATACATAAATATATTTACTACAATTTTAACATTATACTCAACGAGCACGCTTCTGCTATAGCACACATTATGCTGGTGATAAAAGCTCTCCTTCAATAGCATAAAGATAGCATAAGCATATGCATCTCATTGAAGTAAATCCAAGGCTTCTCATGTCTTGAACCACCTTTTCAATGTTCTTGATTAGTAAACTGTTCTCTGAGAGTTTCTTTCGATTATAGTGTCCATCAATATCCATCTCACCAACCTCAGAGATCAAGTTGCATTTTCCATCCACATCAATGAGTACTGAAGACACCATTAGCTGGTATTTAGAAAGAAGCTAGATAGACTCTTGTTGTATCTGAATTATCTTTGTTGCCCAATATACTATCCCCGTGGGATTGCAAACTCTGAATAAGCATTAAGGCAATCAGATTTGCATCCAGTTACTCCAGTCTATGGCTGCAAAATTATAAAGCAATAACAAACTCATGAATATTAGTTAATTCCACACCATACATGAAACAAGTAGCAACAAGCTAAGACGAAGAAAATCAACGTATTCATTTAATCGATTGGAAGCAGGATACATGCCAAACAATGACAATTAGCTTCACTGCACAAGTTGGTTTCACAACAAATAAATAATTAACAGTCTAGGAACAGAGCTAGAACAATATAATTTTATGTTTGTTTAGGAATTAAGAGGCACTTTTCTACTTGTACACATTGAAGAGAGTATGAGCAAAACAATTGACTCCGAGTGCTCAGCAACTAAGGCAAAAGTTAACCTACTACAGCACCCTGCTGGGTCACATCCAAACGGAAATATGAATTACTTCAAAATTACTTCTACATCACATTAACGTTCTCTTTGTCTGAGTTCCAGATAATATCACTTGTTATTTTTCTCACAATGCACTGTCATCTTGTTTGCTCAAATATTTGCATCTTTTCTTAATTGCTTGCCACTTAGAGGTGGGAAATTAATTATGAGAAAAAGAGAGTAGTTCCTCTTAAATTTGCAAATAGTTAATTACTCACAAAACACATGTATTGCTGAGAAATTGCCTACAAAACGTAACATAAAGAAGATATCACTCGTGGAAAAATAAGGAAGGGATGCGGTCAAAACAGCCCTAAGGGCTGCGTTTTTGGCCAGCAGCCCTTTCCGTAGCAGCCCTTCACTAAAAAAGATGGGCTGCGGTTTTAAACCGCAGCCCTTCACAATGAAGGGCTGCGGTTCAGGCCAAAAACCGAAGCCCTTCGTATTCGGAATTTAAAAAAAAAAAAAAAAATCTGCTAGCCCAAGATCGCCCCCCCCCCCCACCCACCACACCCGATACCTGCCCCCCCCCCCTGACCCACCACCCGCCGC
Source organism: Beta corolliflora (assembly GCA_947648045.1). Lineage (NCBI taxonomy): Eukaryota > Viridiplantae > Streptophyta > Magnoliopsida > Caryophyllales > Amaranthaceae > Beta > Beta corolliflora. Next base: position 406,633 of record CANSZD010000234.1, on the reverse strand, counting down.
CCATGCACCCTCACCCTGCCCCCGCCCACCCCCGCACCCCCGGCCCCACCCCCCCGCTCCCCCGCACCCCCGACCCCCGCCATCCCCGCACCCCCATTCCGGCCCCCACCCCCCCCCATGCACCCCCACCCTAGCCCACCCCCGCACTCCCCTGCAGCCCACACCCCCACCCTAGCCCACCCTCTGCCATCCCCAACCCCCTTCGTTGCCCCCTCCACCCCACTACGTCGGCCACCCCGCCCACCCTCTACCATCCCCAACCCCCCAGTGCCCGGCTCCTCCACCCATCTGTTGCCCACCACCCGACACCCCACCGGCCTCCCTAGCCCAACCCAAAGACCCCACCGTGGCGGCCCCCCACCCACACCTCCCTCCCGACACAAAAAAAAACCGATCGAATTGCAATATATGACAAGTTTTTCAACGTAATAATTAACTTTAAATATATATATTTAATAATCTAAAAAGTGTACATAGAATTAATACCAACTAGTAGATCTAGCTAATTATATCATGAAATCCACTAAAATGTATCATAAGCAATCATCACAAAGGTAGGACGCCAACTTATCCCGAACTTCATGTAATTCCTCTATGGTGAAGGCCCTCAAACTTGGTGTGTTATTCATATAAACCTTGCAAAACAACCAAGGAATAAACACATAATAGAAGAATTCAATCATTTACCGTAGTTAGTAGTTCTAAAAATGATATATACCTTCCCGAAATTCAATCAAAAACAAATGCAAGCCTAAACCTCTACACAATAGTTATATTATACCTCATATAATCATGTTCAAAAAGAATTTGCGGTTAAATGACTCGATAGGTACGAAATGGACGCGAAAAGGCAAAAATAGGCCTAAAATGACCTTTTCATTCCCGAAATTGAACCATCAACAAATGCAAGCCAAAAAATCTACACAATAGTTACATTATACCTCATATTTACATTATACCTCATATTATCATGTTCAAAAAGAATTTGGGGGTTAAAAGACTCGATAAGTACGAATTGGACGCGAAAAGGCAAAAATAGGCCTAAAATGACTTATTCGTTCCCAAAATTCAACCAACAACAATTGCAAGACTAAAAATCTACACAATAGTTAAATTATACCTCATATTATCATGTTCCAAATGAATTTGGGGTTAAATGACTCGATATGTACGCATTGGACGCGAAAAGGCAAAAATTGGCCAAAAATGACCTTTTCGTTCCTAAAATTCAACCAACAACAATTGCAAGCCTAAAAATCTACACAATAGTTACATTATACCTCATATTATCATGTTCAAAATGAATTTGGTGTTAAATGACTCGATAAGTACGAATTGGACGCGAAAAGGTAAAAATAAGCCTAAAATGACCTTTTCGTTCCCAAAATTCAACCAACAACAATTGCAAGCCTAAAAATCTACACAATAGTTACATTATACCTCATATTATCATGTTCAAAATGAATTTGGGGTTAAATGACTCGATAAGTATGAATTGGACGCGAAAAGGTAAAATTAAGCCTAAAATGACCTTTTTGTTCCCAAAATTCAACAAACAGCAAATGCAAGCCTAAAAATGTTCACACTAGTTATATTATACCTCATATTATCATGTAGAAAAATATTTTGGAATGAAGGTACTCAAAATCTAAGAGTTGGAAGCGAAAAGGCAAAAATAGGCCTAAAATGACCCTTTCGTTCCCAAAAATATGCATGTGCTACTTTGGTTTCTATACCAATTAATACCTATTACCAATCGATCTAATATAAACTAACATATACTAATAAGTACATACCTTTTGAAGATCATCGACGTTAGTGCAATGGTTGACGATATCGAACATGTACCTCAACACGTAATAGCCACATGCAAGTCCATCATCTTGTTGCGGACACTAAATGTTCACCAAAGAATGCATCCAAGAAATTCATGTTAGATGTGTAGTATGTGGCGAAAAGTGTTTCTATATAAGGACAAACAAATTAGTCATGTTACCTCGACTGATATCCAAGCAGAAGCTTTTGGTGCTCGAAGTCCTGTTGCACTAATATGCTTCATCACACTACATCAATACGTTATTATAAGATTAGATGTACTAACTGTTTATATATATAAAGATGATGAAAAATGTGTAATATTAATAAGTGCGCATATATTGAGTTTCGATTAGGCTACCTATTTAATAATGATTTGATTAGTAAGGACCGTGGTGGTTGTCGACGCAAAGAATCAAAGTGGTAGACTTCGTTACGTGACAAACATATCGCAAGCAGTGTCCAATGAGCCCTACAAGAAGAAAATATAGTTATTATTAATCATAGAACAATTAATAGGTAAATTTAATTATCGAATAATAAAAGTAAAGCGAGTTTAACAAGCATACTGTTCAATATAAGGGACAAGGATGATCTGATGATATCCAAAACGAGATGATGCTTTGAAACTCATATCGAGATACTCTTTCACTTCGGCTTTGTTTTTTAAGCAATTGTCATCTCGTATTATGTTTGGTCATAACCAACCAAACATCGACTCATCACTTGATGTTGCAATCAATTCATTGTATAATAACCTGAGAAATCATATTGATTAAAAGTAAACTTACTTATTATGGAAGTTGAATTGAAAACTACTTAAGGCATATGTATATGTATATTTAATTTATATACTTATGTATTACCTCATGAAAGTTTGTATCATGGAAACATTCAACTGTACCCCACATAAGAATTCTTTAATATCGAGCTTAGAAATGAATATCGATGACTCCTCAAAGTAGTGGAATTGTTGCGCCCCCAAAAGAACCTCTATTATACTATCATCGGGTAAATCGCTAGCGCACTAATGTAACCAATAACATGGAATACTAAGGCCTCACACCACCTCTGGCTCGATAATAAGTGGATTCTTTGTCATAGAAACATTTCCCTTCAACACATTTCGTTCACCTTCATCACGTAAACTTGCCTTCTTATTAGGTGAACAGGCCTTCTTTGCCTTGCTGTCATGTGAGCCGGCCTTTCCCCAAACCTAGTAATTAGTTAAAAGTCAAGATATTACTGACTATCATAGGAACTATAAAAGAAAACACGCACATATATATGTATGTTAATCATTGTACCTCATCTGAAAACCGCACCATTGCACGTGGCCATAGAACATAACTGCCAAGGGCATCATTCAGTTGTTGTAGACCAACTTCTGGCTTCGGCAGCGGAAGAGGTAATTCTTCGAAACCAGACACAATTTCATTGAGGGTGACCATATAGTGATTATCATCCACTAACTGGTTATGCAATCGTACTTGGTCACTAGGGGGTTGTGCATGGCCATAAGCTACCAGAATGAAACTATCATAACCATCTCCTCGAGCTAATAGTTCACATGGTGTCTCCTTCTTTAAAAAAACCTCCATTTATAGTTAGTCTATGAAACAACATTATTATAGTAAGAATTTCATGCATTTAAGAACAATAGTTGTTTAATAAAGCAAAGGGATTCAGTGATTACCTTCGACTCGGGTACTACAGGTGGATCAGGTAAAGGTATCATCTAATCAATAGATGTTCGTGGATCACTGGTCGGCTGGCTAGGTGTAATATCACTACCCTTCTTGAATGCAGCAAAAGTCGGTAAACCCATTTGCAGCAAAAGTCGGTAAACCCATTTGTGCATTTATTTCTTCACGGCGAGGTCGAGCCAATATACCCCGTTCCTTTTTCGCATCGAAAGACTCATCCTCGGTAGTGTGATCAGCACTCGTGCTATTATCCGTATGCACCACTGCCATCTCCCTGAAATTGTACAAATATACGCATTAATATACATAAAGCTCAAGATAAAAATAAATTCACATTGCCACTAAGGGGAGGGGTGCAACAAGGGGGGAGGGTCCTGGTGCGGGGGAGGGATCGGTGCGGTGGGGGTGCGGGCAGGGGAGAGGAGGGGTGTGCGGGGAGGGGAGGGCTTTGTGCGGGGAAGGGGGTGTTTATACGGGGATGGGATGGGATGGGATGGGCGGGGGTGTGGGGAGGGGGTGCATGTGCGGGGGGGATGCGTGCGGTGGGGGGTGGGCGGGGGGGGGAGGGCAGCGACGGTGGGGGGGGGTGCGGGGCGGGGAGGGGAAGCGAGTGGGGAGGAGGGGAGGGCTTTGTGCGGGGAGGGGGCTGTGCGGGGGCTTGGGAGGGGCGCGGCGGTGGGGGGGGTCGTGTGCGGGGGATCCGTGCGGTGGGGGCTGGGCGGGGAAGGGGAGGGGCGGGGGGGGGAGGGCTCTGCGTGCGGGGAGGGGGTGTTTGTGCGGGGGAGGGAGGGGGGGCTAAGCAAGGTGTGGGGGAGGGGGGGTCGTGTGCGGTGGGGGGATATGTGCAGTGGGGGATGGTATAGGCGGGGGAGGGGCCCCCCAACCCGCACAACTCCCTCCCATCCCCCGCACACCCCTCCCCTCCCCCGCCCGACCCCCCACCCCACCGCACGGATCCCCCCTTGCACACGCAGCCCCTTTCCCCACACCCGGCCCGGCCCCTCCCCTCCCCCCGCACAAACACCCTCCTCCCCGCATGAGCCCTCCCCTCCCCCACTTTCGTCCCTCCGCACAACTTCCCCCCTTTTCTGTAAACCTTTTTGTTTCCCAATTTCATTTACATGAAAATTTATGCATAAAAACCTAATACATTCTACCTCATATTGGCAAATGCAACAAAATTTTGGAGTTAGATCAACAAAAATATAAAAAAATGAGGCGAATCGGCCAAAATAGGCCTAAAATGACCTTTTCGTTCCCGAAATTCAACCAACAACAAATACAAGCCTAAAAATCTACACAATAGTTACATTATACCTCATATAATCATCTTAAAAAATAATTTAAGGTTAAATGACTCGATAAGTACGAATTGAACGCGAAAAGGCAAAAATAGGCCTAAAATGAACTTTTCCCGATATTTAACCAACAACAAATGCAAGCCTAAAAATCTACACAATAGTTACATTATACCTCATATAATCATGCTCAAAAAGATTTTGGGTTTAAATGACTCGATAAGTACGAAAGGGACGCGAAAAGGCAAACATAGGCCTAAAATAACCTTTTCGTTCCCGAAATTCAACCAACAATAAATGCAAGCCCAAAAATCTACACAATAGTTACATTATACCTCATATAATCATGTTCAAAAAAAATTTGGGGTTAAATGACTCGATACGTACGAAAGGGACGCGAAAAGGCAAAAATAGGCCTAAAATGACCTTTTCGTTCCCGAAATTCATCCAACAAGAAATACAAGCCTAAAAATCTACACAATAGTTACATTATTCCTCATATAATCATGTTCAAAAAGAATATGGGGTTAAATGACTCGATAAGTACGAATCGGACGTGAATCGACCAAAATAAGCTTAAAATGACCCGAGAATCAGGTCACATGGTAATGGAATGCCCATCAGCTGGTAGGTGCGGAGGTCGTGGGAATTGTTACAAATGTGGAGAGCATTCCATTGCCATGTGACCTGACTCTCCACATGTGCAATAGTTCCCACCACCACCGCCACCACTGCCATGTAGGCCTAAAATGATCTTTTCGTTCCCCAAATTCAACCAACAATAAAAATTACCCTAAAAATCTACATAATAGTTACATTATACCTCATATAATCATGTTAAAAAAGAATTTGGGGTTAAATGACTCGATAAGTACGAATTGAATGCGAAAAGGCAAAAATAGGCCTAAAATGAACTTTTCGTTCCCGAAATTCAACCAACAACAAATGCAAGCCTAAAAATCTGCACAATAGTTACATTATACCTCATATAATCATGCTCAAAAAGATTTTGGGGTTAAATGACTCGATAAGTGCGAAAGGGACGCGAAAAGGCAAAAATAAGCCTAAAATGACGTTTTCGTTCCCAAAATTCAACAAACAACAAATGCATAATCATGTTCAAAAAGAATTTGGTGTTAAATGACTCGATAAGTACGAAAGGGACGCGAAAAGGCAAAATTAGGCCTAAAATGACCTTTTCGTTCCCGAAATTCAACCAACGACAAATGCAAGCCTAAAAATTTACACAATAGTTACATTATATCTCATATAATCATGTTTAAAATAATTTGGGTTTAAATGACTCGATAAGTACGAAAGGGACGCGAGAAGCAAAAATAGGCCTAAAATAACCTTTTCGTTCCCGAAATTCAACCAACAACAAATGCAAGCCTAAAAATCTACGCAATAGTTACATTATACCTCATACAATCATGTTCAAAAAGAATTTGGGGTTAAATGACTCGATACGTCCGAAAGGGACGCGAAAAGGCAAAAATAGGCCTAAAATGATCTTTTCGTTCCCGAAATTCAACCAACAACAAATGCAAGCCTAAAAATCTACACAATAGTTACAATATACCTCATATAATCATGTTTAAAAAGAATTTGGGGTTAAATGACTCGATAAGTACGAATCGGACGTGAATCGACCAAAATAGGCCTAAAATGACCCGAGAATCAGGTCACATGGCAATAGAATGCCCATCAGCTGGTAGCGGCGGAGGTCGTGCTAATCGTTACAAATGTGGAGAGCATTCCATTGCCATGTGACTTGACTCTCCACATTTGCAACAGTTCCCACCACCACCGCTACTACTGCCCCCCACTACACTCCATCATTGCCATGTAGGCCTAAAATGACCTTTTTGTTCCCCAAATTCAACCAACAACTAAAATAACCCTAAAAATCTACACAATAGATACATTATACCTCATATAATCATGTTAAAAAAGAATTTGGGGTTAGATGACTCGATAAGTACGAATTGAACGCGAAAAGGCAAAAATAGGCCTAAAATGACCTTTTCGTTCCCGAAATTCAACCAACAACAAATGCAAGCCTAAAAATCTACACAATAGTTAAATTATACCTCATATAATCATGCTCAAAAATATTTTGGGGTTAAATGACTCGATAAGTACGAAAGGGACGCGAAAAGGCAAAAATAGGCCTAAAATGACCTTTTCGTTCCCGAAGTTCAACCAACAACAAATGCAAGCCTAAAAATCTACACAATAGTTACATTATACCTCATATAATCATGTTCAAAAAGAATTTTGGGTTAATTGACTCGATACGTACGAATCGGACGTGAATCGACCAAAATAGGCCTAAAATGACCCGAGAATCAGGTCACATGGCAATGGAATGCCCATTTACTGGTAGCGGTGGAGGTCGTGGGAATTGTTACAGATGTGGAGAGAATTCCATTGCCATGTGACATGACTCTCCACATTTGCAACAGCTTCCCACCACCACCGCCACTACTGCCCCCCCCCCCCACCCCACTGCACTCCATCATTGCCATGTAGGCCTAAAATGACTTTCCGTTCCCCAAATTCAACCAACAACAAAAAAAGCCTAAAAATCTACACAATTGTTACATTATAGCTCATATAATCATGTTCAAAAAGAATTTGGTGTTAAATGACCCGATAAGTACCAAAGGGACGCGAAATGGCAAAAAAAGGCCTAAAATGACCTTTTCGTTCCCGAAATACAACCAACAACAAATGCAAGCCTAAAAATCAAGACAATAGTTACATTATACCTCATATAATCATGTTCAATAAGAATTTGGGGTTAAATTACTCGATAAGTACAAATCGAAAGTGAATCGACTAAAATAGGCCTAAAATGACCCGAGAATCAGGTCACATGGCAATGGAATGCCCATCTGCTGGTAGCGGCGGAGGCCATGGGAATTGTTACAAATGTGGAGAGCATTCCATTGCCATGTGACCTGACTCTCCACATTTGCAATAGTTCCCACCACCACCGCCACTACTGCCCCCCCACTGCACTCCATCATTGCCATGTAGGCCTAAAATGACCTTTTCGTTCCCCAAATTCAACCAACAACAACAATAACCCAAAAAATCTACACAATAGATACATTATACCTCATATAATCATGTTAAAAAAGAATTTGGGGTTAAATGACTCGATAAGTACGAATTGAACGCGAAAAGGCAAAAATAGTCCTAAAATGACCTTTTCGTTCCCGAAATTCAACCAACAACAAATGCAAGCCTAAAAATCTACATAATTGTTACATTATACCTCATATAATCATGCTCAAAAATATTTTGGGGTTAAATGACTCGATAAGTACGAAAGGGACGCGAAAAGGCAAAAATTGGCCTAAAATGACCTTTTCGTTCCCGAAATTAAACCAACAACAAATGCAAGCCTAAAAATCTACACAATAGTTACATTATACCTCATATAATCATGTTCAAAAAGAATTTTGGGTTAAATGACTCGATACATACGAATCGGACGTGAATCGACCAAAATAGGCCTAAAATGACCCGAGAATCAGGTCACATGGCAATGGAATGCCCATCTACTGGTAGCGGCGGAGGTCGTGGGAATTGTTACAGATGTGGAGAGAATTCCATTGCCATGTGACATGACTCTCCACATTTGCAACAGTTCCCACCACCACCGCCACTACTGCCCCCCACCCCCCCACTGCACTCCATCATTGCCATGTAGGCCTAAAATGACTTTCCGTTCCCCAAATTCAACCAACAACAAAAAAAGCCTAAAAATCTACACAATTGTTACATTATACCTCATATAATCATGTTCAAAAAGAATTTGGGGTTAAATGACTCGAGAAGTACGAAAGGGACGCGAAAAGGCAAAAATAGGCCTAAAATGACCTTTTCGTTCCCGAAATTAAACCAACAACAAATGCAAGCCTAAAAATCTACACAATAGTTACATTATACCTCATATAATCATGTTCAAAAAGAATTTTGGGTTAAATGACTCGATACGTACGAATCGGACGTGAATCGACCAAAATAGGCCTAAAATGACCCGAGAATCAGGTCACATGGCAATGGAATGCCCATCTACTGGTAGCGGCGGAGGTCGTGGGAATTGTTACAGATGTGGAGAGAATTCCATTGCCATGTGACATGACTCTCCACATTTGCAACAGTTCCCACCACCACCGCCACTACTGCCCCCCACCCCCCCACTGCACTCCATCATTGCCATGTAGGCCTAAAATGACTTTCCGTTCCCCAAATTCAACCAACAACAAAAAAAGCCTAAAAATCTACACAATTGTTACATTATACCTCATATAATCATGTTCAAAAAGAATTTGGGGCTAAATGACTCGATAAGTACGAAAGGGACGCGAAAAGGCAAAAATAGGCCTAAAATGACCTTTTCGTTCCCGAAATTAAACCAACAACAAATGCAAGCCTAAAAATCTACAAAATAGTTACATTATACCTCATATAATCATGTTCAAAAAGAATTTTGGGTTAAATGACTCGATACGTACGAATCGGACGTGAATCGACCAAAATAGGCCTAAAATGACCCGAGAATCAGGTCACATGGCAATGGAATGCCCATCAGCTGGTAGCGGCGGAGGTCGTGGGAATTTTTACAAATGTGGAGAGCATTCCATTGCCATGTGACCTGACTCTCCACATTTGCAACGATTCCCACCACCACCGCCACTACTGCCCCCCCACTGCACTCCATCATTGCCATGTAGGCCTAAAATGACCTTTTCGTTCCCCAAATTCAACCAACAACAAAAATAACCCTAAAAAACCTACACAATAGATACATTATACCTCATATAATCATGTTAAAAAATAATTTGGGGTTAAATGACTCGATAAGTACGAATTGAACGCGAAAAGGCAAAAATAGGCCTAAAATGACCTTTTCGTTCGCGAAATTCAACCAACAACTAATGCAAGCCTAAAAATCTACACAATAGTTACATTATACCTCATATAATCATGATCAAAAATATTTTGGGGTTAAATGACTCGATAAGTACGAAAGGGACGCGAAAAGGCAAAAATAGGCCTAAAATGACCGTTTCGTTCCCGAAATTCAACCAATAACAAATGCAAGCCTAAAAATCGACACAATAGTTACATTATAGCTCATATAATCATGTTCAAAAAGAATTTGGTGTTAAATGACTCGATAAGTACGAAAGGGACGCGAAATGGCAAAAAAAAGACCTAAAATGACCTTTTCGTTCCCGAAATTGAACCAACAACAAATGCAAGCCTAAAAATCTACACAATAGTTACATTATACCTCATATAATCATGGTCAATAAGAATTTGGGGCTAAATGACTCGATAAGTACAAATCGGACGTGAATCGACCAAAATTGGCCTAAAATGACCCGAGAATCAGGTAACATGGCAATGGAATGCCCATCTGCTGGTAGCGGCGGAGGTCGTGGGAATTGTTACAGATGTGGAGAGAATTCCATTGCCATGTGACATGACTCTCCACATTTGCAACAGTTCCCACCACCACCGTCACTACTGCCCCCCCCCACTGCACTCCATCATTGCCATGTAGGCCTAAAATGACTTTTCGTTCCCCAAATTCAACCAACAACAAAAAAAGACTAAAAATGTACACAATTGTTACATTGTACCTCATATAATCATGTTCAAAAAGAATTTGGGGTTAAATGACTCGATAAGTACGAAAGGGACGCGAAAAGGCAAAAATAGGCCTAAAATGACCTTTTCGTTCCCGAAATTCAACCAACAACAAATGCAAGCCTAAAAATCTACACAATAGTTACATTATACCTGATATAATCATGTTCAAAAAGAATTTGGGGTTAAATGACTCGATACGTACGAATCGGACGTGAATCGACCAAAATAGGCCTAAAATGACCCGAAAATCATGTAACATGGCAATGGAATGCCCATCAACTGGTAGCGGCGGAGGTCGTGGGAATTTTTACAAATGTGGAGAGCATTCCATTGCCATGTGACCTGACTCTCCACATTTGCAACAGTTCCTACCACCACCGCCACTACTGCCTCCCCCACTGCACTCCATCATTGCCATGTAGGCCTAAAATGACCTTTTCGTTCCCCAAATTCAACCAACAACAAAAATAAGCCTTAAAATCTACACAATAGTTACGAATTGGAGAAATTAGACAGACCTGAGTATATGTCTCATGATTTATTGACCTTCCGCCGTTTCTTAGGATCTTCAAGTACATGTATCCCTTCCGTGTGATTTACACGCATATAGTTCTCCGACATATTCACATCATCTTCCACACTAATTTCAGGATAGGTAAAAGTTGGGATGTCCTCAAATTCATCATATTCTTCCTCATTATCAACATCACCAATACCGAGGATACTCCTTTTACCAGGTACAACAATTGACCACTTATAATCAACAGGATCAGTTACAAAAAATACTTGCTTAACTTGTGATGCAATTACAAATGGCTCCTGAGTTTCACGTAGACGACTAAGGTCAACAAGAGTGAATCCGCAAGGATCATCTTTTCTTACGCAACGTCGATTATCGTCAACCCACTTGCAACACAAGAGGCAAATATTAAAAGTACAGTAGTCCAGCTCCCATATTTCTTTTATTCGCCCATAATAATTGATGTTAGCAAGTACATGCGACTTATCCTTCGAGCTTGCGTATTGTGTAGATGACGCCACAAATGAAACACCACTATTTTGTTGCGATGTTGACTTCAGATCTTGACGTTCAGTCCAAAACGTATACCCATTAATATCATAACCCTCATAAGAGCGTACAGCTTCACGAGGACCAAATGCTAACTACTTGACTGTTTCAGGAACACTTTCATCGAAATCATTCACTACTCGTTTATGAAACCAATCAATGAAAGTCTTGTTATGCATTTGCGTCAATGCCCTTACTCCTTTTCCAGGATTGCTAACACGTAATTCCTCCATATGTTCATTTAAATAAGGATGGACAGCTGCTACGTGATGCAATACAAATAAGTGAGCTTGTGTACGCTTTTCTACGGAAGGTGTGATCAATTTTGAACCAATTGAACCCTTGCCCTCAAGTCTGCCCTCGTGTCGGGATGTCAGAAGTCCAACAGGATCAACACTAGCAAAATACTCAGCCACAAAATTACTGATCTCTTCACCCACAATCCCTTGAATTATACTACCTTCGGCTGTGCAGGATTCGAACTTTATCCTTCAAAGTACCCATATATCTCTCAAAAGGATAGCACCACCTCAAAAACACTGGACCACACAGCTTAATTTCTCGAACTAGATGGACAATGAGATGGACCATTATGTCAAAGAATGCGGGGGGAGGGGGGGGGAACATCTCAAATTTGCATAGAGTTTCAACTACTCTGGCCTGTAAGGAATCGAGGGTTGACGGTTCTAGGACTTTGCTGCATATTGTATGGAAAAATGAACAAAGTTCTGTAATGGTGTGCCTCACATGCTTTGGAAGTATCCCACGAATTGCAATCGGTAAGAATACTTGCATCATGACATGACAATCGTGAGATTTCATACTCGATAACTTTAACTCACCATTTAAGGTAATAAATCGCTTCATATTCGATGAGTAGCCAGTTGGAACCTTAATGCCATACAATGACTCGCAAAAAATCCGTTTCTCTGCACGCGACATCGTGTAGCAAGCTGGTGGCAAATAAATCTTCTCCGAATCTTCCACCTTCTTTTTACTTTTCTGAGTTTCATCATCAACCCTTTCCTCCACTACTTTCTTCTTCCTTCTGTCCCTTTTCTGAGCCCACAACTCTGGTCGAAGCCCCTGTTTTTCCAAGTAAAGTTGTGACGCCTTAACATCTTTTGTCTTGCACGGAATATTCATAAGTGTCGTAAGAATAGCTTCACAAATATTCTTCTCTATGTGCATGACATCCAAACAATGTATGACCTTTAGATCTTTCCAATATGGGATTTTCCAAAAAATGGACTCCTTTTTCCATAATCCTGTAGGTCGATCAACCTCACTAGTAGGTTTACCAAAGGTTGTTAAAATGCCCTTAACCTGATTATAAACTTCAGTACCAGTTAATGGTCTACGAGCAACTTCTTCTTCAACCGTCCCATCGAATGCCTTCTTCTTAAACCGATAGGGATGGTCGCGTCTGAGGAGCCTTCGTGTGCGCATATAGACATGTTTGTAGCCCTTAAGGTGTGTAGACTTCATGTCATCTACACAAATCGGGCAGGGTTGTTTTCCTCTAGTCTTATACCCAGATAAGTTCTCATAAGCTGAATAATCGTTCATAGTACAAAAAAGCATGGGACGCAGAGTGAACATCTCATTAGCATACGCATCAAATACTAACACTCATTCGTTCCACATCTTCTGTAAATCTTCAACAAGCGGTTGGAGGTATACATCTATGTCATTTCCAAGTTGTTTGGGCCCCGATATAAGAAGCGACAGCATGATGTACTTGCGTTTCATGCACAACCAAGGAGGCAAGTTATAAACCACTAAAACTACTGGCCATGTACTATGCTGCGAACTAAGATTGCCAAAAGGGTTCATGCCATCTGTACATAATCCAAGCCTCAGATTCCTATCCTCATTACCAAATGAATTATGCATCCTGTTGATACTTTTCCACTCAGGCGAATCAGCCGGATGCTTGAGCAGACCGTCTTTCTTCCTACGATCTGCATGCCACCTCAAAATTCTTCGCATCTCCTTTAATTGAGAACATGCGCTTAAATCTTGGTATTATGGGTAGATACCACAACACCTTAGTTGGTGGTCCTTCACTACCTCCAGCTCCTTCACGCTTGTACCTCGACAATCCACAAGGTGGACACTCATGTAAATGCTCATACTCATTACGATAAAGCACACAATCGTTTAGACAAGCATGTATCCGCTCGTACTCTAAACCGAAAGGACACATCCGTTTCTTCGTATAATAGTACGATTTTGGTAGTTCATTTCCATCAGGGAGCATATCAGCTAAAACTTCCAACAATGATGTGAAACTAGAGTCCGTCCAACCAGCTTTCGACTTAATGTTGAACAGTGTTATCACGACGGAAAGTTTGGTGTACTTTGTACAACCTGGATACAACGACTTTTCAGCAGCCTCAGACATAGAATAAAAAATACGAGGTCGTTTACACGACTGATCTTCAACCTCGTGTATCATCTCGTCTACCCGATCCCTATCATCATCTGCAAACTCATCATCCCAATTCTCATCCCCGAACTCATCATCCTTCTTTTCTTCACATACATCGTTCATTACTCTAGAGCTTCCTATATACTTCCCCTGCTCACCATGCCAAACCCATACGTGGTATCGAGGCCTAAACCCACGGCGAAAGACATGCTCCCTAAGCAAATGTATACTACTAACCTTGCTCACATTTCTACAATCGACACAAGGACAATAAAAGTCGACTGCTCCACAGGATGCTTGATATTGTAATGCAGATGTACAAAATTCCGAGACCCCATTCACAAACTCAATCGATTCACGACTACCATACATCCAAGTACGATCCATCTCATTCAAGAAGCACTAGTGGAAAAACAAGGAAGGGCTGTGATCGGTCCCCTAGGTGTCGTTACTTCCTATGGTTCCGGGTCAAGAATAAAATCTCCCTAGTCTAACTAACTAGCCTAATAAGGTAGTATAGCGTAGTAAGGGGTCGTATCCACGGAGAAGCAAGGAGTTTTACACTTAGTTCGAGATGCAATCAATTGACGGGAGTAAAAGAAAAGGGATTTGAGTTATCAACTAAACTACCTAAGGAAGATAAAATAAGAGTGATTAATCAATAAGACAAACACTAGGGAGAGGGGGAATCATGGAACTCACAACAACGATTTCGACAACATTTGGTGGGCAATGGATCAAATCTATTGAGGGTCTTGGTCCAACATCAAGAGGTCACTCTCGCACACCCCTTAACACCGCCTACCCAACCCCGCCTTTGAGGTCGTGGTCTACCCATCATCAAGTCATCACCAATATCAAGCTTGCTCTCACATAACCCAACATTAGCACAAGATTTAAACATAAAGGTGATCAAGTTTCATGCTTTAACAATAAAATACCTTGATTCGAGCATCAAAAGAACGATCACCAAAGCCAACCAAACATCATTCAAAACCATCACAAAGTCCCATTATCCCCCTTCCCTAGCTAGAAATCTAGCCTAGGAAGGAGGAGAACATAGTAAGACTAATAAAAGCAACAATTAAAGGAGCAAACATACTAAAACTACTAAGCATGATTAGTGAAAACGAGAAAGATTGAACCTTTGAGCAATAGACTACTAAGACTAGTCAAGGCAAGCATAAACTAATTTAAACAAGCATAAAACTAAACAAATAACCAAAAATAAACTAAGAAATAAGGATTAGGGACTAGAAATTACCAAAAGATTGATGCTTTGATTGAATAAAATGAAGAACAAATGTTGAGTTACAACTTTCTCTCTCCTAAAAATGTGTTTTTCTCTCTCTAATTAACCTAGAATAGTGTGTTCTTTTCTTTGAATCCTCCTTTCTCGAATTAAAAGCTTACCCTAAAGTGTCTTAAGAGAGGGTATTTATACCCCTCACAAATACAACTTAAAGTAGGGGGCAAATAGCGAAATAAATTGGGAGCTGAACCATTCAGAGCTCCCGCTACATGTGTGGAGCGCGAGCTTTGAATCGTAATGAGAGAAATTTCAGCAGCAGGTCGAAGCTCCCGCTCCATGCGTGGAGCGCGAGCTCGAGGGGATTGAAGCTCCCGCTCCATGTTTGGAGCGCCAGCTCTGAGCATAATGGGAAATAGTTTAGCAGCATGTCGAAGCTCCCGCTCCACGAGGTTGGAGCGCCAGCTTCAAATTCTCGGCAAAATTGCTTGTATACAGGGGAACTCGGAGCTCCCGCTCTGAATGGTGGAGCGCCAGCTCTGGCTCTGCTTCTACCCTCCTTTGCTATTTGAAGCTTTATTTCTCCATCCAAAGGTTCCCTTTTGCCATTCCAAGCTTCGACAATCTCGATTAGGCCGCTACGGAACCTAAAAGAAGACAAGAACAAGTCATAGCATAGGGTGTTCACAACATTCAATCTTCGCATGAAGAGAAAACAACCTACAACTCCCAAAAAAGACTCAAAGTGCATAGAGCTAATAGAATCACTAACATTGAATAAAGCTACGCTAAATAAGCATAAAAATGGACTAAACAAGGGCTTAATTAGGGTGGAGAGAGGCCATAAAACGGCCTTAAAAGCCACTTATCAAACTCCCCCAGACTAAGTCCTTTGTTCGTCCTCGAATAAAGAGAAAGCAGTAAAGTCTGTACACTAACTCACTTTCGTAGGAATCACGGTCAATTTTAGCATAAATGACAAGCCCTTTAAACCTCAAAGTCGCCAAGGAGGACGAGTGTGCTCTCGTAAGGGTTTTCTAAGAGTTGACCCATAACTCTAGATCTTAGAATCCAAGGCAAAGCAAAAATAAATAAACCAAAGAAAATAAAATAAAATGGTGCTCTTAAGTGAGATTTTGACGAGAAGCAAGCGCAAATGCATGCAAGAATTTCTAGACATTAAAAGTAAGCATGCTCAAAGATGTCCATAGGTTGATTAAAACATACCATACACTAAGCATAGAGAACTAAACAGAACACATTTCCTCAAATTCTACAACCATACATACCGCGTTCTCTCAACTAGTTTCAAATTCGCCATTCAAGGTAGCTTCTCTAAACTCCGGAGAATGGAGCCGATAAATGTAATAAGAAATAGAATAGGAGAAGGTTACTCGACATCTCGACATAGCACACTCGCTCAATAGGCTTGATTCCAATCTTCCAACACCGACAATGACTCAACCCTCTAAGGTCAAAAGGACTTTTAGGGTGGAAACGTAGGCTAGGGGTAAAGGGTGTGAATAAATTTGGATAGTGGTGCTCAATTCTAATATAGTGAAGCTTTAGTAGGAGCGAAAGAGCTAAATAACCATGAATCACAAATCATATTCAACCATTTAGGGATAAGTTTCCCCCAAACTTATTTGAAAACATAACAATAAAAGAACTATTTTGGATTTTCTTTCTTTTTCTCCCCTTTTTTTCTTTTGTTTCTTTTTTTTTTTTTTTTGATTTTTTTTTCTTTCTTCCCACCTTCTTTGACTTTGGGTGGCTTTTTCTATGAAGTTGCAATTGCATTCATTCAAGAATATACACAAAATTTCCACTATACCACAAGAATCTCATCATTTTCCTTTCCCCTTATTTGTTTCAAATATCACTCAAGACAATCGCTCTAACTTCACTATTCACTACAAGGGTGAAAAATAAAACAAGGAGGCAATTGGCTTGTATTGAGGTAATCAAAGAAAGGATAAGGCTCAAAGGGTTGAGAGGAAGGGCATATGCAAATACAAAACCAAGAAAAAGAGAAAAGAAAAACAAGAATAAAAAGCCTAAAACTATAAAAGTAAAAATAGTCACCGAAATGAACGCCTTTATCTTTCCCTAGAGTGGCTCGGTCGCGATCTAAGATAGATTAGAGTCAAGTTCTCGGTAAAAGTATGCGATGTCGAGGATCCATGCACTCAAAATAGATGTTGGGGCTTTTTTGAAAGTCCTCACATGGGGTTATCAAGCAAATGCTACCTTTAAAATTTCAAATCACTAGAGAGAGCAACACCATCATACCACAATCCATGAATTAAGGTTTTGTGCTCTCAAAAAGTTCTAACCGCTACCTTAACATAGAGTATCCTAAAATCAACCATAAACATCTCAAAGCATGCGGACTTCTAACATCTAGGAATAAAAGCATTCAAAAGAGTGGAGCTTCAATGATATTGTTCTCAACTCAAGAGCAAAATAAATAATTAAGAAAAATTTGCCTTGATTCGTACGTTTTTTTTTCTTTTTTTATTTATTTATTTATTTTATAGCAAGAGATGAAAGCAAGTAGGTAGTGGCACATAATCAACACAATCACAAAAATTTAGCACTTAAACCCAGGTGGTGTTCATAACCACCAATGTAAAATTAAAGCCAAGCAACCTCGAACGATCATCTTCTTTCCTAAACTATCTAAAACTAAGTAAATAAGTAACTAAAAGGGAGTTGGAACGATCTCACCCATCATTGAAGCAATAAAGGCCAAATGCAATATCCGAAGCAAATGCTCTTCTCACCTTGACTTCATCCCCGGATGCTTGCTATGAAAGGTCATCAACTCAAAAGAAAGATTAGTTCCAACAAAAGTATATACAAAGGGCAAAGAAAAACAAATCTAGCTTAACACATAGCTCAACAATTCCTTAACATTGCAATTCCCCGAGCCATGACCCTAAAATTGCGCCCCTACATAAAAAACAATGCAAAGTACACCCCCCAACTTGAATGGAAAACCGACCTCGGTGAGACTAAGGAATAGAGCAAAAGAGGGGATGAGGGGCGATTCATGGGGCGATCTAAGATCCACTTGGCCCGCCCTCATCGGGGCGGCGCCAATCATAAGCAAGATCGATCGGGGTCCCATCCTCACGCAAGGGGGGACCATGGGCTTCCCAACCGCCGTTAAAGTTAGGTTGGAAACCCGAGTACCCCGTAAAGGATGGGTCATGGCTATGTTCCGGTGGGATGTATCTATAGGCGAGGTCGCCGAAATAGTCACACCCCCCGGGCTGGGTATAATCATATGGGGGAAAAGTGCGCTGCTCCCTAATTTGGGAGGATGGACCCTGCCAATAGGGGTAGACTGGCTCACGAGGAGTGCCATCAATGTGCTCCTCTCCCCAACTTGGCACTGGCCCTAGATGTGGAGGCCAATAGGGATGGTTAACTGGCGGGGCGATTTGCCCTTGCTCCACAAAATGGTTGAAAAGCAAAGAATTTTGGAGCGCCATCCCCTGGTTGTTGGCCTCCAATTGGCCGATTTGCAAACTTAAGTTATGAAAAGCATGTTCGATGTTAAAAATAGAAGGGTGAGAGTGGCTCATACGTCCCTCCTCAAGGGAGGGGTGACGTTCGTGCTCCACTCGTTGCGGCCTTGGTTGGTGTTGTTGTTGTTGTTGTTGATGTTGCTGCTGATGTTGTTGCCTTGCTCGGTTTCTTCTTTCAATCTCATTCGGATCAAGCTCCGAAGCATCAATCTCCTCAAATGGGACTCTCCATGGATTTGGGGTGTTTGCTGGGGGTTCGGTCATGAATCTATTTGGGATCTTGCACCATATTGCACCCTTGATCAACCAAAAGGTGGCTCTAGATGTCTCTTTGGTGAATTTCATGTTCTTGAGGTGATCAAGGTTTAGAACCGACCCATAGCTCTCCGGCTCCATCTTGACAAGTTGCTCTTTGTACCCGAGCCTATAAGCAATCCATGTCAACATCCCTCCCAATTGGATGGGCCCTTTCATTCTTGTATCTTGCTTGATGGTGAGCATCCTTGTGGCAAGCAAGAAACCCAAGTTAACTTTGTCGGCCAGGTTATTTTGATCTAGCAACCTTCTTCCTTCACTTGCTCTCCATAGCAAATGAAGTTCTTGGTCGCTCATTTTTCCAAGATCTTGCCGGGAGAAGAAACAATACACCAACATCCTATGGAAATACCTCAATGCGCCATGATGGATTTCTGAGGCTTTGGATGAGTTAGAGAGGAAGTCCCTAGACCCATCGGTTATCCTCTTCCACCAGGCTTGCATATCATAGCCTTCAATACCATCCCCAGAACAATCATACACCTCTGCTCTTGGATCCCAACAAAAACACTCATTAAACTCTGCGAGGCTCATGATGTGTTGATGGTTGAACAACCTGAATTTAATCTCAAAGGCATCCCCTGCCTCCGTAGATGTTCTCTTGAATTCAAAGCTAGCTAAGAATTCTAGAGTTAGAGTGCGGTAGGTGAGGGGAGGTTGTGCGGGGTGGTTGTAGGTCTTATCTGTGGTAATCCAATCATTTGGGATTTGGTTTTTAAGGAACGGGGCAAAACCGAGTGTACGGGCAAGGTCGCACACTTTATCATCAATCCCGAGGTGGAAACAAGTTATATGAACATAGATAGGGTTTGTTTCACCTCCCTCTTCTCAAGCTCACAAAACTTGGCTTTGTGTTCGGGTTTGGTAAGGTTGACACTGTAGGAAGGTGAGGTGCTAGTGCGAGGTCTCTTTGAACCCATTACAATAGTATCAATAATCACCAACAAAAACAATATCAACCAACAAAAATGACCAACAATACCCAAGGGTTGTAGAATCCGAGGATTTTCCTACAACCACAAAAACTCCACAGTGTCTCCAAAAAGTTACACAAATAATCAACAATAACACCACCACAATCACCAATTAATCAATTTCAAGCACAAACTCAAACCAAAACACCTAATTTCATCTAAACACAAAAATTCCAATGGAAACCCTAACAAAATTAAGCACAAATACTCGAAAATAAGCAATATGAACTTAATTAGGAGAGATTTTACCACAATTAGAACCAAATTAAATCCTTCTTCTTGTTGTGCAAAGTAGAGTAAACTCGAGTGAAATCCGAAGTGGCCCAAGCAAAAGCCCGAATTGATGCTAAGGGTTGAACTTGGAGTGGGAAATTTGGAATAGAAGTGAGAATGTTGAGTTGTTGGGTGTTTTTGAGAGGGATTTGAGTAGTATTGATGAGTAAAAGTGGTAATTTTTGGAGGCTTTGTGTGGAATGTGGGTGGTTTGAAGAGAGAGAGAGGGGGTTTGAGGGTTTGAGTGAGAGAATGAGAGAAAAAGGAGGTTTGGGCGTGCTTATTGATTTCAGAACAAACGCTCGAAGCTCCCGCTCCAACCCCAAAGCGGGCGCTCTGACAGGTGCTGAGAATTGTTTTTTTTTTTTTTTTTTTCAAAAAAAATCGCTCGAAGCTCCCCCTCCACCATTCAGAGCGGGCGCTTTGACCAGAGCGGGTGCTCCAATTGTGTGGAGCGGGAGCTCTGAATCCCACACTTGAGCACTTTTTTTTTCTTTCCGATAGAGCGGGCGCTCCAAGGTTTGGGGCGGGAGCTCTAAATTCTCGGCATTTTGTGTGCAGAATCTGAGCGGGCGCTCCAAATGTTTGGAGCGGGAGCTCTGAATCCACCCCTTAACCAATTTTTTTTCCTTTCCGATAGAGCGGGCGCTCCATCCTCTTGGAGCGGGAGCTCTAAATTTTCGGCATTTTGTTTGCAGAATCTGAGCGGGCGCTCCAAATGTTTGGAGCGGGAGCTCTGAATCCACCCCTTAACCAATTTTTTTTTTTTTCCTGCACACATACACAACAAACCACACCCTATGGGGGTTTAAAGTAGCCCAAAGTGAGATGTAAGACTTAGCTTAAAACTCAACTCAACTATTGGTTAGATGAGCCGAGAAGCCGTGCCTCGTATTTCTCAATCAAACTAATATCCACCCCCTCCCGTGAGAAAAATCCTCCGGATTTTACAATCCACCAAAACAAAATCAAAATCAAAGTTCAACAATAACAAAATATAAACAATATATACAAAGGTGCTTGATTTATGGTCTTAAGCTAGACCTCTTCATCCTTCTCAAATGGCTTCGGGAGATGAGGCGGTTGGGACCGACTCGAGCATCAAACAACCAAGTTTTTCAATTTGTTCCTTATCGAAATACTTCTTGATTCTTTGGCCATTTACCATGAACCTAGCTCCATCCTCACCTTCCAATTCAAACGAGCCATAGGGAGTGACCTTGGTGATAGAGAATGGACCGAACCACTTAGACTTCAACTTTCCGGGGAAAAGACGGAGCCGTGAGTTGAATAGGAGAACTTTGTCACCGACCTTGAAGTCACGATCTTTGATTCTTTTGTCATGCCACTTCTTGGTTTGCTCTTTGTAAAGCCTAGAGCTCTCATATGCATCGAACCTTAGTTCTTCCAACTCATTAAGTTTGAGCAACCTCTTCTTCCCGGCCAAGTCGAGGTCCATATTGAGCATTTTCACCGCCCACCATGCTTTGTACTCAAGCTCAACCGGTAGATGACACCCCTTTCCGTACACAAGTCGATAAGGAGTAGTGCCAATCGGAGTCTTGTAAGCGGTCCTTAGAGCCCAAAGAGTGTCATCCAAACGAAGAGACCAATCTTTCCTTGATTTATTTACCATCCTTTCGAGCAAATTCTTGATTTCGCGATTTGAAACTTCCACTTGCCCTTGAGTTTGAGGATGGTAGGGCAAACCGACCTTATGGTGCACATCATACTTTTTCAAGAGGGCTTCAAATTGCTTCTTAGCGAAATGAGACCCTCCATCACTAATGAGACATTGTGGCACTCCAAATCGAGGAAAGATGATCTTTTTGAGCAACTTCATCACTATCTTATGGTCATTGGTAGGTGAAGGGATGGCTTCTATCCACTTGGTCACATAGTCCACGGCCACCAAAATATATTGGTTTCCACAAGAAGAAACGAAAGGACCCATAAAGTCCACACCCCATACGTCAAAAGGCTCAACTTCAAGAATAAATTGTTGGGGCATTTCATTCCGTTTGGTTATTCCTCCCATTCTTTGGCATCGATCACAACGAAGGATGAATGTGTGAGCGTCTTTATGCAATGTTGGCCACCAAAGGAGACAATCTAGGATCTTTGCCACTGTTTTACCAACACCATCATGGCCTCCACATGCAAATGAGTGACAATGCTCCAAAACTCCTTCAATCTCGTGAGTAGGCACACATTTTCGAAATACACTATCACTACACGTCTTGTACAAATGCGGATCATCCCAAAAATACCTCTTGACCTCCTTGAAAAACCTTTTTCTTTGATGAGAATTGTAGTCATGAGGCACTACTTTGCTCGCCAAATAATTAGCAATATCGGCATACCAAGGGATTGTGTTGGAAATGATTGCCATGAGAGTGTCATCACGAAGCTCATCATTGATTGGTTTCTCCGCCTCACCATAGGAAGGATGGTCTAATGGCAACCGAGAGAGGTGGTCCGCCACTAGATTTTCACTCCCCTTCTTATCAAGAATTTCCATGTCGAATTCTTGAAGGAGGAGAACCCATCGAATTAATCGTGGCTTGGCATCTTTCTTGCTCATTAAGTACTTGACCGCGGCATGATCGGTGTAGACGATGGCCTTGTTGCAAACGAGATAGGGCCGAAATTTGTCAAATGCAAACACCACCGCCAACATCTCCTTCTCCGTGGTCGAGTAATTCTTTTGTGCATCATCGAGAGTGCGGCTTGCATATGAGAGCACATTTAATTTCTTATCCTTCCTTTGTCCAAGCACAACACCAACTGCATAGTCACTCGCATCACACATTAGTTCAAATGGGAGCTCCCAATCCGGAGCTTGCACAATGGGTGCATTCACTAAAGCATTTTTCAAGGTCTCAAATGCATTTGTGCAAGCTTCATCAAATCGGAACTCCACTTCTTTTTGAAGTAGCCTCGTCAAAGGTCTTGCAATTTGTGAAAAATCTTTGATGAAACGGCGATAAAAGCCGGCATGGCCCAAGAAGGCACGCACTCCGGTCACCGAAGTGGGTGGAGGTAGCTTTTCAATCACCGCGACCTTTGCCGGGTCAACTTCAATTCCATTCTTTGAAATCTTATGGCCAAGGACAATGCCCTCCTCAACCATAAAATGACACTTTTCCCAATTTAATACAAGGTTCGTCTCTTGACATCTTTTTAAGACTTTCTCGAGATTTTTTAAACACTTGTCAAAAGACGAACCGCAAACACTAAAATCATCCATGAAAACTTCAATGACATCTTCAAGCATGTCGGAAAAGGTGGAGGTCATGCACCTTTGGAAGGTAGATGGAGCATTGCATAAACCGAAGGGCATTCTTCGGTATGCAAATGTTCCATAAGGGCATGTAAAGGTTGTTTTATGTTGGTCATCCGGATGAATAGGAATTTGGAAGAATCCGGAGTAACCATCAAGAAAACAATAATGAGAATGCTTTACCAACCTCTCCAACATTTGGTCAATGAATGGCAAAGGGAAATGATCCTTCCTAGTGGCTTTGTTTAGCCGCCTATAGTCAATGCACATCGTCCACCCTGTCACGGTATGGGTGGAGATGTCATTTCCCTTGTCATCCTTGACAATAGTCATGCCACCTTTCTTAGGCACCACATAAACCGGACTCACCCATTTGCTATCCGAGATAGCATAGATGATTCCCGCTTCACGGAGCTTAAGAACCTCTTGTTTCACAACTTCCTTCAAAGTCGGATTCAACCGCCTTTGAGGCTCAATAGAGGTGGCATGATCATCCTCAAGGTGGATGCGATGCATACACAAGCTAGGGCTAATACCCTTGATATCATCAATACTATATCCTATGACACCCTTATATTTTCTCAACAACTCAATCAATTTTTGCAAGGAGATGTCATCAAGGTTAGCATTGACAATAAAAGGATATTCGCTATCATTCTCAAGAAAAGCATATTTGAGAGAGGGGGGAAGGGGTTTCAAGTCTACCTTGGGAGGAGGCTTAGAACTCTCCCCCTTGGCCACGGTTTGGATCAATGGGAGCTCATCTTTGCTTTCTTGGGCATCCGTATGAGCTTCATTAAGTTGGGCATTAATCTCCATGGCTTCTCTTGATTTTTCCATCCCCTCATTATCTTGGAGGGCTTCATAAAGCGTATCATGTCTCATGCTTTGTACCCTCTCATAGATAGCTATCTCCGACTCCACCAAGTGTACTCGCCACACCTTCTCCACCATAGGTTGCTTCAGGGTTTTCGAAAACTCAAACACAACTCTTTCATCGGCCACCGCACAAGTGATCGTGTTGTTCTTGCAATTAATCACGGCTCCCATTGTTTTAAGAGCCTCTCTACCAAGGATAGAAGGAGTATGAGGGTCCTCCTCCATATCCATTACAACAAAATCACAAGGCACAAAGATATTACCAACTCGAATTGGTATATCTTCAAGTTCTCCACAAGGTAGCTTAATCGAGCGGTCGGCCAATTGAATTGTTTTCCTTGAAGGCACCATCTCAAACTCGAGCAACTATGCAATGGATAAGGGCATCAAGCTCACACTTGCACCCATGTCGGCCAATGCTCCCTTGGTCTCAAGATCTCCCAATTTCACCGGGAGAGTGAAACTACCCGGATCTCGTTGCTTGGGTGGCATTTGGCGTTGCACAAGCGCACTCACTTGATGTGGAAGAGTGATGCATTGTTCATTGAGCTTTTTCTTGTTGGAGAGAAGTTCTTTGAGGAACTTTGCATAGGATGGCATTTGTGACATGGCCTCAAGGAAGGGAATGTTGATTTCAAGACCTTTCAACATACTCATGAACTTGTTGTACTTGTCATTCAACTTTCTCTCAACTATCCTCCCCGGAAATGGTGGGGGAGGATCGAATCTTGATGGTTGGACATTTGTTGATGTTTGCTTTTCTACCTCAACTCTTTATCCTTCTCAACACCCTCTTCGGTTTCACTTTCTCCTTTTTCAACCACTTGTTCTTCTTTCTCCTTATCATCCTCTTGTTGCACCGCTTTAGGTACTTGGTAAGATCTTCCGGATCTTAAGGAGATGGCCTTCACATGGTGGGAATTTGCGGGGTTCGGAGTAGGTTGACCGGGAAGCTTCTCATTTGAGAGCTGAGAAACTCTCTCGGCTAGTTGGGCAACTTGATTGTCAAGGATCTTTTGGTGAGAAGTGGTTTCTTGGAATTTTTGGTCAACCTTTCGATCAAGGTTACTCAACTTTTGTTCAAATTGTTGAGAAATATTCTTGATGTTGTCTAGGATAAGAAGGGTGTCCGGAGATGGGCCACCTTGGGGGTTTGAAGTGTTTGGGAAGGTGGTTGGGGGTTGGTTTGAGAATTGATGTTGTGGATGGGGCTTGTTGAAGTTGTTTCTAGAATTTGGATGTAAATAGGGAGCTCCTTGGTTCGCTTGATTTTGTAAATTGGTTGGTCCACCATAGTCATTGAACCTCGGATTAACATTGGAGTTAGGGCCTCTCCAATTATCCCTTTGATCCCTTTGATTATTGAGATAACCCATAGCCGCTACATGCTCGGGGTCCTTCCCACCACAATAAGAGGTGTCGTGGTTGGTACCCCCACAAATTTCACATGAGAATGAGTTTACTTGCCGAGATGAGGAAGAAGAAGCTTGTTCTTTCCCTAGCTTCTTGTCAAGAAGTTGCTCCATGAATGCCTTGAGTGACTCTTGGTCAAGCTCGAATTTCCCATTAGCTTTTCCTTGACTTCTTCTCTTACCACCCCATGAATAGTTGCGAACCACATCCTCAATTGTATCTTTAAGTTGAGCTTGGGGAACTTTCCCTAATTGGCCTCCGGCTCCCGCATCAAGATTGGCTCTACTAATGGGATCAAGAGCATCATAGAAGAATCTAATAAGTAGAGGCTCGCTATACTCATGATGGGGGCAAGCTCTAACATACTCGTTGAATCGTTCCCAAGCTTCACCTAGAGACTCATCCGCTTCTTGTTGGAAGTTGGATGTCTTCCTTCTCATTTCCGCGGTCTTCTCCTCCGATATAAACTTCCTTAGGAAGGCTTTGGCCACCGCCCTCCAAGTAGTCAAAGAGTTTGGTTTGAGATTCTTAAGCCACCTATAAGCTTTTCCCGCTAAGGATTGCCGGAAGAGATGCATGCGGATGTATTCTTGAGTGACTTGATTCGTTTGGACCATGGCGCACAACTCAAGGAATCTATCAAGATGCTCAATGGGATTCTCATGCGCGGCTCCGGAAAATTGCTCCCTAAGCACCATTTGTGTATATTGTGGATGAATAGTGAAGTTCGTAGTGGTGGTGGGGAGCAAAATGCCACCTGGTGAGCTCATAGTCTTCCCGGATTACCAAAGTCTTGAAATAAAGGGTTGTCATCTTCGGCCATGGCTTCACTTGCCTCACTTGAAGAGTCAAAAAATATTTCCTCCTCCTCGGTTTGATGTTCAAATAACCTCCGAACTTGCCTCAAAGTACGGTCGATTTCCGGGTCAAGAGGAGTGGTAGGAATACCTTGAGATCTCCTTATCATTCAACAAAGCTAAGCACACGGTTAAAATTGACAACACAATAACAAAAATGAAAATAAAAACCAATTGATGGGCAATAAACTAAGTTCAAACAACACGTTGCTTCCCCGGCAACGGCGCCAAAACTTGATCGGTCCCCTAGGTGTCGTTACTTCCTATGGTTCCGGGTCAAGAATAAAATCTCCCTAGTCTAACTAACTAGCCTAATAAGGTAGTATAGCGTAGTAAGGGGTCGTATCCACGGAGAAGCAAGGAGTTTTACACTTAGTTCGAGATGCAATCAATTGACGGGAGTAAAAGAAAAGGGGTTTGAGTTATCAACTAGACTACCTAAGGAAGATAAAATAAGAGTGATTAATCAATAAGACAAACACTAGGGAGAGGGGGAATCATGGAACTCACAACAACGATTTCGACAACATTTGGTGGGCAATGGATCAAATCTATTGAGGGTCTTGGTCCAACATCAAGAGGTCACTCTCGCACACCCCTTAACACCGCCTACCCAACCCCGCCTTTGAGGTCGTGGTCTACCCATCATCAAGTCATCACCAATATCAAGCTTGCTCTCACATAACCCAACATTAGCACAAGATTTAAACATAAAGGTGATCAAGTTTCATGCTTTAACAATAAAATACCTTGATTCGAGCATCAAAAGAACGATCACCAAAGCCAACCAAACATCATTCAAAACCATCACAAAGTCCCATTATCCCCCTTCCCTAGCTAGAAATCTAGCCTAGGAAGGAGGAGAACATAGTAAGACTAATAAAAGCAACAATTAAAGGAGCAAACATACTAAAACTACTAAGCATGATTAGTGAAAACGAGAAAGATTGAACCTTTGAGCAATAGACTACTAAGACTAGTCAAGGCAAGCATAAACTAATTTAAAAGCATAAAACTAAACAAATAACCAAAAATAAACTAAGAAATAAGGATTAGGGACTAGAAATTACCAAAAGATTGATGCTTTGATTGAATAAAATGAAGAACAAATGTTGAGTTACAACTTTCTCTCTCCTAAAAATGTGTTTTTTTCTCTCTCTAATTAACCTAGAATAGTGTGTTCTTTTCTTTGAATCCTCCTTTCTCGAATTAAAAGCTTACCCTAAAGTGTCTTAAGAGAGGGTATTTATACCCCTCACAAATACAACTTAAAGTAGGGGCAAACAGCGAAATAAATTGGGAGCTGAACCATTCAGAGCTCCCGCTCCATGTGTGGAGCGCGAGCTTTGAATCGTAATGATAGAAATTTCAGCAGCAGGTCGAAGCTCCCGCTCCATGCGTGGAGCGCGAGCTCTGAGCAGTTGAAGCTCCCGCTCCATGTTTGGAGCGCCAGCTCTGAGCATAATGGGAGATAGTTTAGCAGCATGTCGAAGCTCCCGCTCCACGAGGTTGGAGCGCCAGCTTCAAATTCTCGGCAAAATTGCTTGTATACAGGGGAACTCGGAGCTCCCGCTCCGAATGGTGGAGCGCCCGGCTACGCTCGCTCTACCCTCCTTTGCTATTTGAAGCTCTATTTCTCCATCCAAAGGTTCCCTTTTGCCATTCCAAGCTTCGACAATCTCGATTAGGCCGCTACGGAACCTAAAAGAAGACAAGAACAAGTCATAGCATAGGGTGTTCACAACATTCAATCTTGGCATGAAGAGAAAACAACCTACAACTCCCAAAAAAGACTCAAAGTGCACAGAGCTAATAGAATCACTAACATTGAACAAAGCTAAGCTAAATAAGCATAAAAATGGACTAAACAAGGGCTTAATTAGGGTGGAGAGAGGCCATAAAAGCGGCCTTAAAAGCCACTTATCAGGCTGCGGTCAAAACAGCCCTAAGGGCTGCGTTTTTGGCCAGCAACCCTTTCCATAGCGCCCTTCAATAAATAAGAAGGGTTGCGGTTCGGGCCAAAACCCCCGCCCACCCCATCACCCCCCCACCCCCGCCCATCCCCGCCGCCCCCTCACCCCCCACCCCCTGCCCCCCCCCTCACCCCGACCCCGCCCAACCCCGCACTCCCACCCCCGCCCCACCCCAAGCCCAAACCCGCCCACCCCCCGCACTCCCCCGCCCTGCCCTCACCCCACCCCACCCCCTTCACTCCCCGCACCCCCACCCCGACCCCACCCTCTGCCACCTCCTCCACCCATTGCTTGCCAGCCACCCCAAAGACCCAACCCGGCCCCATAGCCCAACCCAACAACCCACCATGACAGCCCCCCACCCCACCCCCCACCCAAAAACCTCCCCTTCGACACAAAAAAAAAAACTGATCAAATTGCAATAATAATATATGACAAGTTTTTGAACGTAATATAATAATTAACTTTAAATATGTTTATATTTAATAATGTAAAAAATGTACATAGAATTGATACAAACTAGTTGATGTATCATAAGCAATCATCGCAAATGTGGGACGCCAACTTATCCCGAACTTCATGTAATTTGTCTGTGGTGAAGGTCCTCAAACGTGGTGTGTTATTCATATAAACCTTGCAAAACAACCAAGGAATAAACACATAATATAAGAATTCAATCATTTACCGTAGTTAGTAGTTCTAAAAATGACATATACCTTCCCGAAATTCAATCAAAAACAAATGCAAGCCTAAAACTCTACACACTAGTTATATTATACCTTATATTATCATATTGAAAAAGAAAATGAAGTTAAATGAAGCGATAAGTACGAATTGGACGCGAAAAGACAAAAATAGGCCTAAAATGCCCTTTTCGTTCCCAAAATTCAACCTACAACAATTGCAAACCTAAAAATCTATACAATAGTTACATTATGCCTCATATTATCATGTTCAAAATGAATTTGGGGTTAAATGACTCGATAAATACGATTTGGAAGCGTAAAAGGCAAAAATAGGCCTAAAAATGACATTTTCGTTCCCAAATATATGCATGTGCTACTTTGGTTTCTAAACCAATTAATACCTATTACCAATCGATCTAATCTAAACTAACATATACTAATAAGTTACATATCTTTTGAAGATCATCGGCGTTAGTGCACTGGTTGACGATATCGAACATGTACCTCAGCACGTAATAGCCACATGCAAGTCCATCTTCTTGTTGCGGACACTAAATGTTCACCAAAGGATGCATCCAATGACATTCATGTTAATTAGATGTGTAGTATGTGGCTAAAAGTGTTTCTATATAAGGGGGTTGTTTGGCAATCGGCTGTTGGCTGTTGACTTTTGGCTGGTTTAGTTGACTTGTTTGACTGGCTGGAAGTGTTGGTTGTATGTATTGGCTTTTTAAGTTGGCTGTTTAAGCCAGTTGTTTGCAAAAGTGTTTGGCAAAATTAATTGTGGCTGTTGGCTGTTTATTAGAGAGTTTGTGGGCCAACAAGCCAAAAGCCAATCTAAAAAGCTGCTCCAGGCAGCTTTTTCATTTTGGCTTAAAAGCCAGCTTTTCAGCCAACCAAAAAGCCAATAACCAAACATTTTTTTGGCTGTTTGACCAAATTGAAAAGTCAAAAGCCAAAAGCCAATGAAAAAGCCATTTACCAAACATGGCCAAGGACAAATAAATTAGTCATGTTACCTCGACTGATATCCAAACAGGAGCTTTTGGTGCTCGAAGTCCTGTTGCACTAATATGCTTCATCACACTACATCAACAACATTATTATAAGATTAGATGTACTAACTGTTTATATATTTAAAGATGATGAATAATGTGTAATATTAATAAGTGCGCATATATTGAGTTTCGATTAGGCTACCTATTTAACAATGATTTGATTAGTAAGGTCCGTGGTGGTTGTCGACGCAAAGAATCAAAGTGGTAGACTTCGTTACGTGACAAACATATCGCAAGCAGTGTCCAATGAGCCCTACAACAAGAAAATATAGTTATTATTAATCGTAGAACAATTAATAGGTCAATTTAAGTATCGAATAATAAAAGTAAAGCGAGTTTACCAAGCATACTTTTCAATATAAGGAACAAGAATGATCTGATGATATCCAAAACGAGATGATGCTTTGAAACTCATGTCGAGATACTCTTTCACTTCGGCTTTGTTTTGTAAACAATTGTCATCTCGTATTATGTTTGGACATAACCAACCAAACATTGCACTAGATGTTGCAAGCAATTCATTGTATAATAACCTGAGAAATTATATTGATTAAAAGTAAACCAACAATTACTTATTATGGAATTGAAAACTACTTAAGGCATATGTATATGTATATTTAATTTATATACTTATGTATTACCTCATGAATGTTTGTATCATGGAAACATTCAACTCTACCCCACATAATAATTCTTTAATATCAACCTTATAAATGAATGTTGATGAGTCCTCAAGGTAGTGGAATTGTTGCTCCCCTAAAGCAACCTCAATTGCACTTTCATCGGGTAAATTGCTAGCGCACTCATGTAACCAAAAGCATGGAATAGTAAGGCTCCGCACCACCTCTGGATCGATAATAAGTGGATTTTTTGTCTTAGAAACATTTCCCTTCACCACATTTCGTTCACCTTCATCACGTAAACTTGCTTTCTTATAAGGTGAACATGCCTTCTTTCCCTTCCTGGCATGTGAGTCGGCCTTCCCCCAAACCTAGTATTTAGTTAAAAGTAAAGATATTACTGACTATCATAGGAACTATAAAAGAAAACACGCATATATATATATATATATATATATATATATATATATATATATATATATATATATATATATATATATATATATATATATATATATATGAATGTTAATCATTGTACCTCATCTGAAAACCGCACCAATGCACGCGGCCACAGAACATAACTGCCAAGGGCATCATTTAGTAACTGTAGACCAACTTCTGGCTTCGGCAGCGGAAGAGGTAATTCTTCGAAACCTAACACAATTTCATTGAGGGTGACCACATAGTGATTATGATCCACTAACTGGTTATGCAATCGTACTCGGTCACTAGGAGGTTGTGCATGGTCATGGGCTACGAGGATGAAACTATCATAACCATCTCCTCCAGCTAATACTGGGCAATCGCGGATAGAAATACATTCTTCTTGGCTTCATCATCTTCGATATTGAATTGATTCTACAAAAAACGCAGTTCACAAATTAGTTTTCGCAAATGTTGTAATTTATATGCTATAAGAAATATTACACATATATTTAACTAACTAATTAAGAAACTAAACGTTATTGTACTTGAAGCTTACCATGGTATCTTCCCATAGACACCGCTTCAATCCCTCGGGCACCTCTTTCCATGAGTGCAAAATGGAGAGTTTATGCATGCAAATGGCAACATGCATGTCATACTTTTGACGCCACTTTCCACAAGGTTGACCCATGTTATCGTACTCCAAAGTCATATTTGTGTGTTTCCCTAGTGACTTTGTAGGTCCCCTTCCTTTTCTCTTTTTCGTCGCCAATGACTTCCTAGGCATTTGTGCATTTATCTCTTCACGGCGAAATCGAGATAATTTACCCCGTTCCTTTCTCGCATCGAAAGACTCATCCTCGGTAGTGTGTTCAGCACCACTTGTGCTGTTATCCGTATGCACATCCACCATCTCCCTGAAATAGTACAAATATATGCATTAATATAACAAAAAATTAAAATTAACATTGCCACTAAGGGGGTGGGGTGTCGGGAGGGGGTTCCGTGTGCAAGGGCCAGCGGTGGGGGGGGGAGGGGCAGCAGGGGAGGGGGTTACGTGTGCAAGGGGCGGCGGTGGGGGGAGGGGGGCAGCAGGGGAGGGAGGGCAGCGGTGGGGGGGGGGTTCCATGTGCAAGGGGCGGTGGGGGGAGGGGGGCGAGAGGAGGGTGTGCGGGGGAGGGGGGCAACAGGGGAGGGGAGGGGCAGCGGTGGGGGGAGGGGCAGCGGGGAAGGGGAAGGGAGGGCAGCGGTAGGGGGAGGGCGGCAGGGGAGGGGATGGCCGGCAGGTGCGGGGAGGGGAAGGGGAGGGGTGTGCGGGGGAGGGGAGGGGGGCAGTGGGGGGAGGGGAGGGGGTTGTGCGGTGGGGGGGGGGGGAGGGGCCGTGGTAGGGAGGGGAGGGACTCGTAGGGGGGGGAGGGGACGTGCGGTGGGGGGGGATGTGCGGGTCTTGGAGCCCTCCCAAGCCCCCGCACATGCCCCCCCTACCGCCCTCCCCCCCCCCCACCGCTGCCCCTCCCCCTCCCCCGCACACCCCTCCCCCTCCCCCACCGCTCCTGCTCCCCTCCCCCACTCACGCCCCTCCCTCCCCTCCCATCCCACTGCCGCCCCCTCCCCGCACACTGGACCCTCCACCCACAACCGCCGCCCTCCCCGCACACCCCTCCCCCTCCCCTCCTCCCCCCCACCGCCGCACCTCCACCATGCACACCCCTCCCCTCGCACACGATTACATACTAATAAGTTAGGAGTTAGATCAACAAAAATAAAATAAAATGACTCGATAAGTACGAATTGGACGCGAAAAGGCAAAATTTGGCCTAAAATGACCTTTTCGTTCCCGAAATGCAATAAACAACAAATGCAAGCCTAAAACTCTACACAATAGTTACATTATACCTCATATAATCCTGTTCAAAAACAATTTGGGCTTAAATGACTCGATAAGTACGATTTGGAAGCGAAAAGGCAAAATTAGGCCTAAAATGACCTTTTCGTTCCCAAAATTCAACCTACAACAATTACAAACCTAAAAATCTACACAATAGTTACATTATACCTCATATAATCATGTTCAAAAAGAATTTGGGTTAAATGACTCGATAAGTACGATTTGGAAGCGAAAAGGCAAAATTAGGCATAAATTGACCTTTTCGTTCCCAAAATGCAACAAACAACAAATGCAAGCCTAAAACTCTACACAATAGTTACATTATACCTCATATAATCAGGTTCAAAAAGAATTTGGGGTTAAATGACTCGATAAGTACGATTTGGAAGCGAAAAGGCAAAATTAGGCCTAAAATGACCTTTTCGTTCCCAAAATTCAACCTACAACAATTGCAAACCTAAAAATCTACACAATAGTTACATTATACCTCATATAATCATGTTAAAAAGAGAATTTGGGGTTAAATGACTCGATAAGTACGATTTGGAAGCGAAAAGGCAAAATTAGGCTTAAAATGAACATTTTCGTTCCCGAAATGCAACAAACAACAAATGCAAGCCTAAAACTCTACACAATAGTTACATTATTCCTCATATAATCATGTTCAAAAAGAATTTGGGGTTAAATGACTCGAAAAGTACGATTTGTAAGCGAAAAGCCAAAATTAGGCCTAAAATGACCTTTTCGTTCCCAAAATTCAACCTACAACAATTGCAAACCCAAAAATCTACACAATAGTTACATTATACCTCATATAATCATGTTCAAAAAGAATTTGGGGTTAAATGACTCGATAAGTACGATTTGGAAGCGAAAAGGCAAAATTAGGCCTAAAATGAACTTTTCGTTCCCGAAATGCAACAAACAACAAATGCAAGCCTAAAACTCTACAAAATAGTTATATTATACCTCAAATAATCATGTTCAAAAAGAATTTGGGGTTAAATGACTCGATAAGTACGATTTGGAAGCGAAAAGGCAAAATTAGGCCTAAATTGACCTTTTCGTTCCCAAAATTCAACCTACAACAATTGCAAACCTAAAAATCTACACAATAGTTACATTATACCTCATATAATCATGTTCAAAAAGAATTTGGGGTTAAATGACTCGATAAGTACAATTTGGAAGCAAAAAGGCAAAATTAGGCCTAAAATGACCTTTTCGTTCCCAAAATTCAACCTACAACAATTGCAAACCTAAAAATCTACACAATGGTTACATTATACCTCATATAATCATGTTCAAAACGAATTTTGGGTTAAATGACTCGATAAGTACGATTTGGAAGCGAAAAGGCAAAATTAGGCCTAAAATGACCTTTTCGTTCCCGAAATGCAACAAACAACAAATGCAAGCCTAAAACTCTACACAATAGTTACATTATACCTCATATAATCATGTTCAAAAAGAATTTGGAGTTAAATGACTCGATAAGTACGATTTGGAAGCGAAAAGGCAAAATTAGGCCTAAAATGACCTTTTCGTTCCCAAAATTCAACCTACAACAATTGCAAACCTAAAAATCTACACAATTGTTACATTATACCTCATATAATCATGTTCAAAAAGAATTTGGGGTTAAATGACTCGATAAGTACGATTTGGAAGCGAAAAGGCAAAATTAGGCCTAAAATGACCTTTTCGTTCCTGAAATGCAACAAACAACAAATGCAAGCCTAAAACTCTGCACAATAGTTACATTATACCTCATATAATCATGTTCAAAAAGAATTTAGGGTTAAATGACTCGGTAAGTACGATTTGGAAGCGAAAAGGCTAAAATCTACATAGTTACATTATAAAACAAAAAAGAAAATGAAAGATAGTAGTGATACCAAACAGGTGTTACAACTTACAACAATGCCTTCACATATTATCACTAGTAATTTGATTATAGAGGCTATAGCTTATCTTTATTGAAAGTTGAACTACTAGCTAGTAGCTTACAATTATCGAAGATCAACATGCCTCAAATTAGAGAAAAAGAACAGCAGGAAGTAAGCATTGTTGAATATTAGTCCATAGCTCCATGTCAATTCATTGTTCAGTCATCATTCACAATGTGGCTCCAAATTCGTGCGTGCATCAACAAACACAGGGTACAATCACATTTTACCCCCCGTCGGCCTACCCCCACCCCCGCCGCCCTCCCCCACCCCCATCCACCCTCCCCCCACCCCCCGTCCAAAGATCCCATGCCCTCCCCCACCCCATGCCCAACCTCCCTCCCCCCCCCACCCCCCCTTTCCAAAGATCCCCCGCCCTCCCCCCACCCCATGCCCAGCCTCTCCCCACCATCCCCCACCCCATTTCGAGCCTCCCAACCATCCCCCATCCCCGCCTGCCAGACTCCCCACCCCCTACCCACACTCCACAAGCCCTCCCCCACCCCCTACAATCACATTTTACAACACAAAATAGAAGAGAAATTAAATAAAACAAAGAGGAGAGAGAGTGAGAGGGGAATTACCGACAATGCAATAGTGGTGTTGGACTTAGAGGGCGTCAAGGTACGCTGAGAGAAGAGAAGAAGAAGGAGCTCAGGCAACGTTAATGAGTGTGCACCGGCGATGGGACGGCGCTCCAGTGATGTGTCGGTGCTCCGGTGATGGCCGTTAGGGCAGTGCGAGTGAGTGTGAGGGAGAGGAGTGAGTGTGAGGGAGAGGGGTGAGTGTGCGAGGGAAATTTGCGAGTGAGTGTCTACTGTGTGTTGCGCGCAAAATTATAGGTTGAATTGGGCGGGATAGGAAGGGATGCGTTTTTCAAAAAACGCAGCCCTTCCAGCGCAGTCCTTCCTTTTTTTCCCCCTAGTGAAGACCTCTAATAATTAAACACAACCAATAATTATAATGCATCAATCATTATTTAAGTACATACACTCACATATTCAAATCACACACGTATTGAGCAAGCAAAGATAGTGACATGTTCAAATGTATGCATGCAGCCAAAGGTCCTTATCACTCCAACCTAACCCATCCTTGGACGTCTAATCTCACTAGTGAATATATGCCCACTTTTCAATTCTAAGGAAAATCCAGGCAAAATTTCTCTGATGCTCCAAGTACACAATGTAGATAATTGCTTATCTACATATGTACCCAGAGAAAAATATAGAGAAACGATAAGCCAAGAATTTTCTCAGAATTGAAAAGAAGACACACATTCACCACCTAAGTGAGATCAAACGTCCAAGAACAGTCCCAAACCGGGGACTATTCAAGACTTCCTCCTAATGAGTAAGTCTTGAACGGGTCTCTAGGCATATGATGATGATTCAAACAACTTGTAGATTTCATAGCTAAATTACATTGCGTTTTCATACAATCTCATATCAAGAAATATACATACACCACACAAAATCGATAATGTGCCCACCCCATGCGAACCCTCCCTAGCCCTCCCCCACCCCCCGTCCGGCCTCCCCCAGCCCCTCCCCCACCCCCCGCCAACCCTCCCCCACCCCCGCCCCAGCCTCCCCACCCTCCCCACCCCCGCTGACCTCCCCGACCCCCTGCCTAGCCTCCCTTGCGCTCCCCCACCCCCTCGCTGACCTCCTCTCGACCCCCGCCTACCTCCCCCCAGCCCCCCCACCCCCGCCCAACATCCCCACCCATCCCCCCACCCCCTACACAACCTTCCCCCCACCCCCGCCCAAAGATCCCCCACCCCCTCGTCCAAAGATCCCCAGCCCCTCCCCTACCCTTGCCCAGCCTCCCCAGCCCCTCCCCACCCTCCCCGCCCAAAGATCCCCAACCCTCCCCACCCCTCGCCCAGCCTCCCACAACCCTCCCCCACCTCCTACCCAAAGACCCCCACCCCCTACCCACCCCCCACCCACCCTCTCCAAGCCCTCCCCCACCCCCTACCCACCCTCCACAAGCCCTCCCCCACCCCCCTTCTTGGATGTGAAGGGTTGCGGGCCGCCCCAAAACGCACCCTTCGTGTATGAAGGATCACGCGGTTTTAAGCTAACCGCAACCCTTCATTAATAGGGCTTGCGGTTAGCCGCCTTAAAACCGCAGCCCTTCATAAAGTACGAAGGGCTGCGTGTTCTGGTTAACCGCAGCCCTTCACTAAAAGGGCTGCGGTTTCCTTGAAAACCGCAGCCCTTCATACACGAAGGGCTGCGTTTTCCAAAAAACACTGCCCTTCCAGCGCAACCCTTCCTTTTTTTTTCCCCTAGTGTATTCCGATGATTGGGCAGTACAAAGGAGTCTATCTTGATTGAACAACACATTATGAAACATAAAAGAGGTTGCAAATGCATGCTTAAAAGAAATAACCCGTATCTCGCAGGGAAATGTGGCACTAAAAAAGCATCGTCTCGCTTCAACATGGTGGAGGATATCCATCTGCTGGACAATCTTGCGAATTTGAGGCTCGAATCCCATATCCAAGATTCTATCTCGCTTCATCTAAAGCCGATACCTGACCACACAAAGAGAAACCTTTCCCCTCTCAATAATATCAACCAAGCGCCCTGGTGTAGCTACAATAATATCAACACCTTTTGCCAGTCCGCGAAAGCTGCATATTGAGTAAAGTATATGAACCCCAAGGTTGGCAATAGAAGATATCCATCAGAATGTTATATGAAAATGATATCATAACTTCCCAATGGAGATATCAAATACATAAAAAGTAATGATATAGATAAACATTATCTAAGAAGTTTGAGCAACAAGCATTAGCGGAGCACAGAAAATTAGCCACAAAAGCCCAAAAACAAAGCCCCTAAATCACAGAGAGTAATCAATACAAGGAATGAAATTCAAATATTCAATGATACTCCGAAATGGAAATAACAAGATGCAACAGTTAAATAGCTACTTAATGATAATGATAACAGATAAGACGCTGAACAGCTTTTTCTTATGCTCAAGATACACTTATACACTAAGTGTAATTGTGGGTGCAAACATGGGCACTTCCTACTCGTCCATAATGTCTACTCCTACCATGCTTCTTTACATACAGAGAAGGAAAAAGAAACCAAAAGTAACCACATAAAGATTAAATGCTTCTAACAAGAGAAAAAGAAAACTCATAAAGACGAAAATGCAATAGGAAATACAAAGGCAATGAAAGCAATCTTTTCTTTCAAGTATAAGCACAGAAAACAGGTTAGATAGTGCATAGTAATTGGCAAATACATCCCATTGCCTACTCAGGGTAGCAACTTCGGAACAGGGGAAGCACTAAAGCATATGATTCAGCTATTTATACATGAAAACTAATAATTATAAGCCAAAACAAATGCAACAAGCACATATAAAATAAAAATTAGACCCCACAAAAATGAGCACTAAACGAATATGCACTGGATAATTAAAATAAAACCGAATAAGAAATTTATGTTTGGCAAGTCCAAGTCACAACTTGAAATTATGGGAGCTATATATATCTGAATACCTAGAATCGTAAAGTACTGTTGATAGCATCACTTACAAGCTCCCTATTTGGGTCCATATCATGAACAAGCACAATAGGTGCCTGAAGAGGAGGGAAAAAATCTCAGCCAATCTAATTAATCTATAAACAGAAATACAGCGGATAGAATTTATAAGAATGCAAGAGAAAGAGGACCTGATCTTCAAATGAGGACCTGGTCTTCAAATGAGGACCCTGGGCTTCCTGAACCAGGTTGTACATCAGGCATCTACAAGTAGGATTCATGTTGTAAAGACACAAACACAACTCAAACAATATCAACATTCAACAACCCAATTTGGATCCTTATAGGCTTAACAAGAAAGTTAGCAATTAAATTGCAAACTACCATAAACCCCCAAATGAGAGAAAGAATGGCAACTGTGCCCATTTCTCTCAGCTAAAGTTTACCCAACAAAATCAGTATTTCATAAACATATAGGATAGTCATTTGTTCATTCAACAAAAAACCTAAAAGATACTTCATGTGTTCATAAACAAAATGCTCTAATCCCACTATCTAATGTAGCAGCAATATAAGATTATTCTTCCATTAATCACAATAATAGAAAAACATGAAGCTTCAGTAATATCCATTTCGGCATTTCCTAATAAAATTAAACAACAATATACCAAAAAAGAGAGACAATTATGAACCTTTTAAATTAAGTAAAAAAAAAGGGGTTGTGGTACAGGCATAAAGGATTCAGAAAGACAAAAGTCGAGTAAAAATTATGAAAGTTTATGAGTTAAATTCCAATAAAACAGAAGCTAAAACATAACAACAAATAGAAAGTGAGAGAAAGACCTCCAATTAATGGACTGAAGGGTGATGAGATGAGACTGAGCAACAACTTTACGAGTAAGTTCTTCAGCCTCGATGCTATAGGAGAGCAACACGATTGCCCAGATTTCCTAGCTTCCTCTAATTCTAGCTGCTTCCTATGATCTCCCTCGACTTAATTGCCACTGCATATATTTCCCGTTAAACAATTTAGAAACATCTCCAATTGCACAAATAATACAAAAAAAAGGAGCTCAATTATTTTGTGAAATAACAATAAAATAGAAACTTATGATTTACACGATAAATTTCGAAGCAAACTCCAATTCAACAAATATGAATTTCTACAGAACACATCTTGAATTACAAACATAATGAAATTTGCAACAGAAAAATAAAATCGGAACGAACTCAATTGATTAACTTAATCGAACAAAACAGAAATCGAAACCCTAGAAAGAAAAAAAAATCGAATCCTCGTTGACAACATACCTGATGCAGTCGCCATTGATGACGAAACGGAAAATAAATCGGAAAAGTAATGGAAGGTGGTGGGTTGTGGCCGCCATTAGGTGAATCGGTGGTCGGCGCTGTTGAGAAGAGGGAAGGAGTGATGGTGAGAGAGGGGAAAAACGGATTAGGTTTCGTGGGATATGAAAGGAGATAGCTGGGCAGATAAAACGCGAAAGGAAAGGGAAGTGGGCTTGGGTTGGGTGAAGGAGGGAAAACGCGGGGTTTTCCTTTAGAAAAAATAACGGAAAATCTGATCTGGTCTTGTGAACCGGATCAACTTTTAGAAAACCGGAGCGGTTTCTAAAATCTGATCTGGTTCAATAAAGGACCGGATCAGATTTTCCGCCCAGCTTTTCCTCCCATTTTTTTAATGATTTTCGGATGCGGTTTTGTAAAAACCGAATCTGTTACTAAGTGACAGATAAGGTTTTTCCCACTAGTGGATGGTAAGCCCCATTTCCTCTCTTGTTTTCACTTTCTAATTTGTCCTTTTGTTTTGTTGAATAAGTTAGTCTCTCTTTATGAGAGTTTCTTGTGCCCTGATATGGGAAGGCTGGTCTTCTTTGTTGTGGAGGTCTCCTTCTCCCCTATGGGAGTTGTGAGTCTAGTTTTTTTATTTGTAGGTATGATAAATTGTTCTCATTGGTTGAAGTCCAAAACTATCAACATGAAGGTATTGGAAGCTCGGATGCGGTCAATATGGATAGATCAAGAATGTTCTTCTCCAAACTATGTCAAAATGATAGACGGTTCCATTAATAGTTGCTTGGGACAACAAATACAAGGGACTTGCACCACAATATTCGATTTGGTTTATTGTAGTTTCATTGAAGACGAAGTTGATCTGATCTTGTTTGATTGTATCCTTTATTTTTATTACTTATTGTAGATGTCGTTTGGCTTTCAATTAATGAAATTTATCTTTCAAAAAAAAAAAAAGTTTTTCCCACTAGTGGAAATATGATTTCTAGCCATACTCCTAACAGAACTAGGAGTATTTTACAACCTTTATTTCTAAGAGATACTAAACATTCAATTAAACATCAAAAGCAAATAATAGAAAGAACAAATTCTTAATCTCACTACATTCCATACTCAAACAAATACATGAGATGACTTTATATATAGGACATGGCTAAACTCGAAAATGATGCAAGGTTCATTGAGCTCACTACGTCTAAGGAAACTCAAGTTCGCAGCAAGATGTAATGATTAATAATTTTATGGTGCAATGTTTTGTCATGTTCTTAATGTCTAGCTAATTTGCTGGAAATATATATCACAATATCTTGCTTGATGAAAATTCAAAACCAAATTATTGACTATATTTTTTATAGTATATAAATATTAGCATATAAGATCATGTTAAATTTATCGCAATGTACTAATCTCCTTTTCTAAATAAGTGCAACAATTTGACTTTCATGCTTGCAAACGTACAACTTTGACCATTAATATATCTAATTATGTACTTATAAAAGTTATAAAAAGTTGATATTATGAAAATATTCATTGAAACAAATCCAACAATATTTTATATGATCATTTATGTGTCGTATTTTTATATAGGTTTTAGGTGCATTTAGGTTGTATTTTAGGAACATTTAGGTGCATTATAGTTCATAATTGCAT
This sequence comes from Beta corolliflora, assembly GCA_947648045.1. Lineage (NCBI taxonomy): Eukaryota > Viridiplantae > Streptophyta > Magnoliopsida > Caryophyllales > Amaranthaceae > Beta > Beta corolliflora. The sequence continues at coordinate 364,780 of CANSZD010000234.1, read as the reverse complement.
ACTATTACTTAATTTGCGAAATATTACTCCTTTGGTTTGTTTTTGGTGTTTTTTTTTTGATGAATTTGAGGTATTGAGAACATAATTGAAGTATCATTGGAAAAGCTTGAGTAATTAGGAGCAATTGAAAGCTAGCTACGTTGATAAAGATCGTTACACATATATTTCAGTGCAATTTGGAGCTAAATTGGAGTTGGAATTCAATGAAAGAATTGTGGAAATCGAGTGATGTTCATTCTTTTATCCATAACTTTTGACTTTTTAGTGATAATTGGATAATTTCAGCGGCATTGGAAAGTAGGCGTGAAAATCTTTCTAACGATAGGTTGCACGGCCCAAGACGGGTTATATTCCGAGAGATATGGGCTTCGCAAGTTGGCCCCGTTTTGCTGAGGCTTCCTATGCGTGTGCGGATTACTTAATTCCGGCCCTTTAATGATTTAATTGTCTTTCCTTATCTTGTAACTTAGTTTCCTACTAGTATTAGGAGATATAACTTTATATTAGGGATTTCTAATTAGGTTAGGATATCTATTATCTATTATTCACGTTGCACGTTATTCTTCTATCTAGATTTTCCTCTATAGTTTTGCCCTAGTTTATTATCTATTGCTACTTTGGAGATTCAAGATTGAAGATTCCATATTTGTCTTCTATTCAAGTATTGCGTATCAGGTTTTATTTTTGCCTTTCTCTTTTATTTATTTAATTATGTTTTCTATTAAGTTTGTTGATTTTATTGCCATGATTAGTGAGTAGTCTTTTTATCTAGGATTGAGTTGAGCCCTAGTATGTATTGATCATGTAAATTGTCTCCAATTCCCATGTTATTGAGCTATATGTTTAGGGTTTGATAAGATTGTTTTTAGAAATTTTTGTTGGAAAAGACCTATTAAAATAGCCATTTTGTTTAAAAAGACCTAATAAAAACTTTTTTGTTTAAAAAGACCTATTATAATACTTCCATTTGTTACATAAGACCACCTTAATATTTCCGTGCCAAAAAGTCAATTTTCGACTTTTCTTCCCCACCTTTTCTCATTAAATGAGACCAACATATTTTTTTATATCCTAATCCCTCGACCTTACCAAACCCTTTCCTCTTGCTTCCCATTTTAAGGGATTATGGTAGGAAAAAAAATAGGTTGGTTCCATTTATTGAGGAAGGGAGGGGAAGCAAGTCAATGTTGGAGAAATTGACTTTTTGGCCGAAAATATTAATGTGGTCTTAAGTAACAAAGTGAAGTATTATAATAGGGTTTTTTCAACAAAAAGTTTTTATTAGGTCTTTCCTAACAAAATAGCTATTTTAATAGGTCTTTCCCAACAAAAAGTTCTTGTTTTTATTGTCAATTTTGCGTCTTGATTTAGCCCTAATTTTATATTATCAACGAAAGTTGGAATTGAGATTAAGAAAATTTATTTGATGTTAAATTGTTATTTTATAAATTGAGTTCATCAACGAAAATTGGGTCTTAAATTAGATAATCTTGTCATTGATTTGAATTCTTCCATGAAAACAGGTGAGAACTAAAATTGGGAATTATTTGACATTGGTTCTTAATGCTTCTAATTATGTGTGTCTCCCATGAAAATAGGAGACATACATGTTAGTTAGGCCTTTTGCTATCACAAAAATGAGCTTTAGGTATCGAGCATCGAGGAATGACCGGGGATTTAGTTTCGGTTTGCAACTGTCACTAGTGGAAAAAACTGCTTTTGCTACTTATCAAATGCTCCAGTTTACTAATTAACCCGAGCATTTGTGAAAATTTTAATTACAAATATTAACAAATGCTCGGGTTGATTAATCAACCGGAGCATTTGATGTCAAATGCTCCGATTGACTAATCAACCCGAGCATTTGTGAATAAGTGCTCCGGTTGATCAACCCGAGCACTTGGAATCTTGGACCTTCTCTCAGTTTTTTTTTACAAGCTTCTCTCAGTTATTAAATCAAAACTCGCAGTAGTATAATTTTATTTCGACTCTCTCATCAGTCCTTCACTCCTTCCCTCCTTCCCTCCGTGCTTTCGTCGCTTATCAATTTCAGTTTCCCCCTTCTAATGAAGCCCTATCTCCCCCGCCAAGGAGTCACCACCGTTGCTCCTCCAGTTTTTCGATCTCTCCCCCGCCACTGTGTCACCACCGCCACCATCACTACCACCCAGGTAAATTCCCTTGGTTCAAATTCTGCCTTAGATTTAACTTTTTGATATAGCTTCAACTTCTTTTCTGGTAATTATTCAATCTTAGTAGAAGAATTTCGCCATGGCTGGTGATTTTAAGGATGATTCGAAGGCTAAAATTGGTGAGTTTGTGATTTTTTCGATGTTAGATAGAGACTGGATTAGGGTTTCACTAACTATGACATACTCACACAACCCCAAACGTCGCAGACAACTTCAAGCTCCACCCACGACTCCAATTGCTTAATAATTGTGATCGGCACCCTTCGTTTTCACCTGGTAATGTTTACTCACCACTCTTATTTTTCCATGTCTTCCCTTTTTGACAAATTTAGGGTTTTAGTTTTCTTTGTAATTTTGAGTTCTAGTAATTGATCAACTTTTTAAGTGCGTATTTTGCTTTTTGGTGACTCTGAATTGAAGATATTGTCATTTAAGTATGCCACAGATTGCAGTTTATGAGGCTTAATTGATAATTGTAGGAATTGTGTCAATTTGAGTTTATGACTCTTTGTCTCCCCATCTCTTTAACTTCCTCTTTTCCTTTGATGAAATATAATAAATTATGATGATTGTGACTTGTGTTAGATCAAATTAGTGGTTCACAAGTTCTTGTTATTTGTTAAAGCTTAAATTTTTTACTGTGTCAGAATTTTTTATCGAGATAATCTTCCTTGGGTGGTTGTTTGTGGTGTATTAATTATAATTTTCACAGTTATGCTGATTTGTGGGTGATGAAGGAGTATGGAATCAGAGATACATGGATTCCAGCGATTTGTATCAACAAGTAGGATAGTAGTTTGATTGATTTTTCTTGTTGGTTGTTCTGGTGACAAGGAAATTATTTTAGTTGAGGTGGATTATTGGGAGCTGCATTGGTATGAGGTCCTAAATGGCCTTGCGAGCTGGAATCGACGGGCTGCATGCCAAAAGAGAATTATTAGGACTCTGGAATCTTTGTGGAAAGCCTGTTATCCTTGGTGATGATAAGGTGCGACCATAATGGGGGACAACAAAAGGCAATCATAAGGAGGAGTAGTAAATTTCATTCTTTGGCATGTCCCTTGCTGTCAAGTGCATGATTAGCTGCATTTTTAGTTATGATTTCGATGGTTGTTAGCATTCTGGTTGCCTTGGTTGTCATTTTGCTTATCCGCGTGGTTAATGTGGCTTATTTGGTTTGTTGGTTTGTTGGTTTGTTTTCTATAGATGGGGAATATCTTTTGAAGCTTATATGATGCTTGGTATGGTTGTCTAGTGGTTATACACTATCTTTATTATAAGCTTATTATGTTTACATCTAGGACCCTTAGAAAAGATAGTCTACTCCTCGACCTTGTTCCTGACATCACAACTCATCTAATCAGAGACATGATTGCAGTGAATCTGTGTATACTTTGAGAGTTCATTCAAATGCCTCTTGAAGTTATTGAGTTTTTGATTTTTGAGTATTTAATCTAGAGTATTTTGGACTGACTTTATAGAATTATATTAGCTTTTAAGGGTTTATTTGTTGTTCAGAAATAAACATCCCTGTTTCCCATATTTTATTTTTGTGTACCTAATGTTTAATGTTCCTGCTAGATAATCTGTTTAAGTAAGGTGTGAACTGAAAGGTAGGTTGCGTCATTGTGCTGTTATATTGAAGATATGTGTTGCATGTAATGTCACCCATGATGAAGAGAATGTTTATGTTTACTGTTCTTTATCTCAGGACTGATCTAGATGATTTTCTTGCTGTGGGTTTCAAGTTGTGACTTTGATAATATTGAAGATCCGATTGTCCTACTGCTGGTGAACTATGTGAGATCTACTTCTAAACTCATCTTAAATTGATAAGTCTTTCATTCCATGAGATTGCATGGTTCTGTATATTACTGCCTTATTCACTAAAAAATATATAAATCAGTTGCTTAGCTCAATGCTAGAGTACTTCACCAAGCTTTGAATTGTATTGAGCTGATAATTTTAGATTGACTGGTTAGCTGAAAAAGCATATTGTCTTGAGTTCAAGAAAAAAATACACCAGCGTGCGTTTATATTGGAAACACTAGGTTAGCAGTTGTACTTGTGATTTAGAAGACCAGTAATCTGTGCTCTGCTTTATGTACCACCTCTAACTACAAAAAAAAATCTATACTTTGTGCTAAAAAATATGACAACTGAATCTGAGAGGGATCTTTTTTATGATGGATTAGTGTCTGTGTCTGACACCACTCGGCTATCATGCCATATTGTAATCAAATCACTATTACATAATACTAGGTTAGGGGGATGTATTGAAATTCAAGGGCTAATATTGATACTTATGTGGGAATTTGGCCCATGGAATCTGCATGAGGTTGTTGAATTTACTTGTCATTTTTTTTTCTAATTCCGGCAGGATTATATTTAATTCTTCTGTTTGGAAATTATATTTGTCTGCTTTAATTTTCATCAGTATGTTGGTTTATTTTCATTTTAGGACATTTAGGGGGCACCTATATCTCTTATGATTAGGGGTGTTGAGTAACGAATATGGGTACTTAATTAAGGTGAGATGAAGATTCCGAGTAACATAGTACAACCCAAAAGGAGCTTTATATTCTAATTATTATGGAAAGTTGACATTTAAACAATCTTTGGATTTTGTCTTCCTTCGTATTTCTAGCCCTTTTGTTTTCACTATTTAGCGCCTTCCCAGAATCTGATTACAATAAGAACTGAGGTAACACATTACTAATTTTACTCATTAATTCCTGTTAATTTTTACAACAGAAAATGGACCTGTATGATCAGTGACAAGGAGAAGAATAGGTTGACCCCGGTGAGTAGCAGACTATGCACGCATGAATGTTGAGCATGTGACATAGGAAATTTTGTGATTACTGCTCTTTTCTGCAGATCATTGAAGCTCTCAGCACAATTGTTTCATCTACTTTCATATTCGCTGCTTCATGGCAAGCCTGGGTTTCGGCACTCTGTATTGCATTATTTTTCTTAACAGATATACTGCTATTTATGATATTTTGGGTTAAGTATTGATGAGATTTATATTTATGACATTTTCTTGTTGTTTCAGTTGGTATACTGGTTTTCCCTTTTCCTTTAAGTCTCCAGGATGCCTGATTGACGAATTGAGAAAAGTTAGGCCTGAACTTAGCTTATACCTTCCGTCACAGAATCTGGACCGTGTATTTCTGTATGTTTAGATCAGCTATTTGATGTGTGTCAAATAATCTTTGAATGTTGTTATTAGGTTATGGAATCTTTGATGGAGTAATCTAACGTTTTGTCTCTCAATTCCCTGTTTGTGAGTGTGTAGAGGAAATAATTTTTTATGTGAACTCACTAGTGAATTCAGAAGTTTATGAATTTAATTAGACATGAAGGAGATAGATGGAATACCAACTAGTTGTTAAATTAACCTTTCCATAGGGAACAAGTAGTGATGTCTGCAAGGAAGGGAAATGGAGGAGCTGCAACAGCAAATGACTCCCTCGCTTTCGAAGTAATAAAACTGTAGCTTTGACTGCCCTTGGTAGGCTCCTGGAGGCAGTTTTCGAGTGTAGGGAAGCTGTCAGAATCGATCCTTCGTATCAACGAGCTCATCATCATCTTGCAACTCTTTATTTCAGGTAATCTTTCTTTCTATAATTTGTCTGACTTTTACTATATTATACTGAATTTCATACATCTTCTTAGTTTATGACTTGGTTTCCAATGAAATTGCTATTAGATTGGGATATGCAGAGGAAGCGGTCCAACATTTTTGTCTTTCAGGAAACATAGCAAGTTTAACAGATATAACTCAAGTGAAAGCTCTTGAAGCTTGCCTTAGTAGATGTAATGATGCAAAGGATTCTAAGAACTGGGAAACTTTGTTAAGGCAGACCAGCGATGCATTAGCAATTGGTGCCAATTCTTCCTTACAGGTGGATTATCTTAAAAAAGCATTGTATAATCATCGTTAGCTTCTGTTTTTTCCAACAACTGATTAACATTTGTTCCTGATCTCTGACAAGAAGATCGACGCACTTCAAAGCCAAGCCTTACTAAATCTTCACAGGAACGATGAAGCCTATGCAGCTTTTAAGAGGGCACCTTCTTTTGACATGGAATTTAATACTTGCTTATTTGGCGAAGCAAAAACCAGATGTCTATACTTGATAAAAGCACAAGTGTATACGGCAACAGGCATGTCAGTGAATATTTGCTTTTAAATGGAGTATACTTGATAAAAACCTGTTGTAGCTGTTTTTGCAATTATTCCATCTTTAATTTAGATAATAAATTTACTTTTAGGGAGCAATTATCCTCATCAATACGCGTGCCAGGTTTTCGTAGTATGCCAATAAAACCGTCTTTGTCGTTCAATGAGAATCTTGGTTCTATTGATATCACACCTTTCTTCTGTTTTGTGTGATATCCATCTAATTATGCACCTTTATGTTATGCTTGGCATAGAATTAATTGTGTTGTCTCACTTTTTTTGTTGGTCTGTCCTTTAGCTATATCAGTGACTTAGACAGGATAGCTAAACAAATCACCTTTTAGTTTTGGTGACTAATATTTCTTGTTTGGTGCATTCCTGTCATGTTTGGATGGATTCAATTGAACATATAAAGATTGATACTATTGTTGTATGTTCTGGTTGAATGGTATCGTGAGTTTAGATTCGCAAAGTGACAAGAAAAAAGAATGTGCTCAAACTCTTAATTGACCCCAATGTAGGCCCTCCCCCCTGCCTTCCAGTTTTTGGTTTATACATCTTGCTAGATTATGTATCTCTTAGCTCATTTCTTCTTGACCTGTGCTGGTCGTTTTTTGGTATGGGTAGTAGCTGGTCTTTTCTTGACTTGCTATGTGCTCTCATGTGGTGCAGCTTACTGTGTTGTTGCAGTTGAGTCTGCGGGTAGGCAGATTCTAATTGCTTTCCTTGAGAGAGTCAAGGATGAGTTTACCAAGAAATATGGAGGTGGCAAAGCTGCTTCAGCTGCTGCAAAGGGTCTGAACAAAGAATTTGGGTAATTGTTCTGCATTTTCTTCTTCTGAGAAATGTCCTTTCTTTATTTTTTGGTGTGTGCTTCATTTTGTGTCTTGATTTTACTTGGTCAAAACTGATAGTGTACACCCTCATTCTTTGCTTTTTTAGGGATCCTATTCCTCTTCCAGAGAAGGAACGGAAGCCCCTCACAGAGGTTCAAGAGTTCCGATGTAGCTAAAAATCTTATCCTTGATGTTAGAGTCTATGTTGTTGGTGTTTGGAGTTTTCAAATTTGGAGAAGATGTTGTCTGCAGTTCAGATATTGTCTAGAGTGTAATGTGTGTTAAATTAATATTTGCAAAAATTGTTATACAGGAGTTATAATTACTTTATGTATTTGTTGCTGGTCAATATCATTTAATGAGACATTTGATGCATGTGTACTATGTTGAAACACAATGGTTCTGCTGCTGCTTCTTGTTGTGTTGTCGTTGTACAGCTTGCTAGCTTTAGCAAGCTGTACAATTTTTTTTAAAAAGAAAATAATAGCAAATGCTCCGGTTGTCAAGGGAAAGCCGGAGCATTTGAGACACAAATGCTTCCGTTTTCCCTTAACAACCGGAGCATTTGGTTGTCAAATGCTCCAGTTTTTTAAACAACCGGAGCATTTGACAAAATAAATGCTCCGATTAGAACCGGAGCATTTGTGAAATGCTCAAATGATCGTATGACGTCTGCTATGAGTCAAATACGGAGCATTTGTGGCCTTTTTAACCGGAGCATTTGGGTGTTTTTCTACTAGTGTGTGCTTTATTACTAAGTCATAAGGAAATGTCAATCTCACCTAAGCTATAATTGAATAACTGGGATGTGAGTTATATTTTGATCAATTCATATTAGTGGTGATACTTAATCTTAGTGTTTTAATCATCATATTCATCGAGTTTGTCATATTCTGTCATTAGTTTAGTTATTAGTTTATAGATTTTTCTTGATATCCGAATTGTGTAGCTATTTCATAGTCTAAAATGAACTAGTGTTTAGTCTTGCACCTCCCTGAGTTCGACCATATACCCCTTATATACCCTTTCAAGTTTCCAAATTCACCATATACCCTCCACTTTTCAAAAAATACATCAAACTACCCTTTTGACTAACGGTGTTAGAGTTCCGTTAGTCATTAACCCCTAATCCTCCCTAACCCTAATTAACTAACCTAAACCTGAGCCAAACCCTAACCCTAACCCCCTAATCTAATACCCTAGCCCTAAGCCTAACCCTAACCACCCAACCACCACTCCTCCCCCCCCCCACCCTTTCCCCCCCACCACCGCAGCCCCAACCCCGCCCCACGCCCCCCACCTCCTTCCCAGTGCCCCTCCCCTTTCCCCTTCCCCGCGCCGAAATTCCCTGCTCCCCCAGCCCCACCTCCCTCAGCATCCCTCCCTCCCCATTCCCCCGCATCCCTCCCCCTTCCCTCGCGTCGGAATCCTCGTGCACCGCGACGCAATCCCCTTCTTTTCCTCCTCCTTTGTTTCTTCCCCCTCGCTCTGTTCGAACACCATGGGCCTTACCTTGCCGCACACTATCGCTGTCGCAAATCTGCGAAATTGTGAGGTAGGGGGAGGGGGAAGGGAGGTTGTGGGGCTGTGGGAAGGGGCCACGGGGGAGGGGCTGGGGGGTGGGGTTCTTGGGAGGGGGGTGGGTGTGGTGGGGGGAAGGGTGGGTTGGGGGAGGTGGTGGGTGGGTGGTTAGGGATTAGGGTAAGTTTAGGGTTAATTAGAGTTAGAGGAGGGATTAGGGTAGGGTTTAGGGTTAATTAGGCTAGAGGAGGTTAGGGTTTAGGTTAGTTAATTAGGTTTAGGGGGAATTAGGAGTTTAATGACTAACGGACGTTAACGCCGTTAGTCATTAAGGGCAAGTGGATGTATTTTTTGAAAAGTGGAGGGTACATGGTTAATTTGGAAACTTGAAAGGGTATATGGTGCAAAAAATAATTATCAGGGGTGTATGGTGAAAAAAACCGTAAAATAAAACCCTAATAATCATTTTTATTTTTATATATTAGTAAAAAAAATACGGTTAAAGTGAGGTGTGTGAATATTGCAAAAGTCAAAGTGTTGCAGTTATAAAGAAACAGAGAAAGTATATTTTTGTACGTGATGTTAAAGATGATCAAAGCCTTCTCTCTCTCCTACATGACTCACATTGGTAAAATTTTGTTGCTCGACAGTTATGGGTATGTAATTTATTCAAGGCACCTATCATCATCTCTTCCCTATTAACTAGTAAAATTTTAGCAATTGTGTTGTGATTTTAAGTTTGAATTTGTTTTGATGATGATAAACACTTTCTGCTATAACATGTATGTATGTAACAGTGATCTATAAGAAAGCTATCAAGGTTGGATGTTCATGAAAGCTCAAGACCTTGAAGATATGGAAGCTTAGGTCTAGCTAGTTATGTTCTTAATCATGGTTATGCAATGTATTTAACTTATTGAAATTTTGTGTGCTAAGCAGTGTAGTTAGGAAAATAGGTAATTATATTAATTTCATGATTTTATATTTAAATAATAAAAGGGGAGTTTTTATTAAACAAGATTTTAAAAATAAATTGTATTAAAACGTTTTTTTAAAAGATTTTCGAAAAAAATGATTTGTAAAAAATGATTATTAAGTAAACTGATTTTTAATTGATTTGAAAAATCTGATGTTATGTTGGCGAAAGATAAGGAGGAATCTTTGTTTTCATAGAAAGAAAAAATCAGTTTTTATTAAATAAAAGATAATCTTTGATTTTGGAAAAGAAAATATTTTATCCCTTAAATTTAGGAATAAAAATTATTCAAGAAGATTATCATATATCTTGGAGAATAATTCTTATTCAGTTGATAATCTATATAAGGGATAAAGATCATAAGAAGTTCATACGTTTTCAGACTTGGTTTTGATAAGTTTTTGAAAGCTGAAAACGAATCCTTATAGCACAAGCTAGCCGTGAGTTGTGTGCCAATATGCTTCCAACATGTGGAGTGCTGTCTTTGTAGTATTAAGAAAAATAAAAACTTGAGTGTAAATGAGACTTTTAGAGAATTGGTTTTATGAATTTGATGTTACAATTTTCTAAAATTAAATAAAAATTTCAGGCGCGTGTAGTGTATTGTGATAAAAGTAATTAACGAAATAAAGATAAGAGAAGAATTAACACAAAGATTTAACGTGGTTCACTAACAAGATGTTAGCTACGTCCACACAACAGAGAGAACTGATTTTATTAAGTTTAAGAGAGTCTACATATTACAGAATAATAGAGGCAGAAGTTAATTGTTGGGTTAAGATAATATCCTTCTAATTAACCTAAACAGAATGGGCATAAACCGAACCCAAAACAGAAACTGTTTCGGTTGGCAAACGGTTGACGGTCTTGAAAAGAGTCTGTCAAGGATTGGAGTTGGCGGCCGCTGGTGAATAGCTGCACAAGAAGCAAACGTAAACTACCCTCGGGGGGGATGCGAGGAAACCCCCTCCGACGCTCAAGTCAGCACGTGTCCAAATAGGATTTAGAGAGAGAAAATAGAGAGAGAGATAAGAATTCTGAGTGTTAGAGAATGTACCTGCAGAATAGTACCATTTGGCTATTTATAGAAGTACTATTCCTCTGACAGGGTGCGTAATCCTTTTACACGTGTACGGCGGTGGTGCGCTTGACAGTTGGGAAGATTCCCTTATTTTGTCTTGTTGGGCGACCGCCAGCGTTGTCGGACCACGTCAATGAACTGACTTGTTAGAGCAATAGGCGACACTTACAATATTCGCGTCCGTCATTGTGTTCGCGGACTCCTCATGGGGGTCCGCTAACATACATGGGTTATACCCATACAACTAGCCCCCCCAGCATCTTTTGGAGTCTTGACCGCTAAGGATGTTGTCGGTGGACGCGAGTCATTGTTGCCGTGTTCAATTTTTCGGAGAGGTTGGTTCGTTGGATGCCACGTGTCGCCGTAGGGAGTTGAAATTTTTTCGAAAAGTTAATGATTACTTTTTCGAAAATCACGCCCATTACTTTATTAGGATTTTGCTTTGCCTCGACACTTGGCATGAATCTGGAGAGGGAGTTGAGAGGTCTTTCAATCTCAGTCGTTCGCTTCGCATGTACTTATATGGGCAGTTGTCCTTTTTAGATTTATTTACCTTATTCTCCTGTTTTCCTTCTTCCTTCTTCATTTTCTCTCTGACGAATCTCCATACCCAGAGCTTCGTTTGCTCAAAAACTGACTTTTTCTTCCTCAAATTGCTCCGAAAAGTTACCAAACCTTTTAGTTTTTACTTTCCGGTTTCATTGTGCTAAGAATTTTGTCATTTCCCGACGAAGTTTTTCTGGGTTTTTTTCTTGGATTTTTTTGAGTTTCGCCGGTGCTCGTTCTGCATTTCCGGTGGTCTTTTCGCTCAAGCTCGGGTTTTTCTACAGCGTTTCACTTTTCGGGAACTTCGCTCGTCTTTTTCCGGCAGCTTTTGCTCCTTGTCTTTATTTTTCTCCGGCGACTTTACTTTTCCAGGTATTACCTCATTTCTTCTCCAAGCTTAAAGTTTCTTTTGTATTTTCATCATGTCGGACCAGTCTGCTAGCCAGAATGCCTTTAGCGACGCATTTATGACTGAGAGTGAACCTTCTTCCCCCCTGGCCGATAGCGAGCCTTCTTCTTCCTTGACCGATAATGGACCTGCTTATCCCTTGTCCGATAATGAACCTGCTTCTCCCTTGGCCGATAGTGAACCTGCTTTCGGCTCAAGCCCTGTAGGGAGGACTAGGTTGTTAGCGGACATACCCCTTACTGCCGAGAGAGAAAAAGAATTGAGGTCGAAGTTTCTTAACGACCCTGCTACCCCCGAGGAGCATAGCCTGACTAGGAGGTATCTATCCGCTAGTCAGAGTGGTGATAGGCAACGCTTAGGGAACTTAGGCATCAAATTCTTGCTAGGCGTTCCGTTAGGAATCCTCCGGTCGATGCCGTTCCCGGCCTTGATGTAGCCCCTCTTGGAGAGCATGCCTGGTTGGATAGCTTGGCGGATGCTGGGGTTGAGGTAGCGGCCAACTTTTACGACCGTTTACAGGAATCTACGGCTCCTTACCCTCCTATTATTGATTTAGGTGACGACAGTGATTCCATTGCTACCGTTATGGTTTGTCAGGAGACCGTTTACCATCGTCGTTCTGCTGTCAGTCCTACTGTTCGTGTCAATGAGGACGCAACTGACTCTGCAGACGCAAACGTTGACATTTCTGTGCCTTTGTCGGCACATGTGATTGGGGAAAGTTCCCGCGCTGCCGAACTGAGGGTCGACAGTTCCAATACGATGGAGATTGAGACCGGACCGGGCTCTGATGCTTTATGGCTGCCTAATGATTTTAGTGCCGGTCCTCTTAGTGTAGAGATTGATTTACCGTGGCTTCAGGACGCCATTGATCTTGCCTACCCCAGAGTTGCTCGGGATTTATATCATCTTCCCGTAGGTTATCGGCTGGTAGTTCCACCAGAGGGGGCAATTGTGACGGAATGTCCTCCCGGTCACGTGGCCGTGTATTCTCACCACTTTGAGTTTGACCTTCGCCTTCCTCTGGATTCTCTTTTGGTGAAGATTTTGAACGCGTTCAACGTGTGCTTGGCTCAACTGACTCCCTTAGCGGTCCGGAATTTGACCGTGTACATCAGGGTTGTACGCTTTTTGGACTTTCCGGAAACGTTAAATTTGCTCCGCCACATCCACTGGCTGAAGAAAAATGGGTCCTCCGGGCGGAGTGTTGGTGGTCGCTAACTACGGCCGACAAGAAGATGACTGCCCGACCCTTAAAATGACGGGTTTAAAAGGTTGGCAGGACGCCTTCTTCTGGTTGCAGGTTCCCGAGAATTATCCTGTGCGCCGCCATTTTACCGAGCCTCGCCCCCGCATGGAGCATCTACCTTCAATTCCGTTAACTGGGGAGGAGTTAACGACCTTTGAGTACTTTGACACAGAAGACTACCTGGTCACTTATGAGGACGGGAAGACGGTTAAGACTAAGGAGCCCAAATATTAGATTCCTCATTCCAAGTATATCCTGGGGAATGAACCCTTGTCGGCCATGCTGCTCTCTCCTACCCACAAAAATGGTAAGTGTTGCTGTCGGACTGGTCCGTCTGATGATAGTAGTAACAAATTTTTTTTTTTTTTTTGTGACCGTTTCTTGCTTGTTTACAGGTTTTGATCATCTTGATCTCAACGTACTTGGCGTTGACGAAGATCTTCGACCGCTAACACATTTGCTGGCCGCTCCCTCTTACGAATATGAAACCATGCACGGCAACACTAACGGCCGTCGAGGTGGAAACCGTAGCGGTCCCCAGAACATCCGCCGAGGCCGCGGTGGTGTAACTGTAGCCCGCGCTCCTGTTCAGGGCGCTACTGCTGCTGCAGCTGGTACTAGCGGCCAGCCGTCCCCTGCCGTCCCCATTAGGTCTTCCACCTCCCGGCCTATTGCCAGAGGTGGCGGGAACAGGAGGCGACCTCGCGAGCAAATTGCGGCAGATATACATCTGCCAACAAAAGGCAGGCTTTGGCGGATCCTGCATCTTCTGCTCCTATCCCTGAGGCCGTTCAGGTGGAAGATCTGAATGTGGATGCTCCTCCAGAGGTTCGGGAGCAGGCTGTGGCGGCTATCGATCCGGGACATATTAGCGGCGCCTCTTGGCTATCAGGCTCTTACTCCTCCCTCCGTGAGGAGATTAGGGAGCTGATTACCATGCCCAACTTTCTGTCCAACTTATCTCCCATCATCTTCTCTCGGTACCATGAGTGGATCGAGAAGAAAGAGGTACCGCTAAGCGATGCTGTGGCGGCCTCCTTTGATCGTCGGCCCATCGTCCCCGGCAAGATCTATCAACCTGATTGGGACGTCAGGGAAGACGAGTCGCTGTATGCCGACATCCCTGAGAACGGTGGCATTCTTGCCTACCGTATTCTGAAGGGCATGCAGCTGCCATTGGACCGGCCGGCAGGGTCCTTGATAACTCCTGTTGCGAGGCTGGCTCACGACCAACTTGTGGTACGTTCTCGTACTTATTTTGTTATTCTTGTCACTTGTTTTTTGTACTTATTAACGTTCTCCTTTCCTCTTTGCAGGCCAACAATGCTGTTGTTGAGTTGATAGAGCAGTATGTTGAGTACCAGATGCTGGCGGACAGCTATAAGCAATCGCTGGAGACTTGCCAGGACTTGCTGAAGGGGGTGGAGGATAAGATGGCGGCCAAGACCGCGGAACTGCATCCTCTGGATGATGAGCTGTTAACCCTAAGGCCAAGGGCTGCCTTGCTGGAAGAGACTGAGGAAAATGTTAACGCATTGACCAATGCTCTGGAGGCCGCCAAATCTGACAAAGAGGTGGCTGTTTTGGACGCTTCTGCTGAAGCTGAAGCCAGGGGGGTCGCCGAGGCTGTCACTGAATTTAAGCAGTCTGAGGAGTATGTGGCGACCCTTCACAAGAGATACGATGGCGGGTGGGCGGCTGCCATGAGATGCGTATGCAAGACCATTCCAGGATTTGACTGGAATGTAATCGAGGACGCTCATGCTGCTAGCCAACATCTCACGCCCTTCTAGGGGGATTCTAAGTTCGTTGATGAGGATGCCATAGCTGATGCGGACCCCCGGGATCTGGCGGAGCAGATCAACCAGGATGCCCCCCCTCTTGAAGTTTTTGGCGGCCTTCTCTCAGCTCTTCCTGTTCTTCCAATAGCTTGTAGTTTATAATCTTTTGAATATCTTAACTCTTTATTCGGCCCATATTGGCACTTGTAAACGTTAGTGTTTCTTAATTTTATAAATACGATTCCAACTGAAAGCCTTTTATTTGGCCGCCATCTTTTTTGTCTGTAGTTGGCCGCCAAGCCAGTAGCTTTTGTTTTATGGGAAAGTATTTTATATCTTGTGTTGTTATTGCTTCAATTTTCGTCTGTTTGTTGCATGACCGCTAACCGTTTTTATTCATAAACGCTAGTTGTCGTCTGGTCTGTTATGTGACCACAAATGCACGTGAGCCTGTCATATGGCTTTTGCTTTGTGCCAGGTCTGTCATATGACCATTAACGCACTTTGAGCCTATCATATGGCTTTTGTTTTGTGCTAGGTCTGTCATATGACCATTAATGCAATTTGAGCCTGTCATATGGCTTTTGTTTTGTGCTAGGTCTGTCATATGACCGTTAATGCACTTTGAGCCTGTCATATTGCTTTTGTTTTCAATTTATTGACCTGTCATATGGTCAGTTAATATACATGAGAATAATCAGATGATTGATGAATTGCTAGCGGAGGCTTGTATTATTTATGTAATGAAGAGTGGCTCTCGGCCTATTACATCTCCCGGATCAAACATTGTATTTCTTTAGGACGCTAGCATTCCAACAGTTCTTAAGTGCCTTGTCATCCATGGTTTTTAGGATGAAAGAGCCGGAAGCAATCTTCTTAGCTATGATGTAAGGACCTTCCCAATTAGCAGTCAGCTTCCCAACGGTATGCGCCTTGTCGGTGGCTGCTGTTCTGCGAAGGACTAGGTCGTCAACATCTAACGACCTTTCTAGGACTTTCTTATTGTAAGCCTTGCTGATTCTATCTTTGTAAACAGCTGCTCTCAGTTCCGCCATGAGCCTTGTTTCTGGCAAAAAGTCAAGGTTTTCCCTGAGTGCTTGGTCGTTTCTTTGAAGGTCTTGGTGCTTGATCCGATAAGAGGGCAAGCCTATCTCTACCGGTAGCACCGCTTCTGCACCAAAGGCCAGCATGAAAGGGCTTTCTCTCGTCGCTTCCTTCCTTGTTGTTCTATTTGACCATAGCACTGTCGGCACCATATCAGCCCATCCTCCTTTGAATTCATCTAGCTTTTTCTTCAAGGCGTTTAAGATTTGTTTGTTCGCGGCCTCGCTGCATGCATTTCTGCAGGGATGGCAAACGGCTGAGTATGCAAACTTCACGAGAAACTCTGTTAGAAAAGCTTGTATGGGACGACAATCAAATTGAACGCCATGGTCGAAGACGATAGCAGTGGGAATCCCAAATCTTGTCATAATGTTCTGTCAGATGAATTTGTTGACCTGATTTGCCTTGATTTTTGCTGTCGGTTCTGCCTCTATCCACTTTGTAAAGTAGTCAATGCCCACTATTAGGAATCTCCTCCCTCCAGTTGCTGTGGTGAATGGTCACAGGATGTCCATTCCCCACTGGGCAAATGGAATTGGGCATAGGATAGGCTGCAAATCATTTGCTGGCCTGTTGATGACGGGGGCATATCTCTGGCATTTGTCGCACCTCTTAACATAACCCTGGGCATCCGTCAGCATACTCGGCCAATAGAACCCAACTCTTAGTGCCTTCAATGCTAGGGCTTTACCGCCAATGTGATTGACGTAAATACCTTCATGTATTTCTTCCAGAATCTTCGCGGATTCCCATGCGGTTGCACACTTAAGCAGAGGTAGACTGAACGATTTCTTGTACAACTCATTCTGATATATGACGTACCAGATGGCTTGTCGCTTCAGTTTCTTGGCGGACGAAGGATCATTGGGAAGCGTTCCAGTCAGCTTATACGCCACCAGCTCACTAAACCACTCCCATTGCTGGTTTATGCTGTTGACGGTCACAATTTGCTCTATGATGCTCTTTTCCTTCAAGATGTCCACCGTGACGGTTCTTTCGATGCTAAATGAGTCAGAACTTGCTAATTTGGACAATGCGTCCGCTTTCGTGTTCTCGGCCCTAGGTATTTCTTGAATCTCAAAGTGATTCAATTGAGCTATTAACTCCTTGGCCTTCTCCACGTACTTCAGCATGTTGGCCTCTCTGACTTCAAATTCTCCTCTTAGCTGGCCGCTAACCAACTGTGAGTCTGTTTTCAAGAGTTCATTCTTAGCGCCCGCCGCCAAACACATTCTCAGGCCGGCAATTGCCGCTTCATATTCTGCTTCGTTGTTTGACTCCGGGAATACGAATTTGATGGCGTACTGGTATGAATTTTCCTCAGGGCTAGTCATCACTATACCAGCCCCGGATCCGCTAACAGCGGACGATCCATCAACCTCCAGCAACCATACTTCTTTTTGCTCCACTTCTTCTTCCTCATATGAGGCTTCCACAATAAAGTCTGCCAGGGCCTGCGCTTTGATAGCGATCTTGGGCTTATACTGTATATCGTACTCTGATAGCTCAACGGCCCATTTCAGCAAGCGGCCAGAACTCTCCATCTTTTGCAACGCTTTTTGTAGCGGCTGTTTAATTAAAACTTGAATGGGATGACAGTCGAAGTATGGCCTGAGTTTCCTGGTGGCGATTATCACGGCCAAAGCCATTTTCTCAACCAGCTGATAACGACTCTCTGGCCCGTTAAGGATGTGGCTGACGAAGTATATTGGCTGCTGCCTCTTCTCCTTTTCCACCAATAACACGGTCGCGACTGTTTTCGGCGAGGCCGAGATATACAACTTCAATACGTCCCCTGCTCAGGCCTTGTAATGGTGGGTAGGCTTTTCAAGTGCTCTTTCACCGCCAAGAATGATTTGCTTTGCTCCTCTCCCCACTCGAACTTCTTATTTCCTCTTAGCAGTGCAAAGAAAGGCAAGGCCTTGTCTGCCGATTTTGAGATGAATCGAGTGAGGGCCGCCATTCTCCCTGTCAGCCTCTGAATATCTTTGACGCTCTTTGGTTCAGGTAGGTCGACAATGGCTTGAACTTTGTCTGGGTTTGCGTCAATCCCCCTTTTGCTTACCAAAAAGCCCAAAAACTTCCCTGCTCTCACCCCAAAGACACATTTCTTTGGGTTGAGCTTCATCTTATATTTCCTCAACGTTCTGAAAGTTTCTTCCAAGTCGTCTAGGTGTTCGCGGTCAGTTTTACTTTTGACGATGGAGTCGTCAACATATGCCTCGATGTTTCTCCCCCTCTGATCCGCGAATACCTTGTCGACCAGCTTTTGATAGGTTGCTCCTGCATTACGGAGCCCAAACGACATTGCCTTATAGTTGTATACGCCACAATCCGTGATATGCTGCCTTCTTTCTATCGGCCTCCAGCAAACTAATCTGGTGATAGCCCGAGAACGCATCCATAAAGCTGAGCAGTGCGTGAGCGCTAGTAGAGTCTACTAGCTGGTCAATTCTTGGTAATGGATAGCAGTCCTTTGGGCAGGCTCTATTAAGGTCCGTAAAGTCGACACACATCCTCCACTGACCGTTAGCTGTTTTCACCATAACCACATTTGCCAACCATTCTGGGTAATCACATGGCTCAATGAAATCAGCCGCCAGCAGCTTATCAACTTCCTCTTTGATGGCCTTGTTCTTTTCGGCCGAAAAATTCCACTTCTTTTGCTTGATAGGGCGGACAGTGCTGTCAACATTTAGACGATGTACCATCACGGCCGGGTCTATTCCCGGCATCTCATCCACCAAGAATGCGAATACATCAGCGTTTTCTCTTAGGAAAGTCACTAGGTTGACCCAGACCTTTGGGTCCATGTCTGTTCCAACAGCCACCGTCCTCGCCGGATCTTCTGCCAACATCTCCGTCCGACTTGGGCCTCGACGTATCGTCGGGCCTAGATTCCAACTCTTCCATTAAAACTTTTTTCATCTCCTCATCCCCCTTCTCGGACTCATCCTCGTTTGCCAGAGCTCTCCTCTGAGCTCGCCTTTGCTTCCGAGTTGGCGGATTCATATCATCTACCGGAATTCTTCTTGCTGGCTTCTTTAAAGCTGTTAGGTAGCACGATTTTGCCATCTCCTGATTTCCTCTTAACTTTGTTGTCGTCCCCATATTGGAAACATACAACATGGTAAGATGGTAAGTTGATACAACCCCTTGGACGTCATGGATGAAGGGACGTCCGGTAATTGCATTGTAAGCTCCTGGTACGTCAACTACCAAAAATTCCGCCATTACATCCCTGGTGTTCTCATCTTCTCCTACCCTTACCGGTAGGATTATCAGCCCTTCTGGGATCACTGACGCCCCCGTGAAACCTATCACCGGGCAACGAACAGGCTTCAGATGCTCCCGGCCGATCATCAGCTTCTCAAAAGTGGAGAGATATAGTACATTTGCGGAACTTCCTCCGTACACCAGAATTCTGTGGATCAGACAGTTTGATACCTTCAACGTGACCACTAGCGGGTCATCATGGGGGTAGACGACATGCTTCGCGTCTTCCACAGTGAAAGACATGGCGGGCATTACTGGCGGCCTTCTCCATTGCATGCTTTTGTTGAAATTGACCTGATGCCTGAATTCTTTTAGGCTGGCCTTTGCTCCGCTCATGCTACCGCCATGAATCGGACCGCCACTTATAACGTGAATTTCCGAGATCCGCGATTGCACATTCTGGTTATTTGGCTTTACCATGCCTCCTTCCTTTGACTGAGTCTTGTACTGAGTGAAGTATCCCCGTCTTATCAGATCCTCCAGATTATCCTTCAAATGTCTGCAGTTCTCAGTAGTATGACCGTGATCCCCATGAAAGTCGCACCACTTGCTCTTATCACGGTTTTTGTGAAACGTTTGCTTTGGACGCTGCCATTTATCATTGTCCTTGTTCATCTGATATATCTGAGCTCTTGAGGTCGTGAGCTGCGTATATGCATCGAACTTATCTTTGTACTCGAATCTTTCGTGGTCATTCTTCTCGCGGTCATTTCCTTTCTTGACCACATTTGACTCCTGTTTTCTTTCATCTCGGCCGCTATCATTTTCGCGACCCTTTTCTTTCTTCTGCTTATCATCCTTCTTCTTTTCAGGATCGCGACTTTGGTCGCTCGCGGCCCTGTCAAACTCTTCACCCCTAATAAAATCGTTGTCCTTCTTCAAGACTGGCTCTAAGGATGTGAAAGTTTTACGGCCCAGGTAGCTCCTGAACGTAGACCCCTCCCTCAGCCCTGTCATTAGAGCTAGGACGACCACGTCTTGCTGAAGACGAGGAATAGTGACCGCCTCAGCATTAAAACGGCCAACGAAATCTCGCAGGCTCTCGTTCTCACGCTGCTTGATAGATAACAGCTTGCCAGTGGTGCGCTCACGGCGCCTGTTACTCACGAAGTGAGTGCTAAACATAGACGAAAACTGAGAAAAACTAGAAACGTTACCAGCCTGGATACTCTTAAACCATGTATGGGCAATCCCAGTCAGAGTAGACGGAAAAACTTTACACCAGATGGCGTCCACCTGCGTGTATAAATACATATGCCCTTCATAGGCTGCAACATGGTCATCCGGATCTGACGTGTCGTCATATTTGCAGGACGGCATCTTGATCCTTGGCATAGGGTGGTTCAAGATTTCTGGAATGAAGGGAGACAGCTTAGGTTTAATCAACAAATGACCGCCAGCGGAATAGTTGCTTATACCGTTGGTGCTATATTCTCGATGAGAACGGCTTTGATGCTCATCCTCAGAATTGTTGAGATCCTTTGTCTCTAGGAGTGCTTCTTCATACTCTGGTTCCTCAATTTACCTTTCCATCTGGCATCCCTCTTGAGTGAAAGTCTGCATTCTCCTCACGGGGGTGCTATCGACGTTGCGACCATTCACGGTCGACATCTGCCTACGAACTTGGCCATTCCTCGCATTAGGAGTGGGGGTGTTGTTAGGCTGAGGAGTACCCGCTTGTAACATTTGGATGAAAGACGCTACAGTTTGTAGCTGCTCAGGAGAGAATTGACTTAATTGAGCCAGGTTAAATGATCCGCTACCAGTGTTTACCTGAGACACATTGTTCCCAGGAGTTTGCTGTTCATTGACGTTCTTGGCCATCCTGGTGTTGAACTGAGGTGCACCGAGTGGTCCGATAATGATGGGTGTAGATCCCTGACCGGTTTCAAACTCTGATGGATCACGGCTGTCATTGTTTGCTCTTTCCATGATAGCGTTCACAAAGATGGGAGGCCCTTCCTTCTAGCGCCAAGTTGATTCGGTTGGGAAACGGTTGATGGTCTTGAAAAGAGTCCGTCAAGGATTGGAGTTGGCGTCCGCTGGTGAATAGCTGCACAAGAAGCAAACGTGAACTACCCTCGGGAAGCTTTTAATTTAATATCAAAATAAAAGAAAGGTGTAGGAAACCCCAACAGGAAGAGGAGCAATAGAGATAAAGAGGATAGAGAAAATTTTGGGTTTTTTTATTCAAAAAAGCACTAATTAATTTTGTTTTAAAACCCTACTAACGTTGTTAGCCATTCCGACAAATTTAATGATAAAATACAAATTTAAGATTATCTGCGATAGGGGTGAAAATGTAGGTCTATTTGGGAAAAAGGCATGTATGTCGGGGTCATCTCAAATAATATCCCTAAAATATATGGAATATTATAGTCGGTCTCATATTCTATTTCTTAGTTCTGTTTCTAAGATCTAGCCAATGTTAGTAGTTGTTATGCTTATGTAAGACCTTTTGCTGTAACTTATTTAATGAAGAAAATATAATTTCCTTCAATAAAAGTGTTTCTCTTTATTTCATTAGTTTTAAATAGTCTTTGATTCTCTATAATGCATATTTTTCTTTTTCAGCATCCCTTATTACAAATAGATAAATTATTTCAATACCGCCCTAATCCAACTGGATCTTGAAAACTAATAAATCTTCCTGATGTTGGGTATAATCCCAAGTCCCATATCGGAGAGATAAGGAGGAATTACGTAGTTTATAAGAGTTAATCAACTACATTAGTATGAGACCTTTTAGGGCCCTACAAATGGTATCAGAGTCGATGGTTCTGCTGGGAGAACGGTCAAACAATGGTGAATCCCATGGTTGGCTTGCTGAAGCACGCAGCATGTAGAGCGATGTAACTCTAGGGCATGGGTGCAAGTCTTTGGTGGTATTATGTATGGTTCTCGAGGATGGGTGACTCAGTTAGTACATGGACATGCGCTTGTAGAGCAAGATTATGTCAAAGTGCAAACCTGGAAGCATGGAGCAAAAAACATGGTAGTTGCAGGCATATCTCAAAGGCATGGTGTATGAGAACATCTAAGGAGGTGTGGAGGCTCTCAGTATGACCTCGCGATGGGAAATATGTGCTTGGTGCCTTGTGTCACAAGTCTTCGTTATATTGTGGTGGTCAGGCGGCGTGTTCCGCGGGTTGGCGGCATTACAAGATAATTAGACGGATTATCGCTGGAGGGGAGGCTTATGGTCTTTTTCTGAGGGGAGGATTGTTGGGTATACATCCTAAGTCCCATATCAGAGAGATAAGGAGTAACCTAGTTTAAAAGAGTTAATGTACTACATTAGTATCAGGCCTTTTGGGAAGGAGCACAAAAACAAATCCATGTGCGCTAGGCTCAAAGCAGACAATATCATACAAATGGTGGAGTTTTAGGTCGACATTTTCTCGGACATTCCTGACACCCATAACACGTCTCTAAACCCTACTAATCGTGTTGGGTCTCCATATTTACGTCGAACTGAAGAAAGACTGACACAAATGTTCAGGAACAGACGAATTGCATCGGATGTATACAAAGGTCCGACATAAATAACCACATTAAATGAGTAAAAAGAAGATTTGCGTCGGCTGGTTAAGAGCACGCGATGCAAATGATTGATGCCAAAGGGTACGGTTTTTGGATCCCACAATGTGCATCGGACGAGCCCAAGGGTGCGACGCAAATACCATTTGCGCCTGCCATTTACGAATGTGCGACGCAGTTGATTAAAGCCATAGGGTTTTTGGATCCAAACTATTTGCGTCGGACGGGCCCAAGGTGCGACGTAGATGTTTAAGGTGGTAAATTTGCGTCAGATGGGCTTTAGGATCCGACGCAAATCACCAAGCCCAGCCCGCCTACTTTTCCCCCCTATATTTTGGACTTTGGAGTTTCTCTACATCCTCAAACCCTAATCTCTCTTTCACCAGTCGTCGAACACTCCCCACAGTCCTCTCGCTCTCTCTCTCTCTCTCTCACTCCGGCGAAGGAACGCACTCTCTCACTCACTCCTCAATTTTCTATTTATATTCGAAATTAAATCGAAGTTTTCTCGCAGGCATCATTTGATCTCCTCTCTCCGTTGGGCTTTAATTTGCGTCCTCGAAGTTAAATCGAAGTTTTCTCGCCGGCATCCAAGCGACTTCAAGCCACCACAAACGACGATCTTGGTAGTTTCATTATTTTTTATTTTATTTTTGTAATTAGACAAAGCGAAATCCAACTAAAAATGAAGATCTGGGTAGTTTCATTCTTTTTTATTTCATTTTTTTATATAAAAAAAATTAGGCTTCCATCCCTATTCCAAGATCTGAGTAGTTTGAGGCTAACTAAAACATCATTTTGTTTTTTATAATTTCTGTAACTATGTCATTGAATTTTTTCCTCTTGTTAATTTTCTTATTTTTGATTTTCTGTAATTTTTGTATTTTTTTGTAATTAGGTTTTGTAAAAATCCTAGTTCTACTCAATGTACAAATTCAATATCTTTTGCAGTTTAGTTTCTGAATTGCATATTTGAATTTCATTATTTTTTGTGTTTCTGTCTATAATTGTGGGTGGATTATGCTGATGGTTGATAAATTTATTTTTTTTAAATAAAAAGCCACCTGATGGTTGATGAATTATGCTGATTGTTGATGAATTTACGAGTAGATTTTTAGCAACCATTTGCGTCGTTTATGGCAACCGATCTGACGCAATTAGTTCAGCCATTTGGGTCTTTTGCGTAAGATTTGGTGCCATACACGACGTAAATGACACGACTTTGTACAAGCTTTTTTCACCATTTGCGTCGGATGGGACCTACGGTCCGACGCAAATGGCAAGACTTTTGCGTCGAACCTCTAACCAACGTAGATTAGTTCTGCACAATTTGCGTCGAGAGCTGTCGCGTTGGACCTAGAACCGACGCAAATGGTGGTCTGGGATCCGACGCAAATCGATGTTTTTGTACTAGTGAGCTTGCATTACTTACAGAAACTTGATTGCAAAGTTTTTTAAAACATATAAAAATCAGTATTCAATTAGTTTTGGTAATCAGTCCCATCACATGTGCACCAGAAGGATTCTAGCCAAAAATCTATTTTATAATTAGCTACTAAAAGCCAAAGTAAATAATTAGGAAATCATAAATGATATGAAATTTTAAACACACCACTATGGTCAATGAACAATGATTTCTTAACAAAAATTAATAATTATATATCTTTATATAACTGGGAAGTATATGAATGAGCCAAATGAAGCTAGTGCTACCATTTTTTTTAATAGTAAATGTAAAAGATGCAGGCCTGTAAAACGGAGCTGCAAGAAGAATTATCAAAAAATGATGAAGCGAATAATAATGGGCAAAAATGCTTCAACAACAAGAAGAAAGGAGGATGGGTCACCTTCCCTTTCATCACTGGTATTTCGCCTACTATCATATGCTTGTAACTAGCTATTCTTTTTTTTATATATAGCTAAACTGAAACTGATAAGATAAAGCTAAAACTAATAAAGTAGTTGATTAGCTTAACTGTTTGGTACAATTAGTTGCTTAAGTTGATAAATTATTTTAGCAAAATTTGTAATTATCAAAAAATTAAAAAGATTTTTCAAAATTTCAGTCACCTGATTTTGAAAACGTAAAAAATTTAACTTATCATTTAAGTTATTTTAATCAACTGAAATTTTATTTTAGGTACTCCCCAAACACTACTAATCACTTTATCACCTAAAATATGTTAGCACCTTATCATTTAAGGTAACTAAAATACTTCCCCAAATAGAAATTAATGATACTATCTCTATTATATAAGGGAAGGGGGGAGCTATGGTGTCCCCCTTTGAAGAGACTGTTTTACACCCCTTCCCTTGCTAAATTACAAAACTAATTTCAACCAAATTGGGGCTTAAAAAAACTACCGAAAATATAATTATAACAATCAATCACTCAAATAAAGAAACTTTACAAAAACTAAAAAATTCAATTACAAACTATAACCCATTAGAATTACATACTTGGTTCTCAAGAACCATTTACAATTACATACTCAGAAAAATAACCAATACACTACAATGTCAATACAAATTACAAACTAAGAAAAACATACGATTTCAACGGGGAGATCACACATTTGTCCATTGGCGATCTATTTAAGCACTTACTTTGATCTATTTAAAAACCGGGGTGGATATTAAGGTTGCAAAGTCAAAATATTGCATGTTAGAAAGCACTTGTTACAAATACTTTGATCGAGTTATAATCACTTGCATCAGAATATAACTTACGATTGCAAAGTCAAAATATTGCAATATAATCATTAAAAACCGGAGGAAGTACATGTTACTTGAATTGCATGTTTTACACACCAAAGTATATATACTAGTTTTATTCAAAATACTACAAGAACAAATGCCCTAGATTTTTACATTAACTTGTAGTTAGTTGGAGTTAAGCAAAGAAGTAGGGACTAACATTTTACATTTTTCATCTTTAAGGACCTAAGTCCACTATTCCATTGAGTTAACCTCACCATTAACCCATAAGTTCACTATTAAAACCAACAAAGATAAAAGATAAATTGTTTTGCAATTATAAAAAGAAGAAGAAAACAAGTTCACAATTAATTTAATAGTTGAAAACATGGGCTGTAAAATGCTTAGTTCCTTTGTTTTCAAAGAAGCAAATTGTTCAATTTTTTCAAAGAGTTACAATGAAGATTAAGGCTAGGGGTTATAATTGACGATCATTTATTCTTTTATTAACGTCTCTAATTCAAAACCGAACATGAAACTTTGGTTTCATTCGGCTCCTTTTTCGAAAATGGAAGAATATCCAGATCCTAATCTAAGGTGGGAACGAAATTACAAAAGACAATTTCACCCATAACATCTATGTCAGCTTTTTGCATGAATGCATTCAATTCAAAACAACTTACTTTCTAGATCTCTCTAGAAGAGGTACGGTGATTCTATCAATCTTTCTAGTTACTTTGTTCTCTATTTCTATTTGAGAGAATGTTAAGGAAAAGTATTTTGTTTCCACTGAGCTAAAACAAACAAAAAATATGTTGATTGAAGCCTCTAGTGAACTAAAGTCATCATTTAATAGCTATTTTTTTTCCTTCTTCTCTATAAAAAAAATAGAAGATTTAGTTATGATTAGCTAGAAACCTTTTTACCTATCTTTATCAATGAATCTCTTAATTATATTCATTCAATTGAAAGTATTGATCCAGTTCAATAAAATTTTATGTTTCGTAACTTCATAATCCAAAATTGAAACTTGTAATTGAGTTTTGGATACAAATCACGAGAATGTATAATTTTTCTTAAATTTTTCATTGAGAGGGTAAGGATTAATTCCTTTTAAGAATTAAAGTTTTTGATCGGAATAGTAATCAAACCGGTAGATCCCTTAACTATTAAAGGGTTAATAGAACGAATTACACTTTTATCACTAAACTATACTCGCTACAGTTGGATTATTGTATCGAAATAGAACTTTTGTCGAACACTCCAATTGAATGTAATCAAGACAGGATTATAAAAGTATCGTGAAATTTAGAGTATTGGCGTTTTCTTGTAAGAGGATTTAATGATATTATGAAAAAATAGTTAAATAACTAAAACAACCATTTTTTATATCATTATAACTCTTTATTCTATGAATCCATTATTAAAAAAAGACCCTTTCGGGCTACGAAATATTTCTTTTTCTCTTTTCTTTTTTTCTAGTAATATTCAGTCTTTTTTTATATTCTATTATTCTATATTAATATTCTTAATTATCTTAAAATAGTAAATAATATCTATATATTTGAAATTAAATCTTTTATTGAATCTTTCCAATCTTTCTTTGCAAAGGCTACACATACACTGGGTGTATGTGGGCCACACATACACTAGGTGTATGTGTTACTAGTAAAATTTATACTTTGTGTATGTGTTACTACTAAAATGTATATTATTATTAAAAATATTACAAACATACAATGTTTCAAGAGATAATTTGTTTTTAATGATTTGTTCTTTATCTTTGTTTTAAAAAATCTATTTTATGAAATTTTCTTTGTTTAAATTCGTATGAATCCTTTGTTTAAAACTAAAAAAAAGAATTGTAATTTTTTTTCTTCAGATTATTCATATATTAGCTTCATCTTATTCATCTTCACCATTTTTCTACTATTGATTTCTACTAAATTTTCTTGTCGTTTTCAATTATTTAATTTGTTTGTAGAAAAATAATGTTATATTTTCATCCCTACCATGTAATAAAATTCAATTCGAAATATAGTATTTCAATCGTTTATGTATTATGTAAATTCAAATATCGTTGAATAACAAAACAAGTTCAAATGATTGTAAGTTTGTAATTTTTGTAGTAACAATATACATTTTAGTAGTAACACATACATCCAGTGTATGTATGGCCCACATACACCGAGTGTATGTGTATCATCTCTCATCTTTCTTACTTTATCTAACTGATTGGAATTTCAAATAAAACTGGTACTCAATGTTGCATTACACAATACACTTGAATCACTTAATTGCCTTTTGTTACTGTAATCGGTGAGCAATACAATTAACATCAAGTGCTATCAGTGACATATTTATGAAGTTTTTATATATGTCAAAATTATAAGCAAACAACTGCTCGTGATTTAATTTCTCTGATTGGGTTGATTGTCTATTCAAAGTGAATTGAAGTTTTATTATGAAATCAATATCAATAACATTGGTTCACCAAACACCCACATACCTCAATTTAAGATTAATTATCCACTTTGCATGTGGTGAACTATAATGCAAAGTGGAATATCCATTCACATACCTAAAAATATGATACGTAGATTCCTTGTGAAGATGAAATCAGAACTATGATGATTCACTAAGTGCAAGTTGAGTTAGGGAAATTCTTAAAGAAGAACAGAGGAAAGAGAATGGGTTGGAAAGTAATATGCCGCCAAGGACGATTTGTATCCATTAAGAAATAGAAGATAGACCAATAATAATATGTTACTTTATTATCATTATTACATTTAATAATATATATTTTACTAAGGGTTTATCAGTTGAGTTCATATGGTTAAGTGACTTGAAAAATGGGATGACATTCTAAATAGGGAAAAAAGACATAGGTGGTCCTAAAGGTGAAAAGAAGCAAAACGTAAAATCCTTAATTTTATCTTTTACTCGAAAATTTTGAAGTCTATGTTTCCAACTGGTAAATCCTGAATTTTTGGCCAAATTGTGGTGAATATTTCAATTATTTGAAGACATTAAGTTATGAGTATTCAGACGTATGATTTAAAAGTGGCTAGATAAGTAGAAAACTGAATGAATTTATATCAATATGTCACTAAGCATGTAACATCCTGCACTTTCGAGTTGCTAGCTAATCACACTTAACAATCACAAAGATTGATCAACATTAATTAAACCTCAATTAACATCAAATTAACCTTCAATTACAATCACTGGCATCAAAATATAACTTATAACTCGATCTTGGACGTTGTAAGTTATATTCTGATGCAAGTGATTGTAATTGAAGGTTAATTTGATGTTAATTAAGGTTTAATTAATGTTAATCAGCCTTTGTGATTGTTAAGTGTGATTAGCTAACAGTTTAGAACTGTAGGCTGTTAGAAAGCACAACAACATTAAAGTTGGTGTTCCTCCATGTACTGAAATATTAGTTGGTATCATATATGCCAATAACTAATGGCAATATTAACAATATTGAACCTAAAAAAGAGTCAAATAAGTCTTGTCAAAACAACAAAGAAGGTAGTAAATAAGAAAACTGTAGAAGTGATTATTGATCGAGTCAAGCTAAGCTTTTGCTTAAAATAGTGGCCCATTTTGGGCTAAAGGATTGGGTCAGGCTAACTTTCGAGCCAAAATTATGTCCCCAAACTTGCTGGTAAGTTAAGTCCAACTAATTCAAGCTTATTAGACTTATGTTAAGAATATATTAGACTGTAAATTATATTTCGGGCCTAAACATATGTCGAAAGCCAGAAAACATTGCCTAAAAATTGGATCAACTCAACTTGATAAGCTCTAATACACTATTATGAGAAGGAGGTATCGAACATTAGTCCACTACTATATACGGGTAAGATCAAGGAGCTAAAAATTCTGTTACTAGAAAATAATATGAAATGAAAAATTATGTATATGAATCAAGGTCGGAATTAGAAATATATCCACTCATATCATTACAAAATCTCATATGGTTCGTTTCACATTAGATTAATTTTACACCACTAAGTTATCTTTTTTCGTTTTTTAAATAAATAATAAGTATCAAGTAACTTGATTAAGGGTCAAAACGATTTTTTTTAAAATGAGACGAGGACTTTTTTTGCAGGTTTTTTGAACTAAATGTGCATATTGGTTGTACTATAAATGCAACTTTTTTATCATTTATGTTTTTTTATTGAGCGTGCATCTTTTTACTCAAAAAGTAAAATATGTCTATTCAGTTCCAAAAATATATACATTCAATTAAAAAAAATGCATATATTTGTCCTTTACGTCCTTCTCATTTCAAAAACATTGTTATTGGATCTCTCTCCAAGTGACTTTGATAAGTACATAAAATTATAACTCTAATGTGATCAATCTAATACAAAATAGGGTATTCTCTTGATCTTAAAAATAAGTTTCATAGGTAACCATGTCCAATAAAGACTTATAAGGTATGGGGTAGGTGGAATTGATAGTCATATGGGTAAGTGGGAAAAATTATGTGGGTTTGTTACTGGAATACAGGTGGCTTTGGGCTACAATTTTTTTTACTATTAACAAACAACTAACGTTAATCAATTACTCAGTTAGTTATAAGTTAAACAACAATATTACATAAAATCATGAAGCGTTTTTAAATACTATTTATAAGTATTTCAATCTTTCTTATTCACAAAATGGAGGTGAAATTAGATACAACCTTTCATTTTTAGTTTGTTTTACTACTGAGCAATAGTTACGCCTAAAATATCGTCGCACGCATCACGTGCATAAAAAGCTAGTCATGTATATGTTTGAGCGGATTGTCATGTACTCATGTACGTGCATGACCGGATAAAAATGTAGTTGTAATGGAAAGCAACTACTCTAATCCAAAATTTCTTCATTATGTATGGTGTTGCTTGACTATGGACTCGAACGGTCGAACCCTAACACTTGACATGAATGTAAGCGGGATGCAATCCGCAAGATGGTATGAAAATTGCCCCTAGGGTTAGCTATAGTAGCAATTAAGGAAACCATTAAATTAGAGGGAATTAGCTATATTTTAAGGCAAATTGCACCTAGAGAATGAAAATTGCCCCTTGGGTAAGAAAAGTAAAAGTCACAAATAGATAGATCAAAAGTTAGCCACTAAGTTTATACAAAAACCTTAATGTTCCGTGTGCTAGGTACGGTAATACTTTTTTTTTTTTTTTTGAGGGGAAGGTACGGTAATACTTGATTTAAGGATAAAATCTAAGTCAACATATATGTGGTAAGACTTTAATCTGAGTAAACCTCTATAAATTGTCTTGTAATATTAATTTGTTTATGAGGGGAAAAGTAATTGCAATTGTGTAAAGTGTTTTAAATGATTAGATATTTTGCAGACAACTCGTATACCATTGTTTTCCATTGGTCGATTAGAGAATAATTTTTCGAATTTAATTATAAAGTGATGGACCATAGTAATCATAACAGACACACAAGTGGTACACAAAGAGTGTGAAAAAAGATTTTAATTTTGTTTACATCTTTTTTTTTTTGCTAAATAAGAAAAGTATATTAATAAACCACAAAAAACCATTACAACCTAAAACACTTCCATGAGGGAGGCAAAACCAATTAGGTTGGACTCCCTAACCCTCAAGGAAGAAGAACAGCCTGAAAAGGCAACCTAAACAGCAACCAAACACCCAAATAGCACTTAAACAACAATTTATTTAGTTTTAAACAATTCAAACCACTCTCTATCCTTTACGAAATTTTCTCGGGAAGAACATAACTAATCCTCAATAATATAATGAGACTTTTAACTTTCTTCATCACTTGAGCATGCAACCAAACCGTATGATTCCAAATCGCTTCATCAGCAAGCATCTTCTTCTTGAAACTGGACATTTTGTGATTTCTCCATAAGACAACCATTCTCTAAAACATGTTCTGATGACTGACTTTGCCAAGCCAATCTCTCAATATATCAATACAAGTTCTCGAGTAATCACACTGAAAAAATAAGTGTTCATGTGATTCTCTACCTTTCAAGCACAGTTGACAGCTATCAGCATCCATTACCCTTGTTTTGAGCATTTTATCAGCATCACAAGTCAAGTAATGAGTATATGCTTAGGAAAAGAAAGTCTATTCCATACAAATTTGTCCCAGTGGACTGACCTTCCCTCATCAGCAAGTTTGCGATATATGCATTTCAGACTAAATTTGCCCATACTTGCAAGGTGATCTTAGGCTTCATTACCTCTTTAATCAAACATATTTGTTTCCAATATCAGCTGCAACTCAGAGGTGGTTTATAATCCCACCAAGTCTGGTCTTTAACGTAGACAGAGTGAACCCATTTAATCCAAAGGCTATCTTGCTTTGTAGCTAAAGCCCAAACATATCTTGCCATAGCAGCTTTGTTCCATTTCACTACTTCCTTGATGCCTAACAGACTTAGGCTTACAGACCTCTTCCCACTTCACTCTACCTGCCTTACCACTGTAGTAAGTACCATGCCAAAGGAAAACTCTGTAGATTTTTATAATATCATTTAGCACACTTTTAGGAAGCACAAAGACCTGTGCCCAATACATGTGTATGCTTAACAACAATGAGTTTATGAGCTGTAACCTACCTGCATATGACAGGTACGTGTTTAATACTCTATATTCTGATTCTGATGCACATTTTCTCAACTAGAGCACTACATTCATTCACTGACAGTCTCTTTGAGTAGATTGGAACACCTAGGTACTTGAAAGGAAGTGTACTTTGAGAAAAGCCAGACACTTCTTTCACTTTTTGCACCTCAATAGCATTCATACCAGATGTGTAAAACTCATATTTTTGCTCATTGATACACAACCCAAAATATAGAGAAAAAAAGCTTAAAAGCTTGTAACATGAGATAGATGGAATAGAAATATCCCCCACAACAATACATCACATCATCTGCAAACACTAGGTGATTCAACTGCAGCCCTTTACATCTTGGATGGTATTTAAATCTAGGATTTTCATTAGCCTTTTTTTAGAATCCTGGTCATATACTCCATGCAAATCACAAACAAGAGGGGGGAAATGGGGTCCCTTGCCTCAAACCCCTCTTGGACTCAAAAAAAACCATGCAAGCTACCATAAATTAGTACCGAAAATCTTGGAGTACTCACACAAGACATGACCAGATGGATGAATTTGCGAAAAGCAAAAATTGCATCATTTCTTCCAAGAAATCTCAATCTATAGTGTCATAAGCCTTCCTCATGTCTAATTTCGTAAGACAACTAGGCTTAACATTCAGTCTACCATAGCTTCTACAAATATCTCGACAAACCATTATATTGTGAGTGATATATCTATTATGAACAAAGGCCCCCTAATTCTCAGCAATTATATCAGGTAAGATATATCTTAATCTATTACTAAGCACTTTAGTGATACATTAATAAAGTACATTACAGCATGCTATTGGCCTAAATTCACTAACATTGCTTGGACAAGCAACCTTAGGGACAAGTGTGAGAATTATGGCATTTAATTCTTTTACCAGATACCATGCTCAAGAAAATTTAAAACAACAAGAGTTACCTCTTCCCCAATGGTTTGCCATGTGTCTTTATAAAGGTAAGCACACATTCCATCAGGACCAGGGGATTTATCCCCTGGTATTGCAAACAAAGCCTCCTTCACTTCCCTAGCAGAGTAAGGACTCTTCAGGAAGTTTATGTGCCCTTCATTCAGTCTAGGCCCCATCATGATTAATCCGATTTTCCAATTTTGTACCCAAAAGTTCCTTGTAGTAATCAAGGAAATCATTACTCACATCCTCAGCCCCCTCAAGCCAGTCTCCCTTGCTATTATGAATAGCATAGACTGTATTTTGTAATCTTCACCTAACCTGATAAATTTGCTAGATGCTTGAGGCATCAACTCCTAGCTTCGTTCCCTCATCTCGTACTAGTACTCGGGACCAATTAATTAACAATTATCATCCCCTCAAATAAAAAAATTAACATTTATCAACCCTGGATGTATCCCGAAGCTGCCAAAAATATCCAAGATGCATCCCTCTAATATATAGTATTTGATCCATTAAAGCTTTAGCTTTTTGTTTTTATATTAGTTACCGTGGTCCATTAAAATTGCATATAATGACAGGGACAATCATGGGATTATCATTGGCTTCAAGTGTTTGGAGTGCCAACATGGTCGTGTATGCTATAGTGTAGGAACATATAGATGCATATAGCGGAATTTCAGGAAACAAATTTCCTAACATCTATCACAAGATCGCATGCATAACATAAATATGAATCATATTATAAGGAAAAGAATGTACAACCTTTGTAGCGTGTTTTCCACCGGATTGCAAGTGCTAGAGATCAAAGAACAGCAATTGATGTCCCTCTACTTAGTCCACGAGCACCAATTGAATTCCCACGTTTGCTGGAACAGAAGAGGATGAACAGATTTCACTCTCTTGCTTTTTAGGGAGGGTGGCCGGATTTCCAAAGGGAAATAATAGGGTTTTTTCTCTCTCTTTTCAGTTTGAATGTTACTGTCAAATTGAACGTTGTTTTTCTCTCTGCTATTATAACCTTTTATAATAGTAGGAGAATAAAATAAGAGAGAGACCTAACCTAACCCTACTTTCTCCTATTGGCCGATTTCCTTACTTCAATTAGTTACTACAATGTGTGACCTCATAGGATTAGGTTAACTTAGTTGTAGGTACAATCAATATTGTTCTACTAACCAACATTTATTCTCTAGCAAGTAAATGTGATTACTAAACTAACGTAATTAATTATCTCTATAATAATTCCTTTTATATTTAGTAATTGCCGGGATGTCTAAGGACATATTCCTTCAATCTCCCACTTGTCCGAAGACAAGAGCGCAATGCTAAATTCCTTAAGTCACTTAATGCCAAATTTGATAACACCATGTTATTCTCAAATTTATGTTCCTTGATCACTGAGTTCGAACTGCTCAAATAAGGATTAACTCTTTAATCCTATTCCGCATGGCCATGCAATTTTCCAGTTCTCGCTCATCAAGAGGCCCAGACACCATTCCTATTTAATAGGAGGACTTATCCACTCTTGTATGACCATAACTCCCACTCAATTCTTAGCCCACCTGATCACTGCCTTTATAACCTCCTTTTACGGTGCGGCGTTTAACAGTGTCAAAGTTAAACTAATTATGTTGTGGTTATTAAGACATACTCATGTCTAAGGAATCCACTAAATATAGTAGTTCGATTCTACTTTTAGAATCTAATTAGGTCAAGTCTCAATGTATCAAATATACATCCATATAATCAATTAGACATCTCTATGTCTCCATAGCCCATGGAACTGCGCTATCAATTAATTATATACTAGTCTTTTAAATAAATCACTTATGTCCAATTTAGTGATTTAGACTAGGGACTTTAAATAAGTTGTGATTCTGTTCACTTTATATGGTTCCATTATCAAAACGTTTTCGATAATCCAATTTGAAAGCACAAATTATTTGGACATTTTATTTAATACTAAACCAAACAATTAAATAAGAAACAGATTTTTATTGATAAACATCCAAAGCATAATCAATGTCTTTACAATTGTAAACATGAAGTAAACAACCTAAAGCCATTCTCCCATATGCTTAAGCCCCATAGACCTAGTATGACACTCATGCTTAGGTTGAGCAAGCGGTTTAGTCAGAGGATCTACTACGTTATCCTCAGTATGAACCTTGCTTACTTTCACATCCTCTCTACCAACGATTTCTCGAATGAGATGGAATTTCCTGAGCACATGTTTAGCCTTTGATGCGATCTGGGTTTCTTAGACTGAGCAATGGCACCATTGTTGTCACAATACAACTCAATGCCATTCTCAATGCTAGGAACTACACCAAGCTCACCAATGAACTTTTTGATCCAAATGACTTCCTTTCTTTGCATCATTTCCTGCAATATACTCAGCCTCTGTCGTAGAATCCGCGATGGTACTCTGCTTAGAGCTCTTCCAGCTCACAGCTCCTCCATTGAGACAAAATATGAAACCAGATTGCGATCGGAAATCATCTTTGTCACTCTGGACGCTTGCATCGGTGTATCCAGTTACAACCAACTCATCATCTCCACCATAAACCAAAAAATTATCCTTAGTCCTTCGCAAGTACTTAAGGATGTTTTTCGCTGCAATCTAGTGCGCATCTCCTGGATTTGATTGGTATCTGTTGCATATACTCAAAGCATATGCAACATCCGGTCGAGTGGATATCATGGCATACATAATGGATCCTATAGCAGAAGCATAGGGAACATTACTCATACGCTTGACCTCATCAGGACTCGAAGGACACTGAGTCTTGCCAAGTGCAATGCCATGTTGCATAGGAATGAAACCTCTTTTGGAGTTTTCCAGCTTGAACCTTGCAAGAACCTTATCAATATAAGTTTCCTGACTGAGCCCAATTAGCCTTTTCGATCTATCTCTATAGATCTTTATTCCCAATATGTACTCTGCCTCTCCTAGGTCTTTCATAGAGAAACAATTTTTAAGCCATTCCTTGACTGACTCAAGCATGGTCTTATCATTTCCTATGAGAAGTATGTCATCCACATACAAGACCAGAAAAGTAATACTACTCCCACTTAACTTCTTGTATACACAAGATTCCTCTTCATTTATGAGAAAGCCAAAATTCTTGACTGCCTCATCAAATCTGAGGTTCCAACTCCTTGATGCTTGCTTTAGTCCATAAATGGACTTCTTAAGCTTGCATAACCTCCTTGGATTTTCTAGATCTTCAAAACCTTGAGGTTGTGTCATGAGGTTTTGTCATGTACACATCCTTTTTCAAGAACCCATTCAAAAAAGCGGTTTTGACATCCATCTGCCATATTTCATAATCATGAAAGGCAGCAATCGCAAGGATTATCCTAATGGACTTCAGCATGGCTACTGGTGAGAAGGTTTCATCATAGTCAATACCATGAATTTGTTTGAAACCTTTCGCCACCAACCTTGCTTTGAAAACACTAATGTTTCCATCCTTGTCTGTTTTCAACTTGAAAATCCATTTGCATCCAATGGGTTTTACCCCATCAGGCAAATCAACCAAGTCCCATACTTGATTTTCAGACATGGAATCCATTTCAGATTTCATGGCCTCAAGCTATCTTTCGGAGTCTTGACTCTCCAAAGCATCTTTGTAGCTAGTAGGTTCTTCTGATTCTAAAATCGTTATTTCAGAACTTTCAGTCAAAAGGAAATCAATATATCTCTTTGACTGAATGATGGTCCTACTAGACCTACGTTGGGGAACAACATAAGAAGTTTCTACCTCATTAGGTTGAGTGACTTCGCACGGAGTATCTCTAAGTGGGACGGTAGGAGGTACGTGAATTGAATGCACCGCCTCCTGAGCATTTTCATGCCGGGCCGCCTCTGATTAGGTGTTAACCTCATCCATATGTTGCTCATCTCGAATTTTTTCGATATATACATTTCACCCACTTGTTTTTCTAGAAATAAACTCCTTTTCCAGAAAGACACCATTACGAGCAACAAACACTTTGTTTTCGTTTTGGTTGTAGAAGTAATATCCCTTAGTCTCTTTTGGGTAACCCACAAAGAGACGTTTATCGGATTTGGGTGAAAGCTTATCAGAAAGTAAACGTTTTACATAAGCTTCACAACCCCATATCCTTAGAAAATACAAATTTAGGACGTTTCCAGTCCACATTTCATATGGTGTCTTTTCCACTGCTTTGGATGGTGCTCTGTTAAGTGTGAATGTCGTTGTTTCAAGCGCAAATCCCTAGAATGAAATAGGAAGATCAGCAAGACTCATCATGGATCGAACCATATCAAGTAGAGTTCGATTCCTTCTTTCAGAAACGCCATTTAACTGTGGTGTTCCTGGTGGAGTCCATTGTGAAAGTATTCCACAATCCTTCAAATGATCACCAAATTCTTGAGATAAATATTCACCACCACGATCGGATCGTAATGCCTTAATTTTCTTCCCAAGTTGGTTTTGTACTTCATTCTGGAATTCCTTAAATTTTTCAAAGGATTCTGACTTATGCCACATGAGGTAAACAAATCCAAATCTGCTCACATCATCGGTAAAAGTAATGAAGTAACTGTACCCTCCCCTAGCCAACGTACTCATGGGTCCGCACACATCTGTATGTATGAGGGCTAAAAGGTCATTGGCCCTTTCACTTGAACCTGTGAAAGGTGATTTTGTCATTTTCCCCATTAAGCAAAACTCACAAGTATCAAATGATTCGAAATCAAATGATTTGAGAATTTCATCTTTATGAAGCTTCTCAATGCGCTTTGAACTTATGTGGCCTAATCGACAATGCCATAGGTATGTCGGATTCGAATCATTTGTTTTAGGTTTCTTGCTGTCTATGTTATAGATGTGGGTTTTTAAGTCTAGCACATATAAACCATTTGATAACTTAGCTGAGACATAGAATAAATCATTCAAATAAGCAGAACAACAATTATTCTTAATTTGAAATGAAAAACCTTCCGAATCCAAAACCGAAATCGAAACAATATTCTTGGTAATAGTTGGAACATAATAACAATTATAAAGTTCTAATACTAAACCAGAAGGTAAAAGTAGACTACAATCTCCCACAGCCAAAACAGCAACTCGTGCTCCATTGCCCACGCGGAGGCCCACTTCTCCTTTGCTCAATGATCTACTTCTTTTTAGTGCCTGCACATTACAAATAATGTGAGATCCACACGTAGTATTAAATACCCATGAAGTAGAAGTAGATAAGTTAATCTCTATAACATAAATACCTGAAGTTGAAGCACCACTCTTCCTATCCTCCAGATACTTGGGGCAGTTCCTCTTCCAGTGGCCAATCTTATGGCAGTGGAAGCACTCATGTAGTGCTGCTACTTTTGCCTTAGGAGTGGCCTTTGGCTTAGAAGTATCATTAGTGGCAACAACCTTGCCCTTGTTCTTCTGAGGTGCCCCCTTTTTCTTGAATTGCTTGCCTTTCCTAACCATTAGAACATCCCTATGTTCAGGTTCAGCCGGCAAGCTCGTTTCAGCCTGAGTAAGCATACCATGCAGCTCTTGCAAGGTAGCCTCCCCTCCTTGCATGTAAAAGTTCAACTGAAAGTTTTGAAAATTTTCAGGCAAGGATTTGATCACAATATCAGTTGCTAGTTCTGGGGGATAAGGGAAGCCCAATTTTTCCATGATCTGAAAGTGTCTAATCATATTGAACACATGCGGACCAACGAGTTTTCCTTTTCCCAACTTGCACTCCAAAGAACTTACAATGAGCTTCAAACCTCTCCGGCCTCGCGTTCTTCGAAACATAGTTTTCACTGTTGGAGGATGGAATAGGCGTCCGGCACCATCAAAACGTTTTTGAAATTCCCGGTTCCATGCAAGCAAGCATCAAACATGTTACTTGCACAGAATTTGCCTCAATGGTTTGTCTTGCTCTCCTTTCACTGGAGTAGCGGTGTGTCTAGCGGGGTTCGGGGAGAGGATTATCAAGAACACTTTCCCTTCCTTCGACTACGAGCACGATTCTCACTGACCATTTCCCATTCTAGGAAGTTATGAGCAATTAGTTTGTCCTTTTCGAGTAAATAGCGCAAATTAAAACCGGGGTGGTTGTTGTTGTTTGAACCAGACATGATAACTACAACAAAAGAATAATAAAGCAAGATTCAATCAATGTTTATCAAGAAAGCAGCAATTAAACAAATTTTAATTACTTATGCTTTATTCAAAATAAGAGTCCCATATTGAATAAAGAAACACCAAGATCCCCTCCCACTACAATCAAACGGACTTTAGCCCTGCCTTTAATTTATAGTAGTTGAGGTAAATAAACACTTTACTAATTATAACTAATTATAATTCTTGGTAGACAGGTTAACAACTCCTTGTTTACTCCTATCTCTTAGCTTCAAAACCCAAAACTTTGTCTTTTGATGATTTTGTTGAGTTAAACCAAACATTAACATGTAAGTTTCAAAAACCCACCCTACTATCCCCGGATAAAATGAGCAACACCCTGCTTTGGCAGAACCTATTACTCACTATCTAAGGCGTTATAGGTGTTGTTTGGAAAAGCAATTAAACTCAATATTACATGTTGGGGACCTAAGTTTACTATGTTGGTTAATTAAAAGTGAACACATAATATAAACAACCACACATATAAACTTAAACAAGCATTTAAACATGTTAAACGCATAAATAAATATAAGCATAATTAAAAGTGATCCTAGTATGGCCCCTAAATCAGGAAAACTAATCTTCATGAATTCCTCCTTGAATCTTCATGGATCTCCATCCTTGATTCTCCATGGAACTTCATTCTTGATTACATATAATTTATAATTTAGATAACTAAAAGTTAAATTACAAAAATACAAACGATACGCAGATCGTATTTAATTTACATAAAATTTAACGATGCGCAGATCGTATTTTCTATCCTAGTTTTGGGCCATACTAGTCACAACATGCAAAATATAATATCATACATATTACATTAAACATACATGCATTTATAATATCAAATAAAATAAACACAAATTATTTACTTATTAACAATTAATAAGCAAATAAAAAAATTTCCATAATAATTATAAAACTTAACAAATTTAAACTAGAAATTATTTAGGAAACTTTATTATTTTAATTCAATTACTTATTTAAATATGGCAATAATCTTTATTATTCACAAATTTGCATTAGAGGAAATTTTGGATTTATGCTCAAAGAAATAAATCAGGATTTTGTTTCAAAAAACAAATTTTTTTTTTAATTAATAATAGGGTCGTTGACCAGCAACACATGGCTGCCAGTCAACACCCTCTTCCCGCAAAACACTAACACAACAACAAGGCAGCCTTCAGAGCACACCACAAAAACGCACAGCAGCACTACCACCATGATCGGCCAGAAAGCGCCATCATTGTCGGCCAGCAGACGCCGGCCAGCAAGCGCCACCAACGTGCGCCAGGTCTCGCGCGAAGAGGTAGGGGCTGCGCACGTCGCACGTGCGCCGCCTAGCCATCCCGACCAGTGCCGCCCCCGCCCCGCCCTATTCCGGTACCTTTGCCAACCACCGTGGCTCCACCGACATTGATTTAATTATGCAAATTCAAGCCATAAATAAATCCTCCCTTAATTGAATAAAAATTATAACTTTACATACAATTATATGATCATATGAATATTATAAATTAGGCAAAACTGATATCACTGTAGGAACATATAGATGCATATAGCGGAATTTCAGGAAACAAATTTCCTAACATCTATCACAAGATCGCATGCATAACATAAATATGTATCATATTATAAGGAAAAGAATGTACAACCTTTGTAGCGTGTTTTCCACCGGATTGCAAGTGCTAGAGATCAAAGAACATCAATTGATGTCCCTCTACTTAGTCCACGAGCACCAATTGAATTCCCACGTTTGCTAGAACGGAAGAGGATGAACAAATTTCACTCTCTTGCTTTTTAGGGAGGGTGGCCGGATTTCCAAAGGGAAATAATAGGGTTTTTTCTCTCTCTTTTCAGTTTGAATGTTACTGTCAAATTGAACGTTCTTTTTCTCTCTGCTATTATAACCTTTTATAATAGTAGGAGAATAAAATAAGAGAGAGACCTAACCTAACCCTACTTTCTCCTATTGGCCGGTTTCCTTACTTCAATTAGTTACTACAATGTGTGACCTCATAGGATCAGGTTAACTTAGTTGTAGGTACAATCAATATTGTTCAACTAACCAACATTTATTCTCTAGCAAGTAAATGTGATTACTAAACTAACGTAATTAATTATCTCTATAATAATTCCTTTTATATTTAGTAATTGCCGGGATGTCTAAGGACATATTCCTTCATATAGAGCAGTACAACATGAAAGAAATCACTGCTGCAAAGTTGTATAACATAGCTATGGCTGGTATGACTTTGGTAAATATCCTCGCAGCAGTCCGCAGACTCCTTGTTTGGATCGTTCTCCATTTTCATTGTTACATCTTTTGTTTCTCTATTTGTAAGTAGAATTTACTTCTTTTTTTGTCTTCCCAAAAATTAGTTATAAATTGTTACATCTAGGACCAAATTAGCCTTGTTTTATATGGGTGTACGAGGACTATATCATAAATTAGGATTAATATCATAGTATCATACTTCATCTTGTATATATCTTATGTGGTCTTTCCGTAAATTATCCACATTGCAATCATTCCCTCTAGTCCCCAACTTGTAAAATTTTATCAAACTTAGCAATTTTAGAAAATTTATCATAGTTCCACGTAACTGCTAATTGAAGTCACGAAATAGGGAAGTTAAAGTTCATCAAAAGTGAAGAACATTGATTTTGATAAACCATGCATACCGAGAGAGAGAGAGCACTATAACAGGGTCCTATTTAAGGGTGCTTTTATATATGTTTATGAGTAACATATCACAATTATATCAAAGGTTTATTTAAAAAAAACCATTAAAGATGTTATAAATAAATTTAAATTAAAGGAGGGAGCAATACAAATTAATGGTTATGTTTTTAATATATACAGTAGTAATTCTTATGTGAAAGAGTCGTATAGTCATAATACATAGTTGACTTACAAGGTACAATAAAGGTGACTTATAGTAATATTCTTCCAACCCGTATTTATACTATTCTTCCAGGGTGTTATCATGTTTACACTTTCAGCTACAATTCCTTCCTTAAGGCCCCTTCCATGCACCACAAGCAGCTTAATAAGGTGTGAGCTCCCATCAAACCAACAACAAGGCATTATCTATGTCACCATAGCCTTGGCTGTGATCGGAGCTGGAAGAACAAATTGTCTACTAGGAACAATAGGCGTGAACCAATTTCCTAAGTCATCCGAACAACAACAGATTTTCTTTAACTGGTACCTTATTGCTCATCAACTCGGCGAAGTGATAGGTTAATTACACAGTCATTATGTACTTGCAAAGTAATGTGAGTTGGGGACTCGGTTATGGAATTGGTGTCGCAGATAATGCAATAGCTATGGTTGTCTTCTTGTGTGGCTCGTCCTTCTATAAGCGTGTAACGCGACAAGGATGAAGTCCTTTAACCAGCATCGCTCGTGTTTTAGTAGCATCTCTCAGGAAGCTGAACGCAAATACAGCAGAAAATTATGACAGGAATTGTTATTTTTATGGAACCTCATCGTCAAATGTTGCTCATCAAGCCCCAAGTACTACCCTCAGGTAAACTAAATAAAGCATTTCACATTTGTTGTTTCTCTAGCTCGGTTTCTTGACACTATATATGTTTAAATTTGCAATGAAATCTTCAATCATCCTTATAATGTTCGACATTATTCGTTCAATGTAGATTTCTTAATCGAGCAGCTCTAAAAACAGTGGATAAAGATAATGAAGATGCCAATGATAGCCAAGAATACACGAAATCATGGAGCCTATGTACTGCAGAGGAAGTAGAAGACCTCAAACGATTGATAAAAGTTTTGCCAATTTTGTCAGCTGGAATAGTTTCTAGCATCATCTTTGCAATTGGTTCGAGTTTATTCGTGCTCCAGGCTTTAGTCACCGATAGAAGCATAGGACCTCATTTCTGTTGGTAAAACAGAGGAAAGAGAGCAGAGAAAGACACGAGAGAATACAGCAAACAACAATGATAATAATGCTTAATGGAATTGCATAAAAACTGATCAATATCTCTGCCTTTATATAGGCTTACATGAGAACAAACTAAGCTGAAAAACAGGAACCATAACAACTACTATGAAGATTTATTCAAAGCATAACTAAAGCCTAAAGACTCGGACAACTCAACAGAATAGTTTGAAGCATTCTTCATTCAATACACCCCCTTGCTTCAAAGCTACACACACCCAACTTCTGCCTAAAGTAAGTGTGCTTATCAAAAGAAAGAGCCTTCGTGAGAATGTCTGCAGTCTGATCATTTGTTGCACAAAATTTCAGCTCGACTTCCTTCTTTGCAGCCAAACTTCTAATGTAGTGGAAGCGTATATCAATGTGCTTGGTGCGACTGTGATAAGCTGGATTCTTAGTCATTGCAATTGTAGCTTTGTTGTCACAAAAAATCTCAGTAGCTTGCTCTTGTTCACAGCCCACTTCACTCAACAATCTTCGCAACCAAACCAACTGACAAGCTGCTGCAGCTACAGCCACGTACTCGGCTTCAGAGGACGAAAGTGCAACTATATCTTGCTTCTTCGAGCTCCAGGATATTGCTCCTGACCCTAGGATGAAAGTATGACCCGAGGTGCTTCTTCTATCATCAAGACAGCCTGCCCAATCGCTGTCACTAAACCCAAACAGTTTGTAACCCGCATTGGAAGCATACCAAATACCATGCTCAAGCGTACCTCCAATGTAACGTAGCACCCTTTTCGCCGCTCCAAGATGTTGCATAGTAGGAGCATGCATATAGCGAGAGAGAACACTTACTGAATACATGATGTCAGGTCGAGTGTGAGTTAAGTAGTTCAATCCGCCAACCAAACTTCTATAATAGCTCGAGTCCGCGGCTTCCGTGCCATCCTCATGCCTTAGTTTCTCACTTGTATTCATGGGTGTTGCAGCAGGCTTAGCATTATACATATGGAACCTATGCAGCAGGTCCTTTGCATATTTCCTTTGCGAGATAAACACACCATCTTCAACTTGGTTTACTTCGAGACCGAGAAAATACTTTAACTCCCCCAAATCAGTCATCTCGAATTCCTTAGTCATGGATGACTTGAACTCTTCAATCAGAACTGATGATGATCCTAAGTAAATCATATCATCCACATACACACACACAATCAGAAATTCAGAAAGCTTACTTCCTTTCACATACAAGGTTGGCTCATTATCACTTCGCACAAAGCCGTTTTGGAGAAAATATGAATCAATTCTCTTGTACCAAGCCCTTGGCGCTTGTTTTAGGCCGTAGAGTGCTTTCCTTAGTTTGTACACCTTATGCTCTTTCCCTTTTGCCACGAAACCTTCGGGTTGAGACACATATACTTCTTCCTCCAAGTCACCATTCAAGAATGCGGACTTTACATCAAACTGATAAATAGGTAGCTTCAACTTTGCACCCAAAGCCAAGAGTATCCTCACTGTTTCGAAACGTGCTACGGGTGAGAATGTTTCATCGAAGTCGATGCCTTGATGTTGTGCATACCCTTTAACCACAAGCCTTGCTTTGTATTTTTGGATACTACCATCTGCATTATGCTTCACCTTATAGACCCACTTGAGTCCAATAGGAGTTTTGCCTTGAGGTAAGTCAACTAACTCCCACGTATGATTCCGCTTGATTGCGGTCATTTCTTCTT
Organism: Beta corolliflora; assembly: GCA_947648045.1. Classification (NCBI taxonomy): domain Eukaryota; kingdom Viridiplantae; phylum Streptophyta; class Magnoliopsida; order Caryophyllales; family Amaranthaceae; genus Beta; species Beta corolliflora. The sequence continues at coordinate 320,017 of CANSZD010000234.1, read as the reverse complement.
GCATTGCTTCTTCCCATGCCTCATCCTCAATAGCTTCTTCAAAACAGGTTGGTTCTGACACATACAACGCAAACGAGCAAGACTCATACACTTCGCTTAATGACTTCATTTTTCGTGGTGGTGTTTCGGACGACGTAGTACTCTGATCACTACTTGGTGTTGAAGACCCACTCCTAATTGGTGATGTAGGAGGTGTGTGAACTTCATTGTCATTAGGTTGAGGCATCTCATGGGCAGCCTCATCACCTTCATTCGTCACGGAAGAACTTGAGAGCTGAGCACTAACTTGCGCATCTTGCCAACTAGCCACTTCATTAAACTTGACATTCCTGCTTATAATGACTTTGCCACTTACAGGGTTATATAGCTTATATGCTTTAGATTGAGTGCTATAGCCAACAAAGATACATTTTTGTGATTTCTCATCGAGTTTTGAACGAGAATTGACTAAAGCATAAGCTATACAACCAAAAATACGTAAGTGACTCACCTTGGGCTTGCGACCTTTCCATGCCTCGTATGGTGTTTGATCATAGACAGCTTTTGTAGGGGAAATATTGAGGATGTAAACTGCAGTAGCTACGGCTTCGGCCCAGAATTTCTTTGGAACATTCCTTGCGTTCAGCATACTTCTTCCCATCTCAACGATGGTGCGATTCTTCCTTTCGGCAACGCCGTTTTGCTGCGGCGTATAAGGGGCAGTGAGCTCTCTGTGAATGCCATTTTCTTCACAAATTAAATTCGTCTGAAACGAACTCTCCTCCACGATCAGTGCGTAGAGTTTTAATTTGACAACCACTTTGCTTTTCCACAAATGCTTTGAATTTCTTGAAGTGCTCGAATGCTTCAGACTTTTGCTTCAAAAAATACACCCAATTCATGCGGCTAAAATCATCAACAAATAGTAGGAAATAGCGACTCCCACCTAGTGAATCAATTGACATTGGTCCGCATAAATCCGCATGAATAAGCTCTAGACAAGTAGAAGCTCGCCAAGAATCACCACTTGGAAATGCTGGCCTGCTTTGTTTGCCATACACACAGCCTTCACAAAACTCAAGAGACTCGATTTTCGGCAAGCCAAGAACCATATTTTTCTTGCCTAACAACCGTAGCCCATTAGCATTCAAGTGACCATATCTCAAGTGCCACAAGCTTGATTCATTATCTACCCTTGCAACTAGGGCATTACTAGCTTCACCTTGCATAACATCTAGAGGAAACATCTTGTTTGGTGTCATTTTAATGCTCATAACTTTGCGACTTTGATCATGAATATTACATTGCCCATCTTTAAAAATAACCGAGTATCCTCCATTGATTAATTGACCAACACTTAATAAATTGTGAGTAAGAGAGGGAACATACTGTACATCATGAATGAGTTTTGTTTCGCCATTTGAGGTCGGAATTGCAACCGTGCCTCTGCCTTCTACTTTGACTTGCTTGTCATTGCCAAGTCGTACCACTGAAGTTTTTGTATCATCAATGGTTTTGAACCACTTTCTTTCACCTGACATATGATTGGAACATCCACTATCCACGAACCAAACTCCATGCTCCATCGGTTCAAGCTTCGAATGGGCCAAAAATAGGTTGCTTTCCTCTTGCGGTGCCTCGCCAAAGTTTGCTTTTGACTCTCCTCGTTGCTTACTCCAACAATTGGTCTCGGTGTGACCATCTTTCTTGCAGTACGTGCACTGAACATTGCTTCTGGAGGTATGGTTATAACCTCCATTGTACCTTCTACCATAACCACGACCTCTACCGCGACCACGTCCGCGGTATGCATCTCGAAAACCACCTCTGCCTCCTCTATTATTTGATGTTTCACCCTTTCCCTTAGCAAAGGAGTCACCTCTCACTTGGAGTGCCTTCTCTTCACCCTTCTCTTCATTTTTCGTGAACCTGGATTCATGTGCTAGCAAGGAACACATTAATTCATCAAATGTGTAGGTCGAAAGATCCTTCGACTCTTCGATTGCAACAACAACTCCGTTGAAATCGGGATCAAGACTTCGTAACACCTTGCCTACTATCCTTTCGTTGTTCAAGCTTTCACCATAGGACTTCATTTGATTGACTATACTTGATACTTTCGAGAGGTATTGTTGCATAGACTCCTTCTTAGTCTTCTGCAAACGATCAAATTCGGAACGAAGCGATTGCAACTTAACAGAGATTACCTTTTTGTCGCCATGATACTCGTGTTGTATGATCTCCCACGCTTCTTTGGATGTCTTTGCAGACGATATGCGAGGAAATATGTCATCATCCACTGCAGATTGGATGAGAAACAAGGCTTTGGCATCTCTTTTACGATTTTCGCGCAACCGTTGTTCCGGTTCAGTTGAAGCCTCGGTGTAGCCTCCTTCAACAATGTCCCATAATTCTTGAGACTTGAACATGGTTTGCATTTTGATACTCCAAAGGTGGTATTTTTCGCCTTTGAAAATAGGAATAAGTGGTTGTGCAGAAGGGTTTAAGCCATTGCTAGACATGGTGGAAGTTTGGTTGTGTATGGCGTTTTGTACGTGGAAGAAGAGTGTAGGTTAGGGCTGGTTTTTGTGGAGTTTTTCGAGTGAGTTTGGGGCTGGCTCTGATACCAGAATTTGTTGGTAAAACAGAGGAAAGAGAGCAGAGAAAGACACGAGAGAATACAGCAAACAACAATGATAATAATGCTTAATGGAATTGCATAAAAACTGATCAATATCTCTGCCTTTATATAGGCTTACATGAGAACAAACTAAGCTGAAAAACAGGAACCATAACAACTACTATGAAGATTTATTCAAAGCATAACTAAAGCCTAAAGACTCGGATAACTCAACAGAATAGTTTGAAGCATTCTTCATTCAATAATTTCAATATACCAGCGGGAAGTATGTTTATCTTTATCCTTATAGCAACCTGCCTCGGAATTTTTATCATTGATCGCATTATATATCCTCCAGTACAAAATATAGCTAATCAATCTCTTGCACCTCTCCAATGCATTGGCGTCGGATACTTTCTCAATGTGCTAAGCGCGGTTGCTTTTGGCTTAGTCGAAATGAAACGGCTTAATCTTGTTGTTAGGAATCGGGGTGTTGTAGTTTGATTAATGCGAAACAAAATCAATGTAATAATAAGGATGAGAAAACAATAAAGAAGATAAACAAAAGAACACAAGGATTTACATGGTTCGGTCAAAATAGACCTACGTCCACAGGTGGGGGATTCGAGCTTCTTCACTATAATGGATAAAATCATAGAGAATAATACAAGGAGTCCTAAATTCTAGAGGCTAAAAGTGTTTCATAAGTTGTATCAAATAATGAACACCACGAGGTCCTTTTATAACATAAGGAACCCCGCACAAAAATCCTAGAATATAATCCGTACAAAACCCTTAAAAGAAAATCCGATTCGGAAACGCGTCTCGCAAACCGCGAGGCGCGGTGACGGCCGCGAGTCGCGGTATGCTTTCGGCAGTTCTTCGTAAAACGAGCGTAACTTTCTCGTTTCTCAGCGGAATTGGGCATATGACCTATCGTTGGAAAGCTCTTGAAACAATATTTCACCTCCAATTTGAATCACATAAAAACCATTTATATATTGAGAGATATGTGCATTCAAAATCAGCCTTATGTCATTCACAAGATTCCAAGTCACGAATAACAATCTCCACCTTGACTTGAAACCGATCAAACAAGATAACTCCACCTTGAACTGAAAACCAAAAAATGATGCTCACCATAAACATAGAACCTCCACCTTAAACAAAAATCCATAAGCCTAATCACTTTAGGCAATCGAGAACGGACAACTTCTATAAACTGTGTACCGATGCGTCTTCGAACACAAAACTCCGTATACGAAACCATCACATGGCCTAGATTGAGAGTATAAAGTCACCAACGCCAAGCATGCTTATTCAAATAGACCAAACTCTGTTCAAACACTTCTTCATCTCAACAATAAACTCAAGCAATTATAGAAAACCAATTGACATCAATAACTTCTAAATTGCAATTGTACTTAACAAAACACAAAAGTACCAAATTTGAGATAAGAAATAGCATAACTAGAACAAAATCTAATGCATAACCAAGATTGTTACAAAAAACTCAAAAAACAATCTATCATAGACTCCATAGCAAAATTCACACGGTTTCTCGTTTCACCAAGAGATCTCAAAGGGCACCAATCATAAAGAGATCGTAGAAACCGCCGCCCAAAAACTTGTAACCCTAAAGTACAAGATCATCATCAAGAACATTGTTGGCGATATTTGCGGATTGGTCCTCATTGGACTTTTCCCCATTCTTCTTCTTTAATTTCCAACACTCAGCTTTGATATGACCCTTCACATGACAATAGTTACATATTTTATTTTTACCAAAATTCTTTCCACCATGAGCAACCAAAGCATTAGTTTGAGCATATTTATTAACCAACGTATTGTCAATTAAATCTCTTTGAGTTAAGGCATCCTTAACATCCTGCAAACTCAAATCATCTCTACCATACAATAAAGTATCTCGAAAATGCTTATACGAAGGTGGTAAAGAACACAACAACCTAATAGCCATATCCTCATCATCGATCTCAACATCGATATTTTGCAAATCCATAATAATAGAGAAGAATTCATCTAAATGAGACTCAAGCGGTTTACCTTCTTCTAGACTGAGATCATGAAGTCTAGATTTGAGTAGTAGACGGTTGGTCACGTTCTTTGTCATATAAAGTGACTCCAACTTCAAACACAAACTCGCAGCAGTTGTCTCCTTGGCAACCTCTCTCAAAACTTCATTAGATAGACTTAAATGAATCGACGAGAGTGCCTTCCTCCCACTGATCATCCGCCATAACCGAAGGCTTTTTGGATGCACCTTCAAGAGCCTTGTGACAGCCACTTTGAACTAAGATGGCTTTCATCTTCAATTGTCATAGGCCAAAATTTACTTGCCTATCAAATTTCTCAATATTGAATTTCATTGACATAATTGAATCAAACTTGTTCTATAAACACCTAAGATCTTAAACAGCCAAGCTCTTGATACCAATTTGTTAAGAATCGGGGTGTTGTAGTTTGATTAATGCGGAACAAAATCAATGAAATAATAAGGATGAGAAAACAATAAAGAAGATAAACAAAAGAACACAAGGATTTACGTGGTTCGGTCAAAATAGACCTATGTCCACAGGTGGGGGATTCGAGCTTCTTCACTATAATGGAGAAAATCAGAGAGAATAATACAAGGAGTCCTAAATTCTAGAGGCTAAAAGTGTTTCATAAGTTTTATCAAATAATGAACACCAAGAGGTCCTTTTATAACATAAGGAACCCCGCACAAAAATCCTAGAATATACTCCGTTCAAAACCCTTAAAAGAAAATCCGATTCGGAAACGCGTCTCGCAAACCGCGCGTCGCGGTGGCTGCCGCGAGTCGCGGTATCCTCTCGGCAGTTCATCGTAAAACGGGTGTAACTTTCTCGTTTCTCAACGGAATTGGGCATATGACCTATCGTTGGAAAGCTCTTGAAACAAGCTTTCACCTCCAATTTGAATCATATCAAAACCATTTATAGATTAAGAGATATGTGAATTCAAAGTCAGCCTTATGCCATTCACAAGATTTCAAGTCACGAATAACACTTGTCAAGAGTTATCCTTTGATGGAACAAGCGCATGCAGCAGTGGCTCCTATGTCAGTATTTTGGCTTGTTTTCCCGCTAGGTTTAGTGGGATTTGGCTCAGCATTTTACTTCTCAACGTTGATGAGATTTTCTTATCAGGAACTTCCGACTTCACTTAACAATACTGCAGTTGCGATAATTGGTTTACAATTTGCACTTGGAAGTTATCTTGGTGCAGTTGTTCTTAGTGTGGTTCAACATACTACTTCATGGCTACCAGATGATATTAACCATGGTAATGTAGATTACCTATATTGGATGCTTAGCATTTTAGGGCTACTAAGTTTTGTTTATTATCTTGTATGTGCCAAATTTTACAGGGCTACTAAGTTTTGTTTATTATCTTGTATGTGCCAAATTTTACGAGTACAATAATTATGAGAGTCATAGTGACTCCGTGTTAGAAGATCACTAGCTAACGTCATATAATTGTAATTATAATAGCGTTTTTGTTGGTTTTTTGATTTTGATGTTGTCAGACTGCTACTTCTTCTATCTATATCTGAGAAAAAGACATCACTTCTATTTATATTTGTATCTGAGAAAAAAAGGCACCGTACCGCTTCTTCTATCTAGAATAGGTATTCTCTCGTCTGAATCCTAACAAAAACCTAATTCTCTTCCCCTCAAAAAAAAATCTAGTTCTCCTAGCTTGTGGACGTACCTATATAACACATAGTTTTGAACCACGTACGTTATATTTGTGTGTTTGTTTGCTTCTGTTTGTTGGTTATTCGCTTCCGTTATAACAACTGGCCGGTATCAAGAGCCAGATAATATTGGGGATTTTAGAATGCATGAGTTGTACCAGTTTGGATTTTCGAGGTATATTATATCGGATTTGGAGATTAGATTGGAGATTAGTGATGAAAGCTTGAACTAGCAATTGAATGCTTGAGATATGAGAGATAAGGAATGAGTTCATTTCATTTGAATTTCGTGAAGAATGATTTTATGTGATCAACTTGTTTTGAAATGATTTACAAATTTATGATTTGAAGTTCGAAGGACGAAAGTTTTGAAGGTAGTAGTATATAATAAATTAATAACCAATATTTTAAGTATTGCTTTAATTAAGGTCTAATTATATTTATCAAGCTTGATTGAGCTACATATTTTGCTTTGAGATGTTGTTTTGTTATTTGGTGTACATCTTAATTATGAAATGATCTCCTTGATTATATTGCAAGTTCTATAAACTTTTACTATTATGATTCAAGCCCAAAATTAACCTATTTAAGATTTTGAGTTCAAGAATCCAATTTTTATGAATTCCTTCTTTGGAGTTTTTATCAAAATGGGTATACAAGGAGCAAATTTCATAAACTCTTTGAGCTCAAATTTTTGTGTATATTGTTTTGATTAATTTTTTAAATTGTAGAAGATTTAAGAACCCCAACTCCCTTATTTCTTACTGATATCTTCCTATTATTTCATCTGTTTCGTGGCTGCCCTTCATTTTATCTCTCTTTGTTGTCGTTGTTTATTAATGATACTATTCCCGGGACTTGTTGCGTGTTTTGACGCCATGTGTTACAATTGATTATATATTAAGTTTCTCCGATCAAATCCTGATTGAAGTTTCCAATAAATGAATTATGGTTATGAATTAATAGTTGTATTCAAACGCTTGAAACGAATTGAATCATTTTTTGATATCGACGTGTGTTGTACACTACTAAGGGTCCGTTTGATTCAACTTATCTTATCTTATCTTATCTTATCTTATCTACTAGATCTGATCTTATCTTATCTTATCTTCACTAGTAGAATAATTGTTAATTGCGGCAGTTTTACTCATACACAGCAATAAACCGCGTAAAAAAAAAGTAAAATTCGAAAATCAATATAAATCAGCTTTTGGGTGGAAACCGCAAGAATATACCTCAACAAGTAACATTTTAAACTGTGTTGAACAAAGTCAGACTGAAATCTATTCATGCTGCGGTTTCTTCCAAGAACCACAACAATAGATTAAAATATTATTTTATAATAATATTTGAACCTATGGCGGTGGTTCTTGGACGAAACCGTAACAATAGATGTCAGATCTGGAAATTAAATTTTCCCACGGGCCACTACTCTTCACTCTCTCCCTCTCTCTCTTTCGACTCTCTCATTCTTTCGTCTCTCCCTCTAAGCGTCGACGCATACCGACGGTACCGACGACGTTCACACGCCGCCGCCGATTTTGACGCACGCATTCCGATCGGTGACGCACGCGGTTCTTCACGCTCTCACCGCGAGGACGCGTGAACCGGTCGCCGGTGACATCATTGCCGCCTCCCCTTCCTCCTTTCACTTGTCGGCGCCGCCCCCCACCTCTTATACTCGATTAGTTTTTCATAATTTCTTATTAATTTTTAGTTTTGATAATTAACAATGTTGTGTAACCTAAAATTTGGCCTAAATACTAGTTTAAAATGCTCCATATAATATATATATATTATTAATTATAAGATTTAAGGATTAAAACCGATTTTGTGATTTTTGTATGCCCTAAGATGTTATACGGGATTGTATATGATGTAATAATTGATACTCCCTCCGTCCCAGAATACTATTGACACTTATCAGGGCACGTAGTTTTAGATGATAAGTTGTTGTTTGGTTATCAATTGTTATTTTATTAAAAAGTAGATGTGATAAGAGTGAGTAGGTAGTAAAAGTAGTATTATTTTTTTGGGTGGAGAGATAGTGTGGGCCAATGGTTAGAGTTGGTAGGTAGTAGGAGTGGTATTATTTTATTTGGAGGAGAGAGAGTGTGGCCCAATGGTTAGATGGTAGAAGGATTAAAATAATAGTGGGTCATATCCAAAAATAGAAGTGTAAAGAGTATTCTGGGACAGATGAAAAAGGAAAGTGTAAAGAGTATTGGGACAGAGGGAGTATTTATATATTTTAGTGATGCAATCTTTATTTGAAGTGATATGCAATGCCTTTATATTGACATAGGAAAAACCGGATCGTTGCTAATCTCCTAAGGTCAAACAAAACCTAACTAAACCACTAAACCAAGTAAAGTGGTAAGCAAGGGTCATTCTTCCACAAGGACTAATGAACACCGAAATGTGTTGATAAAACAATAAGCTAGGTCGGATCAAGTCGGAAGCTGTCAATAACCAACTAGGGGCTACCAAATAAGCTACATGTCAAATATAACTAAAATTAGGAGATGTGATTAAACACCAACTAATCATGAAATAGGCATAAGAACATCAAACATGGAGATAAATGCGCAAACACTCCATGCATTAGCTAATTGACCCAACATGTGACTCCAACTTCAACCACAAACTCGCAGCAGTTGTCTCCTTGGCAACCTCTCTCAAAACTTCATTAGATAGACTTAAATGAATCGACGAGAGTGCCTTCAAATCGATCTCCTCCCACCGATCATCCGCCATAACCGAAGGCTTTTGGATGCACCTTCAAGAGCCTTGTGACGACCACTTTGAACCAAGATGGCTTTCATCTTCAATTGTCATAGGCCAAAATTTACTTGCCTATCAAATTTCTCAATATTTAATTTTATTGACATAATTGAATCAAACTCGTTCTATAAACACCTAAGATCTTAAACGACCAAGCTCTTGATACCAATTTGTTAGGAATCGGGGTGTTGTAGTTTGATTAATGCGGAACAAAATCAATGAAATAATAAGGATGAGAAAACAATAAAGAAGATAAACAAAAGAACACAAGGATTTACGTGGTTCGGTCAAAATAGACCTATGTCCACAGGTGGGGGATTCGAGCTTCTTCACTATAATGGAGAAAATCGAGAGAGAATAATACAAGGAGTCCTAAATTCTAGAGGCTAAAAGTGTTTCATAAGTTTTATCAAATAATGAACACCAAGAGGTCCTTTTATAACATAAGGAACCCCGCATAAAAATCCTAGAATATACTCCGTTCAAAACCCTAAAAAGAAAATCCGATTCGGAAACGCGTCTAGTAAACCGCGAGTCGCGGTGTCTTCCCGCGAGTCGCGGTGTGCTCTCAGCAGTTCTTCGTAAAACGGGTGTAACTTTCTCGTTTCTCAACGGAATTGGGCATATGACCTATCGTTGGAAAGCTCTTGAAACAAGCTTTCACCTCCAATTTGAATCACATCAAAACCATTTATAGATTAAGAGATATGTGCATTCAAAGTCAGCCTTATGCCATTCACAAGATTTCAAGTCACGAATAACACTTGTCAAGAGTTATCCTTTGATGGAACAAGCGCATGCAGCAGTGGCTCCTATGTCGTATTTTGGCTTGTTTTCCCGCTAGGTTTAGTGGGATTTGGCTCAAGATTTTTACTTCTCAACGTTGATGAGATTTTCTTATCGGGAACTTCCGACTTCACTTAACAATACTGCGGGTGCTATAATTGGTTTACAATTTGCACTTGGAAGTTATCTTGGTGCAGTTGTTCTTAGTGTGGTTCAACATACTACTTCATGGCTACCGATGATATTAACCATGGTAATGTAGATTACCTATATTGGATGCTTAGCATTTTAGGGCTACTAAGTTTTGTTTATTATCTTGTATGTGCCAAATTTTACAGGGCTACTAAGTTTTGTTTATTATCTTGTATGTGCCAAATTTTACGAGTACAATAATTATGAGAGTCATAGTGACTCCGTGTTAGAAGATCACTAGCTAACGTCATATAATTGTAATTATAATAGCGTTTTTGTTGGTTTTTTGATTTTGATGTTGTCAGACTGCTACTTCTTCTATCTATATCTGAGAAAAAGACATCACTTCTATTTATATTTGTATCTGAGAAAAAAAGGCACCGTACCGCTTCTTCTATCTAGAATAGGTATTCTCTCGTCTCGAATCCTAACAAAAACCTAATTCTCTTCCCCTCAAAAAAAAATCTAGTTCTCCTAGCTTGTGGACGTACCTATATAACACATAGTTTTGAACCACGTACGTTATATTTGTGTGTTTGTTTGCTTCGTTTGTTGGTTATTCGCTTAGTTATAACAACCGGCCGGTATCAAGAGCCAGATAATATTGGGGATTTTAGAATGCATGAGTTGTACCAGTTTGGATTTTCGAGGTATATTATATCGGATTTGGAGATTAGTGATGAAAGCTTGAACTAGCAATTGAATGCTTGAGATATGAGAGATAAGGAATGAGTTCATTTCATTTGAATTTCGTGAAGAATGATTTTATGTGATCAACTTGTTTTGAAATGATTTACAAATTTATGATTTGAAGTTCGAAGGACGAAAGTTTTGAAGGTAGTAGTATATAATAAATTAATAACCAATATTTTAAGTATTGCTTTAATTAAGGTCTAATTATATTTATCAAGCTTGATTGAGCTACATATTTTGCTTTGAGATGTTGTTTTGTTATTTGGTGTACATCTTAATTATGAAATGATCTCCTTGATTATATTGCAAGTTCTATAAACTTTTACTATTATGATTCAAGCCCAAAATTAACCTATTTAAGATTTTGAGTTCAAGAATCCAATTTTTATGAATTCCTTCTTTGGAGTTTTTATCAAAATGGGTATACAAGGAGCAAATTTCATAAACTCTTTGAGCTCAAATTTTTGTGTATATTGTTTTGATTAATTTTTTAAATTGTAGAAGATTTAAGAACCCCAACTCCCTTATTTCTTACTGATATCTTCCTATTATTTCATCTGTTTCGTGGGTCGCCCTTCATTTTATCTCTCTTTGTTGTCGTTGTTTATTAATGATACTATTCCTGGGACTTGTTGCGTGTTTTGACGCCATGTGTTACAATTGATTATATATTAAGTTTCTCCGATCAAATCCCGATTGAAGTTTCCAATAAATGAATTATGGTTATGAATTAATAGTTGTATTCAAACGCTTGAAACGAATTGAATCATTTTTTGATATCGACGTGTGTTGTACACTACTAAGGGTCCGTTTGATTCAACTTATCTTATCTTATCTTATCTTATCTTATCTACTAGATCTGATCTTATCTTATCTTATCTTCACTAGTAGAATAATTGTTAATTGCGGCGGTTTACTCATACACACAATAAACCGCGTAAAAAAAAAGTAAAATTCGAAAATCAATATAAATCAAGTTTGGGTGGAAACCGCAAAGAATATACCTCAACAAGTAACATTTTAAACTGTGTTGAACAGGTCAGACGAAATCTATTGCTGCGGTTTCTTCCAAGAACCACAACAATAGATTAAAATATTATTTTATAATAATATTTGAACCTATGGCGGTGGTTCTTGGACGAAACCGTAACAATAGATGTCGATCCGGAAATTAAATTTTCCCACGGGCCACTACTCTTCACTCTCTCCCTCTCTCTCTTTCGACTCTCTCATTCTTTCGTCTCTCCCTCTAAGCGTCGACGCATACCGACGCGGTGCCGACGACGTTCACACGCCGCCGCCGATTTTGACGCACGCATTCCGATCGGTGACGCACGCGGTTCTTCACAGTCTCTCACCGCGAGGACGCCTAACCGGGTCGCCGGTGACATCATTGCCGCCTCCCCTTCCTCCTTTCACTGTCAGCGCCGCCCCCCACCTCTTATACTCGATTAGTTTTTCATAATTTCTTATTAATTTTTAGTTTTGATAATTAACAATGTTGTGTAACCTAAAATTTGGCCTAAATACTAGTTTAAAATGCTCCATATAATATATATATATTATTAATTATAAGATTTAAGGATTAAAACCGATTTTGTGATTTTTGTATGCCCTAAGATGTTATACGGGATTGTATATGATGTAATAATTGATACTCCCTCCGTCCCAGAATACTATTGACACTTATCAGGGCACGTAGTTTTAGATGATAAGTTGTTGTTTGGTTATCAATTGTTATTTTATTAAAAAGTAGATGTGATAAGAGTGAGTAGGTAGTAAAAGTAGTATTATTTTTTTGGGTGGAGAGATAGTGTGGGCCAATGGTTAGAGTTGGTAGGTAGTAGGAGTGGTATTATTTTATTTGGAGGAGAGAGAGTGTGGCCCAATGGTTAGATGGTAGAAGGATTAAAATAATAGTGGGTCATATCCAAAAATAGAAGTGTAAAAAAGTATTACGGGACGGATGAAAAAGGAAAGTGTAAAGAGTATTGGGACGAGAGGGAGTATTTATATATTTTAGTGATGCAATCTTTATTTGAAGTGATATGCAATGCCTTTATATTGACATAGGAAAAACCGGATCGTTGCTAATCTCCTAAGGTCAAACAAAACCTAACTAAACCACTAAACCAAGTAAAGTGGTAAGCAAGGGTCATTCTTCCACAAGGACTAATGAACACCGAAATGTGTTGATAAAACAATAAGCTAGGTCGGATCAAGTCGGAAACTGTCAATAACCAACTAGGGGCTACCAAATAAGCTACATGTCAAATATAACTAAAATTAGGAGATGTGATTAAACACCAACTAATCATGAAATAGGCATAAGAACATCAAACATGGAGATAAATGCGCAAACACTCCATGCATTAGCTAATTGACCCAACATGTGACTCCAACTTCAACCACAAACTCGCAGCAGTTGTCTCCTTGGCAACCTCTCTCAAAACTTCATTAGATAGACTTAAATGAATCGACGAGAGTGCCTTCAAATCGATCTCCTCCCACTGATCATCCGCCATAACCGAAGGCTTTTTGGATGCACCTTCAAGAGCCTTGTGACAGCCACTTTGAACCAAGATGGCTTTCATCTTCAATTGTCATAGGCCAAAATTTACTTGCCTATCAAATTTCTCAATATTTAATTTTATTGACATAATTGAATCAAACTCGTTCTATAAACACCTAAGATCTTAAACAGCCAAGCTCTTGATACCAATTTGTTAGGAATCGGGGTGTTGTAGTTTGATTAATGCGGAACAAAATCAATGAAATAATAAGGATGAGAAAACAATAAAGAAGATAAACAAAAGAACACAAGGATTTACGTGGTTCGGTCAAAATAGACCTATGTCCACAGGTGGGGGATTCGAGCTTCTTCACTATAATGGAGAAAATCAGAGAGAATAATACAAGGAGTCCTAAATTCTAGAGGCTAAAAGTGTTTCATAAGTTTTATCAAATAATGAACACCAAGAGGTCCTTTTATAACATAAGGAACCCCGCATAAAAATCCTAGAATATACTCCGTTCAAAACCCTAAAAAGAAAATCCGATTCGGAAACGCGTCTAGTAAACCGCGAGTCGCGGTGTCTTCCGCGAGTCGCGGTGTGCTCTCAGCAGTTCTTCGTAAAACGGGTGTAACTTTCTCGTTTCTCAACGGAATTGGGCATATGACCTATCGTTGGAAAGCTCTTGAAACAAGCTTTCACCTCCAATTTGAATCACATCAAAACCATTTATAGATTAAGAGATATGTGCATTCAAAGTCAGCCTTATGCCATTCACAAGATTTCAAGTCACGAATAACACTTGTCAAGAGTTATCCTTTGATGGAACAAGCGCATGCAGCAGTGGCTCCTATGTCAGTATTTTGGCTTGTTTTCCCGCTAGGTTTAGTGGGATTTGGCTCAGCATTTTACTTCTCAACGTTGATGAGATTTTCTTATCAGGAACTTCCGACTTCACTTAACAATACGCAGGTGCTATAATTGGTTTACAATTTGCACTTGGAAGTTATCTTGGTGCGATTGTTCTTAGTGTGGTTCAACATACTACTTCATGGCTACCGATGATATTAACCATGGTAATGTAGATTACCTATATTGGATGCTTAGCATTTTAGGGCTACTAAGTTTTGTTTATTATCTTGTATGTGCCAAATTTTACAGGGCTACTAAGTTTTGTTTATTATCTTGTATGTGCCAAATTTTACGAGTACAATAATTATGAGAGTCATAGTGACTCCGTGTTAGAAGATCACTAGCTAACGTCATATAATTGTAATTATAATAGCGTTTTTGTTGGTTTTTTGATTTTGATGTTGTCAGACTGCTACTTCTTCTATCTATATCTGAGAAAAAGACATCACTTCTATTTATATTTGTATCTGAGAAAAAAAGGCACCGTACCGCTTCTTCTATCTAGAATAGGTATTCTCTCGTCTGAATCCTAACAAAAACCTAATTCTCTTCCCCTCAAAAAAAAATCTAGTTCTCCTAGCTTGTGGACGTACCTATATAACACATAGTTTTGAACCACGTACGTTATATTTGTGTGTTTGTTTGCTTCTGTTTGTTGGTTATTCGCTTCCGTTATAACAACTGGCCGGTATCAAGAGCCAGATAATATTGGGGATTTTAGAATGCATGAGTTGTACCAGTTTGGATTTTCGAGGTATATTATATCGGATTTGGAGATTAGTGATGAAAGCTTGAACTAGCAATTGAATGCTTGAGATATGAGAGATAAGGAATGAGTTCATTTCATTTGAATTTCGTGAAGAATGATTTTATGTGATCAACTTGTTTTGAAATGATTTACAAATTTATGATTTGAAGTTCGAAGGACGAAAGTTTTGAAGGTAGTAGTATATAATAAATTAATAACCAATATTTTAAGTATTGCTTTAATTAAGGTCTAATTATATTTATCAAGCTTGATTGAGCTACATATTTTGCTTTGAGATGTTGTTTTGTTATTTGGTGTACATCTTAATTATGAAATGATCTCCTTGATTATATTGCAAGTTCTATAAACTTTTACTATTATGATTCAAGCCCAAAATTAACCTATTTAAGATTTTGAGTTCAAGAATCCAATTTTTATGAATTCCTTCTTTGGAGTTTTTATCAAAATGGGTATACAAGGAGCAAATTTCATAAACTCTTTGAGCTCAAATTTTTGTGTATATTGTTTTGATTAATTTTTTAAATTGTAGAAGATTTAAGAACCCCAACTCCCTTATTTCTTACCGATATCTTCCTATTATTTCATCTCGTTTCGTGGCCGCCCTTCATTTTATCTCTCTTTGTTGTCGTTGTTTATTAATGATACTATTCACCGGGACTTGTTGCGTGTTTTGACGCCATGTGTTACAATTGATTATATATTAAGTTTCTCCGATCAAATCCCGATTGAAGTTTCCAATAAATGAATTATGGTTATGAATTAATAGTTGTATTCAAACGCTTGAAACGAATTGAATCATTTTTTGATATCGACGTGTGTTGTACACTACTAAGGGTCCGTTTGATTCAACTTATCTTATCTTATCTTATCTTATCTTATCTACTAGATCTGATCTTATCTTATCTTATCTTCACTAGTAGAATAATTGTTAATTGCGGCGCTTTACTCATACACAAGCAATAAACCGCGTAAAAAAAAGTAAAATTCGAAAATCAATATAAATGCAGCTTTTTGGGTGGAAACCGCAAAGAATATACCTCAACAAGAACATTTTAAACCGTGTTGAACAAAGTCAGACGTAAATCTATTCTTTGCGGTTTCTTCCAAGAACCACAACAATAGATTAAAATATTATTTTATAATAATATTTGAACCTATGGCGGTGGTTCTTGGACGAAACCGTAACAATAGATGTCGATCCGGAAATTAAATTTTCCCACGGGCCACTACTCTTCACTCTCTCCCTCTCTCTCTTTCGACTCTCTCATTCTTTCGTCTCTCCCTCTAAGCGTCGACGCATACCGACGGCAGACCGACGACGTTCACACGCCGCCGCCGATTTTGACGCACGCATTCCGATCGGTGACGCACGCGGTTCTTCACAGTCTCTCACCGCGAGGACGCCAGAACTGGTCGCCGGTGACATCATTGCCGCCTCCCCTTCCTCCTTTCACTGTCAGCGCCGCCCCCACCTCTTATACTCGATTAGTTTTTCATAATTTCTTATTAATTTTTAGTTTTGATAATTAACAATGTTGTGTAACCTAAAATTTGGCCTAAATACTAGTTTAAAATGCTCCATATAATATATATATATTATTAATTATAAGATTTAAGGATTAAAACCGATTTTGTGATTTTTGTATGCCCTAAGATGTTATACGGGATTGTATATGATGTAATAATTGATACTCCCTCCGTCCCGAATACTATTGACACTTATCGGGCACGTAGTTTTAGATGATAAGTTGTTGTTTGGTTATCAATTGTTATTTTATTAAAAAGTAGATGTGATAAGAGTGAGTAGGTAGTAAAAGTAGTATTATTTTTTTGGGTGGAGAGATAGTGTGGGCCAATGGTTAGAGTTGGTAGGTAGTAGGAGTGGTATTATTTTATTTGGAGGAGAGAGTGTGGCCCAATGGTTAGATGGTAGAAGGATTAAAATAATAGTGGGTCATATCCAAAAATAGAAGTGTAAAGAGTATTCTGGGACAGATGAAAAAGGAAAGTGTAAAGAGTATTGGGACAGAGGGAGTATTTATATATTTTAGTGATGCAATCTTTATTTGAAGTGATATGCAATGCCTTTATATTGACATAGGAAAAACCGGATCGTTGCTAATCTCCTAAGGTCAAACAAAACCTAACTAAACCACTAAACCAAGTAAAGTGGTAAGCAAGGGTCATTCTTCCACAAGGACTAATGAACACCGAAATGTGTTGATAAAACAATAAGCTAGGTCGGATCAAGTCGGAACCTGTCAATAACCAACTAGGGGCTACCAAATAAGCTACATGTCAAATATAACTAAAATTAGGAGATGTGATTAAACACCAACTAATCATGAAATAGGCATAAGAACATCAAACATGGAGATAAATGCGCAAACACTCCATGCATTAGCTAATTGACCCAACATGTGACTCCAACTTCAACCACAAACTCGCAGCAGTTGTCTCCTTGGCAACCTCTCTCAAAACTTCATTAGATAGACTTAAATGAATCGACGAGAGTGCCTTCAAATCGATCTCCTCCCACCGATCATCCGCCATAACCGAAGGCTTTTTGGATGCACCTTCAAGAGCCTTGTGACGGCCCACTTTGAACCAAGATGGCTTTCATCTTCAATTGTCATAGGCCAAAATTTACTTGCCTATCAAATTTCTCAATATTTAATTTTATTGACATAATTGAATCAAACTCGTTCTATAAACACCTAAGATCTTAAACAACCAAGCTCTTGATACCAATGTGTTAGGAATCGGGGTGTTGTAGTTTGATTAATGCGGAACAAAATCAATGAAATAATAAGGATGAGAAAACAATAAAGAAGATAAACAAAAGAACACAAGGATTTACGTGGTTCGGTCAAAATAGACCTATGTCCACAGGTGGGGGATTCGAGCTTCTTCACTATAATGGAGAAAATCGAGAGAATAATACAAGGAGTCCTAAATTCTAGAGGCTAAAAGTGTTTCATAAGTTTTATCAAATAATGAACACCAAGAGGTCCTTTTATAACATAAGGAACCCCGCATAAAAATCCTAGAATATACTCCGTTCAAAACCCTAAAAAGAAAATCCGATTCGGAAACGCGTCTAGTAAACCGCGAGTCGCGGTGTCTTCCGCGAGTCGCGGTGTGCTCTCAGCAGTTCTTCGTAAAACGGGTGTAACTTTCTCGTTTCTCAACGGAATTGGGCATATGACCTATCGTTGGAAAGCTCTTGAAACAAGCTTTCACCTCCAATTTGAATCACATCAAAACCATTTATAGATTAAGAGATATGTGCATTCAAAGTCAGCCTTATGCCATTCACAAGATTTCAAGTCACGAATAACACTTGTCAAGAGTTATCCTTTGATGGAACAAGCGCATGCAGCAGTGGCTCCTATGTCAGTATTTTGGCTTGTTTTCCCGCTAGGTTTAGTGGGATTTGGCTCAGCATTTTACTTCTCAACGTTGATGAGATTTTCTTATCAGGAACTTCCGACTTCACTTAACAATACTGCAGGTGCTATAATTGGTTTACAATTTGCACTTGGAAGTTATCTTGGTGCAGTTGTTCTTAGTGTGGTTCAACATACTACTTCATGGCTACCAGATGATATTAACCATGGTAATGTAGATTACCTATATTGGATGCTTAGCATTTTAGGGCTACTAAGTTTTGTTTATTATCTTGTATGTGCCAAATTTTACAGGGCTACTAAGTTTTGTTTATTATCTTGTATGTGCCAAATTTTACGAGTACAATAATTATGAGAGTCATAGTGACTCCGTGTTAGAAGATCACTAGCTAACGTCATATAATTGTAATTATAATAGCGTTTTTGTTGGTTTTTTGATTTTGATGTTGTCAGACTGCTACTTCTTCTATCTATATCTGAGAAAAAGACATCACTTCTATTTATATTTGTATCTGAGAAAAAAAGGCACCGTACCGCTTCTTCTATCTAGAATAGGTATTCTCTCGTCTCGAATCCTAACAAAAACCTAATTCTCTTCCCCTCAAAAAAAAATCTAGTTCTCCTAGCTTGTGGACGTACCTATATAACACATAGTTTTGAACCACGTACGTTATATTTGTGTGTTTGTTTGCTTCTGTTTGTTGGTTATTCGCTTCCGTTATAACAACTGGCCGGTATCAAGAGCCAGATAATATTGGGGATTTTAGAATGCATGAGTTGTACCAGTTTGGATTTTCGAGGTATATTATATCGGATTTGGAGATTAGTGATGAAAGCTTGAACTAGCAATTGAATGCTTCGAGATATGAGAGATAAGGAATGAGTTCATTTCATTTGAATTTCGTGAAGAATGATTTTATGTGATCAACTTGTTTTGAAATGATTTACAAATTTATGATTTGAAGTTCGAAGGACGAAAGTTTTGAAGGTAGTAGTATATAATAAATTAATAACCAATATTTTAAGTATTGCTTTAATTAAGGTCTAATTATATTTATCAAGCTTGATTGAGCTACATATTTTGCTTTGAGATGTTGTTTTGTTATTTGGTGTACATCTTAATTATGAAATGATCTCCTTGATTATATTGCAAGTTCTATAAACTTTTACTATTATGATTCAAGCCCAAAATTAACCTATTTAAGATTTTGAGTTCAAGAATCCAATTTTTATGAATTCCTTCTTTGGAGTTTTTATCAAAATGGGTATACAAGGAGCAAATTTCATAAACTCTTTGAGCTCAAATTTTTGTGTATATTGTTTTGATTAATTTTTTAAATTGTAGAAGATTTAAGAACCCCAACTCCCTTATTTCTTACTGATATCTTCCTATTATTTCATCTGTTTCGTGGCTGCCCTTCATTTTATCTCTCTTTGTTGTCGTTGTTTATTAATGATACTATTCCTGGGACTTGTTGCGTGTTTTGACGCCATGTGTTACAATTGATTATATATTAAGTTTCTCCGATCAAATCCCGATTGAAGTTTCCAATAAATGAATTATGGTTATGAATTAATAGTTGTATTCAAACGCTTGAAACGAATTGAATCATTTTTTGATATCGACGTGTGTTGTACACTACTAAGGGTCCGTTTGATTCAACTTATCTTATCTTATCTTATCTTATCTTATCTACTAGATCTGATCTTATCTTATCTTATCTTCACTAGTAGAATAATTGTTAATTGCGGCGTTTTACTCATACACAACAATAAACCGCGTAAAAAAAAGTAAAATTCGAAAATCAATATAAATCAGCTTTGGGTGGAAACCGCAAAGAATATACCTCAACGGTAACATTTTAAACTGTGTTGAACAAAGTCGGACTTAAATCTATTGTTGCGGTTTCTTCCAAGAACTACAACAATAGATTAAAATATTATTTTATAATAATATTTGAACCTATGGCGGTGGTTCTTGGACGAAACCGTAACAATAGATGTCAGATCTGGAAATTAAATTTTCCCACGGGCCACTACTCTTCACTCTCTCCCTCTCTCTCTTTCGACTCTCTCATTCTTTCGTCTCTCCCTCTAAGCGTCGACGCATACCGACGATGCACCGACGACGTTCACACGCCGCCGCCGATTTTGACGCACGCATTCCGATCGGTGACGCACGCGGTTCTTCACGATCTCTCACCGCGAGGACGCCGGAATCGGGTCGCCGGTGACATCATTGCCGCCTCCCCTTCCTCCTTTCACCGCGCCGCCGCCCCCACCTCTTATACTCGATTAGTTTTTCATAATTTCTTATTAATTTTTAGTTTTGATAATTAACAATGTTGTGTAACCTAAAATTTGGCCTAAATACTAGTTTAAAATGCTCCATATAATATATATATATTATTAATTATAAGATTTAAGGATTAAAACCGATTTTGTGATTTTTGTATGCCCTAAGATGTTATACGGGATTGTATATGATGTAATAATTGATACTCCCTCCGTCCCGAATACTATTGACACTTATCAGGGCACGTAGTTTTAGATGATAAGTTGTTGTTTGGTTATCAATTGTTATTTTATTAAAAAGTAGATGTGATAAGAGTGAGTAGGTAGTAAAAGTAGTATTATTTTTTTGGGTGGAGAGATAGTGTGGGCCAATGGTTAGAGTTGGTAGGTAGTAGGAGTGGTATTATTTTATTTGGAGGAGAGAGAGTGTGGCCCAATGGTTAGATGGTAGAAGGATTAAAATAATAGTGGGTCATATCCAAAAATAGAAGTGTAAAGAGTATTCTGGGACAGATGAAAAAGGAAAGTGTAAAGAGTATTGGGACAGAGGGAGTATTTATATATTTTAGTGATGCAATCTTTATTTGAAGTGATATGCAATGCCTTTATATTGACATAGGAAAAACCAGATCGTTGCTAATCTCCTAAGGTCAAACAAAACCTAACTAAACCACTAAACCAAGTAAAGTGGTAAGCAAGGGTCATTCTTCCACAAGGACTAATGAACACCGAAATGTGTTGATAAAACAATAAGCTAGGTCGGATCAAGTCGGAACCTGTCAATAACCAACTAGGGGCTACCAAATAAGCTACATGTCAAATATAACTAAAATTAGGAGATGTGATTAAACACCAACTAATCATGAAATAGGCATAAGAACATCAAACATGGAGATAAATGCGCAAACACTCCATGCATTAGCTAATTGACCCAACATGTGACTCCAACTTCAACCACAAACTCGCAGCAGTTGTCTCCTTGGCAACCTCTCTCAAAACTTCATTAGATAGACTTAAATGAATCGACGAGAGTGCCTTCAAATCGATCTCCTCCCACTGATCATCCGCCATAACCGAAGGCTTTTTGGATGCACCTTCAAGAGCCTTGTGACAGCCACTTTGAACCAAGATGGCTTTCATCTTCAATTGTCATAGGCCAAAATTTACTTGCCTATCAAATTTCTCAATATTTAATTTTATTGACATAATTGAATCAAACTCGTTCTATAAACACCTAAGATCTTAAACGACCAAGCTCTTGATACCAATTTGTTAGGAATCGGGGTGTTGTAGTTTGATTAATGCGGAACAAAATCAATGAAATAATAAGGATGAGAAAACAATAAAGAAGATAAACAAAAGAACACAAGGATTTACGTGGTTCGGTCAAAATAGACCTATGTCCACGGTGGGGGATTCGAGCTTCTTCACTATAATGGAGAAAATCAGAGAGAATAATACAAGGAGTCCTAAATTCTAGAGGCTAAAAGTGTTTCATAAGTTTTATCAAATAATGAACACCAAGAGGTCCTTTTATAACATAAGGAACCCCGCATAAAAATCCTAGAATATACTCCGTTCAAAACCCTAAAAAGAAAATCCGATTCGGAAACGCTGTCTAGTAAACCGCGAGTCGCGGTGTCTTCCGCGAGTCGCGGTGTGCTCTCAGCAGTTCTTCGTAAACGGGTGTAACTTTCTCGTTTCTCAACGGAATTGGGCATATGACCTATCGTTGGAAAGCTCTTGAAACAAGCTTTCACCTCCAATTTGAATCACATCAAAACCATTTATAGATTAAGAGATATGTGCATTCAAAGTCAGCCTTATGCCATTCACAAGATTTCAAGTCACGAATAACACTTGTCAAGAGTTATCCTTTGATGGAACAAGCGCATGCAGCAAGTGGCTCCTATGTCAGTATTTTGGCTTGTTTTCCCGCTAGGTTTAGTGGGATTTGGCTCAGCATTTTACTTCTCAACGTTGATGAGATTTTCTTATCAGGAACTTCCGACTTCACTTAACAATACTGCAGGTGCTATAATTGGTTTACAATTTGCACTTGGAAGTTATCTTGGTGCAGTTGTTCTTAGTGTGGTTCAACATACTACTTCATGGCTACCAGATGATATTAACCATGGTAATGTAGATTACCTATATTGGATGCTTAGCATTTTAGGGCTACTAAGTTTTGTTTATTATCTTGTATGTGCCAAATTTTACGGGCTACTAAGTTTTGTTTATTATCTTGTATGTGCCAAATTTTACGAGTACAATAATTATGAGAGTCATAGTGACTCCGTGTTAGAAGATCACTAGCTAACGTCATATAATTGTAATTATAATAGCGTTTTTGTTGGTTTTTTGATTTTGATGTTGTCAGACTGCTACTTCTTCTATCTATATCTGAGAAAAAGACATCACTTCTATTTATATTTGTATCTGAGAAAAAAAGGCACCGTACCGCTTCTTCTATCTAGAATAGGTATTCTCTCGTCTGAATCCTAACAAAAACCTAATTCTCTTCCCCTCAAAAAAAAATCTAGTTCTCCTAGCTTGTGGACGTACCTATATAACACATAGTTTTGAACCACGTACGTTATATTTGTGTGTTTGTTTGCTTCTGTTTGTTGGTTATTCGCTTCCGTTATAACAACCGCCGTATCAAGAGCCGATAATATTGGGGATTTTAGAATGCATGAGTTGTACCGTTTGGATTTTCGAGGTATATTATATCGGATTTGGAGATTAATGATGAAAGCTTGAACTAGCAATTGAATGCTTGAGATATGAGAGATAAGGAATGAGTTCATTTCATTTGAATTTCGTGAAGAATGATTTTATGTGATCAACTTGTTTTGAAATGATTTACAAATTTATGATTTGAAGTTCGAAGGACGAAAGTTTTGAAGGTAGTAGTATATAATAAATTAATAACCAATATTTTAAGTATTGCTTTAATTAAGGTCTAATTATATTTATCAAGCTTGATTGAGCTACATATTTTGCTTTGAGATGTTGTTTTGTTATTTGGTGTACATCTTAATTATGAAATGATCTCCTTGATTATATTGCAAGTTCTATAAACTTTTACTATTATGATTCAAGCCCAAAATTAACCTATTTAAGATTTTGAGTTCAAGAATCCAATTTTTATGAATTCCTTCTTTGGAGTTTTTATCAAAATGGGTATACAAGGAGCAAATTTCATAAACTCTTTGAGCTCAAATTTTTGTGTATATTGTTTTGATTAATTTTTTAAATTGTAGAAGATTTAAGAACCCCAACTCCCTTATTTCTTACTGATATCTTCCTATTATTTCATCTGTTTCGTGGCTGCCCTTCATTTTATCTCTCTTTGTTGTCGTTGTTTATTAATGATACTATTCCTGGGACTTGTTGCGTGTTTTGACGCCATGTGTTACAATTGATTATATATTAAGTTTCTCCGATCAAATCCTGATTGAAGTTTCCAATAAATGAATTATGGTTATGAATTAATAGTTGTATTCAAACGCTTGAAACGAATTGAATCATTTTTTGATATCGACGTGTGTTGTACACTACTAAGGGTCCGTTTGATTCAACTTATCTTATCTTATCTTATCTTATCTTATCTACTAGATCTGATCTTATCTTATCTTATCTTCACTAGTAGAATAATTGTTAATTGCGGCAGTTTTACTCATACACAGCAATAAACCGCGTAAAAAAAAAGTAAAATTCGAAAATCAATATAAATCTGCAGTTTTGGGTGGAAACCGCAGCAATATACCTCAACAGTAACATTTTAAACTGTGTTGAACAGGTCAGACGAAATCTATTGCTGCGGTTTCTTCCAAGAACCACAACAATAGATTAAAATATTATTTTATAATAATATTTGAACCTATGGCGGTGGTTCTTGGACGAAACCGTAACAATAGATGTCAGATCTGGAAATTAAATTTTCCCACGGGCCACTACTCTTCACTCTCTCCCTCTCTCTCTTTCGACTCTCTCATTCTTTCGTCTCTCCCTCTAAGCGTCGACGCATACCGACGGTACCGACGACGTTCACACGCCGCCGCCGATTTTGACGCACGCATTCCGATCGGTGACGCACGCGGTTCTTCACAGTCTCTCACCGCGAGGACGCCAGAACTGGTCGCCGGTGACATCATTGCCGCCTCCCCTTCCTCCTTTCACTGTCAGCGCCGCCCCCCACCTCTTATACTCGATTAGTTTTTCATAATTTCTTATTAATTTTTAGTTTTGATAATTAACAATGTTGTGTAACCTAAAATTTGGCCTAAATACTAGTTTAAAATGCTCCATATAATATATATATATTATTAATTATAAGATTTAAGGATTAAAACCGATTTTGTGATTTTTGTATGCCCTAAGATGTTATACGGGATTGTATATGATGTAATAATTGATACTCCCTCCGTCCCAGAATACTATTGACACTTATCAGGGCACGTAGTTTTAGATGATAAGTTGTTGTTTGGTTATCAATTGTTATTTTATTAAAAAGTAGATGTGATAAGAGTGAGTAGGTAGTAAAAGTAGTATTATTTTTTTGGGTGGAGAGATAGTGTGGGCCAATGGTTAGAGTTGGTAGGTAGTAGGAGTGGTATTATTTTATTTGGAGGAGAGAGAGTGTGGCCCAATGGTTAGATGGTAGAAGGATTAAAATAATAGTGGGTCATATCCAAAAATAGAAGTGTAAAGAGTATTCTGGGACAGATGAAAAAGGAAAGTGTAAAGAGTATTGGGACAGAGGGAGTATTTATATATTTTAGTGATGCAATCTTTATTTGAAGTGATATGCAATGCCTTTATATTGACATAGGAAAAACCAGATCGTTGCTAATCTCCTAAGGTCAAACAAAACCTAACTAAACCACTAAACCAAGTAAAGTGGTAAGCAAGGGTCATTCTTCCACAAGGACTAATGAACACCGAAATGTGTTGATAAAACAATAAGCTAGGTCGGATCAAGTCGGAAACTGTCAATAACCAACTAGGGGCTACCAAATAAGCTACATGTCAAATATAACTAAAATTAGGAGATGTGATTAAACACCAACTAATCATGAAATAGGCATAAGAACATCAAACATGGAGATAAATGCGCAAACACTCCATGCATTAGCTAATTGACCCAACATGTGACTCCAACTTCAACCACAAACTCGCAGCAGTTGTCTCCTTGGCAACCTCTCTCAAAACTTCATTAGATAGACTTAAATGAATCGACGAGAGTGCCTTCAAATCGATCTCCTCCCACTGATCATCCGCCATAACCGAAGGCTTTTTGGATGCACCTTCAAGAGCCTTGTGACAGCCACTTTGAACCAAGATGGCTTTCATCTTCAATTGTCATAGGCCAAAATTTACTTGCCTATCAAATTTCTCAATATTTAATTTTATTGACATAATTGAATCAAACTCGTTCTATAAACACCTAAGATCTTAAACAGCCAAGCTCTTGATACCAATTTGTTAGGAATCGGGGTGTTGTAGTTTGATTAATGCGGAACAAAATCAATGAAATAATAAGGATGAGAAAACAATAAAGAAGATAAACAAAAGAACACAAGGATTTACGTGGTTCGGTCAAAATAGACCTATGTCCACAGGTGGGGGATTCGAGCTTCTTCACTATAATGGAGAAAATCAGAGAGAATAATACAAGGAGTCCTAAATTCTAGAGGCTAAAAGTGTTTCATAAGTTTTATCAAATAATGAACACCAAGAGGTCCTTTTATAACATAAGGAACCCCGCATAAAAATCCTAGAATATACTCCGTTCAAAACCCTAAAAAGAAAATCCGATTCGGAAACGCGTCTAGTAAACCGCGAGTCGCGGTGTCTTCCGCGAGTCGCGGTGTGCTCTCAGCAGTTCTTCGTAAAACGGGTGTAACTTTCTCGTTTCTCAACGGAATTGGGCATATGACCTATCGTTGGAAAGCTCTTGAAACAAGCTTTCACCTCCAATTTGAATCACATCAAAACCATTTATAGATTAAGAGATATGTGCATTCAAAGTCAGCCTTATGCCATTCACAAGATTTCAAGTCACGAATAACACTTGTCAAGAGTTATCCTTTGATGGAACAAGCGCATGCAGCAGTGGCTCCTATGTCAGTATTTTGGCTTGTTTTCCCGCTAGGTTTAGTGGGATTTGGCTCAGCATTTTACTTCTCAACGTTGATGAGATTTTCTTATCAGGAACTTCCGACTTCACTTAACAATACTGCAGGTGCTATAATTGGTTTACAATTTGCACTTGGAAGTTATCTTGGTGCAGTTGTTCTTAGTGTGGTTCAACATACTACTTCATGGCTACCAGATGATATTAACCATGGTAATGTAGATTACCTATATTGGATGCTTAGCATTTTAGGGCTACTAAGTTTTGTTTATTATCTTGTATGTGCCAAATTTTACAGGGCTACTAAGTTTTGTTTATTATCTTGTATGTGCCAACTTTTACGAGTACAATAATTATGAGAGTCATAGTGACTCCGTGTTAGAAGATCACTAGCTAACGTCATATAATTGTAATTATAATAGCGTTTTTGTTGGTTTTTTGATTTTGATGTTGTCAGACTGCTACTTCTTCTATCTATATCTGAGAAAAAGACATCACTTCTATTTATATTTGTATCTGAGAAAAAAGGGCACCGTACCGCTTCTTCTATCTAGAATAGGTATTCTCTCGTCTGAATCCTAACAAAAACCTAATTCTCTTCCCCTCAAAAAAAATCTAGTTCTCCTAGCTTGTGGACGTACCTATATAACACATAGTTTTGAACCACGTACGTTATATTTGTGTGTTTGTTTGCTTCTGTTTGTTGGTTATTCGCTTCCGTTATAACAACCGGCCTGTATCAAGAGCCGATAATATTGGGGATTTTAGAATGCATGAGTTGTACCAGTTTGGATTTTCGAGGTATATTATATCGGATTTGGAGATTAGTGATGAAAGCTTGAACTAGCAATTGAATGCTTGAGATATGAGAGATAAGGAATGAGTTCATTTCATTTGAATTTCGTGAAGAATGATTTTATGTGATCAACTTGTTTTGAAATGATTTACAAATTTATGATTTGAAGTTCGAAGGACGAAAGTTTTGAAGGTAGTAGTATATAATAAATTAATAACCAATATTTTAAGTATTGCTTTAATTAAGGTCTAATTATATTTATCAAGCTTGATTGAGCTACATATTTTGCTTTGAGATGTTGTTTTGTTATTTGGTGTACATCTTAATTATGAAATGATCTCCTTGATTATATTGCAAGTTCTATAAACTTTTACTATTATGATTCAAGCCCAAAATTAACCTATTTAAGATTTTGAGTTCAAGAATCCAATTTTTATGAATTCCTTCTTTGGAGTTTTTATCAAAATGGGTATACAAGGAGCAAATTTCATAAACTCTTTGAGCTCAAATTTTTGTGTATATTGTTTTGATTAATTTTTTAAATTGTAGAAGATTTAAGAACCCCAACTCCCTTATTTCTTACTGATATCTTCCTATTATTTCATCTGTTTCGTGGCTGCCCTTCATTTTATCTCTCTTTGTTGTCGTTGTTTATTAATGATACTATTCCTGGGACTTGTTGCGTGTTTTGACGCCATGTGTTACAATTGATTATATATTAAGTTTCTCCGATCAAATCCTGATTGAAGTTTCCAATAAATGAATTATGGTTATGAATTAATAGTTGTATTCAAACGCTTGAAACGAATTGAATCATTTTTTGATATCGACGTGTGTTGTACACTACTAAGGGTCCGTTTGATTCAACTTATCTTATCTTATCTTATCTTATCTTATCTACTAGATCTGATCTTATCTTATCTTATCTTCACTAGTAGAATAATTGTTAATTGCGGCAGTTTTACTCATACACAGCAATAAACCGCGTCAAAAAAAAGTAAAATTCGAAAATCAATATAAATCTGCAGTTTTGGGTGGAAACCGCAGCAATATACCTCAACAGTAACATTTTAAACTGTGTTGAACAGGTCAGACGAAATCTATTGCTGCGGTTTCTTCCAAGAACCACAACAATAGATTAAACTATTATTTTATAATAATATTTGAACCTACGGCGGTGGTTCTTGGACGAAACCCTAACAATAGATGTCAGATCTGGAAATTAAATTTTCCCACGGGCCACTACTCTTCACTCTCTCCCTCTCTCTCTTTCGACTCTCTCATTCTTTCGTCTCTCCCTCTAAGCGTCGACGCATACCGCCGGTACCGACGACGTTCACACGCCGCCGCCGATTTTGACGCACGCATTCCGATCGGTGACGCACGCGGTTCTTCACAGTCTCTAACCGCGAGGACGCCAGAACTGGTCGCCGGTGACATCATTGCCGCCTCCCCTTCCTCCTTTCACTGTCAGCGCCGCCCCCCACCTCTTATACTCGATTAGTTTTTCATAATTTCTTATTAATTTTTAGTTTTGATAATTAACAATGTTGTGTAACCTAAAATTTGGCCTAAATACTAGTTTAAAATGCTCCATATAATATATATATATTATTAATTATATGATTTAAGGATTAAAACTGATTTTGTGATTTTTGTATGCCCTAAGATGTTATACGGGATTGTATATGATGTAATAATTGATACTCCCTCCGTCCCAGAATACTATTGACACTTATCAGGGCACGTAGTTTTAGATGATAAGTTGTTGTTTGGTTATCAATTGTTATTTTATTAAAAAGTAGATGTGATAAGAGTGAGTAGGTAGTAAAAGGAGTATTATTTTTTTGGGTGGAGAGATAGTGTGGGCCAATGGTTAGAGTTGGTAGGTAGTAGGAGTGGTATTATTTTATTTGGAGGAGAGAGAGTGTGGCCCAATGGTTAGATGGTAGAAGGATTAAAATAATAGTGGGTCATATCCAAAAATAGAAGTGTAAAGAGTATTCTGGGACAGATGAAAAAGGAAAGTGTAAAGAGTATTGGGAAAGAGGGAGTATTTATATATTTTAGTGATGCAATCTTTATTTGAAGTGATATGCAATGCCTTTATATTGACATAGGAAAAACCAGATCGTTGCTAATCTCCTAAGGTCAAACAAAACCTAACTAAACCACTAAACCAAGTAAAGTGGTAAGCAAGGGTCATTCTTCCACAAGGACTAATGAACACCGAAATGTGTTGATAAAACAATAAGCTAGGTCGGATCAAGTCGGAAACTGTCAATAACCAACTAGGGGCTACCAAATAAGCTACATGTCAAATATAACTAAAATTAGGAGATGTGATTAAACACCAACTAATCATGAAATAGGCATAAGAACATCAAACATGGAGATAAATGCGCAAACACTCCATGCATTAGCTAATTGACCCAACATGTAACTCCCATCTACTCTCATAGGCGAAGAAATTCTCAAAGACATCAAATAAGGACTCTCGTCCATTACTAACATATCCCGAGGTTCAAATAAGCCCAAGTCAATAATAGAAATCAATAGGTCACACTCTCATGCCAACCTAAATCAATCTACTCTAATCCAATACAACATTCAAGTGATCAAAGAGAATGCAACATAGATTAGAAAAGCTAAACAAGTAATAATTCAAGCACACGAATCTCTAAATCCAATCTCAAATGCCCAATTAAATCATGGTTGGGTTTTCACCCAAACCCTAACTCACTAACTACTCCATAAACACAAAAATGAGAACTTTAGAGAAATTACCAACTAATAACATGATACTAAATATTAATCTAACATTAAACTAAACAAAATAAACCACAAATAATTAAACTAAGCAATTAACAACTAATCTAATGAAAACAATTAAAATAAAGCAATAAAAAAGGAGATAGAGTAAGAAATTCTCATTGATTAGTTGTAGAACTTCAATACAAGTTGTCACTCCTTGGATTTCAAAATCTCCAATCTCTCTTTGAGTTTTCTCACTTTTTCCCTCTAACTTAAACTATGGAGGTTAATTCTCCCTAAAACCCTAAAACTATCTAGAACTAAGAGTGGTGAATAAAACTTGGCTTAATAACTTCCCAAAATCAATTTCTTTTTGCTGGTAAATATCTTCTCTTCCTTTGTTTCACATAATTAAGCCATCCCATAGATTTGCTTCAGTGAATCACAACCGTCGATTCATTTAATGAGTATTTAGCATGTTTTTATTTGAGTGCCCTCTCTGAGGTCGCTCTTAGGTCGCTCCTACTCTCTGGAACTTCTCTGTTTGAGGCTGAATTAGGACGGAGCGCACGCTCCGTTGTATAGAGGAGTGCCCGCTCGTCTTGGCTGGGCGAGATTTACTGACGAAGCAGAGATGGTGATTTAGTTCTGGATAGGGTGCTGGTGCTGGTCTTTGGCGAAGTGAGGGTTGCTGTTTGACGAGTGGGTAGGGGTGTTGAGTTGGTGGTATGGTGTGGTGAATGTTAAGGTGACCTTCAATGACATTGATTTGGGGTTTGTGGTTCGTGCTCGGACTTTCAAGCTCGTTTCTTATGCCTTGGATGCTCACCTACACATAAATAAATACATAATGGGAGAAACGAGATATAGAAAATAAAATTACATAAAAAGAAATAATAAAAATAAGAACAACTAAAAGGAAATAAAAATAGAAAATTAATTATGAAAACTATATTAAACCATCTATAAATTACTAAAATACAGGAAATAAATAAATTATGAAATTAAGAGCTAGAAACTAGCAAATAAAATTAAACAATTAAGCTACAAAATTTAAAAAGAAGAAATAATGGCAAAAATAGATGAAAATGGATGAAATAGACTATGAAAACAATCTAAAAGCTACTCGAAGTACATAAATGTCACTTATCACATATATGATAGACTCACCAATGGGAGGGGAAGGGAAATCTAAGAAATGGTTTGGTATTTGTTGTTTGGTGGTGACTTAGAATCGCTTGAATGCGATTGTTTTTTACATGTTTATGTGATTAGTATATACATCATTATGCCTAGATATCCGTTCAAAACTTATTCATTATAAGTAAGTCTTGAATAGTCTCCATTTGGGGACTGTACTTAAACATCAAATCTCACTTAGGAAGTTAATGTGTGTTGATTCTTTGATTTTAAGTGAAATACGGTTAGTCATTTCCTTAATTTGTTCTCCGATTGCATATAAGATAAGCAATTATCTTCATCGTGTACTTCGAGAACTGAAGGGAAATGCTGCCAGATTTTACTTAGAATTAAAAGATGATACATGCATTTACTAGTAGGATTGGACGTTTACGGATGGGTTAGGTTGAAGTGATAAGGATCCAAATGGAAGCATGCATTGAGTTATATTTATGTGAATTTTTGAATTGACAATATTTTTTATGTATGTATGTGTGGGGGTATTGAAGTTGGATGTATGGAAAACGAAATACGTTGGATTTCATGCAAGGTGTGAATGAGTTTTGTAAACGTGCTACAGAGCATCAACAACTTACTTGCGATGATGAGATTTATTGTCCATGTGTTGATTGCTACAATGTGAATACAAAATCTGATATTAGGACTATAAGGGATCATATATATTATTCGTCGTGGATTTAGGGCTGAATATTATATTTGGTTATGGCATGATGAGGAGGGAAAATATAGTCAGGTGAAGATTAGTGCTGATGTTGGCACTAGTAAGACATTAGGATGAAGTTGTGATTGAAGATCCTATTAGGATTGAAGGTGATGATGTAGTAGGTAATGATGAAAATAACTACGGAGATAATAGTGACACTAAGGATGAAGAGTTTGGTGATGATCGATTAGGTGAGATGTTGGAGGGGGCCTGTGACCGTTTTAATGAGTGGCCACGAGTGTTTAACAGTTTGTCTGAAGCTGTTGAGAAACCCCTTTATCCAGGGTGTAAAAAATACACTCAATTGTGTGGGGTTTTAACCCTTTTCAACATAAAAGCAAAACAAAATTTGACTGATGTAGGCTTCACAGAACTCTTAGAAGCTTTACAAGATATGTTTACTGAGGGTAATTTATTACCAAAATCCACCTACTATGCGAAAAAATTAATGTGTCCGTTGGGTTTAGAATATGAGAGGATTGATGCATGTCCGAATGATTGCTTGTTGTATCCAAATGAGTTTGCGGACCTTTATGAATTCCCCAGGTGTGGTAAGTCTCGCTACAAATTGCCGGATGGGGTTGAGCCTGGGGCAGACAATAAGGGTACGACCTTCTGTGAAAGTGTTGTGGTGTCTTCCAATTGTGCCAAGATTCAAGCAGCACTTTTCTGTTAAAGAAGATGCAAAGAATCTAAGATGGCATGATGATCGGAGAAAGAAAGATGGGATACTTAGGCATCCAACAAATTCCCCTCAATAGAAGGATATAGATTCCAAATACAGTGTGTTTGGTCAATAAGATAGGAATTTGAGACTT
This sequence comes from Beta corolliflora, assembly GCA_947648045.1. Taxonomy (NCBI): domain Eukaryota; kingdom Viridiplantae; phylum Streptophyta; class Magnoliopsida; order Caryophyllales; family Amaranthaceae; genus Beta; species Beta corolliflora. The sequence continues at coordinate 286,912 of CANSZD010000234.1, read as the reverse complement.
GCATTGTGTACGGACGGAATGAACCTTACGGTACTTTAAGTAGTCAACATAATACTTGGTCTGTTCTTTTAGTGATATACAATCTTCTTCCGTGGTTGTGCATGAAGCAGAATGTTATTATGTTGTCTCTCTTAATTTATGGGCCTAAGCAGCCGGGGAATGGTATAGACTTCTATCTTGCGCCTCTGATCGAAGATCTCAAAAAGATGTGGGATGAAGGTATAATAATGGTGTTTGATGCGTATTCCAATGAAGATTTCAGGCTTCATGCTATGCTATTATGTACTATAAATGATTTTCCTGCGCTTATGGCAATTTGTCGGGGTATAAGGTCAAAGGAAAAAAGGCATGTCCAATTTGTGAGAATGGTATGGTGGCTACATATTTGCCACATTGTGGAAAACATGTCTATATCATTAATAGAAAATTCCTACATAAATCTCATCCATATCGAAAGAAAAAAACACCATTTAACGGGTTAGTTGAAAATGCTCCGACTCCTAGACCGTAGATCGGAAAAGAAGTTTATAAACGTTTTAAAGGAATAGGCACAATATTTGGTAAGGGGATTAAACTTTCGGAAGACGATGGTGACATTTGGCAAAAAGAGTATATTCTGGAGACTTCTTTATTGGAAAGAGTTACCGGTTAGACATTGTCTCGACGTAATGCATATTGAAAAAAAATGTTTGTGATGCAATTATCGGTACTCTGTTGAATATGCCGGTGAAGACTAAAAATTGTCTGAAGGTTCGTAGAGATATGGAGAAATTGGAGATTCGAACTAATTTATGGCCAAGCACTACTACATAATGGGTAAAGAGACCCCCTAAAAATCCCCTTAGAGACCACTAAAGAGGTGGTCTCTAGCTCAACGGTCTCTTTGTATAAGAGACCACTTTGTAGAGGTGATTTTTGAAATAAAAGAAAGAGACCACTGTTTAAAATAAGTGGTCACTTAGGTGTTGGTCGGAGGAACTAGGAAAGAAGGAAAATAAACCACTTATTTAAATCAGGTGGTCTTTTTTATTCTACTAAGAAATCACTTAGGCAAATAAGTGGTCTCTTAGGTTCCACTAAAAAGACCACTTATCCTTCTAAGGTGGTCCCTTTGCTTAACATAAATCTTTTTTTTTTGTTTGAAAAAGTACGAAACGTGTATGTGTAGCTCCACACTTTTTGTGTATTTGTACATGTAAAGAGAACACCATATTATACAGGTAAAAATACAACAAAATAATATTCTTGATAATACTCAAGTCATCGACTAAGTACTTGCACTGTACCATATTGCTCAAAATTTCCTTTCATATATTCAAATACTGTTAGTTACAGTATAAGACCAGTCTTTGAAAAGCACTCGTACTATATATTGAGGTTTGATCAATTAAGACTATAACAAAGTCATTTGAAAAAATTCCTAGATGCACAAAAGCTCCTAAAACTTATATGATACAACCCAAGTATATATATGATCAAAATCCACACTTTCTCCGAGTTCTTCCACATCTACTTGCTTATACTATACTCGTGCATATATTCAAAAGTCCATCAACTTGTTAATAATATGATTCTGAGGATAGATCGAAGCTCCACCAAAATACTACAAAACAACAAAAATATAAATAAATACCATAAAAAAGGATCGCATACGCTTCTTTAAGTCAAAATATGCTTAGTTAAGGACGAGTAAGGACTAAAGTGCATTAAGTCAAAAAATTTGTTTACCATAGACAGCTAAAGCATAGTCAGAGCCTCGTTCATTACCCCCACAACTCCCCACAACAGTAGTAGCAACAATTATCACACGCACTGGCGTTAGCCATAACAAATGCAAGAGGCCACCACCACCGATGCCACCAGCTAATAACATCATGCATCGACTAGAGGTATTATCCCGAAGAGAATGACATGAGCAATAACAAACTATACAAAAATGTACAATTAACTAACACCCGCATTAAAAAAAATGATGATAATCCAATGAAAAAGAAAAAGATAACATACTAATTGTTATCTTTTCTTTTTTTCATTTTAACATCCCTTGTTTCTTTTGATCTCACGTGGGAGTAAAGGTAATCTTTAAATATAAGTATGGTGTTTGGAACTTCTCACCTTTTAATCAAAATCGCAGTGAACTTTTTCCAATCGAGAGAACTAAACTGATCACTTTTTTTTTTTTAAACTTCTCCTGCTACTTTGTACTTTTCAGTGAAGTTTACATCTTGAGCGCATTCTTTCAGTGTATCATAATTCTGTGACACTTTGTCTCATACACTTTAGCTAAAATGGTTTAAATGGGCAACAACAAGATATGAGTTTTCGTGCAACATAATCTAAAGCACTTATATTGGTTGATATATATAGTGAGTGTCTACAACAATAATGTAACAAAATCCAAAGGCATGTCTTCATCTTTATGAAACAGAGATATAAAGCAAATGTAAACTCACTCTTTTTCTTCTTGGTAATTGTCCCAGCAATGTGCCTGCTCTCCCTATTTAGCATAACCTACAACCATATATTAAAAAGGCTTTAATTGAAGACAAATTCAATTGCGGATGCAGACAAATTCAATTGACAAAACCATTGTCTTACACAACTTTTTTCTGAATTTTACATAATTTCTACAGCAGATGTACCACAAAGAGCACTTGATTATGCGAATTAGGGTTTTAGTTGATGAACTAGGGAAGGGATAAACCAGGAAAGTGAATAAAAGTAAGCTACGAGTCAATGACAATTGACACATATAGGGTTTTAGTTGAGTTGTTTTTTTTCTTCTGAGGGGCAAGTTTAATTTTAAATTAGGAGTATATATCAAAGAAACCACTTTTATGTCAATGAAGGTTTCTTATTTTGGTTGTGTGGGCCCATAAGGAAAAAATAATATCGAGAAAGTAATAAGAGACCTCATTTGAATGAAAGAGGTCTATTTTCTCCTATTAAAGAGACCACATTTTCAAGAAGTAAGGTTTCTTTTATTAAATAACCACCAATTAGATTAAGGTGGTCTCTTATTAGTGGTCACTTTGCCAACATTTATTGTAGTAGTGAAAAATTAGGGAAAAAACTAAGAAAAGAAAGGGAATAACAATGTATTTGCCTCCAGCTTGTTATACATTGTATAGGCAAGAGAAATGGTTGTTATGTGAGTGTTTATACGATATTAATTAAGGCTCCCACTGGATACTCATCTAACATGAGAATACTTGTTTCTATAACTAATCTGAAATTAGTTGAGTTGAAGTCCCAAGACTGTCATGTGATGATGCAAGTGTTTTTACCGATTGCAATACGCGAGATTCTTTCGAAACATGTCAGGCTTGCCATCATGAGGTTGTGTTTATTTTCAATACCATATGCAACAAGGTACTTGACCTTGACAAATTGGATACTTTGCAAAATGCGTTGGTGATCACACTTTGTCAATTTGAGATATATTTTCCAGCTTCTTTTTTGACGTTATGGTTCACTTAGTCCTTCATTTGGTAAGGGAGATTAAACTGTGTAGCCCTGTGTTTTTAAGATGGGATACCATTTTGAGAGACATATGGATTCTTAGAAAAATAAAGTTAGGAATCCAGCAAGATCAGAGGCAAGTATCATTCAAGGAACAATTGCCGAAAAGGTTGGAGGATATTGTGCTATTCATTTTGATAAGGCTATGACGATAAGTCTCCCAAAGTCTAGATGATAAGTCAATAATAGTTGTTATTTTAGGTGCATTTCTAAGTCTCATTTAGCCTAGTTTAGAGCATTTAGGACTAACTCTTGCATCATTTTGGCTTCTTTAAGTTCTATGGCACTTCACGAGGTATTTTGTGGTGTTTGAGTTAATTTTCAGGTTAATCAAGCATATTGGATATCTTGTGACGTGTTAGGGATGCATGAGCATGGTGGTAGGCTGAAGCAGGTCAACACGGGAGTGTCATATTTGACACGTCCGTGTCATTTCCTTGGATCATGAAGGAGCGCCACTGATCTCAGATTTTCAGCGCGACACGTCCGTGTCAATTTTAACACGTCTGTGTCATCCTCTTCTTAGCAAATCAGTTTCAAACTGATATTAGTTTCCCAAGGCAACACGTCCGTGTCATATGTGACACGTTCGTGTTGCTCCTTTTTTCCCAGATCAGGAACTTTTATTGTTGCGATTGATATTGTAATATCAGGTCGACACGTCCGTGTCGACCTGTTTTTTCCGTCGATTTTATTTAAGTTGTTTTATTATTTTAGGAAACTATAAATAGCTTCTTAGTAATATAATTTCGGCATCTAGGTTTTATTATTGTTTTTTTAGAGATCTTTTGAGAAAAAACTCCATTGTTAACCTTGAGATTGACAATTTGGCTACCTTGGATTATTTTTCATTGAAGTAAAAAGACTAAGTTTTCTAATTCTCTCTCTTTATTTATTATCATGTTTACTTATTTATTATTCAATTGCTTTGTTACTTCAATTATGAGTGAGTAGTTTTATAATCTAGTGTTAAGTTGAACCCTAGCAATGATTAATGCATGAATTTCCCCATAATCCCAATTTTAATGTGATTAATTATCCTTGCTTGATTGAATTGCGCTTATTTTCATTATCATACTAGGGATAGGTGATTTTGAATTGATTCCTTATGTCTTATTTTCAATGGGAATTGAATCTAGATGGATTTGTTGATTCAATCAAGAGTATGAATATCTCTATGGGAATAAGTAGATAGGATTACTAGGAACTTGTTTGTGATGCCATGTTTAATGTCTCTTTCTTGCATGATTCCATGGGAATAGGTATGATTGCTTGTTTAGAGTACCCATAGGTACTCGGGAGAGATCTTTGGTATTTTTGTTCAATCATTGTTACTCTGTTTGTTGTATGATCTCTTTTCTTTCAGTCTTTTTTGTTGCATGCGCACTCAAAGCAAGGGTTCAGAAGATATAGTTACTCTTGATTGCGAGATTGAAGCCACAACAAGGAGATTATGAGGTCAACGAAGAAGACAACAAGAAGAATCAATAATGGGAGACGAAACACCACCAAAGTCTCTACGGGAATATGCTATGCCCGATGAGACCACCACCACCATTACCAGGCCAACTACCAATGCAACACACTTCGAGCTTAAGCCACAATTTATTCAGTTTATTTCACAGGACTCTTATGCGGGAACACCAAAAGAGAGCCATACTGATCATTTGGCTAGTTTTCTAGAGAAGTGTAATACTTTGAAACTCACAAATGTTTCTGATGATCTGATTCGATATTGTGCTTTTCCTTTTTCTCTCAGGGACGAAGTAAAAGAATGGTTAAAAGAAGAAGAAGAAGTGAGGAAGATCGCCACATGGCCAGAACTGAAGAAGGCCTTTCTCTATAAATTCTTCCCTCCAATGAGGACTTCAAAGTTCAGAAATGAAATATCTGGTTTTCAACAACACGAATTAGAGTCTCTCTATGAGGCATGGCAGAGGTACAAGGCTTTGCAAAGACAATGCCCACACCATGGCATTCCTGAGTGGCTATTGATTCAGACATTCTACAATGGTCTGAAGCATGAGGTAAGAAGTTCTCTTGATGCCGCATCTGGCGGAACTTTCATGGCCAAAACTCCGAAAGCTGCTAAGACATTGTTGGATGATATGGCTGCCAACAACTATTTGAATGACTGGAGTGTGTCTTGTGGAGCCCCTAAAAGGAGAGGTAAGCATGAGGTTGATGCTATTGCTACTTTGACTAACACTGTGCAGGTTTTGACGGCCAAGGTTGATCAATTGAGTAGCTGACCAATGGCACCTATTTGTGAGATCTGTGAAGTACAGGGTCACTCATTGAATGAGTGTCAATACAACACCATGGCATGATATCTGAGCAAGCCAATGCCCTCCTAAACCCAAACACAAGACCACAAAACAACCCATACTCAAACACATATAACCAAGGTTGGAAGAATCGTTCAAATTTCTCCTACAAAAATAACCAACCTCAACCTCCACACACAAACTACTCCCAACCACCCGGCTTCCAACAAAGACCACCTTTCAACTCTTCCTCCTCATCCTCTAGATCCAACTTTGAGAGTATCATGGAGAATCTAGCTTCTTCTCAAGCAAAGCAAGTTGAATACCAAGCTAAGCAAAATGAATTCTTCAACAACTCTCTCCAACAAATCAATGCTCATAATAAGTTGATGGAGAATCAGATGACCCAACTTGCCCAACAAATTAGTCATCTTTCTAAACCTTCAGGCCAACTTCCTGGGCAAACTGAACCAAATCCTAAGGGGCATATCCATGCCATCTCATTGAGTAGCGGTAAGGAATTATAAGAGCCTACAAAGAAGGTGACTGAGCAAAAGAAAAGTGCAGAAGAGGTTATAAGGTTGAGTGAAGAAAGATCAAGGTGAGAAGGTTTTGGAAGATGAAGCTAAGGAGACTGAGCAAAAGGAACCCACTGTCATCCCTATTAAACCATACAAGCCACCTGTTCCATTCCCTCAAAGACTGGCACAGGCAAAACTTGAGAAGAAATACGGGAAGTTCCTTGATATTTTGAAGAAGTTGCACATCAACATCCCTTTCTTGGACGCTATTTCTGAGATGCCTTCTTATGCTAAGTTTTTGAAAGACATGCTCTCTAACAAAAGAAAAATTGAAGAGAATGTCACTGTTTCACTAACAGCTGAGTGTAGTGCAATTTCGCAGAACAAGCTTCTAGAAAAGCTAGGAGATCCAAGCAGCTATTCTATTCCAGTCAAACTTGGTGATATTGCTATCAAGAATGCTTTGTGTGATCTTGGGGCTAGTGTTAGTCTCATGCCATTGTCTATCTGCAAGAAACTCAACATGGGTGAACTGAAACCCACACGCATCTCTCTCCAACTAGCAGATAGAACAATCAAGTTTCCACTTGGTATCCTTGAAGATGTTCCTCTTAGAGTTGGTAAATTCTTCATCCCATGTGATTTTGTTGTCATCGAGATGGAAGAAGATGCACAGGTTCCCATCATCCTTGGGAGACCCTTTTTGGCCACTACTGGAGCCATTATTGACATGAAGAAGGGTAAGATCACCTTTGAAGTAGGTGATAAGAAGATGGAGTACACTCTCACAAACTCCATGAATTCTCCTTAAATGGGAGAAACTGTTTATAGAGTGGATGCTCTTGATGAGGTGATAGAAGCCAATGCTTTCAGTTTGCAACTTGATGACTCACTACAAACTGTCTTGATGGGTAGTGATGATGAGGAAGATTAGGAAACCAAGGAATACATGAGACTTCTAGAGGAGACACGAGCCATTGAATCTGAAAAGCCTATCAAGGAGATATGAGCTCGGGAGAAACTAAGGAGAGTACTACGCCTCCTAAGGTAGAATTGAAATCTCTCCCCTCTACTTTGAAATATGTATTCATGGGTCCCAATGATACTTACCCTATTATTGTTAATGCTGAGCTTGATGACATTCAAATTGAAAAGCTACTTGTTGTTTTGAGAAAATATAAGAATGTCATTGGGTACACCATTGATGATATTAAGGGCATTAATCCTTCATTTTGCATGTATAAAATCATTCTTGAAGACGAACATGCTTCTTCTATAGAATCTCAACGACGACTTAATCCAAATATGATGGAAGTAGTCAAGAAAGAGGTTCTCAAATTGCTTGATGCAGGTATAATCTACCCTATCTCTGATAGTAAGTGGGTTAGCCCAGTCCAAGTAGTCCCAAAGAAAGGAGGCATGACCGTTGTCAAGAATGACAAGGGTGAGCAAGCTCCAACTAGAACTGTGACAGGGTGGCGCATGTGTATTGATTATAGGAGATTGAATAAGGCCACCCGAAAAGATCATTTCCCCCTCCCCTTCATTGATCAGATGTTGGAAAGGTTGGCAAAATATTCTTTTTTCTGTTGGTTGGATGGATACTCCGGTTTCTTCCAAATTCCTATTCATCCAAGTGACCAGGAAAAGACTACTTTTACATGTCCTTATGGCACCTTTGCATATCGAAGGATGCCATTTGGATTATGTAATGCTCCTGCCACTTTTCAGCGTTGCATGATGGTAATTTTCTCAAGTCTTATTGAGAACTCTATGGAAGTATTTATGGATGGCTTCTCTGTCTATGGAGCATCCTTTGATGTTTGCCTTGCTAATTTACAAAAGGTGCTCCATAGATGTCAAGAAGTTAATTTGATTCTCAATTGGGAAAAGTGTCATTTCATGGTGCAACAAGGCGTTGTTTTGGGTCATGTTGTCTCTCATCGGGAAATCGAAGTCGACAAAGCAAAGATAGAGGTCATTGAGCGTCTACCACCTCCTAACTCTGTCAAAGGAGTAAGGAGTTTTCTTGGTCATGCGGGCTTCCACCGCCACTTCATAAAAGATTTTTCAAAAATTGCTCGACCTCTAACTGAACTTTTAGGCAAAGATGTCCCTTTTGTGTTTACTGATGCTTGTACTGAGGCTTTTCAAAGGTTAAAAGCAGCTCTTATCTCTGCCCCTATCATTCAATCGCCCGACTGGAGTCTCCCTTTTGAGATTATGTGCGATACCAGTGACTATGCTGTGGGGGCAGTTTTGGGTCAGAGGAAAGATGACAAGCTTCATGCCATCTACTATACAAGCAAAACTCTTAATCCGGCTCGGATGAGTTATGCCACAACTGAGAAAGAATTGTTAGCAGTGGTATATGTTGGAACATTTATAGGGTAATGGGTTTTATAAGCTCATATGGTTATATACTAGAAGAGGAGGAGGTCTAGTATGCTAAGATTAGAATGCGCAAAATCACGTGAAACAATCAAGCAAGTCAGGAGGTTGGTCGCGGGTCGCGACATCCGTCGCAGGTCGCGACCAGGAGGCCGTCGCGGGTCGCAACACCTGTCGCGGGTCGCGATCAGTGCACTTTCGCGACTCGCGATCTGTATCGCGGGTCGCGACGTGTATTCTGATCTGTGGCGTGAAATTTTGCGTGGACGGTTTATAACCGTTGTATTGCATATGTTATCCGTTTAATGATAATTAAGTATTCTTAATCAGGGGATTAAAGGGAGATCAATGTTGTAACAGCTCTAATCTATGAGGGAATATGATATATGACCCTTGACATTTATATGAGAGGAAGAAGGAAAATCAGTCTTTGAGATTCTAAAACTTCTTGCTTTGCTTGAGAGAAATCTAGCTATTTTCTCTCTAGTGTTCTTCACAAACTTCAAACTAAAAGTTCTTGTTGATTCACATAGAAGATCATCTTGTGAATTGTTTCTCTCCATTGTATCTCATTAGTTATTTTGTGTTAACCCGGTGATCCTAGAGGGGCGAAATTAAACTAATTGGAAAGCGTAGTTTCCGTGCCTTGGAGTGGTATATCCGGTTCCCTTGTTTGATCACACTTCTAACAATCTATTAGTTTAATTTCTTTCTTTTCGGATATGGCTCAATCACTCAAGGACATGACTATGAACTTTCAAAAGTTGGACACGTTTGAGGGGGTGGGTTATCGAAGATGGCAAAAGAAGATGCACTTCTTGTTGACAACTTTGAATGTGGTGTATGTTCTTTCAACACCCATGCCACCATTCCTGAAAGATGGAGAGGAAGAGTCCGTGGAGACTACAAGGAAGAGAACAAAGTAGGAGAATGATGACTACATTTGCCGGGGTCACATCCTCAACTCTCTTACCGACCCTTTGTTCGATCTTTACCAAAACGTGGAGAGTGCAAAGGAACTTTGGGATGCTTTTGAGGCCAAGTATATTTCAGAAGATGCTTCAAGTAAGAAATTTCTTGTTAGTAATTTTAATTCATTTAAAATGACTAATGATAGGCCTATTATAGAGCAATTTCATGAAGTTCATCATATTTTGAACCAAATAAGATCACATGGTATGGTGATGGATGAGGCTATTGTCGTTGCCTCAATCATTGATAAATTACCACATTCTTGGAAAGAAAATAAGCATTCCATGAAACATAGGAAGGAAGATATGTCCATGGAGCAATTAGGAACCCATCTTCGTATTGAGAAAGGGATCCGGGCTCAAGATGGGGTTAATGATACTACTCCTAGTATTCCTAAGTCTACCGTGAATATGGTAGAGGTTGGTGGGTCTAGTGGGACCAAGAAATCCAACAATAACAACTCTAAAACCAACTTTGCAAACAAGAAGAGGAAGACCCTCACTTGTTGGGTATGCAATGGACCTCATCTCAAGAGGGATTGTCCTTCTAAGAAAAAGAAGACAAAGAATGGACAACCTAGTGTTGTTCAAAACCAAGGTAAAGTTGCACATGAAAATGTAATTGAAGAAATGAATTTTGTGGCTATGATTTCTGAAATTATGTTTGTGCAGGTTGATGATTCTTGGTGGATAGATTCAGGGGCCTCTAGACATGTGTGCAATAATAAGCACTTCTTCAAGTCTTTGGAAGAATTGGATGATGGTCCAATCTTGTATATGGGGAATGATTCTACGGTAAAGGCCAAGGGCATAGGCGAAGTAAAATTGTTGTTAACCTCGGGAAATACTTTAACTCTTCGGGATGTTGTTTATGTACCGGAAGTTAGGAAGAATCTTGTGTCGGGGGGTCTTTTGAATAAATTTGGTTTTAAAGTTGTATTTGAATCGGATAAGTTTGTTGTTTCCAAGGATGGTATTTTTGTTGGACAAGGATTTTATTGTAATGGGATGTTTAAATTTAGTATTAATAATGCAATTGATACTAGTTCTATTTACATGCTTGATGTTTCTTCTCTATGTCACAATCGTTTATGTCATGTGAACTATCGTAGATTATATGACATGTCTAAGCTAGGTTTAATACCTTCTTTTGATTCAAAGTTAGAGAAGTGTAAGACATGCATGCTAAATAAGATTACAAAGAATCCTTATCCTAGTGTGACTAGACAAACGGTATTGCTTGAATTGGTGCATAGTGATTTGTGTGACTTTCATAGTTCACCTTCTTTAGGAAATAAAAAATATATTGTGACTTTTATTGATGATTATTCAAGGTTTTGTTACATATATTTATTATTTACTAAAGATGAAGCACTAGAAAAGTTTAAGATTTTCAAGACCGAAGTGGAACTTCAACTTAATGAAAAAGTTAAAAGACTTCGGACGGATAGGGGTGGTGAATACTATAATCCTAGCTATTTTAGTTCCATTGGTGTAATTCATGAAGCAACCGCCCCATCCTTACCTCAAAGTAATGGTATAGCGGAAAGAAAAGAAAGGGTTCTAAAAGAAATGGTTAACACCATGCTTTCTAATTCGGGTCTAAATGACGGATTTTAGGGTGATGCAATTTTAACTGCATGTTATATATTAAATCGAGTTCCTAATAAGAGGAATAAGACTACCCCTTATGAACTTTGGTGTAACAAAAACCTAATCTCAATTACCTTAAGGTATGGGGTTGTTGGGCCGTTGTCAAATTGACGGAACCTAAAAGGAAAACTTTAGGTGAAAAAGGAATTGATTGCATTTCTATAGGCTATGCGGTACATAGCAAAGCTTGTAGGTTTTATGTCATTGAGCCAAATGATTTTGTCTCTATCCATGCTGTGATAGAGTCAAGGGATGCAATATTTGATGAGACTCGATTCTCATCGATTCCAAGACCAAAGGACATAATACCTAGTACTAGTTCCAATGTTGTGTATGACATTAACAATGATCATGATACTACAACACCGGAAATTAGGAAAAGTAAAAGAATTAGAAAAGAGAAATATTTTGGACCGGATTTTCAACTATATTTAGTTGAAGGGTCAAGGGAGTCGATTGCGACTCAAATTTCATATTGTTACAATATGGAGGAGGATCCTAGGACCTTTGATGAAGCTATGAAGTCTCATGATTCTGCTTTCTGGAAAGAGGCAGTGAATGATGAAATGGATTCAATAATGGGAAATCATACTTGGATTTTAGCTAATTTACCTCCCGGATGCAAACCTTTAGGTTGTAAGTGGATTTTCGTAAGGAAAAGGAAGATCGATGGAACCATACTAAAACATAAGGCTCGGTTAGTGGTCCAAGGTTTTAGGCAAAGATATGGTATCGATTATTTTGACACTTATGCTCCGGTTGCTAGAATAGCTACCATTAGACTTTTGATAGCATTGGTTGCGATTCATGGTCTAGTAATTCACCAAATGGATGTCAAAACTGCCTTCCTTAATGGTGAATTGGAGGAGGAAGTGTACATGAATCAACCTGAAGGTTTTGTGGTCAAAGGTCAAGAGACTAAGGTTTGCAAATTAATTCGATCTTTGTATGGTCTTAAACAAGCACCTAAGCAATGGCATCAATAATTTGATGAGGTCATTTTGTCTAGTGGGTTCAAAATAAATCAGTCCGATAAGTGTGTATATAGTAAATTTGATAATAACGGTAATGGAGTTATAATTTGCTTATTTGTTGATGATATGCTTATCTTTGGGACTGATTTGGAACAAGTGGAAAAAACCAAAGTCTTTCTCTCTTCTAGCTTCTCCATGAAAGATTTGGGTGAAGCGGATGTTATTCTAGGTATTAGAATATTGAGAGGTAAAGGGTCAATTTCTTTATCACAATCTCATTACATTGAGAAAGTGATTAAGAGGTTTAATGAATCGAACTCGACTCATTTTGCTACTCCGATGGATCCTAGTTCACTTGGTTCCGAGTATTGGTACTCCTATTTCACAATTGGAGTATGCAAGCTTAATTGAAAGCTTGATGTATGCTATGACTAGCACTCGGCCGGATATAGCTTTTGCTATTGGTAAACTCAGTAGGTATACTAGTAATCCTAATATGTTGCATTGGCAAGCATTGAGAAGAGTGCTAAGGTATTTGAATAAAACCTTGGATTATGTCATAACTTACAAAGGAGAACCTTCTATTCTAGAAGGTTACTCGGATGCTAGTTGGATTTCCAATAAGGAAGTTTATTCATCCACAAGTAGATGGGTGTTTCTTCTTGGAGGAGGTGTTATTTCATGGGCATCCAAGAAGCAAACATGTATAACGGATTCAACTATGGCATCGGAATTCATTGCATTGGCATCTTGTTGCCAAGAAGCGGAATGGCTAAGGAATGTGTTGAGTGAGGTTGACTTGTGGGTCAAACCTATGTCACCTCTTGCTATTCATTGTGATAGTGCATCAACCACAGCTAAAGCTTACAGTGAAGTCTACAATGGCAAGTCAAGGCACATTAGAGTTAGACAAAGCTATGTGCGTGAAATGATAAGGAATAGTTGTATAACTATTAATTTTGTTCGGTCTAGTTTGAACTTGAGGGATACGTTTACTAAACCGTTGTCAAGGGAACTAGTGAACAAAATGAACAAAGGGATGGGTCTTAAGCCTATTGAACAACCTATGGTGAAGGAAAACTCAATTTGACGTCTAATACATCGTTAGATCTCAAATTCAATGAGGAAAGTACTTCTCTAGAAGGTTGGGAGCACTTGTTTAACACATCCCAAGGTTAGTGCTTGTTTCTACAATGTTAAGAGGTTGAATTTGTTTCTTAATAAATCTTTGATAAGTGCTCAATTTTAGGAGCATGTTCGTAAAGATTTACCTATATAAGCTAGAGGTTTGGCCGCTTCACCAAGTCTAAGGCTTGACTTGGAACGCTTATGAATGGATATGGACACCAAGGCTTCATAGGTGTCGGAGGTTAAGAACTAATTAAGTTTATGCTTATGTGTATTAGTATCTTCAATGATTTGTAGTGGTTATATGATTCAAAGCTTTGTCTATCATTATGATCGAAATTGTTGTAAAGTTACTTTTACTAAATGGAGATTCAATCGTAAGATATTTCCATGATGCATGAGCATGTTTTGTTTGTGATTTATAGCAAGTTGAAAAACTTTTCAACATTACCCTATAAATGGGAGGAGGATTGTTGGAACATTTATAGGGTAATGGGTTTTATAAGCTCATATGGTTATATACTAGAAGTGGAGGAGGTCTAGTATGCTAAGATTAGAATGCGCAAAATCACGTGAAACAATCAAGCAAGTCAGGAGGTTGGTCGCGGGTCGCGACATCCGTCGCAGTCGCGACCGAGTGCACTTCTCGTGACTCGCGATCCGTATCGCGGGTCGCGACGTGTATTCTGATCTGGGGCGTGAAATTTTGCGTGGACGGTTTATAACCGTTGTATTGCATACGTTATCCGTTTAATGATGATTAAGTATTCTTAATCAGGGGATTAAAGGGAGATCAATGTTGTAACAACTCTAATCTATGAGGGAATATGATATATGACCCTTGTCATTTATATGAGAGGAAGAAGGAAAATGAGTCTTTGAGATTCTAAAACTTCTTGCTTTGCTTGAGAGAAACCTAGCTATTTTCTCTCTAGTGTTCTTCACAAACTTCAAACTAAAAGTTCTTGTTGATTCACATAGAAGATCATCTTGTGAATTATTTCTCTCCATTGTATCTCATTAGTTATTTCGTGTTAACCCGGTGATCCTAGAGGGGCGAAATTAAACTAATAGGAAAGCGTAGTTTCCGTGCCTTGGAGTGGTATATCCGGTTCTCTTGTTTGATCACACTTCTAACAGTATATGCGATGGAGAAATTTCGATCTTATCTGGTAGGGTCGAAGGTGATAATTCACACTGATCATGCGGCATTAAGGTATTTGATGAGCAAGAAAGATGCTAAGCCCCGCTTGATTCGGTGGATCTTGTTGCTACAAGAATTTGACTTGGAGATTCGGGACAAGAAAGGAGCCGAAAATGTTGTTGCTGATCACCTTTCTCGACTTGTCCTTGATGGTGAAGGTGATGAGGATCTTCCAATTGATGATACATTTCTCGATGAGCAACTCCTAGCTCTAGCTACTACGAGAGATCCCATGGTATGCTTGATATAGCCAACTATTTGGCTAGTGACACTATTCCTCTTGGCTACTCATCACAACAAAAGAAGAAATTCTTTAAGGAGGTGAGGAGATATTTTTGGGATGATCCCTTTCTTTATAAATCTTGTGCAGATGGGGTGATTAGAAGGTGTATTCCTGGAAATGAGGTCTCTCTCATTATATCTCATTGTCATGATTTACCTTGTGGAGGCCATGCTAGTACCAATAAAACTGCAGCGAAAATTCTTCAAAGTGGTTTCTATTGGCCTACTTTGTTTAAGGATGTTCATCATTATGTGCATTCTTGTGATCGATGTCAAAGGACGGGTAACCTTTCCCGTCGGAATGAGATGCCTCTCAACACCATCCTTGAGGTTGAGTTATTCGATGTGTGGGGTGTGGATTTCATGGGGCCGTTCCCTTCTTCTTATGGGAACAAGTACATTTTGGTTGCTGTGGATTATGTCTCCAAATGGGTGGAGACTCTTGCTTCCCCTACTAATGATGCTCGTGTGGTTAGTAGATTCTTCAAGAACACTATTTTTCCTCGATTTGGCATTCCACAGGTTTTGATTAGTGATGGAGGCAAGCACTTTTTGGAGAAAAAGTTTGAAGCTATGCTCAAGAAATATGGTGTGCACCATAGAGTGGGTCTTTCATATCACCCACAAACTAGTGGTCAAGTGGAGATTTCTAACCGCGAGATCAAAACCATCTTTGAGAAGACGGTTGCGAGAATGAGGAAAGATTGGGCAGCAAAACTTGATGATGCACTATGGGCTTATCGAACGGCATTCAAAACCCCCTATAGGAACCACCCCCTATCGCCTTGTTTATGGGAAAGCATGTCATCATCTCGTTGAGTTAGAGCATCGTGCATTTTGGGCTATTAAGAACGTCAATTTCGATTCTCAAACGGCGAGTGAGAAGAGATTACTTCAACTTAATGAGCTTGATGAAATTCGGCTTGATGCTTATGAGAGTTCAAAGTTGTACAAGGAGAAAACCAAAAGATGGCATGACAAATTGTGCGAAAAGAGTTCAAGGAAGGAGATTTAGTTCTTCTTTTTAATTCTCGTCTGAAGCTATTTCCTGGTAAACTCCGTTCACGGTGGTCGGGTCCATTCAAAGTTTGTAAGGTTTTCCCTTATGGTTCAGTGGAATTATGGAACCGCCAAGATGGCACTTTCAAGGTAAATGGCCATAGATTGAAGCACTACCGAGTTGGAGATCCCATTGCTAAGAGAGTTGACATCATACTCTTTATTACATCATGTGATTGATAAATGAGGAGGTCGAGCTAATGACCTTAAAAACTAGCGCTTATTGGGAGGCAACCCAATTTTCTATCTTTTTCTCTTCTCTTTTCTATTTCTTTTTACTTTAGTTCATTTTTTTTTATTTTATAGATTTTTAGTACTTTATTTAATATCCATCATAGTTTCATTTGCTACTCTAAAAAAAATTAATTAAAAAATTAAAATTGTTTCGTGTTCTGCTGATACAGGTCAACACGGACGTGTCAAAAATGACACGTCCGTTTCGCTCGCAAAAACCGAGGTCAGTAGCTGCTGATTTGAGAACAGCAGGTCAACACGTCCCTGTCATTTTCGACACGTTCGTGTCGACCTGCAGTCCGGCACTTTAAACCCGAGCTTGGGTTTAATTTCCTCTCCCCCCCCTCATAATTTTCGAGCCCCCTTTTCCTTCTCTCTCCCCTCTCTACACCTTCCTTCATCTTCTCCATACTCCATTGTTTTCCCTCTCTCTCCTCACTACTCTTACCAAATCTCTCCACTAATTTTTTCTTCACATCCTTTTTCTATTCCATTGACACATCTCCATTCCTTTTTCTTCCATCCTTCTTCAAACCCTAGAAATTGAATTGGGGAAACTTTCTATTGAGTCAAGTGGAGTCTCTTTGGCCACTCCATCACCTTCACTAGCACAAATTGGAAGCAAGGAACGTTCATTGCGGGATTTACTCCCACAACATTGTTGGTAACACCTCTTTTTCTCACTACATTGTGAAATTGCGGATTTAGCTCCATTGTTGAGTACTCATTATTTGTGCTATTTGCAAATTGCTTGGATATTGTGTTTCTTTTGTGCTATTTGTGATTTGCTATTTGGTGATCTTTGTGATTTACTATTGGGTGCTATTTGTGTCTTGGTCCTAGATTGGTGGTGATCTTGTGAATTGGTTGTTTTTGATTGTGGTTGGTTTGTTTTTAGCCTTTACTTGCAAATTGCTTGTTTAACCATGGGTCCTAAACCTAGGAGAAACGAACCCCGAAACACTTCCACCACTAATCTTCGCAACCGCTCCCCACCACCGCCTCCACCTCCTTTGGCTCCCCCAGTTGTTGAGACATTTGGTATAACCTTTACCACCCAGGATCACATGCAAAACTACATGCGCATCTCACGCCGACGCCTTAGGCCTACCCGTTTCTTTGACTCGACCGCGGTAGCAGCCTTTGGTATTGAGAACGATGTCAAGCAATTATTTCACTTCATGGGTTGGAATAATTGGCTAAATCTTCATGCTCCGACCTATGCCCGTCTGACCTATGAGTTCTTTTCTACATTGCATGTGCATAGGGGTACAGATAAGTCCCCTCGGAAGCTTTCCTTCCAGTTGATGGGCAATCACCATACCCTTTCCATTAAGCAAGTCTCAGAGGCTTTTGGTTTTCCTAGAGGCGGTCAAATTGGCCCCCATCACTCCCACTCTCACCAGTTTGATTCAAGACACTTTTGGCGCCTCCTTACATCCCAGTTCACTTATGACCCCCGGTCATCCAAGGCCACCGGGATTATCAACCCGGGCTTTCGTTATGTTCATCGACTACTTGCTAGTACATTGTTTGCTAGGGGGGAAAGTTTCGGGGTTGTTTCTCTGAGGGAACTCTATTTCTTATGGCATATGACTCTGGGGGATTGTTGTCTTGTGCCTTCTATGTGGCTCATGGACCATTTGGATGATGTAAGAAAGGGTAATGGGGAGATTGCCATTGGGGGTCTGATTTCTATCCTTGCTATACATCTTGGCTATGATCTTTCTAACTTGGCAGCTGTACCTAGAGAGACGCGTCTTAATTTACGGTGGAGAGTGAGAACATGTGCATGCTTATGGTAGGATATAGTCAATGGAATGGAGCCTTTCTTCAAGTCTTTGGAAGAATTGGATGATGGTCCAATCTTGTATATGGGGAATGATTCTACGGTAAAGGCCAAGGGCATAGGCGAAGTAAAATTGTTGTTTACCTCGGGAAATACTTTAACTCTTCGGGATGTTGTTTATGTACCGGAAGTTAGGAAGAATCTTGTGTCGGGGGGTCTTTTGAATAAATTTGGTTTTAAAGTTGTATTTGAATCGGATAAGTTTGTTGTTTCCAAGGATGGTATTTTTGTTGGACAAGGATTTTATTGTAATGGGATGTTTAAATTTAGTATTAATAATGCAATTGATACTAGTTCTATTTACATGCTTGATGTTTCTTCTCTATGTCACAATCGTTTATGTCATGTGAACTATCGTAGATTATATGACATGTCTAAGCTAGGTTTAATACCTTCTTTTGATTCAAAGTTAGAGAAGTGTAAGACATGCATGCTAAATAAGATTACAAAGAATCCTTATCCTAGTGTGACTAGACAAACGGTATTGCTTGAATTGGTGCATAGTGATTTGTGTGACTTTCATAGTTCACCTTCTTTAGGAAATAAAAAATATATTGTGACTTTTATTGATGATTATTCAAGGTTTTGTTACATATATTTATTATTTACTAAAGATGAAGCACTAGAAAAGTTTAAGATTTTCAAGACCGAAGTGGAACTTCAACTTAATGAAAAAGTTAAAAGACTTCGGACGGATAGGGGTGGTGAATACTATAATCCTAGCTATTTTAGTTCCATTGGTGTAATTCATGAAGCAACCGCCCCATCCTTACCTCAAAGTAATGGTATAGCGGAAAGAAAAGAAAGGGTTCTAAAAGAAATGGTTAACACCATGCTTTCTAATTCGGGTCTAAATGACGGATTTTAGGGTGATGCAATTTTAACTGCATGTTATATATTAAATCGAGTTCCTAATAAGAGGAATAAGACTACCCCTTATGAACTTTGGTGTAACAAAAACCTAATCTCAATTACCTTAAGGTATGGGGTTGTTGGGCCATTGTCAAATTGACGGAACCTAAAAGGAAAACTTTAGGTGAAAAAGGAATTGATTGCATTTCTATAGGCTATGCGGTACATAGCAAAGCCTGTAGGTTTTATGTCATTGAGCCAAATGATTTTGTCTCTATCCATACTGTGATAGAGTCAAGGGATGCAATATTTGATGAGACTCGATTCTCATCGATTCCAAGACCAAAGGACATAATACCTAGTACTAGTTCCAATGTTGTGTATGACATTAACAATGATCATGATACTACAACACCGGAAATTAGGAAAAGTAAAAGAATTAGAAAAGAGAAATATTTTGGACCGAATTTTCAACTATATTTAGTTGAAGGGTCAAGGGAGTCGATTGCGACTCAAATTTCATATTGTTACAATATGGAGGAGGATCCTAGGACCTTTGATGAAGCTATGAAGTCTCATGATTCTGCTTTCTGGAAAGAGGCAGTGAATGATGAAATGGATTCAATAATGGGAAATCATACTTGGATTTTAGCTAATTTACCTCCCGGATGCAAACCTTTAGGTTGTAAGTGGATTTTCGTAAGGAAAAGGAAGATCGATGGAACCATACTAAAACATAAGGCTCGGTTAGTGGTCCAAGGTTTTAGGCAAAGATATGGTATCGATTATTTTGACACTTATGCTCCGGTTGCTAGAATAGCTACCATTAGACTTTTGATAGCATTGGTTGCGATTCATGGTCTAGTAATTCACCAAATGGATGTCAAAACTGCCTTCCTTAATGGTGAATTGGAGGAGGAAGTGTACATGAATCAACCTGAAGGTTTTGTGGTCAAAGGTCAAGAGACTAAGGTTTGCAAATTAATTCGATCTTTGTATGGTCTTAAACAAGCACCTAAGCAATGGCATCAATAATTTGATGAGGTCATTTTGTCTAGTGGGTTCAAAATAAATCAGTCCGATAAGTGTGTATATAGTAAATTTGATAATAACGGTAATGGAGTTATAATTTGCTTATTTGTTGATGATATGCTTATCTTTGGGACTGATTTGGAACAAGTGGAAAAAACCAAAGTCTTTCTCTCTTCTAGCTTCTCCATGAAAGATTTGGGTGAAGCGGATGTTATTCTAGGTATTAGAATATTGAGAGGTAAAGGGTCAATTTCTTTATCACAATCTCATTACATTGAGAAAGTGATTAAGAGGTTTAATGAATCGAACTCGACTCATTTTGCTACTCCGATGGATCCTAGTTCACTTGGTTCCGAGTATTGGTACTCCTATTTCACAATTGGAGTATGCAAGCTTAATTGAAAGCTTGATGTATGCTATGACTAGCACTCGGCCGGATATAGCTTTTGCTATTGGTAAACTCAGTAGGTATACTAGTAATCCTAATATGTTGCATTGGCAAGCATTGAGAAGAGTGCTAAGGTATTTGAATAAAACCTTGGATTATGTCATAACTTACAAAGGAGAACCTTCTATTCTAGAAGGTTACTCGGATGCTAGTTGGATTTCCAATAAGGAAGTTTATTCATCCACAAGTAGATGGGTGTTTCTTCTTGGAGGAGGTGTTATTTCATGGGCATCCAAGAAGCAAACATGTATAACGGATTCAACTATGGCATCGGAATTCATTGCATTGGCATCTTGTTGCCAAGAAGCGGAATGGCTAAGGAATGTGTTGAGTGAGGTTGACTTGTGGGTCAAACCTATGTCACCTCTTGCTATTCATTGTGATAGTGCATCAACCACGACTAAAGCTTACAGGTGAAGTCTACAATGGCAAGTCAAGGCACATTAGAGTTAGACAAAGCTATGTGCGTGAAATGATAAGGAATAGTTGTATAACTATTAATTTTGTTCGGTCTAGTTTGAACTTGAGGGATACGTTTACTAAACCGTTGTCAAGGGAACTAGTGAACAAAATGAACAAAGGGATGGGTCTTAAGCCTATTGAACAACCTATGGTGAAGGAAAACTCAATTTGACGTCTAATACATCGTTAGATCTCAAATTCAATGAGGAAAGTACTTCTCTAGAAGGTTGGGAGCACTTGTTTAACACATCCCAAGGTTAGTGCTTGTTTCTACAATGTTAAGAGGTTGAATTTGTTTCTTAATAAATCTTTGATAAGTGCTCAATTTTAGGAGCATGTTCGTAAAGATTTACCTATATAAGCTAGAGGTTTGGCCGCTTCACCAAGTCTAAGGCTTGACTTGGAACGCTTATGAATGGATATGGACACCAAGGCTTCATAGGTGTCGGAGGTTAAGAACTAATTAAGTTTATGCTTATGTGTATTAGTATCTTCAATGATTTGTAGTGGTTATATGATTCAAAGCTTTGTCTATCATTATGATCGAAATTGTTGTAAAGTTACTTTTACTAAATGGAGATTCAATCGTAAGATATTTCCATGATGCATGAGCATGTTTTGTTTGTGATTTATAGCAAGTTGAAAAACTTTTCAACATTACCCTATAAATGGGAGGAGGATTGTTGGAACATTTATAGGGTAATGGGTTTTATAAGCTCATATGGTTATATACTAGAAGTGGAGGAGGTCTAGTATGCTAAGATTAGAATGCGCAAAATCACGTGAAACAATCAAGCAAGTCAGGAGGTTGGTCGCGGGTCGCGACATCCGTCGCAGGTCGCGACCAGTGCACTTTCGTGACTCGCGATCTGTATCGCGGGTCGCGACGTGTATTCTGATCTGGGGCGTGAAATTTTGCGTGGACGGTTTATAACCGTTGTATTGCATACGTTATCCGTTTAATGATGATTAAGTATTCTTAATCAGGGGATTAAAGGGAGATCAATGTTGTAACAACTCTAATCTATGAGGGAATATGATATATGACCCTTGTCATTTATATGAGAGGAAGAAGGAAAATGAGTCTTTGAGATTCTAAAACTTCTTGCTTTGCTTGAGAGAAACCTAGCTATTTTCTCTCTAGTGTTCTTCACAAACTTCAAACTAAAAGTTCTTGTTGATTCACATAGAAGATCATCTTGTGAATTATTTCTCTCCATTGTATCTCATTAGTTATTTCGTGTTAACCCGGTGATCCTAGAGGGGCGAAATTAAACTAATAGGAAAGCGTAGTTTCCGTGCCTTGGAGTGGTATATCCGGTTCTCTTGTTTGATCACACTTCTAACAGTATATGCGATGGAGAAATTTCGATCTTATCTGGTAGGGTCGAAGGTGATAATTCACACTGATCATGCGGCATTAAGGTATTTGATGAGCAAGAAAGATGCTAAGCCCCGCTTGATTCGGTGGATCATGTTGCTACAAGAATTTGACTTGGAGATTCGGGACAAGAAAGGAGCCGAAAATGTTGTTGCTGATCACCTTTCTCGACTTGTCCTTGATGGTGAAGGTGATGAGGATCTTCCAATTGATGATACATTTCCTGATGAGCAACTCCTAGCTCTAGCTACTACAGAGATCCCATGGTATGCTGATATAGCCAACTATTTGGCTAGTGACACTATTCCTCTTGGCTACTCATCACAACAAAAGAAGAAATTCTTTAAGGAGGTGAGGAGATATTTTTGGGATGATCCCTTTCTTTATAAATCTTGTGCAGATGGGGTGATTAGAAGGTGTATTCCTGGAAATGAGGTCTCTCTCATTATATCTCATTGTCATGATTTACCTTGTGGAGGCCATGCTAGTACCAATAAAACCTAGCAGAAAATTCTTCAAAGTGGTTTCTATTGGCCTACTTTGTTTAAGGATGTTCATCATTATGTGCATTCTTGTGATCGATGTCAAAGGACGGGTAACCTTTCCCGTCGGAATGAGATGCCTCTCAACACCATCCTTGAGGTTGAGTTATTCGATGTGTGGGGTGTGGATTTCATGGGGCCGTTCCCTTCTTCTTATGGGAACAAGTACATTTTGGTTGCTGTGGATTATGTCTCCAAATGGGTGGAGACTCTTGCTTCCCCTACTAATGATGCTCGTGTGGTTAGTAGATTCTTCAAGAACACTATTTTTCCTCGATTTGGCATTCCACAGGTTTTGATTAGTGATGGAGGCAAGCACTTTTTGGAGAAAAAGTTTGAAGCTATGCTCAAGAAATATGGTGTGCACCATAGAGTGGGTCTTTCATATCACCCACAAACTAGTGGTCAAGTGGAGATTTCTAACCGCGAGATCAAAACCATCTTTGAGAAGACGGTTGCGAGAATGAGGAAAGATTGGGCAGCAAAACTTGATGATGCACTATGGGCTTATCGAACGGCATTCAAAACCCCCTATAGGAACCACCCCCTATCGCCTTGTTTATGGGAAAGCATGTCATCATCCTGTTGAGTTAGAGCATCGTGCATTTTGGGCTATTAAGAACGTCAATTTCGATTCTCAAACGGCGAGTGAGAAGAGATTACTTCAACTTAATGAGCTTGATGAAATTCGGCTTGATGCTTATGAGAGTTCAAAGTTGTACAAGGAGAAAACCAAAAGATGGCATGACAAATTGTGCGAAAAGAGTTCAAGGAAGGAGATTTAGTTCTTCTTTTTAATTCTCGTCTGAAGCTATTTCCTGGTAAACTCCGTTCACGGTGGTCGGGTCCATTCAAAGTTTGTAAGGTTTTCCCTTATGGTTCAGTGGAATTATGGAACCGCCAAGATGGCACTTTCAAGGTAAATGGCCATAGATTGAAGCACTACCGAGTTGGAGATCCCATTGCTAAGAGAGTTGACATCATACTCTTTATTACATCATGTGATTGATAAATGAGGAGGTCGAGCTAATGACCTTAAAAACTAGCGCTTATTGGGAGGCAACCCAATTTTCTATCTTTTTCTCTTCTCTTTTCTATTTCTTTTTACTTTAGTTCATTTTTTTTTATTTTATAGATTTTTAGTACTTTATTTAATATCCATCATAGTTTCATTTGCTACTCTAAAAAAAATTAATTAAAAAATTAAAATTGTTTCGTGTTCTGCTGATACAGGTCAACACGGACGTGTCAAAAATGACACGTCCGTTTCGCTCGCAAAAACCGAGGTCGAGGCCGCCGATTTGAGAACAAAGGGTCAACACGTCCCTGTCATTTTCGACACGTTCGTGTCGACCTGCAGTCCGGCACTTTAAACCCGAGCTTGGGTTTAATTTCCTCTCCCCCCCCTCATAATTTTCGAGCCCCCTTTTCCTTCTCTCTCCCTCTCTACACCTTCCTTCATCTTCTCCATACTCCATTGTTTTCCTCTCTCTCTCCTCACTACTCTTACCAAATCTCTCCACTAATTTTTTTCTTCACATCCTTTTTCTATTCCATTGACACATCTCCATTCCTTTTTCTTCCATCCTTCTTCAAACCCTAGAAATTGAATTGGGGAAACTTTCTATTGAGTCAAGTGGAGTCTCTTTGGCCACTCCATCACCTTCACTAGCACAAATTGGAAGCAAGGAACGTTCATTGCGGGATTTACTCCCACAACATTGTTGGTAACACCTCTTTTTCTCACTACATTGTGAAATTGCGGATTTAGCTCCATTGTTGAGTACTCATTATTTGTGCTATTTGCAAATTGCTTGGATATTGTGTTTCTTTTGTGCTATTTGTGATTTGCTATTTGGTGATCTTTGTGATTTACTATTGGGTGCTATTTGTGTCTTGGTCCTAGATTGGTGGTGATCTTGTGAATTGGTTGTTTTTGATTGTGGTTGGTTTGTTTTTAGCCTTTACTTGCAAATTGCTTGTTTAACCATGGGTCCTAAACCTAGGAGAAACGAACCCCGAAACACTTCCACCACTAATCTTCGCAACCGCTCCCCACCACCGCCTCCACCTCCTTTGGCTCCCCCAGTTGTTGAGACATTTGGTATAACCTTTACCACCCAGGATCACATGCAAAACTACATGCGCATCTCACGCCGACGCCTTAGGCCTACCCGTTTCTTTGACTCGACCGCGGTAGCGGCCTTTTGGTATTGAGAACGATGTCAAGCAATTATTTCACTTCATGGGTTGGAATAATTGGCTAAATCTTCATGCTCCGACCTATGCCCGTCTGACCTATGAGTTCTTTTCTACATTGCATGTGCATAGGGGTACAGATAAGTCCCCTCGGAAGCTTTCCTTCCAGTTGATGGGCAATCACCATACCCTTTCCATTAAGCAAGTCTCAGAGGCTTTTGGTTTTCCTAGAGACGGTCAAATTGGCCCCCATCACTCCCACTCTCACCAGTTTGATTCAAGACACTTTTGGCGCCTCCTTACATCCCAGGTTCACTTATGACCCCTGGTCATCCAAGGCCACACGGGATTATCAACCCGGAGCTTTCGTTATGTTCATCGACTACTTGCTAGTACATTGTTTGCTAGGGGGGAAAGTTTCGGGGTTGTTTCTCTGAGGGAACTCTATTTCTTATGGCATATGACTCTGGGGGATTGTTGTCTTGTGCCTTCTATGTGGCTCATGGACCATTTGGATGATGTAAGAAAGGGTAATGGGGAGATTGCCATTGGGGGTCTGATTTCTATCCTTGCTATACATCTTGGCTATGATCTTTCTAACTTGGCAGCTGTACCTAGAGAGACGCGTCTTAATTTACGGTGGAGAGTGAGAACATGTGCATGCTTATGGTAGGATATAGTCAATGGAATGGAGCCTTGAGCGATTATTTGACCCTTTCATACACATGAGTGTTGTGTGCACGACTAGAATGAGGGCTTTCATATATGGTCAAGGCAAGCTTGGGGGATGCAAAGTGGTAAGAATGGTTGTCAAGTCACAATTATGAGATTTAGGACTTGGATTGAATAGTTTTGTGTTTAATCCCTTCATGGTTCCATTTTCACATTGAAGTTTGATTTGAAAGCCTTGTTGTGTGTGTACTTGAAAAGTTTTGTCTTACTTTTCCCTATGTTTCATGTTGAATTGCTTGAGGACAAGCATTTATATAGCTTGGGGGAGTTTGATAAGTCAATAATAGTTGTTATTTTAGGTGCATTTCTAAGTCTCATTTAGCCTAGTTTAGAGCATTTAGGACTAACTCTTGCATCATTTTGGCTTCTATTAGTTCTATGGCACTTCACGAGGTATTTTGTGGTGTTTGAGTTAATTTTCAGGTTAATCAAGCACATTGGATATCTTGTGACGAGTTGGGGATGCATGAGCATGGTGGTAGGCTGAAGCAGGTCAACACGGGCGTGTCATATTTTCAGGGCGACACGTCCGTGTCATTTCCTTGGATCACGAAGGAGCGCCACTGATCTCAGATTTTCAGGGCGACACGTCCGTGTCAATTTTGACACGTCCGTGTCACCCTCTTCTCAGCAAATCAGTTTCAAACTGATATTAGTTTCCCAAGGCAACACGTCTGTGTCATATGTGACACGTCCGTGTTGCTCCTTTTTGCCCAGATCAGGAACTTTTATTGTTACGACTGATATTGTAATATCAAGTTGACACGTCCGTGTCGACCTGTTTTTTCCGTCGATTTTATTTAAGTTGTTTTATTATTTTCGGAAACTATAAATAGCTTCTTAGTAATATAATTTCGGCATCTAGGTTTTATTATTGTTTTTTTAGAGATCTTTTGAGAAAAAACTCCATTGTTAACCTTGAGATTGACAATTTGGCTACCTTGGATTATTTTTCATTGAAGTAAAAGACTAAGTTTTCTAATTCTCTCTCTTTATTTAGTATCATGTTTACTTATTTATTATTCAATTGCTTTGTTACTTCAATTATGAGTGAGTAGTTTTATAATCTAGGGTTAAGTTGAACCCTAGCAATGATTAATGCATGAATTTCCCCATAATTCCAATTTTAATGTGATTAAATATTCTTGCTTGATTGAATTGCGCTTATTTTCATTATCATACTAGGGATAGGTGATTTTGAATTGATTCCTTATGTCTTGTTTTCAATGGGAATTGAATCTAGATGGATTTGTTGATTCAATCAAGAGTATGAATATCTCTATGGGAATAAGTAGATAGGATTACTAGGAATTTATTTGTGATGCCATGTTTAATGTCTCTTTCTTGCATGATTCCATGGGAATATGTATGATTGCTTGTTTAGAGTAGCCATAGGTACTCGGGAGAGATCTTTGGTATTTTTAGGGTGCATTACTCCTTTTGGATTATTGATTATGTTATTTGGGATGGGAACTATTCATGTATTACTCGTGCTAGTGGGGATACTTAATTCTAGATGCTTTTATTAATTGATTTTACCTCGTGTGCTATTAGTAGTTGTTATAGTTTAGCGTTAGTATTAGTTCAACATCTCTTCCACCGTTGTTTGTCACTTGATTAGTTAAATTGAGTCAAGATATCTAGTGTTTAATATTGTTTGTCTCTGTGGATTCGACCTTGACTTGCCCTGCTACATAGCTAGGAGGTTAGTTAAAAATTATCTTTGTTAGATGCGCGACACGCCTATCACTAGACATGAGGGTAGATTGGAAGGCAAGGGAAAGGTCGGAATGCGAAATATTTCGCCTTCATTGAGTGAGTTGAATAAAGCTCATATTTTCGTGCTGCACCATGTTATTGAAGTTTATCCACATATACTTAGATAGACATATGCGTGAATTGCACAACAAAAACCCGTCAAAAGGGGAGAGGGCGTTGATGAATGAGCATAACAGGTCTTTCATTGATTGATTCCACAATGAAGTAATTGGTGAATCGTCTGCAAACAACCATCATGTACCTGATACAATTAAGCAGTTGGCGTACGGTCCACGTGAAAGTTTTATATATATGAACTTATATTCTAGTTTATTGTGTTGTCTAACATCTTATCTTATCTTATCTTATTTTTTCTGAAATGAGTTGAACAGAACAGAGCTTAAGTCTACCGTGTTTTCAGACTTCGAGTGTATTATAAAGATTTCTCATAATAACTTTTATGTTTTTTTTTATAAGGAAGAGATGATTATATTCAAACTTCAAAACCAACATTTACAACCAAACAACATAACTTTTAAGTTTAAATACGAGCAAAGTGAGTGATTTTTATTATCAAATGTTTAGATTATTATGAATTTATTTTATCATACTAGCCTAAAATAGTTGTGTTCAGAACGAAAGTTCATTGCTCTTTTCAAATCGGATGATGGCCTTGTTTGGTAAAGAAAGGTTTGGGGAAAAATTAGAGGCTTGAACTCATATTAATGAATTTGACTAGTCAATATTTTAATTTGAGTGTTTGGTAAAGAGAGGTTTCAATTAGATGATTGGGCACAAAAAGCTCTTTTTGAAAAAGTTCGGAGGAGGAGCTTTTTCACATTAGAGGTTTTGGAATGAGTAGACCAATTACATTTATGTCCTAAAGTTTTTGAAAATTACATTAATAAATAATAAAAAGTACAACAATAGATTATGCACATATCCTTATTGGTCATTTTACACAATTATGTAGAAGAATCGCCTATCGCCTATTTACCAAACACTTTTATACAAACAAAGTCTAATACAATCTAGTCAAAATCGGTTTATACAATCGCCATGAGTTAACAATAACCGCATTATCCGCTAATTGCCAAACAGGCCAATGTGTATATTGAACATCTGGTAATTAGTCCCATCACATGTATACCAAGAAATTCTAGCAGACAATCTATTAAATAATTAGCTACTAAAAGCCAAAGTAAATAATTAGAAAATCAGAAATGATATGAATTTTTAAACTCACCACTACGAACAATTAATAGTTATATCTCTCTAGGTAGGAAGTATATGAATGAGCCAAATGAAACTACTCGTTACCATCATAGTAAATGTAAAAGATGGAGGCTTGTAAAACGGAGCAGCAAGAGGAATTATCAAGACATGATGAAGCGGATGATAATGGGCAAAAATGCTTCAACAACAAGGAGAAAGGAGGACGGGTCACCTTCCCGTTCATCACTGGTATTTCAGCTCCCTCATTCACTGATTAAGATTTTAGCAATTTTAGCTTTCGCCTATTATCATATGCTTGTAACTAGCTATGTATGTTTTTTTTTTGGGTGCTACAATCAGGGCCGGCCCTGGGCCAGGGCAAGCGGGGCACCCGCCCAGGGCCCAGGAAATTTAGTTCTTTGTGCTTTATAAAATTTAAAACAAAATCAATTATTAGCAGCGAGAGTTACGGGGCTATGAAGACTGAAGAGGAAGTTTTCCAAACGCCAGTTCTTCAATATCAATCTCCAAATTAAAATAAAAAATATCCAGTAAATCCCTTGAAATTAGGGCTTTCAAAATTCTTACCTAATTAGTCTCTCTTTTTTCAATTTTTTCTTCCTCTTGTTTCAACTGAAATAATGGTTTTTATTCTTCAATGAAATATGAGTACATGGTTGCAATTCTAAATTTTCATTGGAGCAAAAATTACAGTATAATTTTTTTTTTTTGGCAGAGAAATATTTTCTTTTACTTATTCCATATCTCACAAGATAACTATCCATCAAAAAATCAATAATTTTCTTCAATTTCTCACAAATGTCAAGATGAAAAAAAATTACAATTGGGATTTTTCGTCACTATTTTGAACCCAATTTATACGATTTCCAGGTAATTTGTGTTAAATGTGCTTAAATTTCAATTTTGTACATTTTTTCTGATATGCTAAAGTTTTAATTTTATGATTGCTTGATAATTTAGAATACAGTGAACAAACTCATGTTGTCATATTTTATTTGATGTTTGCAATGTTTTGCATTCATGAATTATGAGTGTATGTACTCTGTATAATTTAGCAAAAACAGCCATGAAATAACCTGCAAAACTCGTTGTTGATGAGTTTGTGTCTTTGTTATTGGATGATTGATCTTATTTGTTTATTAGATGATAGTGAATGTCTAATTTGTTTAGTGATTAGACAAGACTTAGATTATTAGCATACTTCATTTTTTAATGAATATCAAAAAAAATTATATAGAAGAACATGAACCACTGGTGTTTTAATACTTTAGACATAATGCTGTTTTGAGTATGCAATAGTGGCTCGTGTAAAATTATGTTACTATGGAGTGTTGTTTTGTTATCAGAAAGAACTTACTATTAGAATATTTATACTGTATATTTATTATATACTCTCATGCATTACTACGCTAGGGGCCTATTTTTTAAAGTTTGCCCCGGGCCCAATAATACTCAGGAACGGCCCTGGCTACAATAGCTAATTTATGCAATTATCAAGTTTATGTTTGAGCTGAGTGGCATGCGAGGAATGATAAACCTCTAACTGGTAAATGCATCTACCAAAACATATATAGTGTTTGTATAAATAACATATATATAGTGTTTGTTTGAGTAAAATATAGTGCTTGCGTTTTTGTGTTAAAAAAAGGATTTACAAACGCAAATTCATAGAAACACTATATTTTGCCTACACAAACACTTTATACGTATTTTAGAAGTTGCATCTAACAGTTCTAGGTTTATAATTTCTTAGTTTCATTCTGAGTTTGACACTCACTCTAACAATCTAATTGTCTAACATATATTTATGTATTATATACTTTATTATATACTCTATTAAGATGTACACAATATTACAAGCATATGTTATAATAGGCGAAAGCTAAAATTGCTAAAATCTTAATAAGTGAATTGGTCCGAAAATAAATTTATGGTACATACATATAAAGTGATCCGTTTGAAATTGGCCCGAAAATAACTTTATGGTACGTACGTATAAAGCCACAAGCTCCCTCTTTCAACGTACGTATAAAGCCACAAGCTCCCTCTTCTGGTCCGAAAAATTTCTCTATGTTAAGAAAATAAATTTATGGTACATACGTATAAAGTAACTTTCTATGTTTTTTTATGATCCGATAATGCATGTTACAAAGTGGGAGCCTGTAAAAAGTAACCTATTGGAAATTGGTCCGAAAATAAAATTATGGTACATACAATGTACAGAATATTAATTGACTCTGTATATACAAGAGCCAGAATCTTTTGACTAGATATTGTTTAAATCTTCATTTAACCCGATAGATTCGCTAGATGCTTGATGTTTCAACTCCTAGGTTCCATCATACTAGTACTTGGAACCAATTAACAGATAACAACCCAAGTTGTATTTGAAGGATTTATGTCCTCGACTTAAATGCAATTACTAATTATATTATGGATCGTATTATAGAGATAATAAATTCGTTCTATTGGGTCGTCTATACGTCTTGCTAGAGAATGCTATAGAACTTTGGGTTAGGAAATAATAAACCCAAAGCCCAATATAATGGATCCTATTAGGTCACACAAAATACTTGGATCAACAAAAGAAACCTAGAGCCCGTAAGGGGCCCTAGGGTGGCCGGCCAAGAGGAAGAGAGAGAGGAGAATTGATTCTCCTCCTAACCTAATTATATCTATATATACTTGGTTAGGCAATAAGGAAAGAAAGAAGATATCTTTCATTATTCTCTCTCTCTCATAATCTTTCCAAAAGTCACAAAAACTCCATTAAAGTAGAAGAAGAATTTCTTCCTTCCAACTAGCATTGGTGGAGTGTTGATCCGGGTTGGTGGACCAAGTAGAGGAATCGCAATTGAGGTTCTAAATCCGGGTTATTCAAGCTTTGTGGAATTCACGCTTCAAAGGTAAATTCCTAACTATTATGTGATCCTTGAATGTATATGCATGAGATCCTGTTTTAAGTGCTTATGAATTTGATTCATGAAATTCCGCTTAGAGTACTTATATAATCCTACAGTGGTATCAGTTTTATCCTCTTGCATATAATTTTTGGTCACAATAATTATGTGTTCTTGACTAATTATAATTGATTAAGGGGAGGAATTGAATTATGGATGTTTTGTTTAATTGGATTAATTAAATTTGATTTAATCTGCATAATAAACGATTTTATTTTCTATAATTCGACCTAAATTTTTTTTTTATTCGAATTACTTTTATTTGGCCGAATTTTATGAAAATAAAATCATGAATTTCGAAATTAAAATTAAATTTTAGATCTCAATTTTTTCGAAAAATTAGAGAGTTAGATTTATATTATTAATCTGTTTTTCCATATTTAAATTGTTTATGTATGATAAATTAATTCATGTGAAAAGAGTTTTATGTGAATTAGAGGTTAATACATATGAATAATGCTAAAATTAAAATAAAATAGAGATTTTATGTTAATTTCGAATATTCACATCATATAATTAATCTGAATTTTCATATTTAAATTAGTTATGTATGATAAATTAATTCATGTAAAAGGAGTTTTATGTGAATTTAAGGTTAATTGATATGAATAGCCCTAATATTAATTAAAATGGAGATTTAAATTAATTTGCAGAATTAGGCATAAAGGAGTTTATGTTTAATTTTATTTTGATCACTAAATTTGTTGTAGCCTAACATCTACGGCTCCCTTAACGACACATGGGCTCATCAGAGCTGTACACGTGTCACCCTATTTAAAATAAAAATAAGGCTTAATCTCTGGGCTATACTCAGTTGGGGTAAAAGGATTGAATTTCTGGCCCAACAGTCGAATCCGAGTACTACCGGTGTGGTCAAGGAGAGTGGTTAATAGACTTTCACCGCCTCCCGGGTTCCGCCACGTGTCATGATCCGATCCCAGACCAATCGAAGCCACTATTCTAGGGCAGGTTTTAAGGATAGCTGTCAACTTGCTATCACTATAAATACCCCTGAAATCAGGAGAAACATTCATTCAATGCAAACAGTACAAAGTTACTCTGATAAAATACTCTCTCACTTTCTCTCTCTATCTCTACTTTCTCTCACTACTCCTGATATCTGACTTAAGCATCGGAGGGGGAACCACCACCCAAACCTCCAGGGTGGGTCCCTTTTTGCAGGTTCGGGAGCGAAGCCAAGGCTAAGGACTCGGTTGATTCAGACATTGTTGCACAAGTCTCCAAAGAAGAACATCTAAGGGATACTAGTTTACTTGCTCGACAAGAAAGCACCATCTGCAGCTTACTTGTTGGACAAGGGACAAAACATTTGCGCCGTCGTGGGGGAGACGCAACGATGACCGATTGTCAATCGTCCAACATTGCCAGGAATCGAAGCCTTCAAGTTAATGTCGAAGATACGGTGGAGCATGAAAGACCACCTCGAGGAAGAAATAGACCTCCGTCCATTGTCAATGTTCGTGGACCAAGCCAGCAACCGGTCATCCAAGTGAATCTGGGTCGTCCAGTGACTGCCGCCCACCTGGAGAATGTGCTGAATGACTTTCAGACTAAGATGGCGACGGTCGTCCAGGAACAGATTAAAATCAATATCTTTGTTTTTCATCACAACCGGAGCCGGTGCTAACAATCCACCTCGTCCTAGAGGACGTTCTCAAGTAGATCGTCCGGGTCCCGATCGACATGTTCGTCGGGGAGCCCTCAGGAGGACGGCAAGAGAAAGCAACCGAGAGGATAATGATCAACGAAGAAAGATGGACTGGAACCTGTGATGAGGACTCAGGACCATGTTCGTCCAAGCGGGCACCGCGTGGAAACAGATGCCAGAGAGTATCTAGAAGCAAAGAAAGCTGTTGCATTACAACGATCAGCGACAGGATCTACACCATATTTGAGAGACCCTCCTTTGAGGTTGTCGTCCGAGGAGGGGACGAAGTTTAAGTCACTCTCTTGTTCATCCGCGACAGGAGAAGACAGTGGCTCAGCCCATGGTCTATAGGCGTCCAGTGCCTGCAAACACTTCATCCAACCCAGTAATGAAGGAATATCGCAAGGAGTTCATACCCATTGAGGGACAGCTGGGAGCTCTCCAAATCAACTGGCCTACTCCATTCTCGGCCAGGATTATGGAGACGCCCCCCCCTTCCCAAAGGTAAAACTCCCAACCATTGAGCCTTTCGATGGAACTACCGATCCGAGACGATCACTGTACGCTACAAGCATCGAGATGTACGTCCAAGGAGTGGACGACGCTACTTGGTGTAAGAATTTTCCAGCTACTTTGAAAGGAGTAGCGCAGAAGTGGTTTAACAATCTTCCCCCCAATTCAGTCAACAACTTTACTGAACTTAGCTTCTTATTCACTAGTCATTTTGTTGCCAACAAGCAAGAGCAAAAGACAAGCATGCACCTAAGCAAGGTCGTCCCGAGGGACCTAAGGAGGCTCTTAGAAGTTTTGTTAAGAGATTCAACCTAGAAGCGCTTCAGATCCAAGATCTTAATGCTGGAGTAGCCTTTGACGCCTTCATCAGTGGTCTAAGGCCAGGAAGTTTCAAGTTTGACCTTGTTAAGAAGAAAATCTCCACTCTTGCTGAGGCTTTGAGGGAAGCCGAAGCATTTATTCATGCCACCGAAGTATGTGCTGAGGCAAAGCATCCCGAGTCTAAGAAGCTCAAGAGGTTGCTCGGCCAAAAAGAGCAACTCCAAGAAGGCCGAGACTTGGGCGATTACCTCCAACACCACTCCGGCTAGAAAGAACAAGAGAAAGGAGGCCGAGCCATCCTCATCCAATCCTGTTGAGTTTAACAAAGACCAATACTCCATCCTCATGGAGATTAAGGATCGATATGAGTTGAAGGCCCCGTGAAAAATGAAAACTCCTTATAGAAACGAAGGGATAAGAACAAGTATTGCCACTTCCACAAAGATTGTGGTCATAAGACCAATGAATGTAAGCACCTCAAGAGAGCTTTGGAAGAGTTAGCCCGAAAAGGAAAGATGAATTCCTATATGACTCAAGGGGGAAGGAAGTTCCTAAGGAAAGATGATTGGCATAACAAGAAGCGGGGAGAGTGCAAGCACCGACGAAGATGTGGTTCTTGTAATCTCGGAGTGGGTTTCTTCTTTGGGGGACCAACTAATAGAGGGCACAAAAACTACCTTAGGGAGCTCGGCCAAGTTTTGTTAGCTGATCAGACGAAGGCTGAGCCCTTCCCAAGGGTGGTAGTTAGTGAGCAAGATCGGGGCAGGTTGAGGACTCCCCATGATGATCCCTTGGTTGTAGAAATGAAAATAGCAAACTTGAGAGTAAGAAGGATCCTGATCGACACCGGAAGTTCGACGGACATCATTAGTGCTGATTGCTTGTCCAGACTAAAGTTTGAGGAGAAGAACTTAGTTCCCGTTCACCATCCCATCATAGGGTTTGGGGGAGGAGTCATCCATCCCATGGGAACGGTGACTTTGCCCGTTCGAGTGGGAGAGAAGGAAGTCTCAAGAACTCTGTTTATCAAGTTCTTGGTGGTCCGAGACTTCGACACCTCACAATGTCATTCTTGGACGACCAACTCTGAATCATGTCAAAGCAGTAATAGTAACTCACCTGATGTTGATGAAGTATGAGTGTGATGACGGCAAGATTGGCTCCTTGTATGGAGACCAGCAGGCGGCTAGGGAATGTTACCTAACTACTCTGAAACCATCATCATGGAAGGCAGATAAGCAAGACCAGACGAAGGTCGCTGGCGAAAGGAAAACGTCCGAGATTGTGAAGGACCCTGTCTGATAGTCCAGGAAGTGCGAAGCGGAACTTTCGTCTCCAAGACATGGATGGACGACCAATATAGCGCACCTGGAACTCAGACACATTGAAAAAAGTACAACGTCTGACTCAGTCAATCGGCAAGAAATCTACAGTAGTCTGTAATATCAAACAAGTGCCACGGCACAAAAAAGAGAAAAAGAATTGTATACATGTATCTTGACACTTAGTCAAGCAAAATTCATATAATACAATTCCTACTTTCTCCCTATATTGTTCCTTTATTTTTTACTAAGTTGTTCACTTTGGGGCATCTTTACCACCAGTTGGTCTAGTGGCCTAAAAGTGACATTAACTTAGACAAAATTACAAAGAACATTAAAACGTTCAAAGAAAAGGATAAACAATGGACATCATAACGGGAAATAACCATTTCTCTGACACACATTGCTTCCTCAAAGAGACCGGCCAAGGTGTAATAAACCTAAAAGGTATATCGCACATATGGTTAATCAAATAATGACAGTCTCTAGTAAGAGAAACGTCATGGTCCCTAAAAGGAAGCCGACTTGAAATAAGCAAGCCTTAGTAAAGGAATCTTACTTTCAAATGCAAGGTCAGCTATGTAGCAAAGGCTCTAGTAAGGGTTCACTACTTCGAGAAGAGCGTGGCTTCCTCAAGGAAGCCGGCCAAAACATGGTTCGTCCATAAAAAGCAATATATAAATTGCCTACAAGTATTTATGCTCGTCCTAAACGAAAGAGTTTATGTTGGCTCGGCCAATGTTGGCCTCTCTCCTTCTTGGTGCAAAGCTCGTCCAAAATACAAGGATGAACTAAGCCCTAGAAGGGGGGGATACAACTAAAACCTTCGAACTTTAAGGACTAGTTAAGTTTGAGGGACGAGCCACAATTATACTTAGCTTCTTTGAGAGTCTGAAGATCGTCCAAAGGCAAGGATGAGACTCACCCTTTCCTTAACTAAGCAAGGTGGCCGTCCAAATCATGGACGCTTTCCTTCTTCGAGCTCTCCTCGTCCAGGGAAATGTACTCGTCCAAAGACTCTAGAAGACTCCCAGACGAGAATGGTCCCAAGAAGGTGGCCGTCCAAATCATGGACACTTTCCTTCTTCGAGCCATCCTCGTCCAGGGAAAGGTACTCGTCCAAAGACTCTAGAAGACTCCCAGACGAGAATGGTCCCAAGAAGGTGGCCGTCCAAATCATGGACGCTTTCCTTCTTCGAGCCATCCTCGTCTAGGGAAAGGTACTCGTCCAAAGACTCTAGAAGACTCCCAGACGAGAATGGTCCCAAGAAGGTGGCCGTCCAAATCATGGACGCTTTCCTTCTTCGAGCGATCCTCGTCCAGGGAAAGGTACTCGTCAAAAGACTCTAGTAGACTCCCAGACAAGAATGGTCCCAAGAAGGTGGTCGTCCAAATCATGGACGCTTTCCTTCTTCGAGCCATCCTCGTCCAGGGAAAGGTACTCGTCCAAAGACTCTAAAAGACTCCCAGACGAGAATAGTCCCAAGAAGGTGGCCGTCCAAATCATGGAAGCTTTCCTTCTTCGAGCCATCCTCGTCTAGGGAAAGGTACTCGTCCAAAGACTACAGAAGACTCCCCGACGAGAATAGTCCCAAGAAGGTGGCCGTCCAAATCATGGACGCTTTCCTTCTTCGAGCGATCCTCGTCCAGGGAAATGTACTCGTCCAAAGTCTCTAGAAGACTCCCAGACGAGAATGGTCCCAAGAAGGTGGCCGTCCAAATCATGGACGCTTTCCTTCTTCGAGCCATCCTCGTCCAGGGAAAGGTACTAGTCCAAAGGATACTCGTCCAGAGGATTAAGAAGGTGCCCGTCCAAGCAAGGACGTTTTCCTTCTTCAAGTTACCCTCGTCCAAGAAAAGTGGTAACCACTTCGACGAGTCAAAAGGATACTCGTCCAGAGGCATAAGAAGGTGCCCGTCCAAGCAAGGACGTTCTCCTTCTTCAAGTTACCCTCGTCCAATAAAAGTGGTAACCACTTAGATGAGTCAAAAGGATACTCGTCCAGAGGCATAAGAAGGTGCCCGTCCAAGCAAGGACGTTCTCCTTCTTCAAGTTACCCTCGTCCAAGAAAAGTGGTAACCACTTAGACGAGTCAAAAGGATACTCGTCCATAGGCATTAAAAACCCTCAGACGAGAATAACCCAAAGAAGGTGCCCGTCCAAGCAAGGACGTTCTCCTTCTTCAAGTTACCCTCGTCCAAGAAAAGTGGTAACCACTTAGACGAGTCAAAAGGATACTCCTCCAGAGGCAAAGAAGGTGCTCGTCCAAGCAAGGACGTTTTCCTTCTTCAAGTTACCCTCGTCAAAGAAAAGTGGTAACCACTTAGACGAGTCAAAAGGATACTCGTCCGTAGGCATAAGAAGGTGCTCGTCCAAGCAAGGATGTTTTCCTTTTTCAAGTTACCCTCGTCCAAGAAAAGTGGTAACCACTTAGACGAGTCAAAGGATACTCGTCCGAGGCATTAAAAACCCTCGAGGCGAGAATAACCCAAAGAAGGTGCCCGGTCCAAGCAAGGACGTTCTCCTTCTTCAAGTTACCCTCGTCCAAGAAAAGTGGTAACCACTTAGACGAGTCAAAAGGATACTCGTCCCGAGAGGTAAAGAAGGTGCTCGTCCAAGCAAGGACGTTTTCCTTCTTCAAGTTACCCTCGTCCAAGAAAAGTGATAACCACTTAGACGAGTCCAAAGGATACTCGTCCGAGAGGCATAAGAAGGTGCCCGTCCCAAGCAAGGACGTTCTCCTTCTTCAAGTTACCCTCGTCCAAGAAAAGGGGCAACCACTTGGACTAGTCAAAAGATACACGTCCGAGAGGCATTAAAAACCCTCAGACGAGAATAACCCAAAGAAGGTGCCCGTCCAAGCCAGGATGTTTTCCTTCTTCAAGTTACCCTCGTCCAAGAAAATTGAGGCGACGACTTGGACGAGTCTCAAGGTACTCGTCCAAAAGCATTCGGCTTCTCAGACGAGAATGACCCAAAGAAAGTGGCCGTCCAAGAATGGACGCCTTCCTTCTTCCGGTGATTCTCGTCCAGAGAAAGTGTTTCATTATCTTAGACGAGAATATCCCTAAGGTGGACATCCATACTTGGACGTTTTCCTTCTTCGGGTGATTCTCGCCCAAGGGATATATGCAAAAAAAAAAAAAAAAAATTATAAAAAAAATATTCCTGGTCAGAAATGACCGAATAAAAGAAGGTAACGGTCGGTTATGACCGGTAAAATCCTGGAAAGGGCGCGTCATTTCCTTCATTGTGAATACACTACCTTCGTAAACGGGCCTTAACCGTCGACGGGCCAACAAAAAGCTACCTTGGGTAAAAGGGCATTAACCGTCAGATGGGCCAACAGTGAAAGCCCTTTTAGGGGCAAATGTTGTAGCCTAACATCTACGGCTCCCTTAACGACACATGGGCTCATCAGAGCCGTACACGTGTCACCCTATTTAAAATAAAAATAAGGCTTAATCTCTGGGCTATACTCAGTTGGGGTAAAAGGATTGAATTTCTGGCCCAACAGTCAGAATCCAGTACTACCAGGTGGCTGAAGGAGAGTGGTTAATAGACTTTCACCAGTCCTGGTCTGCCACGTGTCATGATTTGATCCCCCAGCCAATCAGAAGCCACTATTCTAGGGCAGGTTTTAAGGATAGCTGTCAACTTGCTATCACTATAAATACCCCTGAAATCAGGAGAAACATTCATTCAATGCAAACAGTGCAAAGTTACTCTGATAAAATACTCTCTCACTTTCTCTCTCTATCTCTACTTTCTCTCACTACTCCTGATATCTGACTTAAGCATCGGAGGGGGAACCACCACCCAAACCTCCAGGGTGGGTCCCTTTTTGCAGGTTCGGGAGCGAAGCCAAGGCTAAGGACTCGGTTGATTCAGACATTGTTGCACAAGTCTCCAAAGAAGAACATCTAAGGGATACTAGTTTACTTGCTCGACAAGAAAGCACCATCTGCAGCTTACTTGTTGGACAAGGGACAAAACAAAATTAATTTACAAGAAGTTGTGATTTAATTTATTTCCCACAAAAGAGAAAAAAAAAAATAAAACAAGGGAGGGAAGGGGAGCGACCACGGCAGGTGGCGCGCCACTGCCGGTGGGGCCACGGTGGCTGCTCCGGGTGATCGTGTGCGGGGCTGCCGGAGCCGTGGCTGCAGCGGCCATCTTTGCGGTGGCGGCCGATGCTAGCGGCGGCAGCAGCCGTGGGCTTGCTAGCCACGTTTCTTCTTTGCCAGAGGTTTAAAAAAAAAAAAAATTTTTTTTTTTGGAAAATCATTAAATCTGATTTTCAGTATATTGAGCAGATTTTCAGTTAAATATTTCCATAATTTTATTCTTTAATCTAATTAAAGTTAGTATGAAAGTATAATAGGATAGAATCTTTAGGTGGTTATGAATTACTTAAATGTTTTATCAACTTACCATAATTAAGAATATTTGATATTTTGATTGATGGCAAGTATAATATGTGATATTATGATGTGGCTTTTATATTTTTTGATATAATTGCTATGTATGACTAGTATGGCCCAAATTAAGTTAGAAAATACGATCTGCGCATCGTGATGTATTCTTGTAATTTTAAATACGATCTGCGTATCGTTAAGTATTCTTGTAATTTATTTTAGTTATTATTTAAATTATTTTGATACTTATGTAATCCAAAGACGAAGTCCATCAAGAGAAGGCCCATGGATAAGGTGGATGGAGATCCATGAAGAGTCCAAGAATGAGCCATTGATGATTAGTTCTTAGGATTAGGGGCCATACTAGATCATTTTATTTTCGCATTTTATTATTCTTTAAAATGCTTATAAGTTTATTGTATGTTGGTTGATGATGCGCTAGAGTTCACTAATTCATAACAACATAATAAACTTAGGTCCCGTAAAAATTAAGGTTGCTTTTCCAAACATAAAGTACTTATCAAACCCTTAATTAATAGTAATAGGTCATGCCTCCGCAGGGTGTTATCATTAATTTTGGGAATATAAGGTAAAATTGCGAATTTTACAACTTAGTTTGGTTGTCCTTAACAAAATTATCAAAAGCGTTTTGAATTTTGAAGTAAGAGATAGTTAAGCATGCGATGTTTATCCATCTAAACAAGAGTTATAATTTGTTATAAATAGTAAAAGAGTTTACTTACCTTGATAATGTAACGTTAAAGATAAGGCCTCCGTCTGCTTAGTGTTGCATGTTGATAGGATCTTGTAAAACACTTATTCAAATGGGACATTAAAATTGAATAGGTGATCAACCTAGAAACCTTTGCATATTTTAGGTTACTTTATAAACATAAATTGAACTTTGCTTTATTTTTCTCGTACTGTAGATACTATGTCTAATAACAACAACAACAACAACTCCTAGTTTCAACATTCGTCCTTTTACGGAAAAGGACAGATCGAATGGTGAAAATTTCCTTAATTGGGAAAGGACCTTAAGACTTGTTTTTGAGGTCCGAGGGTCGAGAGGATGTCATAGAAACCCCACTTCCCGTGATTACCGATGAGTCAACGAAGCGGTACAAACGTCGTGCTAAGCGTGCAAATGATAGGTCTGGTACCGATCACTTGCTTGATGATAGCGACCATGGAGCCGGACCTCCAAAGGAGGTTCGAAACCAAGGATGCTTATACCATCATGCAAGAGCTACGGGCTATGTTTCAAACACAAGCCCGAGTTGAGCGGTATGAGACTAATAGGGAGATACTTGAATGTCACATGAAGCGGGTCAAGTTGTTGGCCCCCCATGTTTTCGCGATGATGGGTTTTTTCGAAAACATGGAACGACTTGGATTCCCTTATAGGGTTGAGTTGGCCTACGACATTATTCTCCACTCATTACCCGACAGGTTTCAATCGGTTCGGAATGACCTACAATATGAATGATGCGAAAAAGACTTTGCAAGAGTTGCATGGATTGTTGGTCAACGCCGAAAGGAACATCCCTAAAGTTGAACCAAAGAAAGAGGTTTTGATGGTTCAAAAGGGAAAGGGTTTCAAGAAGAAATGGGCGGGGAAAGAAGGACAAAGGCAAGCAAGTTGCCACTGTTGCAAAAAACCTAAGCCAACCGCTAAGCCAAAGGTCATTTGCGGAAAGCAAGTGTTTCCATTGTCACAAGATAGGACACCTGGAAGAGGAACCGCCCGTATACTTGGAGGAAAAGAAGTCCGGGGCTTCCACTTCGGTATATATGTTATAGAAATCAATTTGACTTCTACTTCTTTATGGGTATTTGATACCAATTGTGGTTCTCACATAGTTAATGATGTGCGGGGACTAAAAAGAAGTAGGAAGGCGGCAAAAGGCGAGATAGAGCTACGCGTTGGAAATGGAGCACGAGTTCTTGCACTTGCCATAGGAAACTATAGTCTACACTTGCCATCCGGGCTTATTTTAGAACTAAATAATTGTTATTTCGTTCCTTCAATAACTAAGAACATAATTTACGTTTCGGTTTTGGATTCCGAAGGGTTTTGTTTTGAAATAAAGAACAAGTGTTGTTCCATTTCTTACAATAATATGTTCTATGCCAATGCTAAATTGATAAATGGCTTATATGTGCTTGATAAGTCGTTACAAATCTATAACATAGATAGCAAGAAACAAAAATCAAATGATTCCAACCTAACCTACATTTGGCATTGTCGAATGGGTCATATAAACCAAAAGCGTATTCACAAGTTACAAAAGGATGGTATAATTCCATCATTTGATTTTGAATCATTTGATGTATGTGAATCATGCTTAATGGGAAAGATGACAAAATCACCATATACTAGAAAAGGTGAAAGGGCCGGTGATCTTTTAGGACTCATACATACGGATGTGTGTGGTCCTATGAGCACAAAGGCGAGGAGGGGTTTAACTACTTCATTACATTCACTGATGATTTGAGTAGATATGGATATATATACTTAATGAAACATAAGTCGGAATCTTTTGATAGATTCAAAGAGTTCCAAAATGAAGTACAGAATCAACTTGGTAAGACAATAAAAGCACTACGATCCGATCGTGGTGGTGAATATTTGAGCCAAGAATTTGATGATCATCTAAAGGGTTGTGGAATTCTTTCACAATTAACTCCACCAGGGAACACCACGGTTGAATGGTGTATCGAAAGGAGGAACCGAACCTTACTAGATATGGTTCGATCAATGATGAGTCTTGCTGATCTTCCGATTTCTTTTTGGGATACGCTCTCGAAACTGCTGCACACACACTAAATAGGAGCCCGTCAAAGGTCAGTAGAAAAGACTCCATATGAGTTATGGAATGGAAAAACTCCAAACTTGTCTTTTCTTAAAATGCGGGGATGTGAGGTCTATGTAAAGCGGTTACTATCGACAAGCTTGCACCCAAGTCGAGATAAATGTCTCCTTGTGGGATACCCAAAAGAGACAAGGGGTTATTACTTCTATAACCGTCAAGAGAACAAAGTGTTTGTTGCTCGTGATGGTGTCTTTCTTGAAAAGGAATTTGTTTCTAGAAAGACAAGTGGGAGTAAAATAATTCTCGAAGAAATTCGAGATGAGCAACAAAAAGACGTAGTTCACACTATGTCGAGACGGCCCGACAAGACGAAAGTCTAGCTCGGGAGATGATGTATTCAACGCATGTACCTCCTACCGTCCCAATTGAATCAAGTGAAGATCTTCAAGGAGTTGAAGAGAACTCTTTCTTGATGCTCGGGCCCCGCGTAGATCTAGTAGAGAAAGGATTCCAAACAAAAGGTTGGTTGATTTCTGTTAACCGAAAACTACGAAATTATGATTTTGGAGAATTCAGAGCCTACTACCTACAAACAAGCTTTGACGAGCCGGACTCGAGAAATGGCTTGAAGCCATGAAATCCGAGTTAGACTCCATGTCTCGAGAATAAAGTTTGGACCCCGGTCGACTTGCCTTAGTGGGGTTAACCCTATTGGATGCAAGTGGGTGTTCAAATTGAAAACAGACAAAGATGGGAATGTCTATGTATATAAAGCAAGACCGGGTTGCAAAAGGATTCGAGACAAATTCATGGTGTAGACTATGATGAGACCTTTTCTCCAGAAGAGCAATGCTTAAATCAATTCGGATACTTTTAGCGATTCTTTGCATTTTATGATTATGAAATTTGGCGAGATGGATGTCAAACGCATTCTTGAATGGGTTCTTGAATGAGGATGTGTACAT
This sequence comes from Beta corolliflora, assembly GCA_947648045.1. NCBI lineage: Eukaryota > Viridiplantae > Streptophyta > Magnoliopsida > Caryophyllales > Amaranthaceae > Beta > Beta corolliflora. The sequence goes on along the minus strand of CANSZD010000234.1, from coordinate 243,230 downwards.
GACACAACCCGAGGGTTTTGAGGATCCGAAAATCCTAAAAGGGTTTGCAAGCTTCGAGAGATCCATCTATGGATTGAAGCGGGCATCTCGGAGTCGGGAATCTTCGATTTGATGAAGCAATCAAGAAATTTGATTTCATCAAAAGCGAAGAAGAATCTTGTGTCTACAAGAAGTTTAGTGGGAGCAGCTTAGTCTTCTTGGTATTGTATGTAGATGACATACTACTCATGGGAAATGACATACCAATGCTTGAGTCGATCAAGGAATGGTTAAAGAGTTGTTTCTCTATGAAGGACACGGGGAGAAGCCGAGTACATACCGGGAATCAAAATCCATAGAGATAGGTCTCGAAGGATGATTGGACTAAGTCAAGAAACTTATATTGATAAGGTTCTTACAAGGTTCAACATGGAAAACTCGAAGAGAGGTTTCGTTCCCATGTCACATGGCATATCGCTTAGCAAGAGTCGGTGCCCGATCGAACTCGATGTGTTGAAGCGAATGAGTAGCATTCCTTATGCTTCGGCTATAGGATCTATCATGTATGCCATGATAAGTACTCGACCGAGATGTTGCATATGCCTTGAGCATGTGTAGCGAGTTCCAAGCAAATCCGGGAGAAGCACACCTTGGATTGCAGCTAAGAGCATCCTCAAGTACTTGAGAAGAACTAAAGGCATGTTCTTAGTTTATGGGGGACAAAGTGAGTTGGTTGTTGAAGGTTACACGGATGCAAGCTTCCAAACCGACGAGAGATGATTACCGCTCTCGGTCGGGGTATGTCTTTCGTCTAAATGGAGGAGCAAGTGAGCTGGAAGAGCTCAAAGCAAAGCACCGTAGCGACTCTACGACAGAATCGAGAATATTTAGCGGCGGTTGAAGCGGCTAAAGAAGCATTTGGATCAAGAAATTCTTGACAGAGCCGGATATCGTACCTAGTGCTCGGGAAGGGATTGAGTTGTTACGTGATAACAATGGTGCTATTGCGCAAGCAAAAGAACCGAGATCACATAACAAATCCAAACATGTAATGAGGAAGTATCACCTCATTAGGGAGATTGTTGACGAGGAAGGATGTCGGGATCTCAAAGTTCACACGGATGAGAATGTGGGCGATCCGCTCACTAAACCACTACCTCAACCCAAGCATGAGTGTCACGCTAGGGCTATAGGCTTGAAGCAAATGTTAGAGTGGCTGTAGATTGTACTAGGTTTAGAGAAACTTGTTACAATGTAAAGACATGGTTTTGCTATTTATGTTTATAAATTTTACATTATTTAATTATTGGTTTAGTATTAAATAAAATGTCCAAAATATATCTTGAATTCTATGGTTTTGTTAAATATGTGATTTGATAAATCAAACACCATAAGTGAACAGAATTCATAGAATATTAAAAGTTCCTAATCTAAGTCATTAAACTGGACATGAATGACTTGTTAAAAGGGATTAGCATATAAGATTGATTGATAGCACCGTTTTCATGGGCTATAGAAACATAGAGATGTTTAATCAATCATATGGATGTGTATAGTTGATACATAGTCGAACTAGACACGCTTAGAAGTTTTATAACTTCGAAATTATATTAGTAGATTCCTTAGACATGAGTGGAACATTACTTAGCCCAATGATTGGTATAACTTTGATATCTTGTCAAACGTCATGCCGTAAAGGGGACTATAAGGCAGCATTCAGGTTGTGCCATAAATTGAGTGGGAGTATTGATTACCATAAGATTGAAAAGGTCCTCCTATATGAGATAGGATAGGTGTCTTGGCCCCTTGAAGAGCGAAAATTAAAAAATGCATGGCCATGCTCAAATGGATCATTCGATGATCATTTGTTTGTCAATTCGAACTTGGATTTCAAGGATTAATTTGAAAAACTAGTATGGATGATATGTAAATATGATCATACTATCAAATTAAGACATTAAGAGACTTGAGGAAATTAAACATTGCACACTCGTCTCGGACAAGTGGGAGATCGAAGGATTTATGTCCTCGACTTAAATGCAATTACTAATAATATTATGGATCGTATTATAGAGATAATAAATTCGTTCTATTGGGTCGTCTATACGTCTTGCTAGAGAATGCTATAGAACTTTGGGTTAGGAAATAATAAACCCAAAGCCCAATATAATGGATCCTATTAGGTCACACAAAATACTTGGATCAACAAAAGAAACCTAGAGCCCGTAAGGGGCCCTAGGGTGGCCGGCCAAGAGGAAGAGAGAGAGGAGAATTGATTCTCCTCCTAACCTAATTATATCTATATATACTTGGTTAGGCAATAAGGAAAGAAAGAAGATATCTTTCATTATTCTCTCTCTCTCATAATCTTTCCAAAAGTCACAAAAACTCCATTAAAGTAGAAGAAGAATTTCTTCCTTCCAACTAGCATTGGTGGAGTGTTGATCCGGGTTGGTGGACCAAGTAGAGGAATAGCAATTGAGGTTCTAAATCCGGGTTATTCAAGCTTTGTGGAATTCACGCTTCAAAGGTAAATTCCTAACTATTATGTGATCCTTGAATGTATATGCATGAGATCCTGTTTTAAGTGCTTATGAATTTGATTCATGAAATTCCGCTTAGAGTACTTATATAATCCTACAGTATTCCTCTAAAATATAGTATTATTTCTTCCATTTAAGCCTTAAGTTTTCTCTTAATCTTAATTAGCATGGTCCATTGAAATTGCATATAATTATACAGGGACTGTCATGGGATTATCATTGGCTACAAGTGGTTGGAGTGCCAACATGGTTGTGAATGCAATAAAGCAGTACAACATGAAGGAGATTACTGCTGCAAAGTTATATAATATATCCATGGGTGGTATGACCTTGGTCAACATCCTCGCAGCAGTCCTTGCAGACTCCTTGTTTGGATCGTTCTCCATTTTCACTTTTGCATCTTTTGTTTCTCTACTTGTAAGTAGATTCTTTTTTTCTTTGCCTTCCTTAAAATTAGTTGTATTTTGCTACATCTACGAGTTGTGACGGATCTAGAAAATTTGAAATGAGGTCCAAAATAAAGGTACCTAGAAACTTGTATTCTATGTGTTTTTTCCCTAAATATTTCCATGTTTGCACCCATTTTTGTGATAAACCCGAACTTTAAAAATTTCATCAAACTTGACGATTTTGGAAATGAAGTCATCGACTCATCGTAGTTTCACTTAGATCTTGATGCAAATTAAAATTACAAAACTGGGTACTTAAATTCATCAAATTAACGTGAAGAACATTGATATTGGTAAAAGGGAGAGAGAAAGAAAGAACAATTGTAGAATTCTACTTAAGGGTGCTCTGACGTTAATGAGTAACATACGACAATAATACCAAGGACCCTTGGATCCAATGGTATGGCTTCCTATCTCCCACATGGGAGACCAAGGTTCAAATCTTGGTGGAAGCAAATTTCAATATTATTGGGGGGGAGGGGGGTTTGGGGCTTGTTGGGTCTCTGGGTGAGTGGCCCTGTGCGAGAGCAGCCCAGAAGAAATTCTTCTTACCACGGGTTCCCGGAAGGGGGCCAAAAAAAAAAAAACATACGACAATAATACCAATGGTCATATATAAAAACCAAAAAGAAATGTTGCAACTAAATGTAAAGGAGGGATCAGAGTACGCAGTAGATATCTTTTTAATATATAAAGTAGTAATTCTTATGTGAAACAGTCGTATAGTTAAAATACATAGTTATAGTTGACTTACCGGATATAATAAAGGTGATCATAATCACTAATTAGCAAATAGTAGGGGGTTTTATACTCACAAAAGATTTGGGGCGATATTGAGGTGACATGTAATTTAAGGTGATATTCTTCCAACCCATATTCATACTATTCTTCCAGGGTGTTATCATGTTTACACTTTCAGCTACAATTTCTTCCTTAAGGCCCCTTCCATGCACCACAAGCAGCTTAATAAAATGCAAGCTCCCAACAAGCCATCAACAAGGATTTTTCTATGTCACCATAGCCTTAGCTGCGACTGGAGCTGGAGGTACAAATTGTCTACTAGGAAGAATAGGCGCAGACCAATTTCCTAAGTCATCCGAACAACAACGAATTTTTTTTAACTGGTTCCTTATTGCTCATCAACTCGGCGAAGTGATAGGTTACACAGTCATTGTGTACTTGTAAAATAATGTGAGTTGGGGACTCGGTTATGGCATTGGTGTCGCAGCTAATGCAGTAGCCATAGTTGTCTTCTTGTGTGGCTCGTGTTTCTACAAGCGTGTAATGCCACAAGGATGGAGCCCTTTCACCAGCATCGCTCGTGTCTTCGTAGCATCTCTTAGGAAGTTGAACAAAATTGGAGCTGAAAACTATGACAGGAATTGTTATTTTTATGGAATCTCATCGTCAAACGTTATTAATCATCAAGCCCCAAGTAATACCCTCAGGTAAATTAAATAAAGCACTTAAAATTTGTATTTTCTCTAGCTCGGTTTCTTGTACACTATGTTTAATTATAATTTTTTTTGCGAAAACAAACCTTAAACAAAAATTTTCTTGCGAGACCAAACCTTATGCCTTATTCCGATCATCGATCCAAGGTTCCGGCATTCACCATGTCATGTTCAAGGCAAGTGACATTTTAAACTCAACAAAACACATGACATGATCAATGCCGGAACCTTGGATCAATGATCGGAATAAGGCATAAGGTTTGTTCTCGCAAGAAATTTTTTGTTTAAGGTTTGTTTTCGCAAATCAAATTATATAAGGTGGTTTTTGACAAAAAAATCCTTAATTATATTTCCAACAAAATTTTCGAACATCCTTGTAATTCTTTGAATTGTTCAATGTAGATTTCTTAATCGAGCAGCTCTAAAAACAATGCATAAAGATGAAGATGCGAACAATAGCCAACAATACACGAAATCATGGAGCCTGTGTACTGTAGAGGAAGTGGAAGACCTCAAAAGATTGATAAAAGTTTTGCCAATATTTTCAGCTGGAATAGTTTCTAGCATCATCTTCGCAATTAGTTCGAGTCTAGTCGTGCTCCAGGCTTTGGTCATGGATAGAAGCATGGGACCTCATTTCAAAATTCCAGCAGGAAGTATGTCCATCTTTATCCTTATAACAACTTGCCTTGGAATTTCTTTCCTTGACCGCGTCATATATCCACTACTAAAAAAGATAGCTAATCAATCTCTTATTAGAGATAAGTGTTAAACTAAGTCTAACATTATCTCGTATGCGCTGTCCCTAAGCTATACTATAGGCACTTGTTATTATCTTAGATGAGTTTGTTAGTCAAAGTTTTATCTTTTATTCTCTCTGTAATTATCCTCCTTTATTCTCTCTGTAATTATCACTTGTAACTACTTGCTAGTATAGTGTACGTAGCTTTATCTCATTAGCTTCCAAAGTTGTATAAATACACAGCATGATTAATATATAAACTCAAGCTTTCTCACAAACTCTATCATAGTATCATGAGCTATAGATCCTTTTTTTTTTTTTCCGCTTCCGTTATCAACTCCTTCCTTTCTTTCCACATATATAAACTACTCCTTCCATGGCTACACCATCAAAATCCTTTGCCGACGCCGGCAAATGATGGTGATGTTGATCTCCTTTCCTCTTCATGCCTCTTCTATCTCTCCTTCAATGGTAACAATAATGGAAACCCTCTATGCTCTACCTCCCCCCTCTTCAACCAAGAAAGCTTCACCCCTACAACTTTCCTTCAAATCTTTTGGCACCCCGTAGTTCGACTACCACGTATTGCCACATAATAATAAAAAATTCTCTCCAATCCTTTGGAACACTTCGGCCATGGAATGCGACACCTATACTACACTTCCCTCCTCTAAAACCGGAAACGCTTCAACTCCAACTAAAATAATCCGACTTAACTCCTTCGACACCCTCATAGTTTGAATACCAAGAGCGTTGACAAACATGAAACTCCTTTCTCCAAACTTCTATGGAGAAACATTAACAATCTCAACAATTATCACCATTCTATCATGGATATCCTCCTCTCCTTCAATGGTGATAATTGACAATATGAAACCTCCTATTGCAAAGTTCGCTATGGATGCCACCATGTGACCATGCAAACACTCTCCTCCTTATCCTCATTCCCCCTCCCTAAAACTCCATGAAGAAATTCATCATTTTTTATTTTCTATCTCTCCTCTCTCTCTTCCACTATCAATGGCACCTTAACAGACTCGATATACTCGTCGTCACTCCACCTCGTGTTGGGACTCCAATGCATCAACTTCTAGTATATCGGAAACCACTTCATCTATGGTGTTTGCCAGTTGCCACTTCCTCTACTTTTGTCCAAGACTTGTCTCTCGTCCCGGTCGTCCGTCTTGTGGGGGAATATTAGAGATAAGTGTTAGACTAAGTCTAATATTATCTCGTATGCGCTGTCCCTAAGCTATACTATAGGCACTTGTTATTATCTTAGATGAGTTTGTTAGTCAAAGTTTTATCTTTTATTCTCTCTGTAATTATCCTCCTTTATTCTCTCTGTAATTATCACTTGTAACTACTTGCTATTATAGTGTACGTAGCTTTATCTCATTAGCTTCCTAAGTTGTATAAATACACAGCATGATTAATATACAAATTCAAGCTTTCTCACAAACTCTATCATCTCTTACGCCTCTCCAATGCATTAGTGTCGGATACTTTCTCAATGTGCTAAGTGCAGTTGCTTTCGCCTTAGTCGAAATGAAACGGCTTAATGTAGTCAAGAGGGATCACAATATGGTAGAACAACCTCATGCAGTATCTTCTATGTCAGTATTCTGGCTTGTGTTCCCGCTTGGGTTATTGGCTTTTAGCTCAGCGTTTGATTTTTCGTCGTTGATGAGATTCTATTACCAGGAACTTCCGGCTTCTCTTAGCAATACTGCAGTTGCTATAACTAGTTTGCAATTTGCACTTGGAAGCTACTTTGGTGCTGTTGTTCTTAGTGTGGTTCAACATATTACTTCATGGCTACCAGATGATATTAACCATGGTAATATAGATTACCTATATTGGATGCTCAGCATCTTAGGGCTAGTAAGTTTTGTTTATTATCTTGTATGTGCCATATTTTACAAGTACAATAGTCGTGACAGTCATAGTGAATCATTGATAGAGGATCGCTAGCTAACATCATACAATTGTAATATTAATAATAGCTTTCTTGTTTGCATTTTGAATTTTGATGTTGTTAAAACATTCCCTCCGTTATTTTTCAGTTATCCTGTCTACTATTCGTGTGATCGTATTATCCTCTCTTAAAACGGCGACTTGGCTAGCTCATGGTCCATTTTTTGTCTTCCATTCCATGGCCTTTCCATTGGATCTAGAAAATTGATATCGTACCTGAAGTTCAATTATCTTGAAGACAAAGTCTCCTAAAGTGAGTTAGTCTTGTGTGGACCAAAGCCACTTATAACATAGTGATTCTTTTTTTCCATATAGTAACCTTTTTAAAATCTTAGGTTATATTATATAGTTAATATCTAATAGTGATTGTTTTTTTTAATATAGTCTCTCTTTCTCACATTAGTTTATTATGATGAAATTTTCACTTTGTGACATAGTAACCTTTTTTTTCACATAGTCAAACTTCACAATATATATCTACTCATCTCTTATGTCTTTTTTTTTTTATATAGTGACCTTTTTTCATAAATCGCATGAATTAGCATTAGGTCCACACTCATTTAGTGTGGACCAAGTCCATATAAGTTTTTTACTCTTAAAGTATGGTACTCTGTTAAGAACAAATTTAGCTCATCGACAAATAATTACCAATGACATTATATGTCCTATTTGTCATTATGAAAGTATAATGAGATGTTAATACTGTGTCTGATAGGGAGGAATTGGATAGAAAAGAAAGCAAATTAAAAAAAAAAAAGACTTTCTTATATTTGGTATTAAAAATTATAAGGGATTCAATGGAAAAGGAAATGAAGTGAGAGGAAAGAAAACATAATAAATCTCTTCTTCCCTTTCCTCCTAAAATTGGAGGAATTTGGGAGGAAAGAGATAATTAATTGAACTCCTCCCTATTAAACAAACATTAGAAAGATTACGTTCGGTACCACTGTGGTTTTCAGTTTTTTGGTTTTTTGTATTTAAAAGTCATATGATATATGTCCTATAATGGAACAAAAGTTAGTCAAACTTATTACAAACATGATGATTTTGAAAACTGACAACTAAAAAGTGAAAACCACTTTTTCTGGTTTCTAGTTTTTTGTTTAAAAAAAAAACTGAAAACTGAAAACAAAAAACAATAATGAACGGGTAGTTCTCTTTTTTTCCGTTGCTTTCCCATCTCTTCTATTTCCTTCCTCTCCCTTCCAAGTGGGGGTGGGGGGGGGATTTGGGGATCCCAAATTGCAAGAGGCAAGCATCGAACCGTTGTCACAAGGGTCGAAGAAGCACCTCCAACCAACAAGGCCAACCTTGATTTTTATGAGAGGGAGAAAATACTAAGAGTTTACTTCCTCCGTTTTTTAATAAGTGATACAGAGAGAAAGTGGGGGAATGCTAAGGAGCTTAGAGAGAGAAAGTTGGGACCACTTATATGACTAATCAAATTTGAGTATTGGACAAAGCGAATAGGTGAAACAATTAAATGATAGCATAGATGTAATAAATGTGAAGTATTTTTTCCTACTTTGAGTTATGTGTCACTTATTGTGACATTTCCGTAAATGGAAAACGTGTCACTTATTAAATAACGGAGGAAGTATATTATATTATATTATATTAGGAATTTTAGAGTATAATAAAAATATGATAATATCTTTAGGATATATATTTTACTCCTATGATCTTAGTAAAATATTATTTTAGGAGTATTATCAATAAGTGTTTATATTATATTGATGTGTGTTCTCTGTGTTTAATAATGGACCATAAGTACAATATAATATATACAGGAGTATAAAAGAACTCCAACTAGGAAACTATTTCTAAAAGATATATTATTCTTAATACTAATGAAACACTTATTGAAAATATTCCTAAGATAATATTTCTTAAGATAATAATACATCTTAATTAACATACTAATATATTCTAAAGATATTATCATATCTTTATATTATATTTTAATGATGTGTGTTCTATGTGTTCAACAATGAACCATAAGTACAATATATATAGCAGTACAAAGGGGACTCGTAATAGGAAACTATCTGTAAAAGATATCTTATTCCTATTACTAATCAAACACGTATTGTAAAAATATGCCTAAGATAATAATACATCTTAACATACTAATATAACTTAAAGATTTTGTCATATCTTTACCATAATATTATTCCTAATTATATCTTAACATATTAATATATCATAGAAATGCTATCATATTTTATTATGCCGTAATATTCCTGATATGAGACCATGTAATCAATCAATTATTTTTCTCATCCCCCATATGACATTATTGGATTTTAAACCCAATACGGACAACAAAACCATCAAATTGTTCCTCATCATCTTCAACAATGCTTGGATTTCCATTCTCAACCAAATGCTATAAAGCTGGTCGGTTACAGTTTATGGAGCATCAAGAAAGAAACTCTATTGTTTTTGAGGTTTTTGAAAATAACTAGTTGTTGGGCCGGGCTATGCTCCGTATCATTTACCAATGTTAATTCGAAGTATTAAATCAAACACTTGAGAGAACGGAGTGGGAAAAAAGAGATATAGGGATTGGATTGTGCTCAAGAAATGATATTCCAGTTCCTTTTAAATTTTACATAGTAAATTACAATATGAATTATTCATCAATATAACCCTCGACTTCAAGAGAGTACATAATAGATATATAATTACTTACAAAGAACATGATACAATCTTGTTTTTGAAATTTAGGTTAATGTGTAAGAATATTACGATGTAATTAACTGATGTAGTAGTGAAGATTATGGAAGTTATAAAAGTTTGAATAGTTTTTTCTTTAATCTCTATTGTATAAGTGAAGGGGGGAGGAATATGGTGTCCCCTTACAAAAAGTCCAATATACCCTTAATGAATTTAAATTGCCTTATATATTAAATAATCTTTTCTTCTTTCTACTTACCATATATATTGAACAAGTTAACAATGTAACTGAATTTGAATATTAAATGAAATATTAAATTAAGGAGAATTATTTCATCTTCTTACATATGTGAGAAAAACTCTGATTAAAAATTAAATTGATATAACTTGATTGACACAATCAGAAGAAAAAAATAAAAACTCGAATTTCATATTAATAATTATACTGATAATATTTTAAAACCTATATGTTGATTATTATTCTGTAATCTCTATTATATAAATCAAACTCTTCCACTTTATTAATATTCAACGATTGAATCTAATACACGAATTCTTCCATTTTATTTGAGCACAAGCTCTCTTTTGCTTTGTATATATTTGAATAATGATGAACAAATAACTAAAAAAACCAACGAAACATTGATTTATGAAAAGCTTATTAAAAAAGTAAAAAAAATTATAAATGTTGTTCGAATAAATATTTTTGTAACATTGATGAATACTTAATTAAGAAAAAATACGTTAATATGACACGCACGCATCGCGTACAAAAAATGCTAGTATAAGTGTACTGAAAGGTAGGACATGCTATTATTAGCATTAGCTTAATAAGTATATATATATATATATATATATACATATATATATATGTATACATATATATATATATGTATACATATATATATATATGTATACATATATATATATATGTATACATATATATATATATATATATGATATATATATATATATATGTATATATATATATATATATGTATATATATATATATATACATATATATATATATATATACATATATATATGTATATATATATATATATATATATATATATATATATATATATACATATATATATGTATATATATATATATATATGTATATATATATATATATATGTATATATATATGTATATATATATGTATATATAGAGAATTGAGTTCAGGTGAGAATGATGTTTTACATGAGAAGTGAGAAAAAATACCAGCCCTTAGATCATGGTTAATTCAATGGCCTAGATTAAAAAAAAAGTAAAAGATACTAATTCCCCAAAACAATCTCCCATCCTCACGCATAAACATTCTCTCTCTCCTCAACCCTCAGATTCTTTCTCTTTCCTCTCGTTTCTTCATTCCCCTTTTTTTTCGTCAAATTAAGTATCTGAATTTCGACACTGAAATTTAGGGTTCTTCAGCACTCAAGAACGGCAGAATAAGGTTAGTATTTGGGAATTTTTTTCGAATTTTTGTAGAATTTTGATTCAAGTTTACATCTGAATTTCATTAATAAATGGATTTGATTCGAAATTGTTGTGATGATATTTAATCAATCATCTGAATTTCATTAAGAAACGAATTTGATTCCTGCCTTTTCATGTCAACTTATTATAGGAGGAGGTATGATAATGCTAAAAAATTGGAAAGTCAATTGTAGAGAAACTAAGGCATCAAATGCACTATAGATGCGCCAGCAGTACTTGATATATCTTTCATAGTTCAAATACTTGGTCATATCTTCTGCTGTGACTGAGGCTTTGGGGCAAAGGAAACTTTATCCAAATACCCAAAGTACAAGGCAACAAAAGAAGGCATATGGGTTGAGATTTTAATTTGAACTGGAGGATGTGCAAGTGAATAGATTCTCTGCTTTTCTTTGGAGAGGAAAATGGATAAGGAAAACATACAAGAAACAAAAAAAGAGAACAGATGGTGAAATAGACTAATAGTTTTCTACTGACTTTGAACATGTACTAATTTAATTTTCTAGTCAATGTAAAATTAAGGACATGTTTGTTCAAATATTTGTAATGTGAACCTATTCTTTTGCATGTCTGCAGATTTCATACTTACATTCCAACTCTTTGTTTGTATATTGCTAATTTTTGTTATGTTTGTACCTCAAAGTTACAATCTGATGATATGTTTGTCTATTCTTAGGTGTTTGAGAAGGCCCTCCAATGTTCATTTTCAAGTTACAATGAGGTATTTTCTATTGCCTTTTTTTTCATGTAATAATTTGATTCATGAGCAGTTGAATTTTGAACTATATCCTAGCATGCCAATTCTAAATAATAACCAATATTGGAAGTTTATAGAAATATCTCTTGGAGCCTTATGCAAAGGGAAACCTGAATTCTAAATAATAACCTTCCTCTGGAGAAGAACTCATCGCTGATCAGGATATTCTACTTGAATGGTCTAATTCCTTGCTCACTGAATTATGTAAAAGCAATGACTCGACTCTCATCCTAATTTTCAAGACTGAACAATATATTGTTTTTTTTAGATATTACTGGACTCAATCTTGTGTACATCTTTTGGTGTATTTCTCGGAAAATACAGATCTTTTGGCTTTGAGAAAAAGTTTGTATGTGAATAGGTTAGGGAACGATCAGATAACTGATAACCATAGGATTTCAGAGAGTCATCAAGAAGTTTATTAGTTTCATTTTCTCTTCCTAGATGTTTTTATGACAATGTATTCATGTGGAAGTGAAACATATCTGTTCTTCATCTTTTAGCAAGTCTATCAGCATGTTCAGTATAGGAACGAGGAACCATTGAGATTATGTTCAAACACCCTAAAACCTATTAGCTCAAATGGAAGAGCATTGTGCTATGCATAAGATGTGGGTTCGATTCCCACATAGGTTATGATGACTCTTGTTAAAAGTTAGAATCCTAAACAAGAACAAAACGTTCAGTACAATTGCACTCATATAAGTTCTAGGTAGACTCGAACTTTTGTTATTGTGACTCAAGCTAGTGTAATTTATTTCTTCTTTTACCAACTCATTAGGTAAGGTGAAAAATTACATCCTAAAAGTTGATCAAGGCCGTTAAAAAAAGCATATTAAATAATAAAAGCATGTGTGGGAGTCGAACCCACACTTTTGTGTGTTTGCACACACACACACTCACCAATTGAGATAATAGGCTATCAAGTTGCAAAATCTGATTAAAGGTATACAAACAAGTAGTTAGAGTTACGACAACATTTAATTAGAGTCATAGGAAATAAAATTTAGAGTTACGCAAGCATTTGATTAGAGTTATAGGAAGTAGAATTTAGAGTTATGCCAAGATTTAATTAGAGTTATAGGAAGTCAAAGTTAGGGTTACACTAACATTTGACTAGAGTTACATGAACTAGTATTTAAGAGTTACGCGAATATTTAATAAGAGTTGTATAAACTAGTAGTTAGAGTTATGCCAACATTTAATTAGAGTTTTATGAATTATAGTAGTTAGAGTTATATGAACTAATCATTACTTCCTATAAACAAGTGTCTTTTTTTTCATAACTCTAATTACTATTGCATATAACTCTAAACAAGAGTTGGTGTAACTCTAGTAAGTATCTTCTACAACTCTAGAGAATTGCTGCCATAACTCTAATTACTCCTTCCTATAGGCTATAACTCTAAACAAGTACTGCCATAACTCTAATTACTAATTCATGTAACTCTAAATAAGTGATGCCATAACTTTAAATACTACTAGTGATAACTCTAAACAAGTCTTGAGAAATTCTAAACATATAATTTCATTATCACACCAATTCTTCCATTTCATAATGCTTAGTCACATCAATTATTCAACTCCATAATGTTGATGGAAAAAATTACTTGACCAATCTACTGAGCAACAGTATTATCGACCACATTCGAACATCAGAAAGCATAAAAACTACCTAGGCCACACTTTACTACAACATTTGGGGATGACTTAGAATTCAAATTCGAAACATAATCAGATGCTATATAACTCTAAAGAGGTTTTACAATAACTCTAGTTATCACTAACTACACAAAAGTCGTTATAACTCTAACTAATACTTTGCATAAATGTAATTAGTAATAACTTTAAACAAGACTGTCGTAATTCTAAAGAAGACTTGTTGTAACTCTAATTAGTATTTCCTATGACTCTAAACAAGCATCGATATGACTAGTAACTATATACAAGTGTTGCCATAACTCTAATTACTACTTCCTATAACTCTAAATAAATGTTTCTAAAACTCTAACTACTACTTCTACAACTCTAGAAGAAGTATATGTATAACTCTACAGATTAGTTTCTATAAGAACTATAGAAGACTCGGCAAAACTCTAAACAAGCATTGATATAACTCTAGAGAAGTACAACTACAACTCTAATTAGTTCTTCCTATAACTTTAAACAATATTTTGTATTGCTTAATCAAATCAATTTTCGGAATTCAGAGTGAATTTGAATCAATATTCTACAAAACAAATTTGAAACTTTTTCCAAATACTAAGCTATATTGAATGAGTGGCTATATCTTTTTTTTCTGAACAAGATGGCTAAGATCATCGATTTGCAGGTACTAAGCGTGATTGATCAATTGAATGAAAATCCCAATTTGTCTTGCGTGGAAGATGGATATAATGGTGGGGAAAACAAGTGAATTTGAAAGAGAGAGAATAGAATCTGGTGCGCTTACCCGTATAACATGGTTAAATCTTAACCGTGAATTTGGTTAAATCTAATGGTCTACATTATTTCTCACTTCTCATCTAAATATCATTCTCACCTGATCTTGCCTATATATATATATATATATATATATATATATATATATATATATATATATATATATGTATTTAGTTGTACTAAAGAAAAATATTATTTTGCCCTTGAATAATTTTTTCCCACGAATACCAACATGAGATTATAGAGTAGTTGGATAATGAGTACTTTTTTCATCAAATGATGGCAACAAAGCTTTTATTTGTTTCTATTGGAGACCAAAAATTCTGCCAGCCCAGCCCCCCACCCCACCCCGCACCCCTACCCCGCCCCACCCGCCCCGCACCCCCACCCTAGCCCACCCCCTACACCCCCACCCCACCGCTAGCTTTGCACCCCCACCCTAGCCCACCCCCGCACCCCCGACCCCACCCCGCGCCCCTGCACTCCCCGCACCATCATCCCAGCCCTCGCACCCCCACCCCGACCCACCCCCAAAGACTCCCCTGCGGCCCCCGCACCACCCACCCTGACCCACCCTCTCGCCATCCCCAACCCCCTGCTTGCCGGCCCTCCCACCCACTTCGTGCCCCACCCCAAAGACCACCCACCACCCCTAGCCCGGCCCAAAGACCCCCGACCCTTGCACCCTACCGTGGCACCCCCCTCCCGGCCCAACACCCTCCCTTCGACACAAAAAAACCGATCGAATTGCAATATATCACAAGTTTTTCAACGTAATAATTAACTTTAAATATATATTTTTAAGAATGTAAAAAGTGTACATAGAATTGATACCAACTAGTAGATCTAGCTAATTATATCGCGAAATCCACCAAAATGTATCATAAGCAATCATCACTAAGGTAGGTCGCCAACTTATCCCAAACTTCATGTAATTCCTCTATGGTGAAGGCCCTCAAACTTGGTGTGTTATTCATATAAACCTCGCAAAACAACCAAGGAATTAACACATTATATAAGAATTCAATCATTTACTGTAGTTAATTGTTCTAAAAATGACATATACCTTCCCGAAATTCAATCAACAACAAATGCAAGCGTAAAACTCTACACACTAGTTATATTATACCTCACATTATCATGTTCAAAAAGAAATTGGAGTTAAATGACTCGAGAAAAAGGAATTGGACGCGAAAAGGCAAAAATAAGCCTAAAATCACATTCACGTTCCCGAAATTCGACCAACAATAAATGCAAGCCTAAAAATCTACACAATAGTTACATTATACCTCATATTATCATGTTCAAAAATAATTTGGGGTTAAATGACTCGATAAGTACGAATTGGATGCCAAAAGGCAAAAGTAATCGTTCCCGAAATTCAACCAACAACAAATGCAAGCCTAAAAATCTTCACACTAGTTATATTATACCTCATATTATCATATTCAAAAAGAAATTGGAGTTAAGTTGCTCAAAATCTAAGAATTGGAAGCGAAAAGGCTAAAATAGGTCTAAAATGACATTTACGTTCCCGAAATTCAACCAACAACAAATGCAAGCCTAAAAATCTACACAATACTTACATTATATCTCATATTATCATGTTCAAAAAGATTTTGGGGTTAAATGACTCGATAGGTACGAATTGGACACAAAAAGGCGAAAGTTGGCGTAAAATTTACCCCGTTCCTTTCTCGCATCGAAAGACTCATCCTCGGTAGTGTGTTCAGCACTCGTGCTCTTATCCGTATGCACCTCCGCCATCTCCCTGAAATTGTACAAATATACGCATTAATATACATAAAGCTGAAGATTAAAAAAATTCACATTGGCACTAAGGGCCGGGGGAGTGCAACAAGGGGGGAGGGTCTGTGTGCGGGGAGGGGGTCTCGGTGCGGGGAGGGGAGGGGGGGTCCGTGCAGTGGGGTCCGTGCGGGGGGTCTCGTGCGGGGGGGGAGTCTGGGCATGGGAGGGGAGGGGTCCGTGCCTGGGGAGGGGGGGTCCGTGCGGGAGGGGGAGGGGTTTGTACAGGGAGGGGGGGTTTGTGCAGGGGAGGGGAGGGGCAAGGCGGGGGGCTATGTAGGGAGGGGAGGGGAGGGGCTGGGCAGGGGGTGGGGGAGGGCTAGCAGGGGCCGGCAGAGGTAGATACTAACCCCTGCCCGGCCCGCCAACCCCCCCAAGCCACCGCCACCCCCTCCCCCACCGCCCCGCCTTCCCTCCCCGCACAGCCCCTCCCCCACCTGCACACAGTGGCGGACCCACCCTTTGGGTAGTGGGGGCACGTGCACCCTCTTGGTGAAAAAAAATCTAAAATGGAGTACTTTGAAAAAAAAAACTGATAAAATAATCTTAACAATCAGTTAAAGGACCCCACTAAAAGGGGGAGTGACCCTGACTTGCGTACAACTGGCGAATTGCTACAGTAATACTCCACATAAACTTTTCCTATTTTCAAGGATTCTTGAAAAGTTGCAAATTAAAAAAAAAATATTCACTGCTCACCCCTAATCTTGCGTAGAGTATTTGCTCCTTCTCTCCTAAAAGTGCAAATTTTATCCAAGTAAAAGTTTGTGACCCATCAAATCAACAACTCATATTTTTTTTTTTGGCAATTCAAAGTTATTATTGAAAACCAAAAAAATATTGGTGTTTAGTTACAACCTAATCACAGGCTAACACAAACAAAAAAACAACTCCCAGCAACAAGCTAAGGAGCAACAACTCAACCAGCAAGGAAACAGCCTATCACAGAACTACTGCACTAAAACATTCCTTTCTGCCTCATTACAATTGCAAGCTACTTGAAACAGAACTTGCTTGATCAGAATATGAGGAGCACAGCAGGTATTAGAGAAAATTATACTATTTCTCTGACTCCAAATTGCATGGAGGGCTTCAGAAAACATCATAACATAGAGTTTTGCCCGCACACTATTCCCATGAGCTTTGATGCACACCAATCTGCATTCTATGTCAAAAGACCCTGCATTTCTGCAAATACCAATATGTTGCAGCAAACCCTTCCAAACTTCAGCTGAGTATCTACATTCAAAGAAAAGATGCTGAACAGACTCATTGCAATTAGCACAAAGACTGCATTGAAGATTACAAGCAATATTCCATCTACTAATTCTATCCGTAGTAGACAAACGGTTTTGGACAGCTAACCAAACAATGAATTTGCTTTTAGGACTTGCTTTATTATTACAAATAAGTCTTCTCCAATCCACTTTTTGAATCTCCCCCTGAATTAATGTGTAGGCTTTTTTTATGCTAAACTTACCATTATGCAACACAGCTTCCCAGTTTCCCACCAAATCAAGTAGCTCCCTTGACTTTAGAATCTTTCTCATAATCGAAGACATGTTGCTGTTGATAACAACATTGTACACACCTACCTTCGCATATAATAAGCATATATCCACTGTACCCACAATTTATCAGCTTTGAATGCAATAGCCCAAAGAAGTTTGAACATAGCAGCTTTATTCCAGTTGGCCATATTAATCAAACTCCAACCACCTAAGACCTTAGGATTATAAAAATTCTGCCAGGCAACAGGAGCCTTTCTGGAATCAAGAACATTACCTGTCCACAAAAATTTCCTACAAACACCTTCAACAGCTTTTATGATCTTCTTTGACAAAGGAAAAATGTGAGCCCAGAAATTCTGCATACTGCTTAGGATACTTCTAACCAGTTGTAATCTGCCAGCATAACTAAGATTCTTTGTCATCCAGCTCTGAGCCCTATCAGTGATTTTTTCAACTAACACTTTACATTGAGAAAAATTAAGTTTCTTAGAGGAGATAGGGACTCCAAGATACTTAAAAGGAAGATTCCCAATAGGTAAATGGATAGTCTCTGAAATCAGATGGGCCTCATCTTCAGTAACTCCAGCAAGATATATGTTGCTTTTCTCCACACTAGCAACCAAACCAGAAGCTTCAGAGAATTTCCTAAAAGCAGCCATACTCTTAACAATTGAGCTAAGATCAGCCATCGCAAACATCAGCAGATCATCTGCAAACATGAGGTGATTAAGATGAATCCTCTCACATTTAGGATGATAGTTGAAATCAGGGTCCTCTTTTAACTCCTTCAAACACCTACTACGGTATTCCATACTAAGGGCAAAAAGAAAAGGAGACAAAGGATCTCCTTGTCTTAATCCTTTCTTAGCATTAAATGGGATAGAAGGAACTCCATTCAACAAAATAGAATAAGAGACACTTCTAACACACCCCATAATCCACCCCACAAATACTGTAGGAAATCCAAGCTCTAGAAGCATATTCTCAAGGAAAGGCCATTCCACTGAATCATATGCTTTTTTAATATCCACTTTGATGACACACCTTGGAGAAAAATGTTTTCTGGAGTAACCTTTTATCAACTCAGTTGTTAAAAGGATGTTATCAGCTATAAATCTATCAGGAATAAACCCTGCTTGAGAATCATTGACCACCTCATGAATAACTGATTGCATCCTATGAGTGAGAATTTTAGAAATTATCTTGTAGATAATGGTACAACAAGCTATTGGCTTGAAATCTTTGGCATAACTAGCTTGAGCAACTTTGGGCACCAGAGTAATGACAGTATTATTGACTGGCTTGTGGAGATAAGACTTTTCAAAGAATTCCATCACACCACTATACACATCATGTTTAATAATGTGCCAGTTTTTTTAAAGAAAACTGCATTAAATCCATCAATGCCAGGAGCTTTAGTGTCATCAATATCATGAAGAGCTCTATCAATTTCAGTAGTGGTGACTGGATGAATAAGAGCAGATCTAGCATCCAAACTCAGAGAGGCTCCAGCTCTGACTGTGGTTAAATCAATAGCAGACAGGTTTGTTGCACAAGTACCAAGCAAGGATTTATAAAAACTTACTATTTCATCCTGAATTGCCTCACTAGAAGTAAGAATCTCACCTTGAGCATTCTGTAGCAGAGCAATTTTATTCCTTGCTTGCCTGACTTTAACTACTGTAAAGAAGAATTTAGTGTTAGCATCTCCTTTAGACAGCCAGTTAATCCTTGCTTTCTGCCAAATGATACTTTCTTCAATCTTAGACCAATGTCTAAGACTATTAAGTAAATTTTTCTCCTCCTGTTGCAGCTGAGAATCATAATTTACTACAGTATTATTTTGCAAATTCTGAAGCTGCACTCAATATCCTCCACCTTAATATGAGCATTTGAGTAGTGTTTAGTCTGAAGTAGTTTCAAAGCCTTTTTAACTACTTGCAGCCTATTCCACACTCTTTTCATATGAAATCTGTTATGAACAGAACTCCAGGCCTCAGACACAATATCATGAAAATTTGCATCCTCAGCCAGAATATTTAAGAACTTAAAGGGTCTCCCCCCCCCACCTGCATCTCATTCTGAAAAGTAACAACCAAGGGTGTATGGTTAGAAACACCACAAGGATGATACTTCACCATAATTCCAAGAAACATATCCAGCAAGCTATCATTAATGATAGCTTTATCAATACGACTGCAAATTCTGAGGTTGCCTAAACCTTTGTTAGACCATGAATAAAACACCCCACAATTTGCAGCTTCCATCATATGAGATGACATCATAAATTCAGCAAAATCCTGCGTTTCTTGCTGACTAATATCAACCCCATTTATTCTATCTTGCACACTTAGCACTGCATTAAAATCCCCTATACATAATATAGGTTCATTTAAGGTCCTAGTAAGCCTCTCTAACTCACTCCAGAGGGCTTTTCTATCAGCAATAGTATGCAATCCATACACCACCACCAGTAAAAAAGCTCTTGTTATAGTCTGAAACTTTAACCCTATACACTGCTCAGATTTAAAAATTACTTTCACTGTAATTTCTCCTGGTTTCCAACCAAACCAAATTCTCCCTCTAGGAGAAAAATCATAATTGTTTTCCCAAATCCACTGATTACCAAAATTGTTTTGCACTTTAACACAATTAGGCAGTCTCACCCTAGTTTCAAAAAGAGCACAGCAACTAACATGATGCTGCTGGAGAACCTGCTTCACCTCCTTTATTTTAATAGGGTCATTTAAACCCCTAACATTCCAAGTAAGCAGCCCCATTAAGACAAATAGGGATTTGGCCCCCTAGCACCCCCAGGTCTTCCTGAGTCCAACTGAGAAAAGTTAAAATTTCCACTTCTTGCATTTTGGAAAGCCACATGCTTCCCCTTAGACTTCCTAGTAACAATCTTCCATGGTTCCTCCTCCTCTGTAAGCCTAGCTTGATGATCAGGAGTTGCAACAGGAGTGATCACAGCATCAGGCTCTACAACTACAGTAGGACCCCCATCAAAGCAGGGATCAACATCCATAGAAGGAGCACCAATGTGTTTCTCAGCTCACCTCCAACAACCTCCTCAGGTTCTTCAATCTCAATACAGTCCTTCTCAATAGTTTTAGCCCCTTCCTGGTTCACCTCTTGGCCAACTTTAGTCTTTGGAACCCATTTTTTCACAATTTTAGCTGGGCCTTTAGGCTTAGCTTCACAATCATGGCCCCTTCCTGATTCTACCCCGTGAACTGCTGCCATTTTTGAGTCGCAACATCCACATGAGACGGAGCAGTAGTAGTCACCGTCGCACTGTTTACTTGACCACCTTGAGAGTTCACCATTACTGTTCCATTAGCTGGACTTCCTCCAATCGCTTCATTTCTTGAAGAAGATGCACCACCAACATCCTTAGAAGATCCCGATGCCAGAGAACTACTTTCCGGCACTGTCACCTTCTTCCTCCGCCCCATTGCACCTTTGCGAGTGCACGATAGCCAAAACCCTTATCGTGCACCAAGAGAGGTTTTAGGTTGAGAGGTTTTTTTATGTTTTAAGGTTGTACAACTCATATATTTTAATATCCAATTTAAGTATTCAAGTGTAAATTGTAATGGAGTAGAGGAGTAGACAGTATCATCTTACGCAGTCGCAGACCCACAGTCGGTAAACGACAATGACGATACACAGGTAATTTTTCATTTTTTTTTTTATTTACCCAATCTAGATGTGTTATGTGTGCAATTTTTTAATTGTACAATAAATCTCTATAAATTGTGATGTTACATGAGTCATTCTTGTGAATTGAGTCAGTCAATTGACTATATATATATATATAGTTATATATACAGTATACTGAAAATCTAAAAAATGAAACCCCATTAGGGGAGTTACCTGTGGTATTGTGGTTAGGTTTTTGGGATTTTTTTTATATATATAATGTGCTTTTATTTTGATATAGGGGAGTTACCTTTAATATTAAAGCTAAAAAAGTGACCCCGTTGTAATATATTTCTAGATCCGCCACGCTCGCACGACCCCCCCCCAAGCCCCTAACAACCCTCTCCCCCACTGCTGCCCCTCCGCACAACTTCCCCCCCCTTTTTCTTTAAGCCTTTTTGTTTCCCAATTTCATTTACATGAAATTTTAAGCACAAAACCCTAATATGTAGTTTTATTCTACCTCATATTGGCATATGCAACAAAAGTTTGGAGGTAGATGAACAAAAATATAAAACAATGACGCGAATCGGCGAAAATAGGCCTAAAATGACCTTTTCGTTCTCGAAATTCAACCAACAACAGATGCAAGCCTAAAAACCTACACAATAGTTACATTATACCTCATATAATTATGTTCAAAAAGAATTTGGGGTTAAATGACTCGATAAGTAGGAATTGGACGCGAATCGGCGAAAGGCCTAAAATGACCTTTTCGTTCCCGAAATTCAACCAACAACAGATGCAAGCCTAAAGATCTACATAATAGTTACATTATACCTCATATAATCATGTTCAAAAAGAATTTGGGGTTAAATGACTCGATAAGTACGAATCGGACACGAATCGGCCAAAATAGGCCTAAAATGACCTTTTCGTTCCCGAAATTCATCCAACAACAGATGGAAGCCTAAAAATCTACACAATAGTTACATTATACCTCATATAATCATGTTCAAAAATAATTTGGGGTTAAATGACTCGATAAGTAGGAATTGGACGCGAAAAGGCGAAAATAGGCCTAAAATGACCTTTTCTTTCCCGAAATTCAACCCGCAGCAGATGCAAGCCTAAAAGTCTACACAATAGTTACATTATTCCTCATATAATCATGTTCAAAAATATTTTGGGGTGAAATAACTCGATAGGTACGAATTGGACACGAAAGACGAAAATAGGCCTAAAATGACCCGAGAATCAGGTCACATGGCAATGGAATGCCCATCAGCTGGTAGCGGCGGAGGTGGTGGGAACTATTACGAATGTGGAGAGCATTCCATTGCCACGTGACCTCACTCTCCACATTTGCAACAGTTCCCACCACCGCCGCCACTACTGCCCCCCCCACTGCACTCCCTCATTGCCATGTAGGCCTAAAATGACCTTTTCGTTCCCGAAATTCAACCAACAACAAAAATAAGCCCTTAGAAATCATCATATTAGTTACGAATTGGAGAAATTAGACATACCTGAGTATATGTCTCATGATTTATTGACCTTTCGCCGTTTCTTAGGATCTTCAAGTACATGTATGCCTTCCGTGTGATCTACACGCATATAGTTCTCCGACATATTCACATCATCTTCCACACTATTTTCAGGATAGGTAAAAGTTGGGATGTCCTCAAATGCATCATATTCTTCCTCATTATCAACATCACCAATACCGAGGATACTCCTTTTACCAAGTACAAAAATTGACCACTTTTTATCAGCGGAATCAGTTACATAAAATACTTGCTTAACTTGTGATGCAATTACAAATGGCTCCTGATTTTCACGTAGACGACTAAGGTCCACAAGAGTGAATCCACAAGGATCATCTTTTCTTACGCAACGTCGATTATCGTCAACCCACTTGCAACACAAGAGGCAAATATTAAAAGTACAGTAGTCTAGTTGGAACCGATAACATGACAATCGTGAGATTTCATACTCGATAACTTCAACTCACCATTTACGGTAACAAATCGCTTCATATTTGATGAGTAGCCATACAACGACTCGCAAAAAAATCCATTTCTATGCACGCGACATCGTGTAGCAAGCTGGTGGCAAATAATTCTTCTCCGAATCCTCCACCTTCTTTTTACTTTTCTGAGTTTCCTTATCAACCCTTTCCTCCACTACTTTCTTCTTCCTTCCGTCCCTTTTCTGAGCCCACAACTCTGGTCGAAGCCCCTGTTTTTCCAAGTGAAGTCGTGACGCCTTAACATCTTTTGTCTTGCCCGGAATATTCATAAGTGTCGCAAGAATAGTTTCACAAACATTCTTCTCTATGCGCATGACATCCAAACAATGTATGACCTTTAGATCTTTCCAATATGGGAGTTTCCAAAAAATGGACTCCTTTTTCCATAATCCTGTATGTCGATCAACCTCACTAGCAGGTTTACCAAAGATTGTTTCAATGCCCTTAACCTGATTATAAACTTCAGTTCAGTTAATGGTCTACGAGCAACTTCTTCTTCAAACGTCCCATCGAATGCCTTCTTCTTAAACCGATAGGGATGGTCGCGTCTGAGGAGCCTTCGTGTGTGCATATAGACATATTTGCAGCCCTTAAGGTGTGTAGACTTCATGTCATCTACACAAATTGGGCAGGGTTGTTTTCCTCTAGTCTTATATCCAGATAAGTTCCCATAAGCTGGATAATCGTTCATAGTACAAAAAAGCATGGCACGCAGAGTGAACATCTCATTAGCATACGCATCAAATACTAACACTCCTTCGTTCCACATCTTCTGTAAATCTTCAACAAGCGGTTGGAGGTAAACATCTATGTCATTTCCAGGTTGTGTGGGCCCTGATATAAGAAGCGACAGCATGATGTACTTGCGTTTCATGCACAACCAAGAAGGCAAGTTATAAACCACTAAAACTACTGGCCATGTACTATGCTGCGAAGTAAGATTGCCAAAAGGGTTCATGCCATCCGTACATAATCCAAGCCTCAGATTCCTATCCTCATTACCAAATGCCTTATGCACCCTGTTGATACTTTTCCACTCGGGCGAATCGCTGGATGCTTGAAAGGCACCGTCTTTCTTCCTACGATCCGCATGCCACCTCAAATTCTTCGCATCTCCTTTAATTGAGAACATGCGCTTAAATCTAGGTATTATGGGTAGATACCACAACACCTTAGCTGGTGGTCCTTCACTACCTCCAGCTCCTTCACGCTTGTACCTCGACAATCCACCACGTGGACACTCATGTAAATGCTCATACTCATTACGATAAAGCACACAATCGTTAGGACATGCATGTATCCGCTCGTACTCTAAACCGAAAGGACACATCAATTTCTTAGCATAATAATACGACTTTGGCAGTTCATTTCCATCAGGGAGCATATCAGCTAAAACTTCCAACAACGATGTGAAACTAGAGTCCGTCCAACCAGCTTTCGACTTAATGTTGAACAATGTTATCACGGCGGAAAGTTTGGTGTACTTTGTACAAGATGGATACAAGGGCTTTTCAGCAGCCTCAGACATAGACTCAAAAATACGAGGTCGTTTACACGACTGATCTTCAACATCGTGTATCATCTCGTCTACCCGATCCCTATCATCATCTGCAAACTCATCATCCAAATTCTCATCCCCGAACTCATCATTCCAATTCTCTAAATCCTTCTTTTCTTCACATACATCGTTCATTACTCTAGAGCTTCCTATATACTTCCCCTGCTCACCCAGCCAAACCCATACGTGGTATTGAGGCCTAAACCCACGGCGAAAGACATGCTCCCTAAGCAAATGTATACTACTAACCGTGCTCACATTTCTACAATCGACACAAGGACAATAAAATGTCGACTGCTCCAGAGGATGCTTGATATTGTAATGCAGATGTATAGAATTCCGAGACCCCATTCACAAACTCAATCGATTCACGACTACCATACATCCAAGTACGATCCATCTCATTCAAGAAGACCTCTAATAATTAAACACAACCAATTAATATAATGCATCAATCATTATTTAAGTACATACACTCACATATTCCAATCATACACGTATAGAGCAAGCTAGGATAGTGACATGTTCAAATGTATGCATGCAGCCGAAGGTCCTTATCACTCCAACCTAACCCATCCTTGGACGTCTAATCTCACTAGTGAATATATGCCAACTTTTCAATTCTAAGGAAAATCCGGGAAAGATTTCCCCTACGATTCTCCAAGTACACAATGTAGATAATTGTTTATCTACATATGTACCCAGAGAACAATGTAGAGAAACGATAAGCCAAGACTTTCCTCAGAATTGAAAAGAAGACACACATTCACCACCTAAGTGAGATCAAACGTCCAAGAACATTCCCAAACCGGGGACTATTCAAGACTTACTCCTAATGAGTAAGTCTTGAATGGGTATCTATGCATATGATGATGATTCAAACAACTTGTAGATTTCATAGCTAAATTACATTGCGTTTTCATACAATCTCATATCAAGAAATATACATACATTATAAGAAATACATATATATATCAATAAATTATCATAACTTAATCAAATTGAATCACATGACAACTTTGTCTCATCAACAAATCAAACAAAAAAGACAACGAAATTAAACTATTAGTTACCTCTTAACACCAATGATGAGCAATGAAGAGAGAAGAGATAGTTGGAACTTTATTTGCCTTCCTAAGCCTCTTCTTCCTACAATAAACAAAAGCCACATTGCACATTAATCATTTAATTCAATTAAGAAAAACAAAACTAACTTAAAAACAAGATTAATTCATACTTAACTAAGCAAAAATTGACTAAACCCAAGAGCAACGAATAAAGAGTAGGGCAGTGGTGGTGGTAGTCGTTGCTGCCGCTTGTGGGTGGTGGCGCTGCGTAGTGGTGGAGGAGATCCAAACCGAAATGGTGGAGAAGAGAAGAGAAGAGAAGAGAAGAGAAGAAAGAGAAGGGTAGTGGTGGTGGTGGAGGTCGCTGTTGCGCATGGTGGGTGGTGCGCAAGGTGGTGCATCAATGTGGTGGCTCCGGCGATGGGTCGGTGCTCCGGCGTCAGGGCTCCGGTGATGGGGCGTTAGGGTTAGCTGTGCGATTGAGTGAGAGGGGGGGGTTTTGTTTCGTTCGTGAATTTTGTCTAAGGGAGGGAAATTGAAGTGGGGGTACTGTATTGTATGCGCGCAAATTAATTGATATAAAAAAAAGGGAAAGTGAAGGGCTACGGTTAGCCCAAAAACCGCAGCCCTTCGTGTATAAAGGGTTGCGGTATTTAGGCTAATCGCAGCCCTTCACTAATAGGGCTGCGGTTAGCCTGAAAACCGCTGCCCTTCATACAATACGAAGGGCTGCGTTTTCTTGTTAACGGCAGCCCTTCATACAAAAAGGGTTGCGTTTTAAATAAAGCGCAGCCCTTCCAGCACAGCCCTTCCTTTTTTTCCACTAGTGTATTAATTTTATAAAATAAATTTCAGTAAGAAAAAGTTTAATTTTTATTTATTTAAATATAATTATGAATTTTGAATTTGGCATAATTTATTAATTTAAGTTATGGTATATATACTAGCCTTATATGCACGCTATGCTTGCGAAAGTCGTTATTAGAATTTAATTAATTTCATAAATTTAAGGTTTGATGCATCATTTTAGATAAATTTTTTTTACACAATTTAAGGTTTGATGTCTTTTTTATTCAATTTATTGAGGTAACATATCTAATACTTTTACTTACGTCTAATCCTTTATGTTAATTTTGTTTTTTAATAATGCATTTTATTATTATTTTTTAATACATTATAGTCATATTAGTGCTATTCAAAATAACATACCTATCTATTTCTATCTATATAATTTTTTAGTGTAAATAAATTAAGATATTTTTTGATGCAATTAAAAGTATATATAGAAAAAAACTTAAATGGAATTGGTGCACACTCAGTGTGCACCGGATTGGTAATTGATGTTAACTTTATTTAGTGAGTTATATAGAGAGATAGTGAACTTATATACAATGTAGTGGATTTTATTAACGGAAAACATATAGTGAAATTATATGCACTATACTAGAGGATTTAATTTTAATGTTTTAACATGCAAAAGATGTAGGTTGTGGAGTATATGAGTGTCTCAATGATATAATATGTTTCTGAATGATATAGTGAGTTTTTCATGATATATTGAGTTTCTGAATGATATAGTGGATTGTTTAGAAAATGATGTAGTTTCTGCATGATATATAGTATGTTTCTGAATTATATAGTGGGTTTCTGCATGATATAGTGGATTGCTTAGAAATGATAGGTGCTTTTGGCCTAGTGCACACCAATATTAATGTGAACCGAGTCCACACAAGTTAGATTGTAAAGTATACTATTTTCTTTTTATGTAATATGTATCTATTATATTCTCGTAGATACAATTAATTTGATACATCTCAATTATATAAGCCAAGGGGAGAGTTATAGTGCCCCTCTATGAAAAGACTTTTTAACCCTTAATTCAACAAAAAATATTACCTATTAAGAATTTCCTCAATCATAGCCCTTCCTAATTTAAAATATGCATATCAATTATCAAAGGAAGTTCAAAGTTGCTAAAATAAACTACCATAAAAATATGTATGGTGAATGGAAAAGTTTATGATTGAAGAATAAATTAACATAGCTAAAGCAATTTTCAAATCAATTACAAAACCGAAGACATAGAATTTTAGTTCTACCTAAACTTTTCATTAACAAGTCATCAAATGCCGAGAAAACAAAGAGTATAATCTTATCTTTTTTATTTCTGGGGGTCAATAATTGTCGTGTGTGTCAGTTAGTATAATTTGTCCTTTTATTTTTTTGGGAATCGTAGTTCTCATTTGTGTCAGTTAAGATAATGTTATCATTTTACTTTTTAGGAGAAATATGTAATGATTATAAAAAAAAATCTCATCTATATTATATAAGCCAGAACAGGTGTATGTGGTGTTTATTTAAAATTACAGTAATATAACCTCCCTGTATATACATTACAAATAAATGACAAGGTTAATTATGTCAATTCAATGCTATTGCATCCTATCATGTGTGATTTTTTTTTATCCATCGCATAGTAATATGCAATCAAAACAAAAGTTGCGGAAAATCTCTCACAAATTAAACAATGAGAAAACAACTTGACATAAAACCTTCAAAGAAATTTTGACATAAAGAACAGATGAATCAGTCAAATAAAAGAAAATCTTTCACAAATTTGATTTGACAACGGAACTTTACATATATCCAAATCTGCATCACAATTTCTGAACACTAAATTAAATCTTCTTTCTTTGCTTCCTATTGAAATAACTTCTTCATCAAGTAATTTTTATATTTTGTACTTATACAACATGATACTTTATTAATGAGTATTAATGATGATTATAAATTACATCCTTCAAAATTACATTTAGATGAAATTTAAGAATAATCACCAAAACAATCCATGCACGCATATAGATGACAATTATCCATGAGTGGTGATGGATGGATCGGGTGGTGGGTCGGGTTGGATATGGATGATATTTTTTGGACCCATCACCCGCTCCATCCATCCATCCACCCATATATATATATATATATATATATATATATATATATATATATATATATATATATATATATATATATATATATATATATATAAATTTATTTTTTTACTGCCACGTGTTATTTAAGGTAATTAAAAAAAATTGTTTTTAAGGGATAAAAAAAATACTTATAATTAATTTATGGTGTGTAATAAGATGATATTTTGTCGCTTTATTGTTAATCTATGAGACTATGATTAATTTTTCATATATTAATTTCTTTAAAATTGTTAAGTCTAAAAAATAGTTTTTGTTCCTAGTATCACCCGTTTCCCACCCGCTCCACCCGCCCCACCCGCGGATGATAGGTGGAGCGGATATGGGTGAAATTTTTGGCGGGTGATGAATGGTGTGAATGGAGTTTTGGGTCGCAGGTGATGGGGCGGATGTAACTCCAACCGACCCATCTCCGATCCATTGTCATTCCTACGCACGCATCACGTGCATAGAAGGCTAGTTTTATAAGGATCGGAGTACGACTTATTAAAATATCACATTTCTTAGCTCTAAAACACTTGCTGACTTGCTCTCTCACTCCTTAATTAGCATCCCCTCTCTCTCTAGTCTGTAGTCTGTAGTCTCTAGTCTCTAGTCTGTAGTCTCTAAGTCCTCTGCCCCTCTCTCTTCCCTTCCCTTCCCTTCCCTTCCCTTCCTCCACCACAATAAGTCAATAACCACCAACTCCCACCAACTTCCAGCTTGTCGTTGCTTCACTAACACTACTCCGTCCAACGCCACCACTCCACGCCCTCAAGATCTCCCTTCGACCACCACTTTCAGCCACCACGACAACCACCTTTCCCCACCTTATTATGTTCCATCCCCTGAAATCACCCCCCACGACGAAAACCCGAATCTGTAAACATTAACAAACCCTAAACCGGGACAACTTGTACATCATCGGAAGGTGATAAATTGATCTTTTGAGGAAGAAGAAATACAAATTCAAGAGTCTATTAAGGAAATGAAGAGGATTGAGAAAAATGCCCGTCACCATTTTTCTCAAAAAAAGATCTGCAAGGTAAGTTTTTTTTCTTTGGTAAATGATATTTCATTTTGGGTAGTTGATAACTTGATAGGTAAGTGTTTTAAGATAGTAATGTTAAAAATTGAATCTTTGGTAATTGATGATTCACGGTTTTGAGAAAATTTTATCTATGTAATCTCAAAAATTGTGTAGTTCAAAATCAATTCAATTTCTCCAAATTGGGTCATGAAGCTGTATGAAACTATAAAATATAAATTCAGCATTAATTTGAGTTTATATTTGATGCATTGGGTTTGAAATTATGAAGTTTTGGTATTTACAGTTGATGATTGACTGTTTTCAGGAAATCATTAAATTCAGTTTGTATAGTTGATGCGTTTGTTCTAAAATCTTTGGAATTGCTTCTTAACTTTTTGGAATTTTTGTTTTGGAATGATTTTAAGAAATTTATGAGAAAGGTTTATTTAGTGCAAGTTGTAGGGTGCAAATCAGAAAAAAGTTTGAGACTTGGAGTGTGCAAATTATCAGTTTATTTAGTGCAAGTTGTAGGGTGCAACTCAGAAATTTATAAGAAAAAGTTTGAGACTTGCACCTCTCTATCTGAACGTGATGTACTTTTTAGTGTTGTATTCCTTATTTTTCAAACAAACTATTTGCGTTGCAACATTAGTAAGATATACCTTTTGTCGTTTTCCTGATTGAATTTGCTTTTGCTCTGTTTGCTCCTCTTGATTGACAATGGTACTTCAACTCTCCTTGTGTCCAACATTAAATGTTAGACTCATGAATTAAGCTGTGTTGTGTTTGTTTTCTATGAAATGTTGAGAGTGTCTGATTGCTTCAACATAGGCTGTTCGGATGCACTTGTCTATCACTAATTTCTTAGGCAATCAATCGTCTGTGTTTTATATCAATGATTGTTCAAGAGTAATAAAGTTAGGGCGCGATTCGATTAAGTAATTTTATTTGGTTATTGCAAAATGAAAATTAGGAAGAAGTTATGATTTTTGTTATAATTTTCATGTCGTATGATTTTTTGTGTTTGTAACGTCTCTAAGGCTTAGGAATTCTTTGTAATAGTTTTATCTTGTCTTATTGATTTGCAGATGCATTCTTTGAGTAACAGCTGGTTGAATTTGAATTAATTGTTGTGCAAGTTCATGCGGTACTTAATTACACTGGAGTTTGAATAGAGCTAGTACTAGGAATCACTACAAGTGCAAGCTTTATTGGGAATTCATGATGGTTATAACTTATAAGATATGTTTTTTATGAATCTTTTTTTTTATTTGTAAATCTAAGTGCCGTGTGCTGATAAATACGGGAAATGTCAATTAATATCTGATTTGATTTACTGGTCCTGTTTTCTGGTGTGTGTGTGTTTTTCCAGAAGTCCGTATATTTGTTGTACTTTTTCAATTTCCTTCTTTGCTAAATGCAGAAATTGGAGGTTTCCGTCGCACAATTTGAGAGAAGCAATTTTTTCATAACAAAGTTTCTTTTAATATTGAAGCTCCTAGTAGTTGGGTGAATCTTTCTTTTTTTTTCTTTAGAACTAAGAGTTGTCAATTTGTAGTCATTGGTGATGGCTTCAATTGAATCTGAAAATTCTTGTGATTTTAATGAATTTATGGAATTGGCAATACAAGAAGCAAAACATTCTTTGGGGAGACTTGAAGTGCCAGTTGGTTGTGTGATTGTCGAGAATAAGAAGGTAATTGCTTCTGGTAGTAATTGTACTAACGAGACAAGGAATGCTACAAGACACGCAGAGATGGAAGCTATTGACACCCTTCTACAGCAGTGGCAACGAGATGATGGGCTTTCTCAATCAGATATTGCTAAGAAGTTTTCAGAGTGTGTCCTGTATGTCACATGTGAGCCTTGCATAATGTGTGCAGCTGCTTTATCATTTGTGGGTTTAAAAGAAGTGTATTATGGATGTGCTAATGATAAGTTTGGAGGATGTGGTTCAATCCTTTCCCTACATTCAACCAGCTCTCAGCACTCTGACTTTGCTGAACCGAAAGGCTATAAATGCACTGGAGGTATAATGGCATCTGAAGCAGTTTCTCTTTTTCAAATCTTTTATGAACGCGGAAATCCTAATGCACCCAAGCCCCATAGAACAGTGGTTCAACTCTGATACCTCTGTCTTCTTGTTGTGTTGTTGCTCCATTGTGAGACTAATATCTAATTGTTGCTTCTAAGTGCATCGATGATACCAATGATAAGTGTGAGTCGATATCTCGATGGGTAAAATGCCCGAAAGTGGTCAGGTTCTCTTTGGCACACAGTACTTCTAGGAGAACTATTGGCAAACTTTGTATTGCAATTGTTCTGCTCAGTTTTGTGGCATTGAGGCAACATCTTATTATGGACCCGTCTCCGGTGGTATCTATAAGCTCAGTTGTTTAGGTTGAATGATTAAGTGTCCTGGTCGCTCCGTCTATTCCGTGTTGGTGACCTTGAAGACGCATAACATAAAGGTTGGTTTGATTTATTCCCAGATTACTTTCTGATTTTGTGAGAGTATATTGTCTGGTGGATGTGTAGCAGTGTAGGTATTGATGTTTAGCACAGACTGCAAATTGTTGGAAACTCAAAAACATCTATTGCAAATTGTTTACCGTATTTGTGGTCATGATGTCAACTATCATTCAGTTGCAATTTGTTTTTGATTAGTCTTCCTTGTCTTTGATTGCTAGCTTAAACAGTAGGAACTTATCTCAAGCCTACTGAAGCCATATTATAGCTCTATAGTTGAATACTGAATCTGAGCTTTATATCTTGTTAGTTTCCTTGAATCTGAACTTATCTCTATACCTGGATATAAGAGACGCGTTGTTGGTTGCATTAGATTTTTGATAGACCAGAAACCTTCACATTATGTGTCATATTATAGCAAGGTATGGCTATTTGAATATATTTTCTTTAGCTAAATTTGTCTTGTGAGTCTACTGGGGGTGTTTTCATAACTTCACTATTTATGAGGCCCAAAACCTTCGTATCTCTTGTTTACCTAACTATGGTTTAGCCAAATAGAATTATAAAGCAGTAGAACTTTGGATCCTATCTGAATTCCTGACCTTTTCGGAAGAAGATTGCCATGTTGGCGACTGCCTAGGACATACTCATGTTCCACTCTTTCTCTTCACCAATTGGTAACTTCTCTCAACTCTAGTCTATGGCTACTTGTGGAATAATGACATGACCCATATACTCACATAAGGGTATGGAATTTTGAGCCAAATATATATGCAGAAGAAATGTAACAAAAATTAAATTGAAAAGAGGTAAAGAGAAGAGAAAACTATGTGTTATATGCTCACAAATGGGTTTTAAACAATGCTTATTACAAGAACTAGCAAACACGTCAACTTAAAATGTTTAAGTAACTGATTATGTACGTGTAACTTGGAGAGCACATGCCAAAGTCTGTGAGATATGTTTTATGAGTCTTTGTATCCGTGTCAAACTATAAGACAGTTCTTGACTCAAAAATGCTGGGACTTGACGTGTCTTACACTTAGATATGTACCCGCACTTAACACCCATACCCGCACTTAACAAAATGCTTGAGGGTGAAGGCAAAGGTGGAGCATTACTAGCATATAACAAATCTTTGATGGCGTAACTAAGTTGATAGCATAGGTGCTGCATGAGTTAGCAATATTAGTTACTGCCATACAGGAACAAGCACAATAACAAATGAGCCCTTTATTTATGCCTATGTTGTTCGAGTTTAGAAAAATGACATATTTTGAAGGTGCAAAAGTCAAAATGTTGCTAGAATCTTGAAACGGATGATTGAAGTACAATACTATGCATGCCAAGGAGTACTTTCTTAAGCATTAAAAAGTCAGAACCAACCTTCAATCTGGATCAGGAAGAATAATTCTTTTTTGCTTTGGGATGATCATTGAAATTCAATGATGTTTGAAGAAGTGGTGTTTGCTTATGTGCACATTTGTTTCCTGTTGGTGTCAAATTATAAGCTAGGTGACCTTGTTGATCTGGAGGCAGGTCTTTAGATTCTAAGTCTGCAGTTATGTTTCCTTAACTGCGTGGGTCATGGATGAATGATCATGACTCATGAGTGATGACTAATGACACTACCACAAAATATACAAAGTAGTTTAGAATCATGGTGTTCTTGACAATTATAGCAGTTAGCAATGTCAAATGGGTCAAGGCCAGGCCCACCCGCGCATCTTCTCTGAAAAAAGCGTAGCCTTGTGTAATGTCCTCCCCATAATCTGCCCCCGGCCTCTATACAGAATCAAATCATGCCCCTTTAGGGTTGTGAGTTATGGGTGTTGCGGTTTTGCCCTTTCAACCACCCATGGTTCTCACTTCTCAATGGTTTATTACTGATTTGTTGCATTTGTTTACTCATTTACTAAATAACTTTTGTATCGATTTATGCATAATAGTAGAAGAGATTTAATGAAATTCTTAATTTGAACAGGTTGTGTTATATCTCCTAATACCTTTACGGAAAGGAAATGACTTAATGAAATTCTCTGGTAGAGTCATATTGTACTTGGAAAATATTTGTAATCCTTCACATGTCCTGAGATGTGTTTTCACCTCCTGATACATGTCATCAACTAGTTAATATATATTCGTGGTTAGAAAACCATGTAATTTGAGGTAGACCTGTACTTTAAGAGCCATTGGGTTGTCGAGTATTTTCTCTTTCATACTTAGAAGAAATTGTGAAGTAGAAGAGATTTGATAAAAAATTCATGAAACAAAACATTTTATGATCTGAGAGAAGTTTTAAATATACCTCTTTCACTGCCAGATTTAGTTGGACGTGGAGGTGGGTTTAATCTGGAAGGCAACGTTGTGAAACTCGATAATTGGTGGGAGGATCAGTTTGGTGGAGAAACTCCAAACAATCGCTCTTGTTCTTGTTTTTGTTATGGGTGGTTTACAAATCATTATTACCAAATATTTCATTTTCCATGTGCCAAACAAATGAATTGAGCTTCTGGGTGTTAATATCA
Source organism: Beta corolliflora (assembly GCA_947648045.1). Lineage (NCBI taxonomy): Eukaryota > Viridiplantae > Streptophyta > Magnoliopsida > Caryophyllales > Amaranthaceae > Beta > Beta corolliflora. The sequence goes on along the minus strand of CANSZD010000234.1, from coordinate 208,086 downwards.
AATAAAACATGACCAACATATTGTTTTTTGAGGGAAATGACCAACATATTGTTAGCGTAGAGAATAAATGAACCGTGGTGTGCAAAATTTGGATGAAACTAGGTAGGTGTGTATATAATATATTGGGGGGGGTGAAGAATTGTAGAAGTTCAAAAAATGTAAAACAAGTAGCCATTAGAACTTTAGGTGAAGCAAAGACTAATTTTTTTTTGGGCACGGCCAAGCAGGTGGTCCAGGCAGGTTAGGTGGCGGTCTAGTTGTGTATATCGGTTAGGGTAGGTTCAATTTTGCGGGTTGTCCCGAGTGTATAAAAGGGCGCGCTTGGGGTTGGAGCGGAAGAGAGCGGGTGCAGGATATCGTAATTTAATGGAAGGATGTTACGGAAACGAGTTGCGCCGCATTTGAGCCGAGTCATTATCAACGCGAGGCTTTTTTTTTTTTAAGGTAAGAAGAAATCCTCTTGGGTGCGGGCCATTCTGAGCCAAACACCCTCCCCCTCAACCTCCCTCCCCTCTCAAATCCCAGCAATCTTGAGGTAGGAATGAACCTGGGAAACTTTCTTAGGAAAGATGGGAAAGCTCACCACTTGAGCCAACTTCAATTCCTATCAGGCGAGGCTTTGCAAGCTAAAGATCCAAGCGAAACAGGGTGGCTTCAGATCAACCCGATCCACTAACCACCTCTACTTCTCAGCAGTGTAACCTAATTCCCTGATCTCCCCGCGAATTGCGATTCGACAAAAGCGAATTACGGTCGGTTTCGCTATTTTTGGCCCATTTTGAGTGAACCGCGAACGAAAAAAGCCGAATTATATAGCGAATTATGGGTGACCATAGGATTAGATCACCTGCAACCTCACTATAGGATCCATTGCTTTGGAGATAATATCTTCTTGAGCACACATAGGATCCATTTCTTGGGATATAATATCTTCTTTGGCAAATATAGGATCCATTTCTTGGGAGATAATATCTTCTTTGGCAAATAATCATTTTCAACATTAACATTGCATAATAACATTTCCTTTTCTATTTTCAACATTTTTTTTGAGTGATGTAGACAGTTGGTTGTGAGGAGATGGATTATGGGATGATGAAAATGACCATATCACAAAATCTAAAACACTTCTAAATTTTTTCATCCTTTCTAATGAAAGCGATTTAACTGTTAGCTTGTCAATCAAAAAAATTATACACATCTGAAGAATCTTATATGGTCCTGTGAATACAATAACAGTGAATTGTGGGTTTTCATGCCTAATCTTTGCTCATTGATCTTTCATTGGCATGGTATATTGAATGATTTGAGTAGTAGATATGGATATGTACAAGCTCATGTACCTTTCCGTAAAAATAAATGCCTTAGAAATAATTACATGTATCAATATTGCAGGTTAACATCAAACTGCCGAGTAAGGAGGAGGATATTATTCTCCTTAATACAGACTATCCAAACTAATGATTAAGGTGATTATATATATATTTTACAAATGAAGATTAGATAGCATCTGTTACTTCAAATTTGTATAATCTTTTTCAAACTATACTAGTTTTTTTAACTTATACAATGCGCACAAGGGAATTTTTATCATACTTCATACTATTTTTTTGCTCATTGCTCATTTGAAACCTCCAAATAAGCATAATCACATAATATGTAGAGTTTCAAATGATCAAATGAACAAAAAATAGCGCTTGACGTACGTACATGAGCATAGTACCCGAAACAGTGTATAGTGAATGCACTCATGCGCACAGGTTTTATAGAATTGTATCGTTATTTTTTCTTTGAAAAGAAAAATCTATTAGTCAGTAATCCAATTGTCATAATTGATTAAATTTTATTCTATCTTATCAAGTGTTAAATTCCAACAACATTGGAAAACTTGAAAATAAATTTGAATCACTAGGAGATCAAATTTACCAAATTTACCAAATTTACAAAGCTTTAACCATGAATTTAATTTCTGCATAGTCATAAAATAAATATGATGCTCTTAGATTCGTGGTTGGTGGGTTTGATTCATTTGGTATGTAGAATTGTAGATTGATATGGTTTGTCTTGCAACTTATGAGGTATATTTATCAGATTTGCGATCTAGGTAGGATTTTGTTAGTTTTGTAAAGCTTGAAAATTTTGGATTAGAATAGACTCCTAGTTTGGTGAACATTATAGAAAGTTAACATCTTTTTATTGATGGGGTTGAATATTTGATCTCAAAAATTCGGATTAAGCATCAAAATTTATAAGGAGGAAGATATCGATAATAACGGAGGAAAAGATTGATAATGATGAGAGAACAGGGAGTTTGCATGAGAGAACAACATGAATGCTGGAAAGGTTTAGCATCATTTGGTTTTAGGCTCCGTTTGGTAGGGCGTAAAACATTTTCAACTGAAAATGGTTTTACATGGAAAACCATTTACAATGGAAAACTCATTTCCTTGCAAGTTTTCCTTTGTTTGGTTGGATGGAAAATGATTTCCCATTGTAAGCATTTTCCTTTGTTTGGTTGGATGGAAAATCAACTACTCCTATTGAATCTTGATACTCCTTATTGTATAGTATTGTCACTTCTTTTTTATTTTTTATTTTTTTCTCTCATATTGCTACCCCAAATTATTATGAGAAACAAATATGATAAGTTCACAAAAAAATTACAATGTATTATATTTTATTTCAAGCATAATAATATAAGATAATTAAAAAAACCAAACACTCATTTTTTAACGTTTCCAAAATTTGAACAATCTATAACACGATAATATAAGACTACTAGGCATAACATAGCTCATAAAAAACCCCTAAAAAACATACTATGTAAATAGTTCTCATCACAAAGTTAGTAGAATAAAAAAAATCAACGTAGAGACTTGACAAAATTTTGGAGCCGCAGCTTGCGAAGAGGTTCACTCTTTGTCAAGAAAGCCTTAGCTAGCATTTCACGCTCAACTAAGTGATCAAAAGCAGTAACACGAACGGCTTCTTCGACATCATCCATTTTCATGATCTCTTCATAAAGCATCTCGCACATCAAGTTGGTTGTCGAAAATTTTTTAAGAGCGAGACAACTTCTCCGAGTTGAGCGTAAATATGTTGCAAGTCACCCTTCTTCCTCTTCGACTCGAGACCTCTTCCTATGAGACCTAGGCTCTAAAGAAGTTGCACTGTCTGACTTGGTAGGCTCAGTTTCAACAGTACTTGGTTGTCCACTTGAGGTCTGAATGTCACCAAACGTCTTGCAAAAATTACCCCTTGCAATGTCCTTGCCCGCTACTATTGATATCTCCTCATACATCTCAATTTTTTTGTTCAAATATTTCTCATGAGATGGATATTGCTTTGTCAAGTAAAGGATTAACACACATCAAAATTAATCGGTTAAGTTTACGAGTAAACCGAGTTGTTCCGGGTCAAAATTAACACACATCAAAATGAAAAATAATATTGTTTCGGGTCTTTCGAACCGAGTTCTTGTAATACTGTCTATGGCAGAACAAAGTTTTGCACTGAAAACTAGAATGAACAAAGTATATGAATAAACAAGATTCATTTTTTCGTCAATTGATTTTACCTGATTGGATCTTCCTTTTTGCTCCTTTTTTTTTATGATGAAACTTTGAATATGATTTCAAGACTGACCCATATGTATGGTAAGATTGTAATATTATTTCCTCACTTTGGTTCGAAGTCTTAGCTTTGGATTTTTGTGGTGAAACATGTGAACTTGGATGTACTTCGAATGATTTTGTTCCGTTCTCGTTTCTTTTCAATTCCAAAAGACCCATATCACAAATATAATGACAACCTAACCCGAATATATGTTTCCTAAAAGCACGGCTAAATCAGTTCATCTAGCAAGCATTATCCTCACTTTTAAACACCTAAATCAGTTCTCTTCAAGTTGATAATGCAGAGTCAATGCAATAATTCTCAAGTTGATAATGCAGAGTCAATGCAAGTTAGATACATCAATCTTTACATACCTGAATATAAGCGTCATATGTAGTTGGAGATGCAGTTATCATCTTTACATTGTCATTCCAACCAAATCCGGATCTTCCCCGCACTTGAGAAATAATTCCCCAACTACTTCTCACTGTCCTCATATGATTCTCAACATGGTCAGCAGTACATGTGGTATGAAACTTTTCAGAAATCATCTTTGCGCGGCCTATAAAGGAGCTGGTCCTGAAAGTGTTATTTGGCCGCTTTCCTTTCCTCACTTCTTCCGCAAGAAATTCCAATAACTCCTTGGACATTGGTTTTGTCCAACGAAAATTAGCTTTCTTCTCTTCCTTCACCTGAATAAACATTCTGAGAAATTTCTCAACATTATTCTGTACATATTGAACTTGTACAATACAACATGTTTATTGTAGTATACAACAGGTCATCAAAAAACAGCAACACTCAACCAGAAATCGAGTTGATATACGAGCACAAAGAGGTTACAATGTCTACACTGTGTAAAATCCTTGAATAGTATTGTATCAGGTACAACAGCAGGTACAGGTCATCAAAAAACAGCAACACTCAACCAGAACTTGGATATTGTTACCTACTTAAAAAGAGTAATAATACTGATGCCTCCTTTAAGGATACCATTAACATAGCAGGTACAACAGCAGTTTGCAGAAACTGTAATGGTGACTGGATTCAAAGCATAGCACAACAAAAGTCTTGCACGGATGCAACTGAAGCTGAATTACAAGCCATTCATGAAGCAATACTCATGTTGCCTTTTGTAATAGTAAGAATGAGCAAAATTAGTACTAATACAACTTCACTAAATTAAGAAATAAAATTTTACAATTTTAATTAGTTCGATGCTTTTTGTATGCATTCCACATAGCCAATGCTATGGCATCTCGCTTTTTCACACACTCTTTGGTTTCTTCACGCACTTCCTTCCGAGTAAGCGATGTTCTTGTGTCTTGTGATGCAATCTCTAAGTCCGCCTCTCTTGTAATTTCATCACTTGGATCAACCCCCCTAAGGTAGTTATGTATTACACAACAAGCAAGAACCACATCCACTTGGGTTTCATATGACCAAAAAGGCTCTGCATCCAAGACACGAAATCTCTTTTTTAAAAGTCCAAACGCCCTCTCTATACACATTCTCAGTGAAGAATGGCGAAGATTGAATAATTCTCGTTCATTCTCGGGAGGGTTGTTGGCATATTCTTTCAAGTGGTAACGAACACGTCTAAATGGAGACATAAAACCTTTACGGTCCCCATACCCAGCGTCGGCAAGATAGTATTTCCCTACATCCGTAAATTATCATCAATAATTTATTCAATTCAAGTGAACTTTAGACCACTACTATCAATAAGAGGATATTTTACCTTCAGGAACGTTAAACCCCTTTTTAAGTGCATCACCCAAAACCCTTGAATCGTGAGCGGAACCCTCCCAACCAGCAAGGACATACGTGAACTTTAGATCAAAATCACAATTTGCTAGAATATTTTGCGTTGTTTTATCCTTTCTTCCCCGAAATCTCTCTTGCATCTCAAGAGGAAATGTATGCACGTACATGGGTCCCATCTATAGCTCCTATGAAGTCTTCAAACCAAGGAAAAAATCTAGGATTGTTCTGAATTTCGGTTGCGGATCGGTTAGGGTGGTTTCACGACATATGGGTACAATTGAAGGATTGCTTGGAGCACAATATGGAAGTAGCAATGTATAGTCCACGTAGATCGAAAAAAATCTCCCCCAACATCCCGAAATCTTACATTATGACCCAACACATATAAAAAAAGTAGTACTTGTTCCTTGACGCTCATTTGCTTGCTTTCCGACAAAAGTCCCTTTTCAACTAAAATATTACACAAGCTAAAAAAAGCACTAGGTCTCATACGAATCTGCCCAAGACAATGACTATCACCACAATATAAAACACTATCGATATTAGCCTCCCTCAAGTTATCCCTATTAACATAAGGTTGCCTAATTATTTTAGGTTTTCTAGTCCTAGATTTATTTACTTTAAGAAAAGCAAGGACAGATGCAATAATGACAAAGAAAAAGACCTATGATCATGCCTTTACGGATTATCTACGAGATATTTGAAAAAACAAAAAGAAAATCAAGGAAATTAGTTCCTGAATACAGAGAACATATAACAAATTATTAATGGCAAAACAGATTATTACCTGAGACTTTTGAACATCGTTCGAAGCCATTGTAGTTTCCTAACTTAAAACAAACCAGAAAGAAAAGTCAGCAACTAAGGTAACATGAAGACAAACAATAGAGCTTGCATTGGAAACTTACCCTACATAAAAATGAAAATCTAAACTTACAAACGATTACCATTCCGAAAAAACAACATCTAGCACAACAATTTCGGATACCATATCAAACCAAGACCAATCATAGTCACAAACCAAAGTAGGAAAGTAGCCCAAAGAACAACACTCATAATGGTTTAAAATGTTTGCTAATAAATGAACAGAACATTAACACAACCCTTCAAATTTAACAACAATATCAAAAGATCATCAATGAAAAGACAAATCAGACAACGAAATAAACATGCTATTAGCAGTGCTAATAACCTTTTTAAGCTTTGCCCGTCATTACTATCATCATCATCGGCACATCTAAGGTCACCAAATGCTTCAATCGAAGGAAGTCAAGGAAGAATTACAACGAGAGGAGGAGAGACAAGATTCTCGCTTTTGATGATCTTTGGTAAGTTTACCTTGTTGAGTTGTTCTTTTTTTAGATTGAATAATTCTCTTTTTTAATCTTATGAAGTAGTAAAATGAATTAATAAAGATTGAGCTCTGCAAAAACATTTGATATACTTGAATTTTAGGTCGGTTTGAAAATAAGTAATTTGTAGCTCGAAACTTACACAACAAAAACAACAAAAATCAACTAACATGCTATACATAATCAAATTCAAACCGATCAATTAGAGCTTATACAATGTCATAAAAACCTCTAAAACTCCAAGTACACAACCGATCTCCCTAAAACACGATCGAATTTCACTAAAATCTCACCTCAAAACTATATCAAATAATCAAAACCCTAGAAATAATTGGACTTATTAACCTAAACTAAATCAAACAAATTTGCAGCAAAAATACCCTAAATATAAACGGATTTCGTGCAAAAAGAACCATAAAAACAATCAAATATTTCAACAATAAACCCTAAAAATAATCGAATGTTGCAGAAAAACAAATATGTAACAAATTCGAACCCTAAAAAATCCTAAATACCGAAATTTACAAGAGGAAAATAGAGATTAGAACAAATATGTACCAAATTCGACGAATTGAGAAGATGTATTGAGAGAATCTGCTTCAAAAATAGCGTGAGATTTTCCAGTTTGATGAGAGAGAAAGTGTAGATGAGAGGGAGAGCTGAGTATAGATGAGAAAGAAAGACAGATGCTTGTCGAGAGAAGGAAAACGTTTTCCTCCCAATTTTGGGGGAAAATGTTTTCATTAAGGTGGAAAACTATTTTACACTCTTATTTTACAGCCCAATTTTCCAGCCCAAACCAAACAATGGAAAATAGGGAAAACTATTTTTAGTGAAAACCTTTTACGCCCTACCAAACGGAGCCTTAATCTCTATGATTTCTATTTTTAAGGTCTTCCTTCGGTATATGGTACTTCCGGATATGGTTAGGGAGTGTCTATGGCGATACATATAGTTCGGAATTTGTGGTTATAAAACTTGGTATAGATGTGGTTTCGCAGAACGATTTATATCATATTTTCGGATGTAAGATCTAATTTGCAAGTGCCCCTATAGAATGGCCTGACTTATTCTGGTTGAGACTGAAGATTTGCTGCTCGAATCTGTCAAAATCGGGTTGGTCTCTCTTGCTCAGCTCTATTGTGTATACGTATATGTATATGTATGTATTGGATCTTTCTAAAGTTAAATACTGAATTAAGTGGGTAATCATCAGGGTTTCAATTAACATAAATATCTCTTGTATTTGTTTATTCTTGGCTTCTTGCAATGATCAGAGTCCCTCCTACTCCTATTATCCTCCCCTCCCCCACCCCTCTTAAGAAAAGAAAAGAAAGAGTGCAACTTTATCAAGTTAAAGACTCTATTATTGCCATTGTTACTTGATAATTAACTTTATTAATTCTGTCATTTTCCAACATGTAGCTAATGATGTGGGGTAAAGAAGAGCATAATGCCTTGCATCTGGAAAAATCCTCTTTAAAGAGGAAAGACACAAGAAGCAAAGTTTGAAAGCTACCTTAGTTGCCCAGTTAATTTTTTTCCTGAGTTCTTTTTAGATGGCACCTTAATTTCGTCACTATTTATCTGCTTAAATTGTACGTTCTCATCTTCTTTAGTTACCTTTTTAGTTGAATGATTTTCCAATTTCTCCAAGACAGATGTGGAAATCCTTAACAGCGTCTCAAATCCATGCCTGTTTGGTTTAAGTTAGTAATAACATCTTTGAAATTTTTTGGGTTTGATATGATGAATATCACTTTTAGAGTGAGTTCGTTTAAGCTAAGTTCAAGTAAGTTCCAAGTTATAAAATAAGCTTTAATAAATTCCAATAAACTTAGATAAGTTTGGACAAGTTTCAATAAGTTCAAGAAAAGAAAGTTATTCTACGTCTTAGGCTCGTGATGAAAAATATGAATATAAATGACTTAGCATTGTTCTTTTGGGTCGATTAAATGAAAATTCATTTCGGCTCGCTTCGACCAATTTCGGTTCGAATCGATTCGGTTCGTACTACAACTTATTATTATTATTATTATCATTATCATTATCATTATTATTATTATTATTATTATTATTATTATTATTATTATTATTATTATTATTATTATTATTATTATTATTATTATTATTATTATTATTATTATTATTATTATTATTATTATTATTATTATTATTGTTGTTGTTGTTGTTGTTGTTGTTGTTGTTGTTGTTGTTGTTGTTGTTGTTGTTGTTGTTGTTGTTGTTGTTGTTGTTGTTGTTGTTGTTGTTGTTGTTGTTGTTGTTGTTGTTGTTGTTGTTGTTGTTGTTATTATTATTATCATTATTATTACTATTATTATTATTATATTATTATTCTTATTATTATTATTATTATTATTATTATTATTATTATTATTATTATTATTATTATTATTGTTGTTGTTGTTGTTGTTATTACTATTATTATTACTATTATTATTACTATTATTATTACTATTACTATTATTATTACTATTATTATTATTATTATTATTATTATTATTATTATTATTATTATTATTATTATTATTATTATTATTATTATTATTGGCAATGTCACTTTTAAACTTTTTGGAGGGTACTTTTTGACCCATTGAATACTTCATAAAATAAGGGGGATAAGTGATAAAAAGAGTAATTTTTGGTGAAAGAAGCGAAAGATAGAAAAATAATACTCCCTCTGATTTATTTTGTTCCTATTTTGAGTAGTTTTGTGAGAGAAAATTGGTTAAAGTAGGAAGAACTTTTGGAAACGGAAGGAGTATTACTTTTTGGTGGGTGAATAACTCCAAATAAATAAGTTTAAACAATAAGATTATCAGTATTAATATTATTATTATTAATATTACTCAATTCATAAGAATATTATTAGTATTATGCATATTATTAGTATTAGTATTAGTATTAATATTATTATTAATATTACTCAATTCATAAGAATATTATTATTATGCATATTATTGGTATTAGTATTAATATTATTATTATCATTATCATTATCATTAATATTATTAATTATTATCATTATCAATGATGATAAAAATATTATTCTAATTGTAATTATTAATAATACTCAATTCGGTTCGATTCGATTCGGATCGATCGGATCGGTTGACCGGGTTCAATTCGCGACTTATTCATTTCAGTTCAGTTCAGACTTATTCATTTCAGTTCAGACTTATTCAGTCCAAAAGAACAGAGCCTTAATCCCTAATCTAATGCTTCCTCCATTAACTTTTAACTGTAACACTTTCTTCTGACGACACTTTGAAATTAATTGCAACACTACTTTATATAGCATTGAGTTCTCTATTTTTCTTTTCATCACATGGATCCCTCTTTTTATTTCTCTTCATCTCTCTCCACTCCTTTAAAATTGTGCATCCCCCTCACGTTGCAATTAAAAACAAACATAAAAGGTATTTTTTTCTATTTTGGAAAATTCATATTACTAGTCCTAACCATTGGCAATTTACTAACTCATTAGCTTTTAAAATGGTCATCTAAATTAATAAACCTGCTAATTGGTTAATTATGATGCATGATACTTTTTAATAAACCTTTTTTCAATTAATGAAGACAACGGAAAAATGTCATGTATCGTAATTAACAGAATTAACATGTTAATCAAGGTCAAAGACCATCATAAATTGTATCAATCACCCGGTGTTAGGCCCGGCCCTGGGGGTTGTCTCCGCCCAGGGCCCAATAATAAAAGGAGTCCAGTTTTTTTGAAGGAGTTTAAATAAAGTAAAGCAACAACAATTATATGCAATAAATACTAGTTTGGTTTGACGGTTAGTTGTGTGTTATTTCACCCACAAGACTTGAGTTCAAATCCCATGAGATACAAAGTTTGTTTTTTTAACATTTCTTTTTACATTTTTCTTCTTTAATTCATCTTCAAAATTCCTTTACATGTAAGGTAATTGCTTTTAAATTTTTGTTCACTTCTTTTTACATTTTTCTTTATTCATTTTAAAAATTTCTTTATTTTTTTTAAACATTAGCGTTAGTCTACTAGTATTGTACTTCAAATAAATTAGACTTAATCTTATTTTTTTTAACTTCATACTAATATGCTATGGATTAATAAGTTTTAGTTTCAAATTAATATTTACTTTCTCCTCATTTCACCTCAAGTACTCGTGTCGGAACCTCGACACTCGGACATGGGTGGGACACTTGGACACTTTCTTTGGGGCCAAAAATTGAAAAAGTTCCAAGAAATAGCTAAGTCAGACACTTGAACACGTACCCGTGTCAGACATGGGTACTCGAGTCTGAGCAACTAACATAGCTTTACATAAAATACTAACTCTAAAAAAAATTGTTGTTGGTGGTGAAATCCTAACTCCACCACTACCTATATATATGGCTATATAACAGAGGCCTTAAATTTCTATTTCGCCCCGGGCCTACAAAATGTCAGGAACGGCCCTGCCCGGTGTACCGTGAGCATGGTATACCCAATATTTTTTTTTTTTGCTCATTGCTTATCTAAAATCATCTAAATGAGGAAAACATAATAAAAATAAGAGTTCCAAATGAACAAATGATCAAAAATTAGTTTTAGTTGTACCATGCACACGGTACACCCGGATGTATGATGATTGAATAAACTCCCATTCTAGAAAAACACTCTCCAAAATTCAGACCACTCTGTGAAAATCGAAAGTTAAAACCCTTTAATATAAAATCGGCCATAATTCAGACTAGTTTTTTTCTTTTTTTTGAAAGAGTTGTACTTTTCGACTTGGTTAAGGAGAATTGACTGTATTCTTGATTTCACGTTATCTTAGAGCAACTACAGTGGAAAACTACAACATTTGTAACTTTGTTTGCCACATCATATTTCCAAGCTACAACATTTCCAAGCTACAACCTCTCCCAATGGAAAGCCACAACCACTTATTTTTATAGGTCCCACATAATTACTAATTTAGATAAAACTTACCGCTGGTCTTGATTTTTTTTTTTTTTGTTCAGGAAAGATAATTGGTCAGACAACCCCCCAGGGCCATTTAAAATTTTTTTAAACATTTAAAACAATGGGCTCCCACGAGGACCTCTACCGCTGGTCTTGATGGAAATGTTGCTCTCCAGCTTTTGTGGGAGATAAAGGACAAGTGGGGCCTCATAAAGTTAACCAAAGCTTGTTGCTTTGTAGAGCAACAAGTTTTCTCAAAGCCACAACTTCATTTGTGCTGCAGCGGTGAAGCAACTAGCTCCAAGTCTTATTTAATTGCAAACTGCTCCTTATTTGCTACCGCTGCAGCTGCTCTTAAAAGTATGGATAGTCCACTCCTGGTGTTTCGCATTTGCTTCTCTGTCTTAGTGTGTATCCAGATCCCACTTGCCACTATGTATTGCAGATTACTTTAGGCGATTGCTGAATTATTTTTGACAGATCAGGTACAAGTTGAACAATGTTAGTACAGGAAGAAAGCTGTTTTATTATTGTGGAGATGCTGGGTAAAGTGTTAGGTTGTCACCTCCTTATCTTTTTTCCCTTAGCTCATATCATAGAGTAATTTGAACCGGTGAAATAGATGCTGATGATGTGACATTATAATTAAAGTCCCATAAATTGGTAGACTGTAGTAGGGCTGTTCAGAGTGTGGTTTGCACCGCACCAAACCGCAACCCAAATCGTTTTTTCGCGGTTTGAGTTGGTTTGCGGTTTGGGTTATGATTTCAAGCAAACCGCGGTTTGCGGTTTGGGTTGGGTTTAAATTTTTGTAAACCGAAACTGCACCGTAAACCGCAGTTTTATATGTTTTTTTATTAAAAAAATTTATCTATTTTGATTTTCTTTTTTAAAATACACTTGACAAGCTGTCATACGAGTATACTAATACGGGTATTAGGTATTTAGACTTCATATTTATTTGGACCCTTTATATTTATTACCAAAAAAATTTTACGCTTAGAATACAAAATTAATGTCGCGGAGAAAAAAAATGGTTAAACCGGAAATCAAATCACACCAAACCGTTTCACGCGGTTCGGTTTGGGTTGGTTTGGGCAAAAGTGCGGTGCGGTTTGGGTTGGGAAAATGTCAAACCGTATATTTGCGGTATGGGTTGGTTAAATCCCAACCCGTGAACACCCCTAGACTGTAGGATTTGATTAATGGACAAAGTAGACTTCGCAAAATTTACATAAGCATAGTTCGTAGACTAGTGACCAAATGAAACATGATACATTGGAAAAACTCATCAATTGGGGTTCATCAATAAATGGACCAATTACGCACAAAAAAAAAACCCTTTTCTCTCTCAAAACTTTCACCGCCGAAACCTAAGAAACCCAACATCCAAAGGAAACCCTAGGGGTTCGACAGCCGTGTGAGCCACCTTGGGTACCTCACGACGGCAGTCGGACCCCTCCCCCCCTTTTTCTTTTTCCTTTTCCGGTTCGTCACGTCGCTCCTTCCCCATCCCTGAGTCGCGTCGTTGCGTCGTTCCCTCCCCCATCCCCGAGTGGCGTCGTTTCCTCCCCTGTCCCCGGCGTCGCGCCCCCTACCCCGCAGTCGAGTCGTCCCCTCCCACTCCACCGTAGTCGCGTTGTTCCACCCCACCTGCAGTCGCGTTGTTCCCCCCACCCGCAATCGAGTCACCCCCTGTTCGTTCTCCTTCCCTGGTTCGGTTCTTCAACCCCCTACCCCGCTTCCGTGGCGTCAAGTATTCCCCTCCCCCTTCCCCTGGTTTAGTTGTACGTGTTTTCTAGGTTTAGGCATCCCCTCCCCGTTCCCCGGTTCTCGAATTTCGAGGAGTTTTAGGTACTAGTCTCCCTTCCCCGCTCCCCTGTTCTAGTGTCAAGGTGGTTAGTTCTAAGTTTCCCCTTCCCCGCCCCCCTGTTTTAGGATCGAACTCAGTCTTAGTATCCCCTTCCTCGTTCCCCGTTTGTGTTCGTTGTCAGTTTGGTTAGGTTGCCAAGGAAGCTTTCGTTAGGTTCGTGAAGGCTACCTGCCGTTTTTTGAAGGCGGGGACGGTGTTGTTGCGAGCGCGGATTTATGAGTACCGTTGGTTGTTTGTTTAGTTTGTTTTGTTTATGTTATCTGTATTAGCTGTAGTTTAGGTTTATCCAGTTGCAATTATGTATCTGTAAAGGTTCGAGTGTTGGGTTGGATGAGAGGAGATTGTCATATTAACAGTGTTGTGGTTCGATCTTATGGTTTAGAGATTGCCAAGTTGGATCTTAGGATCTGTAGTTCGGGTGAATTTCTTCGTTGGAATCCGCTCCCAGTTCAAAAATGCATCTTGTGGGAGGCCCTCCAATTTATTTTGGGGCAAGTTTCGACCTCCACGCATTTTGAGTTTCAGTCTCGTGAGACTAAACTCTGGCAACCCTCGCAGAAGGGTCAGAAGTCACCAAAGGACGTGACTTCATTGTTATTTCAATCAGTAGAATCTCAGGAAGCTATTTTCCTTCATGGGTCTTGGGATTTATCGTCTAGAAGACATCGGCGTCTACTAGATGAGTTGCGGCAATCCATTTTGGCAGATCGTCTCGTTTTTGTCTTTCAACAGATTCCCTCTCATATCGGGTCTTCTTCAAGACATTCACCCCAACCTTACCTACATTTGCTCGTGACAAGTTTACATTGGACTGGTCTAATAATAGTTTGGTTTTGTTTCATAGAGTCTATAAGAGCAAATGAAGCTCTTTTAGTTTTGTTTGCTTGTTTTATGTATAGTTGTATTAGCATTAGGTTGTACTTCCTTTCTTAAATTAATGCAAGTTTTCTCGTTGCCAGGAAAAAAAAGGACCAATTTATGTTCAATTAAATGAACTTCAAACTAATTTTATTCAGTTTAATCTAAGGCTTATTTATCAAATGAAGCTTTAAACCAGATATGATCAGTTTCATTTATTAACATTCAAAAGTTCAACTAATGAATCTCTTATACAAATTGATAATTGTAAATGAGCATGTTAATCTTAAGATTATTGGTTGACCTGATCTTACTTATTTTTTTTAGGGAAAACTTGATGTTATGTTAAAAGAACCTGAAAGAATTTTGTTTTCCGGAAAAAAGTTTAGAGAAATTTAATTTGAATCTAAGTTACATGATCGTCAACGTAACCTAAACTATTGGATTGTTGATTCGAACATTCTAAACCTTGTAGCTAATTAGGATTGTCAAATTTTTTTCCCTTGTCAAAGAAGAAGGTCATTATGTTGCAAACAAAGTAGGAAAAATTGATAGGAACAGTCACAATTATGGGCGTTCCGCCATTTTCAGTCCCAACTAAAGATTATTTCTGAGCGGTCATAACTATGCATCATTTTTGCCAAAATTGGTCCCACCAGGTCAATGACCTGCTACAGTAGGTAAAATGCGTTTTTTTTTTATTCACAACCCAACAATCACACTCCTTATTCATCCCCCCTCCCTTTAAAAAATGTCGGACACTGACAATTCTCCAGCGAAAACCCGCCCAATCTCCGATTAACCCACCTCGAATTTCAATCAACGGCCAAGATCATCCAATCAGATCCCTCTTTGGGGCCCACAACGTTCCAGGTCCTTCTAGAACACGAGCTTAACACTAACCCGTGGGAGAATCGCGACCGTTCATCTTTATCGTGTAGTGTCGACGTGTTGCATGCGAGTGTTTATGAGATGGAGGGGGATAAATGGGCGGTGATGATTAAGGTTCATACGGGTGTTTGTGATCGGACAACTGCTGTTGCTTTGTTGAAGGAATTGACGGGCTTGATGAAGAGTGGTGGTGGGGTCCAGGATGATGGTGGGGAATTAAGGAGAGAGAAGTGAGTTTGGGGGTGGAAGAGTATATTCCTAGTGGGAAGATGAATAAACCGTTTTGGTCTCGTGGGGTTGATATGTTGGGATATTCTTTGAACTCGTTTCGGTTGAGTAATTTGGAATTTGTTAACCCGGGTCGTTAGGTTGATATGGTGGGAAGGGGAGGGTTGGCGGGGGAGGGGGATGGGAGGGGGAGGGTTGGCGGGGGAGGTGGGTGGGAAGGGGAGGTTGGCGGGGAGGGGGATGGTTATTCGGGGGATAGGCGGGGGAGGTGGGTGGGAGGAGGGGGTGGCAGGGGGATGTGGGTGGGTGGGTGGGTGGGTGGGAGGGGGGGGTGGCGGGGGATGTGGGTGGGTGGGAGGAGAGGGGGTGGGGAGGGGGTGGCGGGGAGGGATGGCATGGAAGGAAGGAGATAGGAGAGGGAAAAAGGATGAAGAAACTGACTTAAGATATAAAAAAAAATTAACTTGTTAAACGAGTAATTAGTCACCTCGGACCAATTTCAGCAAAAATGATGTATAGTTGGGACCGCTCAGAAATAATCCTTAGTTGGGACTGAAAATGGCAGAACGCCCATATTTGGGACTGTTCCTATCAATTTTTCCAACAAAGTAATCCTTACTTTCGAGGAAGTTAGACTATCATGGAAAGAGAAAACTGTTATTGGGATGAATGATAGAATGATATATGATGTAAATAAAAAACATTAATTTGTTGATTCATTTAAGTTAAGTTTTATTCAGAAAAAAAAAAGGATAAGCCACCTAAATGAAAATGTTACACTTAAATCGATCATAATCTAACTTGATTTTAATCCACAGCAAATGAGAGGAGGAAGTATTCCCATATTAAACTTAATCGGAAGGAGACTAGATAACAACCAAATATGACCTCCTCATCAGAATATGAATTGAATTAAAAGCAATTTAAATAATCCATTTTCTAACGCACGTATATATTTGGTGTTTGTGTGAAAGCGCGATTTGATCTTATTGGAAGACTTCATGGTCTCGATGAAACGATTTTTTCTCATGGACTATACATGTCCATCGGACCTACAAAATTTATCATACACTCGGGTGTACCATGAGCATGTTACACCCAAGGCTATTAGTTTGCTCCTTTTCTCATTGTAGCTCTCACTATGCTCATTTGGAACCAAATGAACAAAGAATAACCTTGGGTATGCCATGCACATAATACACCCCGGGTGTATGATGAATGCACTCCTACTGAACCAGTCGGCAATGGTGGTGGTCCTTTAAGGTTTTAAGTTGCCATCTAGTTTATCAAAACGACCTTTGTAAGTAACGTGAAAATTGTTTGGAGATGGTTTCCTTGCGCATAATTAGTTGACTTTCTTGCCTAAGCTTATTCCTTCAACTTTTCTAGAAAGAACGAATATATATGGTTAAATTGAAAGTAGGAGTTGACAAAACTTTAGTGAACCTATCACAATTAATAAACATAATGGATATTTCATGATTCATGAAGTGCATGTACTCAAGTCATAATGACAAGGGTAGTGGGGTTTTTGTTCCCAATTATACGAACCTAAATCAAATTGGGAGTGGTTGCTTTGTCTACTTCCCTTGCTTGCTTCCCACTTAATATGGATATAAATTGAACCACATCACTCATTATTATTACTCTATTTGAGTATATATTAAACTTGGTATATTCCTTTCACTTTTAACATGATTTCAATTATATTCATACTAGCATTTTGCTGATCCCTCTAGTGAGGATTGACTATATCTTCAATGAAAGTGATTTTGTTTTTATTTCCCTCCCTTAATCATGATTCTTACCCTGTTTGGAATTTTGTCAATTCTCTCCATTGTCAACAAATTAAAGCTGGAAAGTCAATGAGCAAAATTATATTTTATGTACGTTAACATCAATGAAATTACTGTTTGGTTCAATTGTTGTTATGTGTTTGTTTCCCCAATAAGTTATCATAACACTCAATAATCATGAATCTGGTTAGAGGAGTTGTCCAAACTCCAAACCACGAGTTAATACATCCTCCGTTTTTTTAGATGCAACATTTGATACTTTTATTGCACTCATCAAAAAGGCAAATGTGAATCTTTCCCTTCTTTTGTATCAAAAAAAAAACCAAGAAGACAAATGTTACATATAAACAAAAGTAGAGGAAAAGTTTTACATAGCAGTCTACTTGCTTTACATCTTTGTTGTACGTATATTATGTAACTGAAACAATGAAGTTACTAATAAGATAATAATTTAAACTTTAGGACCATATCATAATAGTTCTCCTGCTATAGTTTCAATACAATTATATAAAAGTCGCTTATAAGGAATTGGAGTTGACTCAAGTGTTGAGTTTTCTCATCTTTCCTAGCAAAGTCTAACTAGGTTTCAATTTCTACCACATGCATTTGATTGAGATTTAAGGGGGAGAGGGGGTTGGGGGTGTATGGCTTGTAATCAGCCTCTAAGTGGGGGCTCTGTGTGAGGGCATCGTAGAGAATTTCTTCTTCCCTATTAAAAAAATCGCTTATAGCCAATTTTATATCAATGGTTTTTACAAATGTAATTGAATTGGGTCTAAGTGGAGAAGTTATATAGGGACTCTTCAACTCTTGTTAGAATTTTGGGGGAGGGGAGTAAAAAGATTACATTGTAATGCTTTAATAGCATGGCACTGTTGAGATAATCATGTTAGAAAGGAGACATTGTTTGGTATTGCAGGGAAAGATATGCACAGAATATATTCCAATAAGTGCTCTCTGAACCAAATGCAAGAAAAAGGTGCATACAGAATTTGTTCCCATATCTTCGTTTATAACTAATATATGTGACCTTATCTCTTGTGCATCTTTTGAAACGATGCAAAATAATTTTGTCCTCGTGATTTCGATGTTATTAAATCAAACATATATAAGTATCTTCGAAGCATATTGATGTTAGAAGTAACTTCATTCATTCTTGTAGCATTTCGATTTTTACATACACTAATTATATAATTAAAAAGTTGTTGATTTATCTTAACTAGAGTATCAACTTTCTATAACAATTAACTAGTGGCTAATAAAAATATTCAAGTTATACATCGATAAAAGTGTATTTTTTCCTGTAATGTCACAATTTCTTGAAACCACTGGAAGAATTAAAATATATGTGGTTACAAGTAATAGATACATATTTTTGATTTTGCATTAATTATACATGAAGTATACAAAAATCGATCGCAACAATTGAAATTATAATTCAATCGCATGAAGCCCAAATTTTTATTTATTATTCTTCGTATGTACCAAAAGATGGCAAGTCTTGATGTTATGAAGTTATGGTGCAAATAATATTTTGAAAGACTTTTATCATTCATAACATTGAGAGCTATGTATAAGAATTGAAATTATTTTCTAAAAATAATATGAAAATTGTAATATATCAAAAGATTATGCATAAGTTGATTTATGCTAATAACTACTTATTATTTCGACTTTGAAATTTTAGTTAATGATCGAAACATGGTCCTAATGACTATGTTTAACATTTTTCCATTATAAATTCACTTAATAGGGAGCCCATCTGCTATGATTAGGGAAACAAATTCCACCAATGCACGTCGTACTACCCATCAACTAGCTTGATTCCTAAAGTCATGTGACAGTCGTATTATATGCCTATGATCTGGGATCGAATTCTACCTATAACATTATTTTTGAATGTATGGATAATGGGCAGCAGATCACTGTTGGAGGTTGTTCACTTCATTGATTCAGTTTTCTTTTTCTCAATAATCCTTCTTTAGGGTTGTCAATCATTATAACAAAAAGGAAAGGGAAAACTCTCCCAAGCTTTGTGAGAGGAAAGAAGTGAAAAAGTTAATAAAATTATTCGTTCTAGTTATATATCACAGCCCATTTTGTACAAATAAGTGAACATATATTTACTCCTGACCTTATGCGTAAAGTCGTAACCACCAAATTAAACAATATTAGCCCATTGAAGGAGAGGTGGTAGCTCAGTGGAGTACCATTCCGAATTCTAGAGTATTGCCCAGGGTTCGAATCCTCGTACCAATAATATATTAGGGCATTCACTTGTGGTGGTGGCAATGGGCCTTTAGGCCTGTTGTCTTCTCGGATGTTTAGCCTTGTACCCAGCCTCTAAGTTGGTGTGCTCTCCAGGCTAGTAGCTCTGCCTCAGGGCCGTCTCGTACAATTTAGGGGCCCTGTGCTAAATTAACGTATGAGGCCCCAAAGAGTTAAAAACAATGTCCTTGTATAATTATCAAAAGCATATAATAAAAATTGTTTTCTTTCCAAACAAACATATACTGCATATTCATAATTAGAATCTACTATATAGTACATATTATTCAGCTAGCATGACTCAGTAATTTCCAGAACAATTAGGAAGCAAATCATAAAATTCATGATGAAGAAAATGAAGAAAAGATGATTTAGGAAAGAACCTTCCTTTTTAGCAGATTAGGAGCACTGTACGACACTCCTAAAGTTCCAAAATTGTAAAAACCAATTAATGCACCAAAGCTTCACCTCACGGCTCACAAACAACAACACCAACAAATTCATAATTAAAATCTAAAACGAGCAACATCTGCACACACTAAACTCACAGAAATTCGCGAGTCAAGTTCAGCTTTTTTGGAATCCAAAAATCATGTAATTTTGTTCAAAGACCAACACACTAATTACGTTTACAACTACTATGGCCAAATACGCAACCGTCTTGCAGGAATAAGATAGAAACCTTTGAGTTGGTCACATAAGGAAGGTTGAAGGCCGAGGGCCGAGGCTAGACAAGGTGGAATCCGAGTTGTTTGACCTTGTGGAGGGTTGGGTTATCAAAAACAAGAAACGAGATTTTGATTACTTTTGAGCTGTAATCAAGAAGGCTTGAATTTTTTTAGAGAATAGGAAATGACAGAGAATTCATTAATGAGGTTTTGGAAATCGGAAGAGAAGTTAGAGAACCAGTCAGACGCAGTGAAGCATTAATTATATTTAGGTTTTTTTTTTTTTACTTTGGGCAAAACAACATTTATAATTGGGCCCTTATATTTTGGGGGCCCTGTGCAGTTGCTCACCCTGCACAGGGCCTTAGCCGGGCCTGCCCTGCCTAGCAGGGGATGGTTTTCGGACCAATTATCTTTCCTAATAAAAAAACAATATTAGCCCATTTTGTTAATTTTTTTTAATTAAGGTTGATCGCAAAGATATCGACTCATTTGCAGGCTGCAGCCATAATTAGCCTTTTACTAGTTCAATAGATTAGTACGAGATTTATTTTTTGCACATATTGGGCCAAAAAGAATAACTCCCAAAAAAAACTCTATTAAAATTCTAGAGAATCATGACTCCAAAAAAAAGTTTCAATTACTTCTCAAACTCAAATTCCAAGTAAAATAAATATGTTGAGAAACAAGAATAAAGAAAATCGAAAAAAAGTTCCTTAATTATTATCCAAGATCATGAGCTAGAAGAATATACAGAGACTACATACACCAACCAGCAGTTGATACTTCTTAGTTCTTACATGTACTCGTGTATATTGTCATTTTTTTTTAAATCCCCACTCCTCTACTATTGATCCACTAATAAATTAAAAAAAGGGTGTTCAAATTGTATAAATTTTTACATCAAAATTGCATAACGCATACTGTCACATATCATAAGATGATCAATATCGGAAGTACTTCTGACCATATCTCCTGTTACCCATATCGCATCACTTGCGTTGCCATGGTGCTGCGAGAAGCAAGAAAGGATCGAAAATGGTATGCGAAAGATGGTAGAAATAACTGAAAGCCCGTTCGAAGCGTGCCGCGAGCTTGTGCTTCGGTTGATGTCATGAGGAGCGCCATATATAGGCATGCCAGAAGCATCCATGCTAATGTTGCTAAACATGGTCTCATCAGCAACCTTAGGGCTCTTTCTTTTGGTGATCATGTGCTGCCTCAAAGCTGCCAGTGTACGCAACATTTTTATGTTTTGTTGGGTTGAGATTTGATAGAACCTAGTCCTAAGATTCTACAAACAAGAGAGTGAGTGTGGTGGGAGAAAAAGAGAGTGAGTGTGGTGGGATGGAAAAGAAGGGGGAATGCTTCTGCCCTTTTAAATGAGTCGTCTCACTACCTTTTTTTTGTCCTGTAATGGCAAGTTGATAGTGGTGGTGGGTCTTTTGCCTACTTGCTTGGTGCTTGTGACCATCATAGAAGCTATGGAATGGACCTCTCTTTATATATTTATGTTAACTAAGATTATTATATTTAATGACATTTATAAAGTATAAACATATGCATTATTGGATTGGCTAAATAAAGAGTGGAACTGAAAGTTTGTCTTACGTACTAAAAACGTGGTATCAGATGCATATGGTGATATGAAAAATTTATTATTATACTAGCACTCCATGATTAAAATAAGAAAGCATATCTTAATTCTTTATCTTAAGTTCACTTATTCTTAGGTTCACTTATCAAAACTTATTGTTCTTCGAATTATTTTATCCAAATTATTTTTTTATAAATTTAACTCATTATTTTCGAAGGTAACTTGCCAAAGCTTATTTCAATTTAGAATTGAAGTGTAACTTATTTGAATTTTCTTGAGCTTGTTTTTCAGAACTTTAGTTGTTTAATTAATTTGTTTAAGATTAGTTAAAATACAGTTGAGGACAATATATCCTTAGACCTATCAAAGTGTTGTCCTAGTATGGATTTTGTTAAACTAAATTTGGACATCATCTTGGTGTAAATATAATAGTTCTTTAATACAAGAATTAGATTGAAAGTGTTTACTGAACCAGGGTGTAATACCCCTCATGATTACTTTAAAAATATTTAGCATGTTACTTATACCAACAAGATGCATCTTTCTTTTAGGGAGCTCATTTCCTTAATTAATCCAAAGTTAAGCGTGCTTGGAACGAGGGTGTTGTCATCCTCAAGTGAGGGTGTCTGCATCTTTATTTTAGGGAGCTCATTTCCATAGTTACTCCAAAGTTAAGCTTGCCTAAGCAGCCCTCTCTCAACCACAAAACCCTAAACACTGTCGTCTCTTCCCTCCCATCCTCTGCTCCTCTCATCCGCCCCTCCCCTCCCTTCGATCTATCATCCCTCAACCCAACACTATAACTCTCATCCCCTCTCTTCGATCTCTTCGAAAGCGGCGATCAACGTGGCTGAAATTCATTGTGGCTTTATAGAGATCATTGAGTAACGGTGGTGCGAAAAAGACGAAGAGACGAAACGAAGAAGGAAGAGATGAAGACAAAGAGACGAATTCTAAAATCTTTGGAGAAACGAAGACGAATTCATCATGAGGTGGCTGTCCTTGGAGATCCTTATCCGTCGGCCGTCGCCCTATTTGTGTAAATTTTAGTTTATCTTTTTTCGATTATTTTAGGGTTTAGCTTTGTAAATTTTTTCCGATTTAATTTCATTTGTAATTTAGGGTTTAGCTTTGTTTTTTTGTTCGGTTTAGTTTTTTTTTCGATTTTTCAGTTTTGTATTTGTAAATTGGTATTAGTCTGTTTTTATTTTTTATTTTTGCCATAGGTTTTTTCATTTATTTCAGTTTCGTATTTGTAAAGAGAGGTTGTGGATTGTAATCTGTTTGACTTGGCTAAATACACTATTTGTAAACGAAGCTGAAATCAATACACTGTTTGTAAATATATGAAACTGAATCAATACACGATTTGTTGTAATTTTCGTTACGAAACTTAAATCAATACACTATTTGTTGTAATTTCATTTGTTTTATTTGTAAATTATAATTTTGGGTGTGAATTCTAAAATCTTTGTCTCTCTTTCTTTCCATCCTTTGGTGAGACTTTTTTTTAAAAATTTACACTAGGAAAACTGATCCGGTTCAGATGCAAAACCGGACCAGTTAACACAAGTAACTGATCCGACCAGCCCCCACCCGCTCCGGTCCCAAACCGCATCGGTAAGCTAAGGCCTATTTTGACCGGAGGTGTTGACTTTTTTTCCACTAGCTAGTGAATGGTCTGTAAACTATTATTTGAATTATAACTGTTAGACTACAGTTGGTTATTGGTGATGTAGTTAATATTTGTCAAGATGGTTTGTTCAATTATCAAAGAAAAATTATTGATGATTTTCTTCTGGCTATTATTTAGATAAAAGGATACACTAGCGCTCATATGTCTCCAAGATGCATGATCAAAGTAGGCATAAAGAGTCTTATATGTGTAGGATTATAAGTACTATAAGCGGAATTTCATGAATCATATTCATAAGCACTTAAAACAGGATCTCATGCATATACAAGGATCACATAATAGTTTAGAAATAACCTTTGATGCGTGAATTCCACAAAGCTCGTCAAGATCTCGGAGATAGAACCGTAATTATGATTCCTCTACTTGGTCCACCAATCCGGATCAACACTCCACCAATGCTAGTTGGAAGGAAGAAGGGCTCTTCTTTTCTTGGAGTTAATATTACGTGACTTTGAGAGAGAGAAAGGAGGAGAGAGAAAATATTGAGAAAACTAACTGACTATATTTTCTGGTTTCCACACCTAATTATAGGAATAATTAGGTTAGGAAACCCTCCCCATTTACTCCTCTGGGCCGGCCACCCTAGAGTCCCTTGTGGGCTCTTGGTCTTTTCTTTTGTTGATCCAAATTGACTTAAGTGTGATCTTGTAGCTGGATCCATTTAATTAGGCTTCGGGTTTATTATTTACTAACCCAAAGTTCTATAGCATTCTCTAGCAAGACGTAAAGACGACCCAATTAAATAAACTTATTATCTCCATAATATGGTCCATGTTATATTTAGTAATTGCATTAGAGTTGAGGACATAATTCCTTCAATCTCCCAATTGTCCGAGACGAGTGTGCAATATTCAAATTACTTAAGTCTCTCAGTGTCTAATTTGATAGTATGACCATATCTCTATGTCATCCATACTAGTCTTCAAATTAATCCTTGAAATCCGAGTTCAAATTGACAAACAAATGATCATCATATAACCCATTTGAGCACAGCCATGCATTTTTCGATTTTCACTCTCCAAGGGACAAAGACACCCATCCTATCTCATATAGGAGGACTTTTCAATAATCTTATGGCAACCAAAACTCCCACTCAACTTTTAGCACAACCCGAATGCTACCTTTATAGTTCCCTTTTACGGCATGACGTTTGACAGCATCAAAGTTATACCAATCATTAAGCCAAGTAGTGTTCGACTCATGTCTTAGGAATCCACTAATATAATTACGAAGTGATAGAAACTTCTAAGTAGGTCTGTTCGATCATGTATCAACTATACATATCCATATGATTGACTAAACATCTCCATGTTTCCATAGCCCATGAAACGACGCTATAAATCAATCTTATATGCTAATCCTTTAATGAGTCATTTATGTTCAATTTAATGACTCAGGTTAGGAACTCGAATATTCTATGAATTCAATTCACTTATGGTGTTTCATTCATCAAATCACATATTTGACAAAACCATTGAATTCAAAATATTTTGGACATTTTATTTAATACTAAACCAAAATTAAATAAGACAAAACTTTATTTCTCATAAACATAAAACAGCAAAACCATGTCTCTACATTGTAACAAGTTTCTTCAGACATAATACAGTATAAAGCTATTCTAACATTTGCTTCAAGCCTGTAGCCCTAGCGTGACACTCATGCTTGGGTTGAGGTAGTGGTTTAGTGAGTGGATCATCCACATTCTCATCCGTGTGAACTTTGCGATTCCGACATCCTTCCCCGTCAACTATCTCCCGAATAAGGTGATATTTCCTCATTACATGCTTGGATTTGTTATGTGATCTCGGTTCTTTTGCTTGTGCAATAGCACCATTGTTATCACATAACAACTCAATCCCCTCCAGAGCACTAGGTATGATATCTATCTCTCGTCAAGAACTTCTTTATCCAAACTACTTCCTTAGTTCCTTCAATCGTTGCTACATATTCTCGATTCCGTCGTAGAGTCCGCTACGCACTTTGCTTTGAGCTCTTCCAACTCACTTGCTCCTCCATTTTGACAAAAGATGTACCCTGACCGAAGCGGTAATCATCTCTCGCGGTTTGGAAGCTCGCATCGTATAACCTTTAACAACCAACTCACTTTCACCTCCATAGACTAAGAACATGCCATTTGTTCTTCTC
Source organism: Beta corolliflora (assembly GCA_947648045.1). Lineage (NCBI taxonomy): Eukaryota > Viridiplantae > Streptophyta > Magnoliopsida > Caryophyllales > Amaranthaceae > Beta > Beta corolliflora. Next base: position 182,381 of record CANSZD010000234.1, on the reverse strand, counting down.
AAGTACTTAAGGATGCTCTTAGCTGCAGTCCAGTGTGCTTCTCCTGGATTTGCTTGGAACCTGCTACACATGCTCAAGGCATATGCAACATCTGGTCGAGTACTTATCATGGCATACATGATAGATCCTATAAGCCAGAAGCATAAGGTATGCTACTCATCCGCTTCAACTCATCGAGGCTCGTCGAGCACCGACTCTTGCTAAGCGACATGCCATGTGACATGGGAATTAATCCTCTCTTCGAGTTTTCCATGTTGAACCTTGCAAGAACTTTATAAATATAAGTTTCTTGACTTAGTCCAATCATCCTTCGACACCTGTCTCTATGGATTTTGATTCCCAATATGTACTCAGCCTCTCCAAGGTCCTTCATAGAGAAACAACTTTTCAACCATTCCTTGACTGACTCAAGCATTGGTATGTCATTTCCCATGAGTAGTATGTCATCTACATAAATAACCAAGAAGACTAAGCTGCTCCCACTAAATTTCTTATAGACACAAGATTCTTCTTCGCTTTTGAGAAAACTAAATTGTTTGATTGCCTCATCAAACCGAAGATTCCAACTCCGAGATGCTTGCTTCAATCCATAAATGGATCTCTGAAGCTTGCAAACCCTTTTAGGATTTTCTGGATCCTCAAAACCCTTAGGTTGTGTCATATACACATCCTCATTCAAGAACCCATTCAAGAATGGAGTTTTGACATCCATCTGCCAAATTTCATAATCGTAAAATGCAGCAATCGCTAAAAGTATCCGAATCGATTTAAGCATTGCTACTGGAGAAAAGGTCTCATCATAGTCTATACCATGAATTTGCCTGAATCCTTTTGTAACCAGTCTTGCTTTATAGACATAGACATTTCCATCTTTGTCTGTTTTCAATTTAAACACCCACTTGCATCCAATAGGGTTAACCCCATCAGGCAAGTCGATGAGGGTCCAAACTTTATTCTCAGACATGGAGTTTAACTCGGATTTCATGGCCTCAAAGCATTTCTCAGAGTCTGGGCTCGTCAAAGCTTGTCTGTAGGTAGTAGGTTCTGAATTCTCCAAAATCATAATTTCAGAGTTTTCAGTTAACATGAAATCAACCAACCTCTTGTTTGGAATCCTTGCTCTACTTGACCTACGCCGGGCCTAAACATCAAGAGAAATGTTTTCTTCAACTTCTTGAAGATTTTCGCTTGAATTAGATTCAAGTGGGAGGTAGGAGGTTCACGCGTTGAATACGTCATCTCCTGAACTTGACTTTCGTCTCGTCGGGCCTTCTCTAACATGGTGTGAACCACGTCCAGTTGTTACTCATCACGAATTTCTTCGAGAATTATTTTACTCCCACTTGTCTTTCTGGAAACAAATTCCTTTTCGAGAAAGACACCATCACGGGCAACAAATACCTTGTTCTCTTGACGGTTATAGAAGTAATAACCCTTTGTCTCCTTTGGGTATCCCACAAAGAGACATTTATTTGACTTGGGTGCAAGTTTGTCTGATAGTAAACGATGTACATAGACCTCACATCCCCAGATTTTAAGAAAAGATAAGTTTGGAACCTTTCCATTCCACATCTCATATGGAGTCTTTTCTACAACCTTTGACGGGCTCCTATATAGTGTGTGTGTGCAGCTTTTTCGAGAGCATATCCCCAAAAAGAAATCGGAAGATCAGCAAGACTCATCATTGATCGAACCATATCCAATAAGGTCCGGTTCCTCCTTTTAGACACACCATTTAACTGTGGAGTTCCTGGTGGAGTCAATTGTGAAAGTATTCCAGAATCCTTCAGATGATCATCGAATTCTTGGCTCAAATATTCGCCACCACGATCGGATCGCAATGCTTTTATTGTCTTACCAAGTTGATTATGTACCTCATTTTGGAACTCTTTGAATTTGTCAAAAGATTCCGACTTATGTTTCATTAAGTAGACATACCCATATCTACATAAATCATCAGTGAAGGTAATGAAGTAATTAAACCCTCCCCTTGCCTTTGTGCTCATAGGACCACAAACATCTGTATGTATGAGGCCCAAGAGATTACTGACCTTTTCACCCTTTCCAGTAAATGGTGATTTTTTCATTTTCCCCATCTAGCATGATTTACATACATCAAATGATTCGAAATCAAATGATGGAAGAATGCCATCCTGTTGTAACTTTTGGATGCGCTTTTGGTTTATATGACCCATTCGAAAATGCCAAATGTAGGTTAGGTTTGAATCATTTGATTGTTGTTTCTTGCTATCTATGTTATGGACCTGTACTGACCTATCAAGTACATATAATCCATTTATCAATTTAGCACTGGCATATAACATGTTATTGTAGGAAATGGAACAACACTTGTTCTTTATTTCAAAACAAAACCCTTCAGAATCCAAAACGGAAACAGAAATAATGTTCTTAGTAATCGACGGAACAAAATAACAATTATTAAGTTATAGAATTAAGCCAGATGGCAAATGTAGACTATAGCTTCCTACGGCAAGCGCAGCAACCCGTGCTCCCTTTCCAACGCGAAGCTCTACCTCGCCCTTTGCCAGCCTCCTACTTCTTCTTAGTCCCTGCACATCATTAACTATGTGAGAACCACAAGCGGTATCCAATACCCATAAAGAAGTAGATTTCAAATTGATTTCTATAACAAATATACCTGAAGTGGAAGCACCCGACTTCTTTTCCTCCAAGTATAGAGGGCAGTTCCTCTTCTAGTGTCTTGTCTTGTGACAATGGAAGCACTTGCTTTCCACGGCGACCATTGGCTTGGCATTTGGCTTAGGTTTTTCAGCAACAACGGCAACTTGCTTGCCTTTGTCCTTCTTTCCTGCCCATTTCTACTTAAAACCCTTTCCCTTTTGAACCATCAAAACCTCTTTCTTTGGTTCTTTGGGGATGTTCCTCTCAACATTGACTAACAACCCATGCAACTCTTGCAAAGTCTTTTCAGACTCATTCATGTTGAAAGTCATCATGAACTGATTGAAGTTGTCAGACAATGAATGGAGAATAATGTCAATAGCCAACTCTACCTTATAAGGGAATCCAAGTCGTTACATGTTCTCAAAAAGACCCATCATATTGAAAACATTGGGGTCAACAGCTTGACCCGGCTTCATGTGACATTCCAGTATCTCCCTATTGGTCTCATACCGCTCAACTCGAACCTGTGTTTGGAATATGGCTCGGAGCTCTTGCATGATGGTGTAAGCATCCTTGGTTTCGAACCTCTTTTGGAGGTCCGGCTCCATGGCTGCCACCATCAGACAAGTGATTGGTACAGACCTATCATTAGCCTGCTTAGCACGACGTTTGTCTGCTTTAGTTGATTCATCAGTTATCACTGGAAGTGGGGTTTCTAAGACATCCTCTCGACCCTCAGACCTCAGAATGAGTCTTAGGGTTCTTTCCCAATTAATGAAGTTTTCACCATTCAGCCTGTCTTTTTCGAGAAAAGGACGAATGTTGAAAATGGAGTTGTTGTTGTTATTAGTCATAGTATCTACAGATAGAAAACAAAAGCAAAGTTCAATTTTATGTTTATAAAAGAACCTAAAAAACATGCAAAGGTTTCTAGGTTTGTCACTCTATTCAATTTTAATGTCCCAATTTGAATAAGTGAATACAAGATCCTATCAACATACAACACTAAGCAGACGGAGGTCTTATCTTAACATTACATTCTCAAGGTAAGTAAACTCTTTTACTAATTATAACACCATATAATTCTTGTTTAGATTGGTAAACATCGCATGCTTAACTATCTCTTGCATCAAAATCCAAAATGCTTTTGATGATTTTGTTAAGGATAACCAAATTAAGTAGTAAAATTCGCAATTTCACCTTATTATCTCCCAAAATTAATGATAATACCTTGCGGAGGCATGACCTATTGGCTATTACTATTAATTAAGGGTCAATAAGTACTTTACGTTTGGAAAAGCTAACCTTAATATTTGCGGGACCTAAGTTTATTATATTGTTATGAATTAGTGAACTCTAGCGCATTGATAACCAACATAAAATAAACTTATAAGCATTTTAAATAATAATAAAATGCAAAAAATTAAATATGATCTAGTATGGCCCCTAATCCTAAGAACTAAGCATCTTGATTGTGCACCTTCTTGGACTCTTCATGGATCTCCATCCACCTTAGTCATGGGCCTTCTCTTGTTGGGCTCGTCTTTGGATTACATAAGTACCAAAATAATTTAAATAATATCTAAATTAAATAAATTACAAAAATACTTAACGATACGCAGATCGTATTTAAATTACAAAAATACATCACGATACGTAGATCGTATTTTCTAACTTAAATTTGGCCATAAAATGCCACATAATGATATCACATATTATACTTGCCAATAATTAAAATATCAAATATTCTTAATTAAAGCAAGAAGATTAGAAAAATATAAGCTATTCCTAACTAGCTAAAGATTTTATCCTAGAAAATCTAGCCTACTAATTTTAATTAGATTAAAGAATCAAATTATAGAATTATTTAAGACCTAGTCAAAAATAATTTAACTAGAAATTTGCTTAATATTCTGAAAATCTGTTTTTATAATTTTCCAAAAAAAAAAAAAAAAAATTTAAAAGCACGCTGCTGCCACTGCTCCCTCGACCTGGCTGCCCGCCCATCGACCACCTGGAGCAGCCACCGTGGCCCACCTGCCGGTGGTTGCGCCACCTAGCCGTGGCTGCTCCTTCTCCCCTATTTAATTTTTTTTTTGTGGGAATGAAATTAAATTTACAACTTCTTGTAAAAATAATTTAGTGATCTATTTAAATTAAACATAAACTCTTTTATGCCTAATTCAGAAAAATTAATTTAAATCTCCATTTTAATTAATTTTAGGGCTATTCATATCAATTGACTTCAAATTCATATAAAACTCCTTTTACATGAATTAATTTGTCATACATAAACAATTTTAAATATGAAAAAATCAGATTAATTATATGGATATAATTTTCGATATCAACATAAAATCTCCATTATAATTAATTTTAGGATTATTCACATAAATTAATCTTTAATTCACATAAAACTCTTTTCACATGAATTAATTTTCATATATAAACAATTTTTAAATATGAAAATTAGATTAATAATATGAATATAATTCTCAAAATTTTCGAAAAATTTGAGATCTAAAATTAAATTTTGAATTTCGAAAATTAGGGTTTTAGATTTTTTAAAATTCAGCCATAAATATTTTATTTTTGAAATTCGAAAATTAGGTAGAATTATACAAGTTATTTTCGGCCAAACAAAAATTATTTTCGAATTTCCAAAAATTTTAGGTCGAATTTATTTAAAATTTTCGACCATTAGATTTCAAAATTAAGCAAATTAAATCACCATTTAATTAATCCAATTAGATAAATCAATCCATAATTCAATTTCTCTCCTTAATCAAATTAAAATTAGCCATGAACACATCAAAATAAATCTAATTATTATGACCAAAACACTATATGCAAGAGGCTAAAAAACTGATACCACTGTAAGATTATAAGTAATATAAGCGGAATTTCATGAATCATATTTATAAGCACTTAAAACAGGATCTCATGCATATACAATCAAGGATCACATAATAGTTTAGAAATAACCTTTGATGCATGAATTCCACAAAGCTCGTCAAGATCTCGGAGATAAAACTACAATTGTGATTCCTCTACTTGGTCCACCAATCCGGATCAACACTTCACCAATGCTAGTTGGAAGGAAGAAGGGCTCTTCTTTTCTTGGAGTTAATATTACGTGACTTTGAGAGAGAGAAAGGAGGAGAGAGAAAATATTGAGAAAAAACTAATTGACTATATTTTCTGGTTTACACACCTAATTATAGGAATAATTAGGTGTGGAAACCCTCCCCATTTACTCGTCTTGGCCGGCCACCCTAGAGTCCCTTGTGGGCTCTAGGTATTTTCTTTTGTTGATCCAAATTGACGTAAGTGTGACCTTGTAGGATCCATTTAATTGGGCTTCAGGTTGATTATTTTACTAACCCAAAGTTCTATAGCATTCTCTAGCAAGACGTAAAGACGACTCAATTAAATGAACTTCTTGTCTCCATAATATGATCCATGTTATATTTAGTAATTGCATTAGAGTCGAGGACATAATTCCTTCAATATGATCCAGTGTAGTGTAAATTTTTGGAAAGTGTATGCATAAGATGAATGTTCCTAGAAAATTTGTTGGTTGGGTTATAGCTAGCTTGTGTTTGTGTTGTATCTTATGCACTCCTCCTTAATGGCATTCTTTAAAGACCATTCCCAGCTAAGAAGGGACTTAGACAACGAGATCTCATGTCTCTTTTTCTTTTTGTTATTAGTGTGGAGTATCAATCCAAGTATTTGGCTGAGCTTGTTGATGTGCATGATTCCAATTTCCATTCAAAATGTAAGAAATTAAAATGGCCCTTACTCATTCTTGCATATGATATGTTGCTAATTGGTTCGGCTGATGTGACATTTTGTAGGTTATTTTATGAAATTTTCTCATGCTTGTGGATTAGTTGCAAATGTTGTTATATTATTTTAATTTTTAGTGGAATTAAGTACACAACGCAATTCACATATATTGCATATCTTCTTCATATGTCTAGTTGTCTAGTGGTTTCTTGCGATTTAGGTACTTAGGAGTTCACCTATCCTAAAAAAATCGAGCTATATATCCAGTGTAAGCCTCTGTTTATAAGCTTATTAATGGCTATATTAAGGTATTGGTCGTAAAGTTGATTTTTTATGCATGAATTGTGTATATAATTGTCTATTCTTCCTAAAAAGAATGTAGGCTAAAAGTTCAAAGTTGTTGGAAATTTTTGTAGAAAAACGGGGAAGACATTTTTAAAATAACTCCGATAGATTGGAAATTTTTTATGCTGAAATCTATTAGGAGATGGAAGTCATTGAACATTAGAACTATAGAGACACAAATGCTCTATGATCATTAAGTTTCTTTGGGCTTTGAGTCATAAAATTGATATGTTGTGTATAGATAAATAGCTATTATATTAAAGCTTCGAATTCATGGAGTATGCCTATGAAGCCTCATATGTCCTAGTCATGAAAGAAAATCTTTGATTGTAGACAGTTAATTAGTGGATCAATCAAGTTGCTGGCTAGCTTTGCTGAGCTAGAAAGAGTTCTCTATTAATTAAGAAAACTTACTATCACTTTATAGGAGGTTTCTCTAAGGTGCACTGGAGAAGATTTGTGCAATAATCTAGCTAACTAAACATAATCTAAGACAAAAATGTTTATTAGCTGAAGAAGAATTTTTTTTTTTTAAAAAAAAAAGAGCAAAACGAAATATAAATATATATAGGGTTGGGTTCTAATGAGAACCCTTTAATTTATGGTGAGAACCGTAAGGACCACTTAAAATGATCAAAAACTTCATAAAATGAGCAAAAAAATAAAAAATAAGGAAAAGTATAAAATGAGTAGAAAACATAAAATGAGCAAAATCGTAAAATGAGCAAAAATGTAAAATGAGCAAAACGTAAAATGAGCATAAAAACGTTAAATGGGAAAAAAACGTAAAATGAACAAAACGTAAAATGAGCAAAAACATAGAATGAGTAAAATGTAAAATGAGCAAAAATGTTGTGAAATGAGCAAAATCTTTGTAAAATAAGCAAAAATGAGCGGTTTTCACTATAAAGTGATTCTTATATGAACTTTTATATATATATATATATATATATATGTTGGATGGATGTATGTTAGGATTTGGGGTTGGCAGAGGACTAGAAATCCTTAAAAGAATTAATATGGGCTTACCATTCCTAGCCTCCTAGGTCTAATAAATTGGAAATAATATTCCAGATTGATGTATGTGGGAGATATTTTTCCCCTACTTATTAGCATTATGGTTGGAAAAGAGCCTTCCACACCCCCTCATCATCTAATAAATCAATAAATAAATAGATCAATAAAGATTAGGAGATTGACTCTTTAGTTTGCCATTCTCTAAATTGTGTTTGTGGCTTGTGGGGTTCCTTTACCAGCCACCATGCCGACAAAGGCGCCTAATCATAGTAAGGTAAACTACTTTTTGCTGGCATCTAAGTCCTTCAATTGTACTGGTTGTTCTTTAGAAAAAATGCTAGTCCTTCAACTTTCTTGCACATTGGATTGAACTCTTTGTTATTTTACTTTACCTGTTTAAAAGTTTAGACCAATTGTTGATCTCTCATAGCAATACTATTTAGAGGCAATTTTCTTTATTAATCTATAGGCCCTTTTACATAACACAGTAAATAAGAATATTTTTTCTTTTTTATACAACCTCTTGTTGAATATTAGATTAAGCAAACCAACTAATTACTTGTAATTAACACTAAGCAACAATCAATGGAAAGTAATGAAACTAAGAACAAATAAGAAAGCAATGAAAAGCACACCGATTAACGTGGGAAAACCCGAGCACCGGGAGAAAAAAACCCACCAAGCAAGCACCTTTGATTAATGAAGAAAATGGATGAACAATACAAGCATTAATGGAGGTTTTAATGCTATTTTCTCTCTCCTCTTTCACCAAACCCTAGGTTAATCTCTCTTTGTGTGTGTGATAACCTAAAACATGAAAGAGGGGGGTTTATATACTTTTAGGGGGTTAATACAAATCAAGGGTCGAGATTAAAGCTTGAAATCGCAAAAAACCCGACAGATCCGAGTTGCCGGGCGAGCTCGAAGAAACGCTCGCCCGGCCAGCCGCCCGCCCGGGCCCAAGACCAGCCCCGCCCGGTGCGGGCTCACAAGGAGTATTCCGCCTTCGAGGCAGAACCAAACCACAGCAGCAACCCGCCCGGGCTGGGGTCCTGCCCGCCCGGGCTCACTGCCCCCCCGGGCTGGGCTCCGTGGCCTGATCCTCTTGCGGCTGCTGGGCTGGGTTTCTGGGCCGAGACTCCTCATTGCGTGGGCTTTGATTGTTTGCTCAAGCTCCACAAAACCCAACAATCTCCCACTTGGAGATTTGGGCAAACAAAGCTTCAAACCACCAATGCAACCCCATATGCAAACCATATACAAACCCAAAACATCATCATCCAAACCCATCATGATCATGCTCCCACCTAGATGCAAACCCGAGCATTACCACCATGCTCCCACCTAGGCTAAGCACCTCCATGACATCACATCTCCACTACATCAAGGAAAATACATTGAAGTTAGCACCAACTCCAATACAAAGACATCAAAGTCTACACCGACTTTGATTCTCAACAACACCATCTCCAATTCATTGTAACATCCCTACACAAACCTACACACCCTCCTAACCCGGAGGTCGGTTCATCTAAAAGGCATCACAACGAAATGAAGATTTCTCCCTTTTCAACCAAGAGAAATCCACTTCCTTTCCAACCAAAGAAGCACATTGAGGTATAAACCAACCCCAACAAAACAATAATCACCTAAGCCAAAGAAGCTTCTCATTGTTCTAGAAACAACCTCACATTGCTCCCACTTGAACAAAACACCCTTTGCTCCACTTAGGATTTCCAGGCACATCATGTTTGTGTGCCGCCCTTCACCTTGCGCTTACGGTCAATTTGCCACCGGGATACCGCTTCACCGCGGTTCTCATCCCTTGACCCACTATCGATAGATTCCCGACCAAACGACACCTTCCATGAAGTTCTCACCCCAATTCCGGGCTCCTTTCTTGTGCCCCCCATGGTGTAAAGTGTTCCATTTCTTGTCCCTCGAGCTATGACCATAGCTCCCTTGACAATCTTGCAAGAACCACCATCAAACACAACCTTGTGACCCGACTTGGCAAGTTGAGTCACCGATATCAAGCTTTTCTTCAACCTTGGGATGAACTTGACATCTTTCAACTCCAACAAGCCACCATGAGTGAGTTTCACACTCACATCACCTTGCCCCATGACTTGCACTACCTTGCCATCCGCAAGATAGGCTTCTCCAAGCTTTCCGGATTTGAAATTCCGAAACAACTCCTTGCATGGTGAGGAATGGTGAGAAGAACCCGAATCCAAGACCCATGATCCCGAGCATCCCACCAACTCTTCCGGATCATCCATGCTTACCATCAAAACATCGGAATCGTACTCCGAAATCACGTTAGTTGATGCATCTTCTTCATCACTTTCTTGAACCTTCTTCTTCCCTTTCCCATTCCCTCTCTTTGGGCAATCCCTCTTCAAATGCCCTTCATCACCACACCCCCAACACACCACATGAGCTCCCCCATTCGATTTCCCATGCCCTCTTGATTTCAATCTTCCATGACTTGCATTACCTCTTTGTTGATTCCTTCTCCCCCTACTTTCACTACTATAAGCACCACCCAATGATTCACCGGATTCTCTCTTTCGAATGCTCTCACTCAAAATCAAGTCTCTCACATCATCATACTTCAACTTCTCTTTGCCGGAGGAGTTGCTAATGGCGGTCACCATAGTTTCCCATGACAAGGGCAAAGAAGACAACAAAATCAATGCCTTCACTTCATCCTCAAATTTAATATCAACCGAAGACAATTGACCCAAAATCGAATTAATCTCATTGATGTGTTCGGCGGCCGAACTACCATCAACCATCTCCATGTCAAACAAACGGCGCATCAAGTATACTTTGTTGATAGCCGACGGTTTCTCATACATACTTGACAAGGTTTCCATCAAACCCGCCGTTGTTTTCGCATCCTTGACATTGAAAGCCATACTCCGGGCTAATGTCAATCTCACCACACCAAGAGCTTGTCGGTCAAGCACTTTCCATTCATCCTCCTTCATACCACTTGGCCTTTTGCCTTCAAGTGGTAGGAAGAGATTCTTTTGGTACAAATAATCCTCTATTTGCATCTTCCAAAAGCCAAAATCTTTCCCATCAAACTAACCTCTCAAGTCTCACCTTTCCATCCTCCATTGTTGAATAACAACCCAAGTTCAAAAATCACAACTTTATATCCACAAAGCAAAAAACTTTGAACTCCAATCCACAAATAACTAGTTTTGCATACAAATCTAATTCAACTTTCCCCCAAGTTAAAACCTTAGCTCTTGATACCAATTGTTGAATATTAGATTAAGCAAACCAACTAATTACTTGTAATTAACACTAAGCAACAATCAATGGAAAGTAATGAAACTAAGAACAAATAAGAAAGCAATGAAAAGCACACCGATTAACGTGGGAAAACCCGAGCACCGGGAGAAAAAAACCGACCAAGCAAGCACCTTTGATTAATGAAGAAAATGGATGAACAATACAAGCATTAATGGAGGTTTTAATGCTATTTTCTCTCTCCTCTTTCACCAAACCCTAGGTTAATCTCTCTTTGTGTGTGTGATAACCTAAAACATGAAAGAGGGGGGTTTATATACTTTTAGGGGGTTAATACAAATCAAGGGTCGAGATTAAAGCTTGAAATCGCAAAAAATCCCGACAGATCTGAGTTGCCCGGGCGAGCTCGAAGAAACGCTCGCCCGGGCCAAGCGGCCCGCCCGGGTCCAAGACCAGCCCGCCCCGGCCCAAGACCAGCCCGCCCGGTGCAGGCTCACAAGGAGTATTCTGCCTTCGAGGCAGAACCAAACCACGCCGCAGCCCCGCCCGGGCCGGGGTCCTGCCCGCCCGGCCCAGATGCTCGCCCCGCCCGGCCGGGCTCCGTGGCCTGATCCTCTTGCGGCTGCTGGGCTGGGCTTCTGGGCCGAGACTCCTCATTGCGTGGGCTTTGATTGTTTGCTCAAGCTCCACAAAACCCAACACCTCTATTCCAAATTAGTTAATATATTTGCTTTTTTCTATACATTTTTTAGAATTTTTTCTATAACTTTTTCTTTGTGATCAAATTTTTTTTCTTTCTACCCTTTTACTTTTTTTAAATTTTTTAATTTTGAAGTCAAATCATTAAATGGGTGCTGCAATTGTTACCTAAGTTGCAATTTGCCAAGATATACAGCTACTTTTAAAACTTGAACTTGCATGGAATAGAATAAGAACTTCAGAGTCCTATTAATGGGTTTAATTCAACAATTCTTATTTGTGCATAATCGTTCATCATTCAAGAATCAGGAATTAAATGTAGTTAGTGGTGAATGAGATGATAAGTTAATGAACTAGCTACTTGCGAACAAGTTCAGTCAAAGCTCGTTTATTAAGTTAGTAAACAAGTTTGAATAAAAATCTAAAACTCTTTAATTAAACGAGCCAAGCTTGAACAACTTCATATTCGACTCAGTAATGTTCGTACTTGTTTAAATTCGTTTCCAAGCTTTTACACGAGCAAATATAACTTGTTCAGACTCATAAATTTATGAAAACTTATAAACTTTTTTCAAGTGCCTTTGTATATGTAGGCATCTAAAATTCATAGCTATGCAATTTTATGTTTTTAGAAGAGCCGTCAATCAGTTCTTTTAAAGGAAAACTAATAAACCACATTTAAGAAATTCTAGGTTCTGAGATGAGGTTCTATACTTAGGGGGCGTTTGGTTCACCAAGGGGAAAGGAAAATGGTTTAAGAAAGGGAAATGAGGTGAATGGAAAGTTAAAGCCTTAGATTTAGTAGGTTGTTTGTTTCAAAATATCAAGGGTATCGGTCATATCAATAATAATAATAATAATAATAATAATAATAATAATAATAATAATAATAATAATAATAATGAATAAATAATAATAAAAATAATAGTAATAATAATAAATAACAATAATAACAAATTAATAAAAATAATATAAATCATAATAATAATATAAATTAATAATAACAATAAATAAATAATAATAATTAATAATTAATAATTAATAATAAATAATAATAAATAAAAAAATAATAAAGTAATAAGAGTGAATTAGTAATACTAATAAAAAAATAATTAATAATAAAAAATACTAATAAAATAATAATTAACAACAACAACAACAACGATGATAATAATAATAAGAATAATAATGATAATAATAATAATAATAATAATAATAATAATAATGATAATGATAATAATAATAATAATAATAATAATAATAATAATAATTATTATTATTATTATTATTATTATTATTATTATTATTATTATTATTATTATTATTATTATGTTGTTTCAAGGAAAGGGTAAGATAAACCTTAGGGTGGGATGGGAATGGATGTAGAGGAGTTTGGGGGTAAGAGTAGGGTAAAGGGAATCATTGATGAATTGACAAAACAAACAATAAGTAAGGGAATCAGCTCACTTGATTCCCTTACCCTTTCCTAAAAACCTCTAACCAAATGCCCCCTTAATTCAATGACTTATCTATTCCGAATGAACATATGCACATAAAATCAATTAATTGAATATAAAGACAAATACACTAAAAGTTGTTATTTTTGCATTTATTAAGATCTAATTAGGTGATCACTTTATTAGATACTCCCTCCGTCCCAGAAGAGTCTGAACACTTTAACTTTATGTTTGTCCCAAATTAGTTTGAACACTTCCATTTTTGACATGGTCCCACTATTAATATATTATTTCTTTTACACATCTTTGGCCCACACTTTACCTTTTATCAATAAAAAGTTACCCAACTTTCTCTCTCCTCTAATAAAAAAAAACCCCACCAACTCCTATCACATCTACTTTTAAAATAAAATAGCATTTGATAACCACACTACATCTTATCACCTTAAACTACGTGTTCCAACAAGTGTTTAGATCTTTTTGGGATAGAGGGGGTAACTCAAATTCATATGAACTGAGTCGGTCATCCAAATTATTTGATTAGGCGTGATTTAATATTGCATGTCTGGTTTAGCAATTATATAAAAGTGATCATGCAATTACAATAAAAAGAATAAAACAGTCATGGAAAATAGTATATGAAACATATATATATATATATATATATATTTATTTATTTATTTATGCAACTTTATACAATTGTATACATGATCGCAAATTGAGATCTCCATCATGAAAAGTAGAAGATTAGTAACAAAAGAAAAATTAGGGAGTTGAGAAGGGACCCTTAAAGGTTATACTTTTGTCATCTAGGTCTTGAAGAGTTACGAACGTCGAAATGAGTAATTGTTTTAGCCTTGTGAATAGATTTGAGTACTCAATTCGGGAGAGTTTCATTGTGTTTTAAATGTGTGAGAGATTTTAAGTTTAAGAGTGAGAGAGTTGGAGAATATTTTAGTGTTAGGAGGTGTGCTTGTATTATGAAAAACGTGGCAAAAATCGGATATGTGGTAAAACCTATTTATAGAGAATTGAGGAGTAAACATGAACTCCAACCACAGCCGCAAGCATGCACGTTAGTGCACCTTGGCCAGCGGTTCAAGGACTTTCTGATCATCTTAAAGGTGCTCGGCATGCAAGAGCTTACATGCCAAGTGCAAGTTCCCAACGTCCTACATGCGGAACCAACTGTGATCAGCCGACTTCTCATTTATCCTTAAATAACCACCATGTCTTATCTTTTATCAAATATTATCACTAATATACAGGTTTATAATATCTTAAATAATAATATCTGATTTAAGAAATTATTTTGATAAATGATTTATTTAAAAAAAAGTAAAAATCATGTAATTTTCAAGAATAACTAATTGGACTTTTAAATTGGGTTTTATTCTAAGACATGTTTTAGGCTGGAAATTGTATTGGGCGAGGCCATCCAAATTGCTCTTGTTTAGTCCGAACCAATTAAGATGACGATATATTTAAATCTTTGGGTGCTAAGAGACACGCTTATATTTCTAGAATTATCTAAATTAGAACTTAAGACCAATTTTGTCAAATTAATTTACAATTACAGATTTAGACATTAACTTTTTATTATATAGAATGATTAAGAAGAAAGTCAGTTTAATTAGATGATATATATGTAAGATCCTTAAAAAAAAACTCATTTCATAAGGTAACTCAGGCTTGATTATGACATGAAGCTTGATTTCAGTTCAGTTAAGCTTGAGTTTGAACTCATAATATAAATAGATAGGCACATTCGCAAACAAAGATCCAACAAGACAAATGTTTAACAAACTAAGCTCAAACAAGAAGTTTCGAAAGCCTGTCGGTCTCGAGCTAACTAGAAGAGGTTGAAACTCGACTCAACTCGACTCATTTGCACCCCTAAATAAATATAGTAGCAACATTGTGATTCTCTAGCTTTTACAAATCAAGGCTATAGTCTTCAATAAGGTAGATATACACGTATCGTTTATAACTTTATTGCATCACATGTTATATCGTGTGAGAAAATTTGGGTTGTTTATGTCACGACAAATATTAAAATCAATTAATTATAAGTTCTATTTCCTTGAAAAATGGGACGTGTTTTAATTAATGTGAATTTTTTCGATGTAAAAAAAAATGAAACGTAGTACGAACTTATTATGTTTTACGGTTTTTTCACCATATACCCCTGACAAATTTTTTTTTGCACCATATACCCTTTCAACTTTCCAAATTCACCATATACCCTCCACGTTTCAAAAAATACATCCACTTAGCCTTTTGACTAACGGTGTTAGACTTCCGTTAGTCATTAGGCCCTAATCCTCCCCTAACCCTAATTAACTAACTTCAATCAAACCCTAATCTAAGACCCTAATACTAACCTTAACCCTAAACACCCCTCCCCCACCCTAACCCTAATTAAACCCTAACTCTCTCTCTAACCTAGCCCACCGGCCCCCCAACCCAACCCAACCCCAGCCCGGCCTACCGCCCCCCAACAACCACCGCAGCCCCACCGGCCCCACACACCACCGCAGCCTCCCCCATGACCCCCTCCCCCTTCCCCGTCGTCGCACCTTGCCCCCCTCCCCTTCCCCGTCGTCGCATGGCCCCCTCCCCTTCCCCGTCATCGCGCAGCCCCCTCCCCCTTCCCCCTTCGTCGCGCGAGCCCACCCCTCCACTTCCCCCATCGTTGCGCGGCCCCCTTTCCCCCGTCGTTACGTATTTGGCGTTTTCGAACTTTTTTTTTCATTTCAGGGGGAGGGGAGGGGTTCGACGGGAAAATGGAGGGGGAGGGGGTTGCGCGGGAAAGGGAGGGGAGGGGTTCGGCGGCTGCGGGAAGGGGGGGGAGAGGGCTGCAGGGAGAGGGGTTGGGCGACCGCAGGGGAGGGGGCGGGGGTGGGGGAAGGGGGAGGGATGGTGGTGGTGACGGGGAAGGGCGGCGGGGAGGGGGTCGGTGGGGGAAGAGGAGGAGGGGAGGGGGAGGGGCAAGGGGGGGGAAGGGGAGGGGGGAGGGGGAGGGGGGTGGTGGTGGTGACGGGGAAGGGGAGGGGGAGGGGGTGGTGGTGGTGATGTGGTGGTGGTGACGGGGTGGTGGTGCAAGTGGGGGTAAGGGGTGGTTAGGGTTAGGGCCCAAGTTAGTGGTTAGGGCCCAAGTTAGTGGTTAGGGCCCAAGTTAGTAGTTAGGGCCCAAGTTAGTGAATTGGGTTAGAGTTAGGATTATGGTTTGATTTAAGTTAGTTAATTAGGGTTAGGGGAGGATTAGGGCCTAATGACTAACGGAAGTCTAACATCGTTAGTCAAAAGGGTAAGTGGATGTATTTTTTGAAACGTGGAGGGTATATGGTGAATTTGGAAAGTTGAAAGGGTATATGGTGCAAAAAAAAAATTATCAGGGGTATATGGTGAATAAACCGTACGTTTTAGTCTTGTTAAATTTGGTCTCCATCTTAATATTAATTGACAATATATAGAGTAGTCAACTAGCATATGTGTAAGTCTTTCTCACTCTTCCCCTAAAAAAAGTCTTTCTCACTCTTATCTTTTTCATGTGGGATAACAAGTCCCAACTTATTTGTGTCGCTTTTTCTTTACCTATTTTGGTTCAACAAATTTTACTCCTTTTTTTTACGGATAGAAGCAACGTTTGACAAGTAATGTCCGTCATACACATATCTGACTATTAATAGTGAAAATGATTGAAAGTCGGTATTCTAAAAATATAAATCGAGATAAATATAATACGAAGATATATGAAGATATTTTAATTTGTTTTACTTCTATGTTTTTAAACTAATATATGGCTGAAACGTATAAACTTTGACTTAAGAAACTCTTGCATGTATCAATAAGCCCAGAAAAGTCTTATGCTATATTTATCATCTCAATATTATTTTATTTTGCAATGAAAAAGTTAAATGCCTTTCATCAAAATAAAATTCTATTATAATACTTATTTTCTAAGTTGAACATATATAAGATTAATTCCTCAAATTTTTTAATGGCTACCCACCTCTTCTAGAGTTGTAGGTGTGTTATTACTATACTTTTGAATTTTATATGTTATCTTTACCAATAACTAGGTAATGTGGTCGAGTATTAAATTAAATGATCATGATTCATGATAAATTGCTTCTAAGTTGGCTGTCGCAAGTCAAATATTGTTGTTGAATCAGGCTTTCCAAAGCCTTTTCAATAGTGGAAACTCGAAATTTGGATAGTAATCGCTACTACGGAATTAAGTGGAAATTGCCAAATTAGGATAAGCGTGATGATGTTATTGTCACTATTGACTATGTATAATGCTCAATTGGGTCATATACTCATATCCATATATTTTAATTATTTTATTTATTGTTTTTTCAGTGGCAACGCGTAAATTAGGTCTATGAAGATATAGATGGTTATTACTTATTAGTACCGTATCTTACCGACAATATAGTTGACAGGATATAATTCCTTTGCCTCAAAATGCTTATGTATACTAATGTCCTACAATTATTAATAAAAATGTATTGAATGGATGAAATTAACCAGCAGTTGTTTTACTTAAAAAAAACAGAGATAAAAAGAAGAAATTACTAATAAGTCACATAGCAAGTCTAGACTATGAGAAGGGGGAGAGATGTAAACACCCCCACAAAGTTTAGTGGAACTTGAATTTGAAACCATCAAGTAGAGTTTCCACCAATACATCAAACCTTGTTTGGTTAACTAGCTAGTAGTAATTTTTATTTATTTATGAAAAGTAGTAATATCTTTTAACATAGAAGAAGTAATGAAATTTGTTCAAATGAACATGTATTATATTTGTTAATAACGAAAGAAAATAATAAATTTTTACTAAACTAAAATGAAAAAGTGGAAATACTTAAGGAAAAATTGCAATAGAGAAGACATGTAGTAGTTAATATTTAACATTTTCTTATCTTCAAACTTAAGAAGAACAAGGAAAACTATCCGAAGTAAGTTGATCGATCTTTGCGTCATTATACAACCATTGACGTAGATTTTTACACTTTTAACTAATAATGGAGCAAGATCTGACAGCAGATGCACAGATTCAGTGTGAAGAAAATGTATGATATGATGACAGGTGATTTTAACAAGGTGTACTGGGATGCTTATATATGGGATAGATTGGCTGTTCCAAAGCATAGAGTTATTGGGTGGTTATAATGGTCTATTTAGTGGGATAACAAGTAGTGGGCTATATAGTGGACATGTTATTAGTATTAGGGGTATAAGTTCAGTTTTTGGTTTGGTTTTAGGTCAAAACCAAATCGAAATAAATTCGGTTTTGAAATTTCCAATCCAAATCCAAATCCAAACTAGATTTCGACTCAATCCAAACCAAACCAAACCAAAATCTGAAACCAAAAACCAAACCAAACCAAACTAAACCGAATTTTTTTATATATTTCAAAATCCAAACCAAACCAAACCAAACCGAAATTAAACCAAACCAAGATTAAACCAAACTTTTTGATAAAAATAACCCCTGCTTGCAAGATTTCAGTTTGCCAACTTACAACAGCAACATAAATGAACCATTATATGGTGGTATTCGGCTGCTTAAATGTTACATCTCGATTCACCTCCCTCAAAGTCATCGGATGAATTGTTCATGTAATTTATTGATACTCTCTTCTGACATTCTATCTTTATGTAATTTATATAAGGGATATTATCTCAGATAACCCTGACATACATGCCTTTTTCCCAAATAACCCCGACATTGTCACCCCTATGGCGGATAACCCTAAACTTGTATTTTGTCATTAAACTTAACGAAAAGGTTGACGGCGTTAACTATTTGGTATTTATAATTAAAAACCTATTTTTTTTTAAAGAAAAAAAACATTTGTGTTCTTCATCCCCCTCTCTCTTGTTCTTCACCCTTATCATGTCTTCATCTTCTCCACCTCCTCCACCATCCACCTGCTTGCCTACTCCCTCTATCTCCTTTACCGACCCTTAATTTTCTCTCTTCTTTACAACTGTTCATTTCAACTATGTTTGAGGATTATGATCTAGAAACTAAAAACCTGATTTTTGACTTATGAAATTAAATACGATTTTGGGCCATCCGTAAAAAAAAAAAGAAAAATATTTTTATCTCTCCTCGTGTCTTCAATTTGAGATGTCATAACAACGTCAATTTGAGATGCCACAATGATGCCGTCAAAAAAGTGGTTAATTCCTACCATCACCGGAAAGATAATGAGAAATTATGAGAGAGAGAAAGAAGCGTAGAATAGTGAAAAAGTAACCCCAATGAAATACTAGGAGGTGTTAAGCCGAACATGAATAAGCGTTGCGCTTCTTGCTCGTCGATGCCGCCGGCTCTAAACTCATCTTCGCTTCTCTCACCTTGGCCACCCCACTCGCTCTACTCTTCCTTCGATTCTCCTAACAAAGTTCGCATCTCTTACTCATATTCCCTCTTTCTAGGGTTTATTCTGATTCTCCTCGAACTTTCTTTCCTCTGCTTCGTGGTTGCTGCTGCCACAAGCTTCTGTTGGGTTGCCGCAACTCCGTCGGAGCTTTTGTTGTCCCAATCATTTTGGTCGGAGATGTTAGGCCGGAATTTTGTTGTTCTTTGCCGTTTGTTGTGTTAATGTTGGTGTTCTTTTTGTTGTTCTTCTATTTTGCTTCATGTTTCAAAAGAAATTTATTATAATTTTTGGAGGTATAATTCAAGTCCTCGTCTTTCTCTCTTGTTCAATTCAAAGAACTCAAGCTCTAATGTTATGGAGACCTAGGGTGAAGAACATGAGAGAGGGAGATGAATAACACAATTTTTTTCTTTTAAAAAATAAGCTTTTAATTATAAATGTCAATGAGTTAACGTCGTTAACTAATCCGTCAAGCTTAATGACAAAACACAAGTTTAGGGTTATCCATGATAAGGGTGAAAATGTCGGGGTTATTTGGGAAAAATGCCTATATGTCATGGTTATCTGAGATAATATCCCTTTATATAACTATAAGTGTACACTTACTTATTTGGCTCTTGTGAACAGTAAATACACATTGGAGAGAATGTTCACTTGTCAACTCCTGGAGAGTGCTAAAGATGAACTGTCCTTCCTCTATTTGGTTAAGGATCTGAAGTGTGTCGACCTTCTTCAATGGAGGACAGGAGGAATGACTGAGTGAGAGAGAAGAAAAACGGCGTGCGTGAGAGTGACTGACTAGTGAGTTAGTCTAGGGTTAGGCGTGCGTGAGAGTAAGTTAGTTTTAGGTTGTGGGCTTTGTTTGGGCTTTAGGTTTATGAGTTTTAATATAGGCCTATTCCTGTATGGCTGCATATTTATATTTTGGTTTTTTCGATTTTTTTCGGTTTTCTAAAATCAAAACCGAACCAAACCGAAAAATCGAAAAATAATAATTTTTGAGTCCAAACCAAACCGATTTCTAAAAAAAACCAAACCAAATTACTAATTCAGTTTGGTTTGGTTTGGTTTTCGGTTTTTAACCAAATAACTTACACCCCTAATTAGTAGTGCTTTGTATGCCTATTTAAAGGCTGCTTTGTTTATTCATCTATGTTTGAAAAATATATAAAAATGTAGTCTTTTTAATTACTCCAAGTTTCTCTTCTTTCTCCTCTAAAAATTCTACATGGTATCAAAGGTTAGATTCTCAAAAAAATAGAGAGAAATGAAGAAGAGAAAGAAAAAGAAATTTCACTTGCTTTTACTTGCACCCCCCCCCAAATTACACAACCCCCCTTGTTAATTTGTTAATTTTTTATACTTACACTTGTAGTTCTATAATCTATGTAGATGGGGATCAAGCAAAAAGAGGTTAGCGGCGAGTTCACTCCCGAAGGCAACAAAGATGCTCTTTATGAGACTTTTGGAAAGGACCACAATGGACGTTTGAGGGGTTTTGGTGGTATTCGTCTCGGTGTGAAAAAAGCCTATGCTAAAGATTCCTCCGTGGGTACAAGATCACGCTATAATGAATCTATGTCACAAGCTATGCGGGAGAAGCTTACGGAGGAAATTACAGAGAAAGTGACGGCTAAAATCACGGAAAGTTTCAACGCGGTCCTTTCACATTTTGGTATACCGGCGATATATCAACCTAAACTGGATCGTCCTTTGGAGGACAAAGCTAGCCATCCTAACACACAAAAATCAGCACCATCTATACTTGAGTTAGAGGTAACTACTATCCTTCTTATAATTTTTAAAACTAAGTAATATAAACTATCCTCAATTCATTTACTTTTGGAAGGAAGAAACGTCTTGCCAGCTTTTACTAGATGTAAAAGATGAGGGTTTGATTGTGGTGGCTGAAGGAAATGCACAACCACGAAGTGAACGAGCAATAGTCCATCACGAGTGTGTGGACAATGAGCACTTGACGGTTAGTGTAGTCACCATCACTCCTGGTTACGAAGACTTTGCTCTTCCGTTGCCTAAACCGTCAGTTGATATAAATGTCTTGACCGACGCTCGTGGTGGTTATGTGTTGTGGCCATCGGCATGGGTGAGGTTTTCAGACGAGGTAAAATGAGGAACTAAAATCCATATTCATATTGATTTATTTCATACCTATTAAATATTAACTAACTAAGTTGAATGTTTTTCCCTTTGAATTGATTGGTTTTGGAGAGAATAAACAAGCCTAAGGAAAGCAAGGCGGACTCACCTCCTCTAGAAAAGCCGAAGGAGAAGGAGGGTACAAGTAGGCCAAAGAAGGCCATTTCGGGTAAAGGAACACAAGACTCCAAAGGTTTAAGTTGCGAACAAAACCCCTCTAAAGATACTTGGATTGAGAAACCAACGCTTCAGTATCTCACTAAGGCATGCTTATGGCTACATGCAAATGTGCGTGATATGCCGGATGATACACCTGTGGAGGTGAAGTTGGGTACCACGAAATTCAACTACCACGAGGAAACATCGACATGGGTGTCTAAGGTTGATGTGAAGGAGTTCCTTTGCGGAGAGATGTTGAATGTTTCCTTGATTCAAGCCTTCATGAGGTATAATAGTTGTACTTATGAAATATATGAACTTCCTTTGCAATATCTAATAATATATCTATGTTACGTACTTGGTTGTGCTTTGAAGATTACTCCAAGATGATCCTCGTGGACGCGATCAGTTTGGGTGGTTATGTCCAAATTTTGTCCGAGCTGACAATTGTTTGCAAAACACAAGTGAGGTTAAGGAGTATATTTGGCTATGTCTCAAAACAGCTAAACGTGCACAACATAAGTTCATATTTTCCCCTTGTTTTGAAGAGTATAGTTCTTAACCTTGTATCCATTTTTGCCACTTCATTATTATACAATACAAGTACTCACATGATTGCTTCCTAACTTTTTTGGGATTTTAGTCTCCATTGGTCGCTCCTTGTGGTTTGTCCTTCAAACAACACAGTATATTAGTTTGATTCTGCAGCACAAGATCCACCACGATCCTTACTCCTCAAATCATGCATAAATAGGTATGTTTGTTACTTAAAATGCTTATTAGCATAACATGTTTCACTAATTTCATCCTTTACCCACTTCTCACATGAAATTAACATAACTACAGTTCTATGAAGAAAGTTGAGAGCACAGGACAAGTTCCTTGGTGGAAAGCAATGAAGGTAATAGATATTACTTAAGCTACTTCTTTCTTTTACAAAAAACAAACATGTACGTTTCTTACATGATTTTTTATGTAATTCTATAATTAGTGTGCTCAACAACCCGGGGGAACCGAGTGTGGCTACTATGTGTTGAGGTTCATGTTCGATATAATCTCAAGTTGCAAGGAACTCGGGGATCTTGAGAAGGTATTATACATAAATAATAAGTAGCTCAATTTACGGCCGATTTTGGCCTCGTAAGCTCAATTTTTTTTACTTTCCCGCATTTGGCCACATGTTAGGTCATATATACTTATAACAAGTACATATAGAACCATTAGAGTCAAGTAAACTACATTCACATCATTTAAGACCCATTTTAGGTAAATGTATGTGAATTAGGGCCGAATTTGGCCTTTCAAGTTCAATTTACTTAGTTTCCCACATTTAGCCACATGTTAGGACATATATAGTTCTAATAACAACATATACAACCATTAGAGTCAAGCAAAATCATTTTTCATACTTTGAAATCCAATTTGGGTAAAAAAAAATGCCATTTCGAGCCGATTTTGGCCTTCAAAGTTCAATTTACGTCGTTTTCCACATTTAGCCACATGTTTGGACATATATACTTCTAATAGCAACATATATAACCATTAGAGTCTAGAAAAATCATTTTTCATTCTTTGAAACCCATTTTGGGTAAATGATGGCCATTTCGGGCCGATTTTTGCTTTTCATGTTCAATGTACTTACTTTCCCGCATTTAGCCACATGTTAGGACATGTATAACTCTCATAACAACATATACAACCATTAGAGTCAACTAAAATCCATTCACAAGTTTTGAAACCCATTTTGGGTAAATGAAAGCCATTTCGGGTCGATTTTTGCCTTTCAAGTACATACAGAACCATTAGAGTCAAGTAAACTACATTCACATCATTTAAGACCCATTTTGGGTAAATGTATGTGATTTAGGGCCGAATTTGGCCTTTTAAGTTCAATTTACTTAGTTTCCCACATTTAGCCACATGTTAGGACATATATAGTTCTAATAACAACATATACAACCATTAGAGTCAAGCAAAATCATTTTTCATACTTTGAAATCCAATTTGGGTAAAAAAAAATGCCATTTCGAGCCGATTTTGGCCTTCAAAGTTCAATTTACGTCGTTTTCCACATTTAGCCACATGTTTGGACATATATACTTCTAATAGCAACATATATAACCATTAGAGTCATGAAAAATCATTTTTCATGCTTTGAAACCCATTTTTGGTAAATGAAGGCCATTTCGGGCCGATTTTTGCTTTTCATGTTCAATGTACTGACTTTCCTGCATTTAGCCACATGTTAGGACATATATAACTCTAATAACAACATATACAACCATTAGAGTCAACTAAAATCCATTCACAAGCTTTGAAACCCATTTTAGGTAAATGAAGGTCATTTCGGGCCGATTTTTGCTTTTCATGTTCAATGTACTTAGTTTCCAGCATTTAGCCACATGTTAGGACATATATTGTTCTAATAACAACTTATACAACCATTACAGTCAAGTCAAATCCATTCACTTGCTTTAAACCTATTTTGGGTAAATGAAGGTCATTTCGGGTCGATTTTGGCCTTTCAAGTTCAATTTACTTAGTTTCCCACATTTAGCCACATGTTAGGAGATATATAGTTCTAATAGCAACATATATGACCATTAGAGTCAAGCTAAAATCATATTTCATGCTTTGAAACCCAATTTGGGTAAAAAAATGCCATTTCGGGGCGATTTTGGCCTTCCAAGTTCAATTTACTTAGTTTCCCACATATAGCCACATGTTTGGGCATATATACTTCTAATAGCAACATATATAACCATTAGAGTCAATAAAAATTATTTTTCATGCTTTTAAACCCATTTTGGGTAAATGATGGCCATTTCGGGCCGATTTTTGCTTTTCATGTTCAATGTACTTACTTTCCCGCATTTAGCCACATGTTAGGACATATATAACTCTATTAACAACATATAAAATCGTTAGAGTCAACTAAAATCCATTCACAAGCTTTGTAACCCATTTTGGGTAGATGAAACCCATTTTGGGTAAATGAAGGCCATCTCGGGTCGATTTTTGCTTTTCATGTTCAATGTACTTAGTTTCCCGCATTTAGCCACATGTTAGGACATATATAGCTCTAATAACAAAATATACAACCATTAGAGTAAAGTCAAATCCATTCACTTGCTTTGAAACCCATTTTGGGTAAATGAAGGCCATTTCGGGTCGATTTTGGCCTTTCAAGTTCAAGTTACTTAGTTTCCCACATTTAGCCACATGTTATGACATATATAGTTCCAATAGCAACAGATATAGCCATTAGAGTCAAGCAAAATCATTTTTCATGCTTTGAAACCCAATTTGGGTAAAAAAATGCCATTTCGGGCCGATTTTGGCCTTCCAAGTTCAATTTACTTAGTTTCCCACATTTAGCCACATGTTTGGACATATATACTTCTAATAGCAATATATAGCCATATGTTTGGACATATATACTTCTAATACCAACATATATAACCATTAGATTCAAGAAAAATCATTTTTCATGCTTTGAAACGCATTTTGGGTAAATGATGGCCATTTCGGGCTGTTTTTTGCTTTTTATGTTCAATGTACTTACTTTCCCGCATTTAGCCACATGTTAGGACATGTATAACTCTAATAACAACATATACAACCATTAGAGTCAACTAAAATCCATTCACAAGCTTTGAAACCCATTTTGGGTAAATTAAGGCCATTTCGGGTCGATTTTTGTCTTTCAAGTTCATATAGAACCATTAGAGTCAAGTAAACTACATTCACATCATTTAAGATCCATTTTGGGTAATGTATGTGATTTAGGGCCGAATTTGGCTTTTCAAGTTCAATTTACTTAGTTTCCCACATTTAGCCACATGTTAGGACATATATAGTTCTAATAACAACATATATAACCATTAGAGTCAAGTAAAATCCATGCACTTGCTTTGAAACCCATTTTGGGTAAATGAATGCCATTTCGGGTCGATTTTGGCCTTTCAAATTCAATTTACTCAGTTTCCCACATTTAGCCACATGTTAGGACATATATAGTTCTAATAGCAACATATATGACCATTAGAGTCAAGCAAAATCATTTTTCATACTTTGAAACACAATTTGGGTAAAAGAATGTCATTTCAGACCGATTATGGCCTTCCAAGTTCAATATACTTAGTTTCCCACATTTAGCCACATGTTTGGACATATATACTTCTAATAGCAATATATATAACCATTAGAGTCAAGAAAATTCATTTTTCATGCTTTGAAACCCATTTTGGGTAAATGAAGGCCATTTCGGGTCGATTTTTGCTTTTCATGTTCAATGTACTTACTTTCCCGCATTTAGCCACATGTTAGGACATATATAACTCTAATAACAACATATACAATCATTAGAGTCAACTAAAATCCATTCACAAGCTTTGAAACCCATTTTGGGTAGATGAAACCCATTTTGGGTAAATGAAGGCCATTTCGGGTCGATTTTTGCTTTTCATGTTCAATGTACTTAGTTTCCCGCATTTAGCCACATGTTAGGACATATATAGCTCTAATAACAACATATACAACCATTAGAGTAAAGTCAAATCCATTCACTTGCTTTGAGACCCATTTTGGGTAAATGAAGGCCATTTCGGGTCGATTTTGGCCTTTCAAGTTCAATTTACTTAGTTTCCCACATTTAGCCACATGTTAGGACATATATAGCTCTAATAGCAACATATATAGCCATTAGAGTCAAGAAAAATCATTTTTCATGCTTTGAAAGCCAATTTGGGTAAAAAAAATGCCATTTCGGGCCGATTTTGGCCTTCCAAGTTCAATTTTCTTTAGTTTCCCACATTTAGCCACATGTTTGGACATATATACTTCTAATAGCAACATATATAACCATTTGAGTCAAGAAATATTATTTTTCATGCTTTGAAACCCATTTTGGGTAAATGAAGGCCATTTCGGGCCGATTTTTGCTTTTCATGTTCAATGTACTTACTTTCCCGTATTTAGCCACATGTTAGGACATATATAACTCTAATAACAACATATACAACCATTAGAGTCAACTAAAATCCATTCACAAGCTTTGAAACCCATTTTGGGTAAATGAAGGCCATTTTAGGTCGATTTTTGTCTTTCAAGTTCAATTTACTTAGTTTCCCACAGTTAGCCACTTGTTAGGACATATATTGTTCTAATAGCAATATATATAACCATTAGAGTCAATAACAATTATTTTTCATGCTTTGCAACCCAATTTGGGTAAATGAATGCCATTTCGGACCGATTTTGTCCTTTTAAGCTCATTGTACTTATTTTCCTACATTTAGCCACATGTTAGGACATGTATAGTTCTAATAACAACATGTATAACCATTAGATCCAAGTAAAGGCCACTCATATGCTTTTAAAACCCATTTTGGGTAAATGAATGTCATTTTGGGCCGATTTTGGCCTTCTTAACTCAACTTTCCTTAATCTCCCGCACTTAGTCTCATTTTAAGGTCATATATAGTTCTAATAAGTACATATGTAAGTATTAAAGTCAACTAAAGTCCACTCACATGCTATGAAACCCATTTTGGGTAAGTGATTGTCATGTTTTGCCGATTTTTGCATTTTAAGCTCGATTTCCTTAATTTCATACATTATATTATTTCCTCAATCTCTTTAGAGTCAACTAAAGTCATATGTGTGTATCCTTATATATGTTTTATAAGGTATTCCTCGATGGCAAACCAAGGGAGGGTTCTTTCACCACAGCCGAGATAGACGAGGTTCGGGATTTGCTAGCACGCTACCTTACCGACTTTTGCATGTGAAGATGATGTCGCGGCTTTGAGTTTTTTTGTTCTTATTATGTTAGTAGCTACTTATATAGGTCCAATTGATGTTTATTTTTTATTTTAGTACTTATTACAACTTTATTTGTAGTACATTCTTAAAATATTATATATATCATTTTGACTTGTATACGGCACGTGCGTGATACTTTTTTCCAATTATAGCAGGTTTAGATATAAGCTTGATATAAATATAATAATATATAAATATATATATAATATTTATATATATAACACAATCTGATCTGGTCCAATAAAATAACCGGATCAGTTTGTGTGCTTTGCATACAAACATTTTGGCGCCAAGACAATTTACTGATCCGGTTTTGGACCGGATCAGTAAATAATTGGGATCTGATGCGAGCCCACCTGATGCGGACCAAAACCGCGGTAGTAAGCCCGATTTTGACCGCATTAGATGGGCTTTTTTCCACTAGTGAAAGGAGAGAAAGAGAGATAAAAAAAGTTAGGAGAGAAAATTATAGAAACAAAAAAAAATTGTGAGTCTGCGTGATCAACTATGGCAAGTGATGGTTTTTTTTAAGATGTGTGGATGGGTTCCCTTTTAGCCCATGAAATTATTTTTGGTCACTATAAAAAGAGGGGAGAAAATATTTAGGGTGATGGGGCAACCTTCACAAGAAAATCAGATCATTGGCAATCTGATAATGGTGGAAGTCGTAGTCAATGCAGACACGGTTTTCGGAATTCTAGTAGTGGATGTGGTCAAATTTGCAAGACAACGTCGAAGAGAGTTTATGGAGAGAAGTGCTCCATTCATTGAAGGTTGATGAGAAGTGCATCAATAAATTTGAAGATGGTAATGAGAAGTGCATTACATTAGGAAGAGAAGTGCTTCCATGTTAATGGAGAGAAGTGCTCCATGAAAATTAAGAAAACAAATTTGAAGGTCTATCCTGCGGGAAGAATTACCATCAAGCAAGATTGTGATACAATGTTAATGTTGGCTCCTATAAATTTTGGAGCAAGGGGGTGTGTTGGATTATGCTCCAAAATTAGTCAAATAGTTTTGCTAATAGTTAGGACTAGTTGCTAATAATTAGCTAGTGGGCTAACAACTAGTGGTCTACATAATGGTCTATTTAGTGGGATAGCAAGTAGTGGGCTACATAGTGGACATGTTATTAGTAGTGCTTTCAATGCCTATTTAAAGGCTGCTTTGTTTATTCATTTATGTTTGAAAAATATATAAAAATGTAGTCTTTTTAATTTCTCCAAGTTTCTCTTTTTTCCCTCTAAAAATTCTACAGTAAACAATGTGAGGCTCGGTTATTATTCAGTGATTTTTAAAATACAAAGAAAGAAGTGGAAGCATAAAGACGACCCGAGAAAGTTGGAAAGATCCTATGAATTGCTCGCAAGCATCTTGAGTTGCCAACATGACTCCAGTACCATACTATGAACCCCCAAGAAATGGGGAACAACTCAGATAATGCATTTTAACAGCGTTAAGTTGAATCAACGCTAACCTAAACTTAGGGTTAACTAAGGTTAATCCCAAAGACCGACTAATAACAACCATACCTCGAGAACACCAAACCTTCCTCCTACTTATTTCTCCTTCCTTCGTCAAAGAACTTGAAGGCCAAAGCCTACGACCACTTCCAAAAAAATTCAACACCCGCCCAGCACCAATACACTAATATCAACATTAGAACTGCTCTAGAACTCTGAATTAGAGAAATACCCTCTTATTATTTCCAATCACGATTTAATACCAACTCCAACAAACTTATAGTGGAACCTACCAACAAAACCACAGAATAACCAAACTACTACCCTTATTAAACAATGAAGGCATAACATCAAAAAGAATATGTGCAGCTAAAGAACATCTAGGCCAAAAATAACACTTAGTTGGAACTCGAGGACCACAAATTAGGCGAAATGAAGACCAAATAGAGCTAGGGGAGGGCGGAGGAGGCATGAGAGGAGGGAATGAAGGGGAGTCAGCTTAGAGGCACGAAGAGGAGGGCAGTGCCAAAGTCGAAGAGGAGGGCAGTGCCAAAGTCGAAGAGGAGGGATGAAAGGTGGAATGAAGACTGAAGAAGTGAGGACTTGAGGAAGGCGCGAAGATTTAGTGGACTAATTTAGCAAGGGTTGCGGTTTTTTGAAGCAAACGCGGCCCATGAAACTATGGGCTGCGTCTTTTTCAAAATATCGCTGCCCTTGATAAATTATTTTTGGGATTTTACTCTTTGTAATTTTTGCTTACAATAAGGGTTGCGTTTTTCAGACAAACGCAACCCTTGTTAAGTAGCATATGACGTTTTTTCTACTAGTGTAATTTGCAATTTTAAAACTTCTTGCGATGTTTGGAACCGAGTCTTCTGTTATACTTCCTCTATTTTGAACTATATGAAACTCTTTCATCAAAAAGTTATCATATAAAAGTGAGAAGTGTTTCATTTATTTTAGAACGGAGGGAGTGTATATAATTAGGAAAATTTGTCAGAAATAATCTTTTTAAATTTTTGCGAGAAACAACCTTTTTAATGAATCTAACAAAAGAATATATACCTTAAAAAAATTTGCGAGGAACAATATTGACCCATTTTCCGGCGTTAACTCATTAAAACCAAACATGTGTAGAGCACGTGACCCGCATCTCTTATGTTTCAATCCCATTTCCTTTATATTCCGGCGTTGACTCCATCAGTATATGTAGGAATTTTGGAGGAAAACGGGGTTGAAACATAAGAGATGATGTCATGTGCCTTGCAAATGTTTGGTTTTAATGAGTTAACGCCGGAAAATACTGGGTCAATGTCGGAAAATAGGTCAAGATTGTTCCTCGCAAAAAAAATCTTTCTTATGGTCTTTTTTTGTCAGTTTTTTTTTTGTCAGTTTTTTTTTTGTATAAAGTTGTTTCCTGTATAAACATGTTGTTAAAAAATTGTTTAGGACAAAATTTTCATATAATCAGTAGAGAAGCCAATCGATATTTGCTTAAATACGAAAAGCAGTGAGACATTTCTTCTCTCTGAGGCGTACTAAATTGTTGGGTTACTTCCGCACATTATATTATGGGCTCATAAATTTAAGGTTGTATTTTGTACGGGTCAATTTGCCATCGGGACCATATGAGACCTTTGTCTAATGTTCTGACTTGTAAAAGAGAAAAGGAACTTGTTAGTAGAGAAAGTCCATGTTGATTTTATTTGATTCGCAAAAATTGCAAATTAAGTGGTATATTGTCTACTGGTTGACTGCATACTTTTTTTTAGGGGAGGTTGACTGCATACTTGATTTATTGCATACTTTTTCCAAGTTGGCTGCATATTTGACAAATGTTAATATGTTATTGTTTAATTTTCCAATTTGATTGTATTTCTGTCCATATTTTAATATTTACTATTTTGCCACTAATATGCAACAAATGCACATCAAAGAGATTAACTCGGCAAAGCTCGTTCTTAATGACCTTGGAAGTGGCTGAAAATTGGGACATTCCCCACAGCTGTCAATATTGAATGTCTGGATCTAAAACCAACAATGCAAAATTGCAAATACAATATTAAAAAAATAGAGAGTAAAAAAAATAAAACAATTGTGTATAAGCCATTTCAATTTCCTTCCCTCCAAATAATACTACTATGAAGTTGTTGCAAAATAATACAATCTCTTTCCACTCAAGAATATAAATAGTATTTCCATTAAAAAATATATAAATAGTACTCCAACTGTATTTTTTGTCTTCCTAATTGGAATCTTAACATTATTTACAAATAGAGAGAATTTTCAAAATTATTCTCAATATGTAAGAAAATATATAATCATATGGGGTCTTTTATAATTAATGTCAATGAGTATATTATTAATATTCAATCGTTAGAATTTATACTAATATATAATGAATGATATTTAAGGTCAAAGAAATACATTGACAAATGAGTTAAATTAGGAAGAACAAAACAAAATACAAAGGGAGTACTTAGGCCAACCTTCTTTTTATAGGCTAAACACAAAACTAAAGTGAATTAAGAAAGTGAATATTTGAAGCTGATATGGTGGAGGTAAAATCAACTCCTTTGTGATAGTGTTCTCCATCTCTTGGTTCCAAAAGTTTGCATGAACCATTCATGGTATCTGTCTGTAATGTAGTATTTTCCAACAATAAAGCCAACAATAAGACCACTTAGACAGCCTAAGAATCTAACAACCCAATTAATAAATGGAGTCTCCTCTTCACTTACTTGATCTCTCTTTCACGGCAGGGGTGGAAACAAGCTTGGTTTTCCACACTTTTTGGACAATAATGGACTTCCACACAATCCTAGGTTCCCAACGTATGAGCTCGTGTCGAAAGTATCGAATTGTTTCCCTTGTGGTATTGGCCCGGTTAGATTATTATAAGCCACAGCAAGAGATGTTAATTCTGCTAGTTCTTGAGGTATGTGACCCGAAAGCATGTTTAGTGAAAGATCTAAGGACTCGAGGACACTTATATGGCCAAGCGATGCAGGAATGCCGCCATCTAGATTGTTGCTGGACAAGTTGATTGCTCGAAGCTCTGTAAGATCACCAATGAAGTCTGGTATCTGGCCTGTGAAATTGTTGCTTGAAAAATCAACAAATTGAAAGACATTTAATATCCTTGAGTAAAGTATTTCACTGCCTTTGACTGTTATGGTGATGGAGTAGTTGTATATCTGATTTTCATAATATATCATATCAAATACAAGTAAAGATGAAGTAATTACAATGCTGGATGAATCCCACTCGTATTCATATGAACTTCTCTTCACTTGCAAATTTTGAAGATATTCGAATGGTAATCTGCCAGTATGATGATTGTAAGACAAGTCCAAGACACGCAAACTCCGAAAATCATTATTTGATACCGAACTTGGTATGTTGCCATGAAAATAGTTATGTCGCAGGACAAGAATCTGCAACTTGGAAAGGCCATTTAACCAATATGGAAAAATATCTTTCATTCGGTTGTTGCCTACATCAAGCACTTCAAGCATCTCACAGTTGGCCAACGATCTTGGGAGCTCACCCTTCAACTCATTTCCGCTTAAATTGATCATCTTTAATTTGCATGCGCGAGTAAAACTTGGAGGGATAGTGCCGTGTGTTGGGATTATCCCTCCTACTTGGTGGAAGAGCCCATTTATATGATATGGGTTAGCTATGTATGGTTGTATATCTACATGGGTAAATGTGGGCCATGTAAAGTTGGTCTTCTTTAAGGAGCCCAAAAGAAAGTCAAAGGGGGTTGATAAATAGAGTAATAGGAGCTGAAAAAAAAAACAGTGTGAGCAGCAGCAAGCCACATCACACGCACAAAATAGAGTGAAAAGGCAGAGAAGGAGAAAGAGGATTCTCCATAGGAGCTGTTCGGTTTTGCCGTCCGATCGAAGGTCAAACGTGGTCCGATCGTCGCCAAATTTTGACACAGCGTTCCTGCCATCACATGCTCCATATCTAACGGTTGGATTGTCGTTTTGTGCTCTGGATGTTGGTAATCTCTATTTAGCCCCAATCTCTCCATAGTTGTGTTTATCCACTTGTTAGTGATGGTTTATGGAGAATGGTATTCCAAACATGTTTGTTTGATGTAGTAAAGCCTCTAATATTATTTAGAGATGAATGATTGTTGTACCCATTAATTATTGTTGATTAGTGGAAGGGTTTGGTACCGACTTACGGTACTCGTGGTTTTTCCCGGTTTGGGTTTTCCACGTATATCTTGGTGTGCTTTATTTTATTGCACTTGGGCTATTTAGAATTGCTTATTGTTGTTCATATTGTGTTTGCTCAAGATTGGTAGTGTTTGCCCATTTTACAACACATTAGGGAAAATGAGATCATTGTGCTTCCGCTTGTAATTGTCCCGTCGTGTGTGTATCTTTCCCAACAAAGTGGTACCAGAGCCGAGGTTCTATTGTAGGATTTTGTGTTGTTGAAAAAATGGATGAAAAGGGTGTGCACGGAATGATTTACTTAAACTCTAGTAATTATTCCATATGGAAAACGAGAATGGAAGATATCCTTTATATTAAGGATTTGCATGAACCAATCTTGAATGAGACTAGGCCAAGTAATAAGGAAGAGGCCGCTTGGAATTTGCTTAATAGGAAGGCCGTAGGTTTGATTCGGCAATTCATTGACCAAAGTGTTTTTCAGCATGTAGCAAGTGACACTAGTGCCTACACTTTGTGGAAGAAGCTCGAGTCTATGTATGAAAGGAAGAACGCACTAAACAAAGCCTCACTCATGAGAAGACTTGTTAAGTTAGAGTACTCGGATGGTCAAAGTGTGATTGAACATCTAAGTGCTTTTCAAGGTTTAGTGAATCAGTTGTCTGCAATGAAATTGGTGTTAGAAGATGAGCTGCAGGCCTTACTCCTCCTTAGTTCATTGCCCGACAGTTGGGAGACTCTTGTTGTGTCACTTAGTAACTCCGCTCCGGAAGGTAAGCTCACAATGGAGATTGTGAAGTCAAGCTTGATGAATGAAGAAGCCCTAGCGGAAGGATCATAGTTCCTCATTTGATTATTCGGGGATTCATGTTGCTGAAAAACAAGGTCGTGGGAGAACCATGGTTAGGAATCATGATGATGATAGTTCGGAATCCAGGGGGAGATCGAAGCCTAGGGGTTCACTCACTTGCTTCTATTGTGATAAGCCAGGTCACAAGAAATCCGAGTGTAGAAAATGGAAGCGTGACAAAGCCCAACAAAAGGGGGAGAAGAGTAAGAAAGGCCACCATTCTGAGAATGATGATGATGATGGAAATACTTCGGCTTTAGCAACTAGTGATGATTTGTATTTTGTTGGTGGTGATACTAACCTTGAGGCTTCTTGTGATGATTGTACTTGGTTTATTAACTCGGGGTCATCGTGTCATCTCACCTCACACTTGGAGTTCTTCTCATCATACACTAGCGGTGATTTTGGCTATGTGAAGATGGGAAATGATAAGGTATCCAAGGTTGTTGGCTTGGGTACAATCTACTTGGAGACATCCATTGGTTGCAGGTTAGCTCTTAGAAATGTTAGGCATGTTTCAGATGTTCGTGCAAATTTTCTCTCCGTCGGAAAGTTGGATGATGATGGTTATGCTAGTCATCTTGGTGAAGGTCAATGGAAGCTCACCAAAGGCTCATTGGTCGTGGCTCGAGGAAAGAAGCAAGATGGTTGTTTCGTGATGCAAGCTAAGCTATGTGAGAAGGGTAATGTGCCAAGTTTGCCTCTATTTCCACATAAGAAGCTTGATCATACGAAAAAGAAAAGTGTCAAATTCCTCCCTGAAGGTAACTCTCTTTCTCCTAGTGTTCGTAGTTGTGTTGATCATAGGGGTAAAGAAGTGGAAATATGTAGTGGTGATGTGTTGAGTTATTCTCTTGTTGAGCATGTTGCTTGTATGCCACCACATGTTCCTTGCGTGAAGCGAGATGATGGAAGCTACCGGAATGGTAATAAGGTGCACCGACAAGAGGAGAGTGTGAAAGCCGTGCAAGATGGGACTAGTGCCTTGCATGAGATCTCTTCTCGTTTGTTTGATTCGGTAAAGTTGCCTAAAGGCAAGAAAACACCTAAGGGTAAGCGGGTGTTTGGTTTGGGAAGCTCACTTCCAAGAGACATGGCACACTTGGTCGTGAATGGTTGTTGTGGTATTTGTCATTGTTGGATTCATGGTGTTGAAATCGAGTCCAAAATGATACATTGTACATTACCTAAGTTTAAGCGGGAGGCTTGGAAGAAAGCGGGTAGTGTAGACTCCTCTTTAGGGGGAGATTGACATGTTTGTTCATGTTGTTGGTTGTGCCTCCCTCAAGTAGGAGTGAGGGGGAGATTTGTTGGGATTATCCCTCCTACTTGGTGGAAGAGCCCATTTATATGATATGGGTTAGCTATGTATGGTTGTATATCTACATGGGTAAATGTGGGCCATGTAAAGTTGGTCTTCTTTAAGGAGCCCAAAAGAAAGTCAAAGGGGGTTGATAAATAGAGTAATAGGAGCTGAAAAAAAAAACAGTGTGAGCAGCAGCAAGCCACATCACACGCACAAAATAGAGTGAAAAGGCAGAGAAGGAGAAAGAGGATTCTCCATAGGAGCTGTTCGGTTTTGCCGTCCGATCGAAGGTCAAACGTGGTCCGATCGTCGCCAAATTTTGACACAGCGTTCCTGCCATCACATGCTCCATATCTAACGGTTGGATTGTCGTTTTGTGCTCTGGATGTTGGTAATCTCTATTTAGCCCCAATCTCTCCATAGTTGTGTTTATCCACTTGTTAGTGATGGTTTATGGAGAATGGTATTCCAAACATGTTTGTTTGATGTAGTAAAGCCTCTAATATTATTTAGAGATGAATGATTGTTGTACCCATTAATTATTGTTGATTAGTGGAAGGGTTTGGTACCGACTTACGGTACTCGTGGTTTTTCCCGGTTTGGGTTTTCCACGTATATCTTGGTGTGCTTTATTTTATTGCACTTGGGCTATTTAGAATTGCTTATTGTTGTTCATATTGTGTTTGCTCAAGATTGGTAGTGTTTGCCCATTTTACAACACATTAGGGAAAATGAGATCATTGTGCTTCCGCTTGTAATTGTCTGTCGTGTGTGTATCTTTCCCAACACCGTGGAAATTGTTGCCTCTCAAATTCAGAGCTACCAGTGAAGTGCTAAGGAGCTTAGCTATACACGAGGGAATTTCACCACTCAATTTGTTGTTAGACAAGTCGAGGAAAGTTAGAGCACTCAAAGAGCATACTTGTTGGGGAATAAAACCGATCAACGATTATCGGAGATAAGATAAATCTCAAGAGATTTTGATGGATAAGGTAATAGCCCCTTTAATCATGTACCAGTGAGATCCAAGAACTTCAAACTAGTCCATGGAAGGACTAGAGGAGACAGATTCAAAACTTGTCAATAAGTTTTCCGAAAGGTCGAGTTGCAAGAGACTTCCTCGAGATATGTTCATAAACCATTTTGGTATAGTACCATTAATGTTGTTCCTGCTTAAGGAAAGAAACCGTAGACTATCCCTGTTTACGTAGAAACCGAGGGAATTCCGTCAAATTGCGAAAACAAGGTTCAAGATATCAAACTGTTTACTCGAAGCGAGGAGTTGATGCTTGTATTAGAAGGGAATGTGATGCTAGCACCGGATAGATCTAGAGAATGAAGATTTTTGATCATGAGAAATATTTCGAAGTCACAGGATAAATTGTTCCGAGATAAACTTAAAGATCGAAGACTGGTAAAGTGGGAAAACCATTGTGGTATTGGACCCCGTAATTGATTGTCTCCAACATAAAGCCAAGTTAATTGGGTCATATTCATGAGCCAATGTGGGACTTGACCAGTTAGTTGGTTTGCGGCAATGTTTAAATATAAAAGCTTAGTAAAATTTGCAATGAAAGACAGATCATTTTGATTGACATAGTTCAAACCAGTTACTCCACCAAGGCCTAAGACAATCGGTTTGCTAAACTTAGGCGGCCCGAACGCAAGTCTCCGGTTCGACCTTCGACTCGATATGCCAAACACGCGAAGTCGGGTTAAATTTGTAAGAGAGGATGGGATGTAACCTTCAAAATTGTTAGAACTAAGAACTAGTTGTGTTAGCTTGGTCAAATTACCAATTGATTCCGGAATATTTCTCGAGAACCGACAACCCCTTATCCTAAGAGAATTCAAGAAACCAAAGTTTCCAATTGAAGGTGGCAACTCTCCCGATAAATTAAAGCTGTGTCAACAAGATCGAGTTTGTAAGGATAAGGCAAAGATAAAATGATCGGAATATGACTTACGAGGTTCTTGACAAACAGGTTCTTGTTGTGACAAGGAGGAAGCAAAAGAGTTTGTAAGGATAAGGCAAAGATAAAATAATGATGTCAAAATTAAACTAAGGAATTGCTGATGATGTGAAAAAACCATGGTGTAAAAGATTAAAATTGATTGCAAAGATTTAAGTTTCAGTTAGTCACTTGATCTGCAAATGGAGGCTGAATTACTAGTCACTTTTGTAGACACAATGACAGGATCAATATGTCTCAGTAGAGTGTACAACTAAAGTATCCAGGAGAAAAGTCATATTTTTTCTTTGAGGGGAGAAAAGTCTGATATATTAGGGAAACTAACTATACAATTTACACTGAGATAAGTATTGTTGTAACTAAAATGAAATGGGGGAAGTAACTAGGTATATTACTAGCGCACGACTTCCGGAAAACGAGAGAATATTGTTATTCAACATCAATACCTGTCCTTTGGTTGATCATAGAAAGTATAATTATTGTTAGAAAGAAGTTTTTTTTTCATATATAAGCATTTTCTATGAAATAGGAAATGTTGTTTGGTTGAATATGGAAAGTTTCACTTACCTGAGGGACCTCATTGAGCAACTTCTTCCATTTTGTGGGAAGTAGAACTTTCTAAGAAAGCTATCCCCTTCCCTCCTCTCTCTCCTCTTTTCACAGAAAACCCTCTAGAGGGGCTGCCATGGATGTTTTCGTCCATGGTAAGGCCCTCTTTCTCTCCTTTTTGCAGTTTTTAGTTTATTTTCTTGCTTTTTTCGTTTTTTTGCAGTTTTTAATAAGTCCCATCTGTGTAATGGTTTTAGTCTCCTTTATGGTTTTTGTAGTCACCCCCTTCACGGCGGGTCTATTAGTTTGGTTTCTTTGTAAAGAAATATGCAGCCTATGGTAGCTGCACACCTCAACCAATTACATCACACTCCAATTATATGTACACGAGATCCACCCGGGATCATGTGCAATACTATTTCATCTTAGCCAGCTGTAATACTTTTGTCTCGCTAGTGTAAAGCTTAGTGTATAGTTGTTATTCTCTAGGTCTTTTGTAGGTTGATATATATAGCTGTACAGATCGGGGTTGTAGGTAACATTTTACAGATTGTAAAAACACAAAAGAGAGGCGCATCCTTTGTTGAATACAAGAGAGAAAAAACTTGGGAGTTTCAACCCAAAATAGAAACTTTCTTTGCATTTAATCGAAAGTTTAATACTTTCTTTACTTTGTGTGTTAGCGGGGTTTGGACCTTGGCTCCGGTTGAAGGTTGATTTGTTGATAGGATTTTGTGCGGGATTGCAACGGCGGTCGGATTTCCGCGTACAATCCGGTTTAATCAACTCTAGTTCTACACCAAAACTACATAAGATCATTAGACCCCCTCGTAGAAGGTGAATCGACAAATGATGTGAAAGAGGGTATTTAGAAGGGTTATTTCTGCTCAACGATCGTGGTTTTGCCATATTAGAATTAAGTTTCTTTCAATTTGATGTGTATATTTCAGTTTCTGACTTCTATTGTAGATGTCGTATAACTTTATATTAATGAATGAATTTTCACTTCAAAAAAAAAAAGAACTTTCTAAGAAATATAACTTCCCATATTTTTATCAACCAAACAATACCTTTATCTCCCACTTCCTAGGAAATTATACAATTGCTATCTTTTATAAAATTTTAAAGAAGTCAACGAAGGCACATACGCAAAATATCAACTTTTCCAATTCAATAGATTCATCCTTTCACATTAAACTCAACTATTTCTCTCTCCACATCCCAACAAAATATCTTCATTCTTTTAATTGGTTTCTCTCTCTAGGAAATCAGAATGTGAAACAACAACCAAAATTTTAGTGTTCATTTATGTGGAGTAAATCCACTTAGGGCCTGTTCTTTTCGGCATAAAACAACTGAACTGAACTGAATTGAATTGAACTGAACTGATTGCAACTGAACTGACTGCAACTGAATGAACTGAACTGAACTGAACTGAAATGAAATGAAATGAATTGAATTAACTAATAACTAATAATAATGATAATAGTTTAGGAACTGAACTAAACTGAACTGAATTGAACCGAACCGAACCAAACGGGTCGAATTGAATCGAACCAAAAATAAGTTGGGGAGAACATGCCCTTATAGATCCCATTTAGGGCATGTTCTTTTCGGCATAAAACAACTGAACTAAAGTGAACTGAATTGAACTAAAGCGAACCGAACCGAACTAAACGGACCGATTGCAACCGAACCGAACAGTGCAACCGAATTGAATCGAATTGAACCGAACCGAATCAATTAAGGGATTGTTCTCTTCGGCATAAAACAACCGAACCGAACCGAACCGAATTGAATCAATGGACCGAATGGTTGCAAACCAAACTGAACCGATTGCAACCGAACCGAACCAATCGAACCGATTGGGCCCGAATCGACCCAATCGGCCCGGGATTGAACCGAACCGAACTAACTAATTGCAAATCGAACCGAACCGGATCGATTGAACCGAACCGAACCGAAGCGAACGAACTAACGATTGCAATCAACGAACCGAATTGACCGAACCGAACTTTAAATAAGCTGGGGAGAACAGGCCCTTGGACATATAGAGTTTGACAATTAGCTCATATTGCTGATTCTCCTTTCTCAATTGTTGTCGTCATGTTTGATAGGTGTCCCTCTTTCGAGTCTAATACTCGTGTGATGTACAATCGACAAATCATAATATATATATTTTGTCGAAAAATTCACGATAAATAATTGACTCCTTTTCAATAACAAACTGATTATTATATTGTTGTTTAACCATAATAATACCCAATATATAAATTAAGGAATGATGTCTCAAATAACATTGCCTTTCTCCTATTTTATCATTTTTCCCTAAATGTGAGATTAACTTTAGCGATATAGTCAAATTTATTATTAGCACCATTATAAAAATGTTATAGTCTAAGAACAAAGGCTTTATGTAGCTTTGAGAACAAACTTTTAAGATTTTAGATTGCTAATTACTAAATATTTGAATGGAATTTTTGACTTTAACCACCTTATAAAATCATATTTTTCAAAATAACCACCTTATATGTTCATTTTTTTAAATAACCACCTTATATGACCTAAATTTTTCTAAATACCTACCAATTGACAAATTCCTTCAAGGAAATCATCCTCAAGAAGGGTTTAAGAATGATCCCATCACCTGCACCTTTATTTATTAGAATGTATATAAGGTTTTAACCCTTCTCTAAGACCGATTTCTTGGACGAAATCTATCAATTGGTATGTATTTAAAGAGATTTAGGTTATATAAGGAGGTTATTTAAAAAATGAACTTATAAGGTGGTTATCTTGAAAATTGTGATTTTAAAAGGTGGTAAGAATAAAAAAATCTTGTTCGAATATATTTTTATAAAACACTGAGCATGACCTATATAAATTTTGGAATAGGTCCCCAACCACAAATGATATATGCATGGTACTTGTGTTTTTAAAAGCTATTGAAAGTCTAGTCCAAAACATTTTTAAGTCCAAATATCTTTAAAAGCTCATTTGAAAGAAAACCTCAACTCAAAGCCCAATTAATTATACATGATAATTAATTAAATTTTAAAATAAATCTTTTATTAAATTAATTTCATAAAATCAAATTTTATAATTTCAATCCATCATCTAAAAAAATGCAAGAAGTATGTGTTAGATGCAAGATTGTGCGTCAGTGCAAGATGCAGATCACAAAACCAAAGTCATGGAAATCAGCCAGCGCTCACGTAGCCAGTGTGCACTGAGCGCAAGACGTCTTCATACCCCACCAGCTCGTGCGCAATGAGCGCAAAAGGTCTGCGCTAGCCGCAAGACAGGTGCGTGTCGCGCATGCTTGTTGCGCCAGACGCTTCCTTTTTTCTTAGCAGCGGATGCTTTTGAAACGCTAATTTCGTTTTTCCTATAAATAGTCACATATTTTTACGGGTTTTCAACAACTTTTAACACATTATTTAACATTTTTATCAAATATAAAAACCTCTAAAAAACACTCAAACATTCACATTAAAAATATTCTCAAGCACATATAATTATACAAAACAATAAAATTTTTCATTCTTCAGTCTTCCTCGAATCTTCATTCAAACACTCCCTTTTTTAAGGCTAACAATTGATCCTTCTAGCATCCATAATCTAAGACCAAGGCGACAAAGGTATAAAACATGAGGGTCAATTCTAATTTAATTCGTAGTTTACTAACAATATCCTTTTTTATGATATACTTCCTCCTATTTTTTACTAAAGACGTTTCTATTTATACAAGGACCAAGGAGATGAGAGAGATAGAGAGATATAAAAGAAAAACCCCATAAGTTCACCCAAAAAAAAAAGATGAGAGAGAAAGCTAGAAAGCGCAAGAGAAAGAAAGGGGAAAAAAGCCCCAATTGAATCCCGAAGAAACCCTAGAAAATTTAGAAACCCCGAAAAAATTGATCCAGCTAGCCCAAATTAATTTCCGCTTCTGTAAAAGCATTAAGAGATCTGTGGAAAGATTATCTCGTCATTATCAAAGTACAATTAAGATTTTTGGTTGGCTTTCCTTTATCTTGTTCTGGCTTAGAGTTGGTAAAGTTGAGTGTTTTAGATGTAATGATGCGACTATACCCTATGATTATAGGGTTAGTTTTCAATTAAAGCTAGTAGCTTGCTTGTTGAGGCTTCAATTCCAGGTTGGAACCCATAAATTTTTTAAGTTTTTCCAATTAATCTCTCCTGAGCTAGGGTTTCCTTCGCAAATTGGGGGTTTTAATTGGGAGATTTCTCTCTCTTCATTTATTGAGTGGCAGAGATTTCGAGTGAGGTGTGAGAGAGTATATAGGTGATTTTGGCGTGGTGAATTTAAATTTCAGTGGGATTTTCTTCTTAAATCTCTTCCCTTGTTGGCGTGTTGTTAATCAATTGCGTAGAGATTTTTTTTCAGTTCGACAATCTAGCATTTATGGTGATGGTAAGTATCAAAGGTAAAGAATGTTTGTGGGTAGCTCTTATTTCAGCTCGTGTGATTTTGGTTTACTATAAAAGGAGTTTGAAGGTTAGTTGGTTTTGCTCAACTCTCCTTCCTTCCTTTCTTTTGCTTGATTGCTTTAGCCATTGCTTTTCTCTCTACAATTTCGTGTGTGTGCTAGTGACCCTAAATCACTACAAAAAACGCTCGTATAGCGACGGAGTTTTAGAAACGGATTTGTATCCGTTTCTAATTTAGAGACGGAAAATTAATAATCCGTTTCTAAAAAAATATAGGGACGGATTTTAAAATCCGTCCCTAAGTTAGAGACGGAATTATAAAATCCGTTTCTGGTGTGTTTTACCAATTTTTCCGCACTTTGTCAAAAATTTAGATCTAATTTAGAGACGGATTTTGACATTCCGTCTCTAAATTAGAGACGGATTTTGAAATTCCGTCTCTAAATTAGAGACGGATTTTTGAATTCCGTCTCAAATTTAGAGGCGGATCTTTAAAATTCCGTCTCTAAATTAGAGACGGATTTTCAAATTCCGTCTCTAATTTAGGGACGGATTTACAAAATCCGTCTCTAATTTAGGGACGGATTTTCAAATTCCGTCCCTAAGTTAGTCAAGTAGATATGTTTTAAAATGCACTTTCAAATCCGTCTCTAAATTAGAGACGAAAATTCAAATTCGTCTCTAAATTAGAGACGGAAATTCAAATCCGTCTCTAAATTAGAGATGGATTTTCATTTCCGTCTCTAAATTAGAGATGGATTTGAAAATCCGTCTCTAATTTAGACAAGTAGATATTTCTTATAATGCACTTTAGAGACGGAAATTCAAATCCGTCTCTAAATTAGAGACGGAAATTCAAATTTGTCTCTAAATTAGAGACGGATTTTTAAGATCTGTTTCTAATATTTCTTTCAATTATTATCAATCCCACACGTAAAAGTAAACAAGTAGTACTTGGTGTAGTTGGTATGAGTTTCTCCTTGTGACTTAGAGGTTACAGATTCGATTCCTACCAACTGCAGTTCTTGAGAATGGGGATTCCCCTTACCCATTTCCACTGCTTCCAAGAGCCTTGCCTACAAAGCCAAACCGGGTTGACCAGAGCGAGGTTCCGAACCGAGTGAGATTGTGAACCGGTAATGGAACCGGGTTGAACCGAACAACTAACAATAGGTGATTTTAAAAAAACCATTCCTAAACTTAGAGACGGATTTCAAAAATCCGTCTCTAAACTCAGAGACGGATTTTTGAAATCCGTCCCTAAACTCAGAGACGGATTTTGAAATCCGTCTCTAATTTTTTGCTACGGAATTAGAAACGGATATTATTCCGTCGCTAAATTAGAGACGGATATTTGGGATTCCGTCTCTAAGTTCGTTTAGCGACGAGGACTTTAGTAACGGACATAATCCGTCTCTAAATCCATCTCTGAGTACATATAGCGACGGATTTTGATGATTTAGAGACGGATTATGTCCGTCGCTATAGAGTGATTTTTTTGTAGTGAATTATTTCCAATGTCTTTCAAAGATGCTATTTTATCTGCTGGTAATAAGCAGGGAGGAATTAGCTCCAGTTCTGGTACTGCTAATGTTCCTTCCTGTGTTGTTGGCTCTGAGAGCCCTGCTAAGAAAGCTTATGTAGATTCTCTTGCTAATTGTTTGCATGACCCCCCTCCTGATGCTGCCTTCCCTGAGGCAGTAATTGTGGGTGATTTAGTTCAAGTCCAGAAGGATATTGAAGAGCTCTCTAAATCTTGCCTTCTAGGTAAGATGCTTAGTGAACCCTTTGATATTCGTACCATTGTTTCTCGTACTAAAGCTGAGTGGTCTTTTGTTAAGGGTGATATTGAATTTCTGGATTTGGGTAATCATTGGATTTTACTTAGATTTGCAAACCCTAATGATCTATATTTGGTTTGGTCAGAACGCCCTTGGCATGTCCAAGGTGAGTTGTTTGTTCTTCAATCTTGGAGACCTAATTTTGACCCTTTTCTTGAAGAGATCAAGTGGGTTGATCTCTGGGTTCGTATCCCTAGATTCCCCACTGAACTATTAAACTTTGAGTCCATTTCCAACTTGTTTGCTGCTAATGGCATTGGAGCTTTAGTTAAGCTTGACTCTAACTCTTTGCTTAGGAACAAAATTGTATTTGCTAGAGCTTGTGTGAGAGTGGATATCACTAAGCCTCTTCTTGAATATGCTGAATTGATTCGTGT
Organism: Beta corolliflora; assembly: GCA_947648045.1. Lineage (NCBI taxonomy): Eukaryota > Viridiplantae > Streptophyta > Magnoliopsida > Caryophyllales > Amaranthaceae > Beta > Beta corolliflora. Next base: position 137,608 of record CANSZD010000234.1, on the reverse strand, counting down.
TGGTGGTCAAGTGTGTGGTTATAATATATGGTATGAGAATTTTTCAACTGCCTGCTCTTTCTGTGGGTCTGAAGAGCATGTTATTGATGCTTGTACTCTTCTTCATGCTCCTAAGAAAGAAATTACTATATCTTTGCTGAAAAATCCTAAGTAAAAGGGCTTAGCTAAAGCTCTTTCTCTGGCTACTAGGCAGAATAAGCTTGATACCAGGGCTGAGGAGGCCATTGTGGTACAAGCTAAGCCTAAGTCAGTACCAAGATCCTCTTCCAAAAAGAAATTTGTGGCTCATTCTTTTGTGAATCACAACAAGTTTACTGCTCTGCCTGTTAAGAAAAGAGAGACTGGTATTGTTTTTAAAGAGAATGTGAATGCTTATGCTTCTAAAGCTGTTGTGCCTGTGTATGGTAAAGGGAAAGGTATGGCTGCTTTGTATGCTGCTGCTCCAGCTCATGTGGAGGTAAGTGACTCTGATGATGAGATTGAAATGAGTGCTTGTAAGCCTCAGTTTCCCCTTTCAGATGCTTGTTTTCAAGCTGCTCTAATGGATACCTCCCACTATGAGGGAGGTGATGGTGTAAGATTGGCTCTTCCCCCCCCCAATGTCTAATGGGATGATGTTGTCTCCAGTTCCTCTGCAAGTTGTTTATCCTAATGAGCTGCTTCAAGGTAATCATTTTGGTTCCCTTCTTGATTTTGCTGATCATAATTTCGATGCTACTTCCTTTTATGAGTCTGAGGTTGAAAATGCTACATTGATTATGCATTATGAGGATAAATCTAATACTGAGTTCCATACTCAACCTGATAACTCATTTCACTCAGTTGACTCTGAAAGCTCTATCATTAGACACATTGGGGCTATGGGGGTTGAGCAAGAGCCTCTTATGGAACCCACTTCCCTCTCTAGTGCTTCTAAGAGAAGGAATGGGAACAATGAGGATGATTCAGCCTCTTCTGCTCTGAAGAGATCAAAGGCTTAATTCCATCCTTTCAGGGGGTTGTTTTTTGGTTTAAATTCATGTTTAAATGTCTCTGGGCTTTTGGAATATAAGGGGGTGTAAAAGAACGAATGCTTTAGAAAAAGTGAAATTGTTTTGCTCTGTGAATAGTATAAATATTGTAATGCTTTGTGAAACTAAGTTCATTCTCCCTCCTTCTGCTGCTTGTCTTAGAAGGACTGGTTTTCCATTTTTTGCATTTCTCCCTACCCAGGGGCTGTCTGGTGGTGTATGGCTTTTATGGAAGGAAGATGTTATTAATCCTTATTCTCTTAAAGTTATTCATTCAGCATCTAGATTCTTAGCTTGTAAATTTCTTTGCTAAGCTCTTGTGACTCCTTTATTATTTTGTTCATTTATGCCCCTGCGCAAACTGCTGAAAAATCTGAGTTCTGGCATGAGATTGCAAATTATGTTAATTTGTTAAATGAACCTTTTTTGATTATTGGAGACTTTAACGAACTAAGTTCCATTCAAGATAAAAAAGGTGGTGCCCAGTTTTCCTTCTCTAGACTTGATCGTTTTGTTAATATTCTTGCCTCAACCAACAGTGTAGAATTAAAATTTTTTGGCCAACCTTTTGCGTGGCGTAGGAAAAAAGGGGGTGCTGACAACACCCTTGAAAGATTAGATAAAGCTATTGCTAGCCCAAGTTGGTTTAGTTTATTTCCTAGTGCCAAGTTACAAAATCATATATTTACTTCTTCCGACCATTGTCAAGTGTCTTTAAATCTAAGTATGTCAATTGTTAAAAAAGCTTCTCCTTTTCGTTTTGAAAAAATATGGTGTATGCGTAAGGATTTTGATAACCTTATTAAGAAAACGTGGTGTAATAAGTTTCAAGGCTCCCATATGTTTTGCTTAATGAAAAAATTGCGACTTTTGAAAGTTAATGCCAAAGCTTGGAATGCTACTAAGTTTGGGAATATTTTTAGGCAAATTAAGATTCTGGATGCTAAGCTAGAAAATATTCAAAATGATTTAATCTGAAGTCCTGATAATGATAAGATTATTGCAAGACAAGAGTGATTCCTTAGTAAAAGACGAGATTTATTTTTCCTACCAAGTAAACTATTAATGGAAACAAAAAAGTAAAGATAATTTTTGGCTCAAAGGAGACTCTAATACCTCGTATTACCATACTTGTGCAACCATTAAAAGAACCGCTCTATGATTAAATTGTTCAAATCTAGTAGTGGTCTTATAGTGACTAACCCGAGCCAGATTGAAGAGGAAATAACAAAAGATTTTGTATTAAGATTTACTTCAAATTCGAATTGTTATTTTGATGAAAACGTAGATTTTGACCTCGTTACGCCCATCATTTCCCATCAAGAAAATATGGATCTGATTAAGGAAGTGTCTTATGAAGAAGTAAAAAATGCGGTGTTTGATTTAGCTCCGGATAAATTCCTGGTCCAGATGGTTTCCCTCCATATTTTTTTCAGAAGTATTGGAGCTTAGTTGGTAACTCAGTAGTAAGAGCGATTAAAGCATTCTTTCATTCAGGAAAGATGTTATATGAGATTAATCACACTTTCATTACCTTAATTCCTAAGATTGAAAATCCAGAAACAACAAATAATTTTAGACCAATTAGTCTTTGTTCTACTATTTATAAAGTTATTGCTAAATTTCTCACCAATAGATTAAGGGAAATTCTCATTGGTAACCTTGTAGTATTGGAAATTATATTTGGTAACCAATTTAAAACCTTATTCCAGAACGTGACCTTGTAGTATTAATTTTTTACAAAACGTGACATTAATGACGTTTTACGTTAATTATTCCGTTAAATCTCATGTTTTTAGCCATTTAGTGCTACACCACTCTCACCATGGAAATGAAATGAGATCCACCACCACCAACCTCAATCCCTAATCCCGACATTAATGTCAATCCTACCAAACCTTCTTCCAATGGAAATCCTACCATCACCTCTGCGAATTCCACGCTCTTCACTCTTCTCCGAGCCCGAACCAGTTCTGTGGCCCACACCATCGTCGCGCACATTCCGAGGTCGGTTTTCGCTTCTCTGACGACATGGGTCTCTCCTCGGATCCATTCACTGGATCCTCCGCTGAAGAGATCGGATCCCGACATTGGACTTTCCGTTGACGGAGATCACCGCATTCCGACGAATAATTCTTCCGACGCTAGACTTAGACATCGGTATAGTAATTCCGTTGATGCTGCTACGTCATCTGCTAGTGGTGCGCTTAGTGAGATTATGGATGCTAAGAAAGCTATGCCTCCTGATAAACTTACTGACGCGAAGGGGGAAGGGTAGGAGAGGGGCGATGGGCGTAGGGAAAGAGGGTATGCGAAGGGGGAAGGGTAGGAGAGGGGGAGGGGAAAGGGCGACGCAGCGGCGAAGGAGGGAGGCGAAGGGTGGTGTGGGGGTGGCGGCTGGCAGGAATGGGGTGGGGGAACCTGCAGAGGGCGTGTGGGGGGTTGTTGTGGGGGGTTGCAGAGGTGGGGGGTGGAGTGAGGGTGGCGGGGGGGGGGTGGGGGGTGGAGTGAGGGCCGGCATGGGCGGGGATGGTGGGGGGTGCAGGGGATGGTGTGTTTAAAGATGACATTTAACGGAAAAGTTAACCAATTACCTCATTAATGTCACGTCTGGTAATAATATTCTAACTAAGAGGTCACGTTTTGAATAAACTTTTGAGATTGGTTACCAAATATAATTTTCAATAGTAAAGGGTTACCAATGAGAATTTCCCCATAGATTAAAAAGTAACATTGGGCAATATCATTCATCCGTTACAGGGAGCTTTTATTCGGAAAGAATAATTCAAGATAATATATTGCTAGCTCGTGAAGTTTTCCATTCCTTCGTAAATAAAGGTGGGAAGGAGGGTTGGTTGGCTATTAAATTAGACATGGAAAAAGCATACGATATATTAGAATGGAACTTTGTGATCACCACTCTAAAAAAGTTGGGATTTCACGACAAACTTATTGAGTGGATTTATAGTTGTATATCTATTGTATCTTTCTCAGTTCTTGTTAATGGTCTTCCAGGTGGTCAATTTAAACCGTCTCGTGGGTTGAGACAAGGAGATCCCTTATCTCCTCATCTTTTTATTTTGTGTGCTGAGTTATTAGCCAGAAAAGTCCATCAACAGAGTTTATTTGGTTCAAAGGAGTTGGGTGTCAAAATTGGCAGGTCGGGTATTAAAGTTCTTTTTTAACGTTTGCGGATGATACTTTGTTTGTTTGCCAAAGCTAATCCTAATTCTTGTTATCTCATAAGGGATATTCGGATGATTATTGTAGGATGTCCGGTCAGCTTAGTTAATTATCATAAATCGCCTTTTCAATGTACATCAAATGTCTCGAGATCAAGATTGTGTAATTTTTTAAAGATATCCTAAAAATGGATAATGCTCTCTCTTTGGGCAAATATTTAGGTTGTCCTTTGATCACAGAACGAGTTACTAAAGATACTTTTCGAGAGGTAGTACCTAATTCTCAAAAACAATTGTCAAAATGGAAAGCTAATTCTCTTTCCCAAGCAGGTATAACAGTCCTGATACAATCTAATTTGTCTTCGAACGCAAATTTTCAAATGCGAGCTTCCTTCTTCCAACTACTAATATTGATAGTCTTGATAAAATTAATAGAAATTTTTTTCGGAATAAAGATGTGAATAGTTCCAGTCCAAATCTTATTGGTTGGGATAAAATCTCGCAAACCAAAGTGTTATGGCGGTCCGGGGAATTAGGAAAGCTAGTGTTAATAATGCCGCCCTTCAACTAAAATTGCTTTGGCGCATTGTCAATAATCCGTAAAATATTTGGGTTAATATGGTTAGTCGTAAATACCTCAAACTGGATAGTCTATGGTCTCACTCCTCCTCCTCATCATCGTCCTGGCAGTGGAGGAAACTTATGTCTCTCCGGTCTATTTCTAGGAAAGGTATTAGGTGGCAAATTGGTGATGGTCGTAAAATTTCTTTCTCGGTTTGATAATTGGGTTTATGCCCATCCTCTAGCCGATCCGGGTTTCTCATAACCTTTTGGATCCTCTTCTCAAGGTTAGTGATTTTATTTCGAATGATAATCAATGGTTATTATCGGAGCTTCAAAATTTAGTGCCTAATCATGTAGCTTTAGAAATTCAAAGCTTATTTATTCCGACAACCCCTATGCATGATAAAATGGTTTGGGGCCTTACTTCTCATGGTGAGTATTCTGTTCAATCAGGTGCAAAGCTCATTCAAGGGTATGGTATTCATTTTACACCTAAAGTTAAGTTTGATTGGCTATGGAAGATGAATATCCCTCCTCATATCAGATTTTTCATTTGGAAAATTTATTTAGATGGTTTGCCTACTAAAGATCGACTTGAAAAAAGTCATGTTTTTCTCCCACAAGAATGTGTGTTTTGCAATTTCCACAAGGAAGATAGGTTTCACCTTTTTTCATGATTGTTCCTTTGTGCGAAATGTCTTTAGTTGTCTCCATGGTTTGGGTAATTGGCCTCTGTGTCCTTCTTTTTTTAGTAATATGTCCTTTAGTGATAATATAGCTAGGTTAGGGGAGGACTATAACCATAATGACATCTGTATGTTTTTTTATCATTTGGTGGCATGTTTGGTTTGCTCGTAACAAAGTTGTGTTCTTGGAAGAAGGTTTAGTCCCTTCTAAAGTTGATGCTTCAGTTGTCGTGTTTTTTGCGGGATTGGGATCATGCTAATAATGTAGAAGACGTCTTTCTATTCCTACCTCAAAAGTGTCTAGTAGTAAGAGTAAAGAAGTGTGGTGGTCTAAACCCTCTCAGAATTCTTATAAACTAAATTTTGATGGGTCTAAACTGAATAGTGGTGAATCTGCTTATGGCTATGTTATTAGAGACCATGTGGGTTCCATTGTGATGATGGGTGCTGGGAGTCTGCATCATTCATCTTCAATTCTTGTTGCTGAAGCTTGGGGGATGAAGGAAGGGGTTAAGGATGCGATGTCTCTTGGCATAACAAGTTTGGTTGTTGAGGGAGATAACCTTGTGGAGTTGTGGTTATTAATTCTCTGAAGAATGTGTGGAAGGTCCCTTGGGAAATTAACAATATTGTCTCTGATGCAGGGAAGGATTTTAGGGCATTTCAATCTATTTCTATCACTCACTGTTTCCGCGAGGCAAATCAAGCTGCGGATTTTTTTGTAAACAAGGGTCACTCGGTGCAGATTCCTCATCGTTGGTTTGAACTACATGATCCTGTTTTCCTCTCTATCATCCGAAAGTATGTGTTTGGTTGGTCCTATGTTAGGGGCTAGCCTAGTTTTCTCTCCTTATCAAAAAAAAAACTCCATGTGCTAGGAGAGAAAAAAGAAAACATATTGATTAAAATGGAAACAATGCATGTAATAAAGAATTGCCAAAAGTGGAAAAGTTGCAAGTAAAGAGAATGCAGGAAGTAGGTATTAAATTGTGATTGCGTGTAAAACTATATAATGTTGTACAATCTTTCTTTTCTCTTTTGTCATGACTTTCACTATTTTATGCCTTTTTATTATAATTACCATTGCATGATCACCTTAGAGCAACTCCAATGGTTGTAATTTTAGACTTGCTTGCAATATTTGAAAGTAGTAAGCAAGTTGCTCAACCATTGGAGCAAGATAATTAATACCTGCTTGAGAGCAACACTTGCTCCACCAAGCTACTTGCTTGACTTTAAAAAAGCAATATGGCTTGAAATTGGATAAAAGGGAAGGTGATGCTCACACTCCATATGATTGGTGAGTGCATCTCCATCCACAATAAAGGCACAATTTTTTTTGTTTCCTAGCTAATTATAATTGAATAAAAAATTAAAGTTGAAAACATTGATTGAGATATGAGACCATTCAAGCAACAATGTATTGTAGCTTACCATTGGAATACTTTGTAGCTAGAAAGCAATATTGCTTAAAAAGCTGATGTGGCAAGCCAAGCTACAAGGTGTTGTAGCTCACCATTGGAGTTGCTCTTATATCTTTTTGCTAAATCAAACTTACGAAATAGTTAAATTATGCCGAATAAGATAATTAGACAAGCGGATTTATGAACTCATTAATCTTGTGATTTAATAAATTGATCGCAAAAATTAGATCCTATGAGTTAACGAATCGACCTTTAACATGTTTTATCTTTTTATGCAATTAATTGAATTATGTTCATTAATATTTGCAATTAAAATATCTCATTGAATGAATTAAGGAAATTGATATGAGTTTTTCAAAGTGTGTCGTTAAGGCACCAAAATTCGCTTTTCAAACTATATATATACTACTAAACATGCAATTACTAAGAATATAGTAAACACAAGTAAAGGGACAATCCGTAGGAAAATTGAGATTAAATAAAGTCTAAACAAGTTCAATCACTTAGGTGACGAGATGTTCGGGGGGTTTGAAATTGTTTTCAAAGAACTAAAATGACTAACTATTGGCTACTAATATGAAACTATTGGCAAAATTGGCTATAAATGCAATGTGGAACAAAATCAATGCTCATGTAAGGATTAGCTTTCTTCGAAATTCCTCTAGTTCTATTTCTAATGGCGCTCGAGATTTATGCTTAATCAATAATTAACTAAATCAAGCAATAAAAAGATTTCGCACTACGGATTGTGAAGTGTTGGTGGAAAAAATGGTTCTTAGAATCGGGTCTTGGAGTACTAGAAACTTGTCCTTTGCGGTAGGGCTCAATTAATCAACTCAGTATAATTGATGAGTGTTCATAGCTACCTGGGCTTAAATTTTTGTTATTCCTCCTTCCGTCATTAAAGAAATCAAGGCCATCTCAGAGACATTTCCTTTGGAGTGGTCGGGCAAATGGGGTTAAAAATGGTTATATCAAGTGGGATCAGGTTTGTTCCCCTAAGAAGATGGGAGGGCTTGGATTCAGAGATATTGAGAAATGGAATTTAGCTGCTGTTGGTAAATTAGTTTGGCATATTGGCATTAAAAAAGATGACTTATGGGTTAAATGGATTCATTCCATTTACATTAAGGATCGAAATTGGTGGAGTTTTAATGCTCCACAAAATGCCAGTTGGATTGTCAAGCAAATTTGTAAAGTGAAGAATGCTCTGAGGATGATTAATATGCATACATGGCAGCAGGATACAAAATACTCAATCAGTAGAGTATACCAGCTTCTCATTACTTGGCTAGGTGTTCAGTGCAGATTGCAGACCAAAGAAAAATAATTCAGATATGGTATCAGCCCTGATAGCTTATGTTGTATCTGTGGTTCTACAGATGAAACACATTCTCATATTTTCTTTGAGTGTGCTTACAAAGCAAGCACATCATGGTACGAATTCTAGGTGGATAGGGGTTACCTATAGGCAACGAACTCTCCTTCAATGGATTATGTGGATCACAAGATGTTTTAAAGGATCAAAGACAAGAAAAAGGGTCTTGATTACTTCTATACAAAGTTGTAGCTTACCATGTATGGATAGTGAGAAATACAACTTCACGGCAAAGAAGTAAATAGTATACAAAATACCGTGAATAGCATTCAAGCATATAGTGAGACATAGAGCTTTGTATTGTATACCTCGAAAGTGTAGTGCAGTAGATAGATTGTGGATAGAAAATTTGTAAGAGTAAGTTTCGGCTTACTGGTGTCTTTTTTTCCTAGGCTGATATAAGCTTTTGGCTTTTCTAGGATGTATATGTGCTGGTTTTGGTTTTTTCAATATATTGACTTACTTACCAAAAAAAATAATTAACTAAATCCTCTCTTGAATAGTCTTTAGCTAGTCGATTAAGAGATCAAATAATCTCGAAAAACTCCTCGTAAAAGGATCCCCTTAATTGTTATCCAATGTCTTGGCCTAGAAATTAAGGGGCATTTGATTTATGAAGGAGAGAGGGAAATTGTTTAAGAAAGAGACACAAGGAGAAAGGAAATGGAAACCCTTTGATTAAAAATGTTTAGGTAGAATAATCTCCTTTTACTCTCCTCACCATTGCTCCATCATATTATCCACCTCTCTGGCCTCTGCCTCACCACCTCGGGCCGCCGTCCCTTCCCTTCACACTTTTAATTGGTAACCTATGTGTCACTTAGGGCTTGTTCTCTTCGGCATAAAACAACGGAACTGAACTGAATTGAACTGAACTGAACTGAACTGAACTAAACTGAACTGAACTGAACTGAATTGAACTGAATTAAATTATAACTAATTAATAATAATGATAATAATTTAGGAACTGAACTGAATTGAACTGAACTGAACTGAAATGAAAATAAGTTGGGGAGAACAAGTCCTAATAATTGTGTCATTGGTTGTACCTTGTTAATTTGGCATACTCTTTGCATCAAACGTGTATTTAGTGTATTGGCTCTAATAATTTTTTGCTTTTATGGTAAAAAGCATTTAGTGTATTGGCTCTAATAATTTGGTAACTGCCATTTTCACGTCACATATAATTCCCTTTTATAATTTATTACTTTAAATAAATGTATCTTATATTCCTAAATATTTTTGACGCCTTTTGACTTAAGTTTAGGAAGTTAACTGCGAACCAAAAGGCGGCCATTAATTCTACTTCAATTTTTGCTAAATATTCCATATTTATGAAGTATAATCTTCTTGAACTTTTGCTATATATTCCATTCTTTTTACTATTCGTTTACCGTGAAGGATCAATAGTCACTCTCCTTATCTTTCTCTCTTTTTTCTCCTTACTTTTGAATATCAGGAGGTCGTGGTAAAAATTGGTCTTGGAAAATGGCATCTCCTCGTGGTAATTATTTATCCCCTCTTTTCTTCGCATATAGTGACTCTTGTGATTTTATTTAATCTTTCTATTCGTTGTGACTTGTGACCTTTTGTAAAATCATGCTTATCGACGAATAGCAATTTTATGTTTTGGAATATGATTGTATTAACTGTTAAGTGTTTATGCAATTTACTCCGTCGTTTAGGGCTCACTGCTCAGGGAATGTTCTTTATGGGTTTCTTTTTAGAAAAATAAAAAATACATATATGTAAATTAGAAAATAAAGTGTTTATGGGTTTTTGTTATGAGTTTTCAAATTTCTCATAAAAATATTAATTTCTCCGAATCTGTTTAATCTACACAGTTTGAACTTTTGTACCATTTATATTTTTCACATTCACCATCATTTGTAATCTAGGAAAAATATAGTCCTATTAGATCTTCTTGAAGATTTCTCAATACAAAATTTTAAAATAATCAATTTTTTATAATTTTTGCTGTCAAATTACTTAGATTTAAAAGATAGTTATAATTTAATTAACTCACAAAGGGTAAAAAGTAATTGTTTGAGCCATGCACCACCTTTACACAGTGGGAAGTACAAAAGATATTTTTTTTTGTGTTTTATATTATTATTATTATCATTCAGAAATTTGATTAGGAGAGATGAGGAGATGAAGAATAGATATACAGGTTTAACCGTTGAAGTGATGTCTATATCAATTTGTTTAGCTTTTTAATAAAAAATACTTAGTATCTTTTGCACGCAATACGTACGCGACATAGCGTGTAAGTCGATTTTTGATGGAAATTTTAAATTTAATCGTCATGCAAGTATATTGTTTTATTTTTTGTTTTTACTCTAGTGCGGATGTAAGCCTTTTTGTCCATTTTAAAAAAAAAATAAGATAATGCAATTAGTAATTTTGTTTGGTTATTAGGGGTATTTTTAGGTAAAAATGGTGGGCCAAAAGGTCGAGCTCCTAATATATAATAGAGTAGACTGGGAAGATGGCGAAAAGATATTTTGCTTTTATTTCTTTTTTGTATTATTTAAAAAGATAAACAGGTTTAACTGTTTAAATGATACCCCCTCAAAAAAACTGTTTAAATGATAAAATTGAATCTGCTAAAAATTTGGGTGTAAATTCTATCTAGATTTTTAGTGATACAGATCCAGAAGAGTTGGTATCAGTTGTGGACTTGTGGTATACTGGTATTTATGTGCTACATAATACACCCATTGTGATGCATTCATATATGATTTAACGTTAAGAGTCCATAATGCAAGCTCCTTATTGATTGCATGACCTTGGTTGATTGATCTAAGGATCACTACAGCTTCTACAGTTCTACGTATATATGTAAGTGAATTGTATCATTTACTTGATTTTGATCTACGTATATTTGCTTATTTTCCGGTCGTTAGAATCACTTTCAGTTTTAAAGTTGTTGATGCCGTCAAATCTTTTGCTTCATAATGTTTATACTACTTGTATACCGATTAAAACATCAATTGTCGACAGTTTTCATAAGCAACACTTTTTGCTCACAATCGATGGATTCTATGTCATATTAAGAAGTTTGCATGTGCTTGATGTTTATTTAAACTGTGTGTTTGCACAATTATCGTAAAATATTATGTCTATATGGCAGTAACTCTTGTGTAAAACCACTGCATAAATATACTCCCTCCGTTCCATAATATAAGTCCCCTTTCCTTTTAAAGTGTCCCAAAATATAAGTCCTATTTCTATTTTCAATCAATAATTATGTCCAAAATACCCTCATGAAAATAATTTAATTTTCAAAAAGTCCTTATAATTTCAGCTTCCAATGCACCATTATTAATGATAAAATGAAATCTTTTACCCCATTGAACTCATCTACACATTAAACCATGCAACATTAATGTTCAGTTTTTATTTTTTGTTAAAAAGAAAAAAACAATATAGGTGTTTCCCAATAAAAATGAATCTTTTTATTCAAATAAAATAAGATTCCACTTTACCTTAATTCCCGTGTAAAAACAGAATCAGGACTTATATTATGGGACGGAGGGAGGAGAGATGATACAGATACACTCGATGTATGTGGGCCACACATACATTGAATGTATGTGTTACTACTATACCTTTTGTATGTGTTACTACTAAAATGTATACTGTTAGTAAAAAAAATTACAAACTTACAATCATTTGAACTTGTTTTGTTATTAAACGATATTTTAATTTACATAATACATAGACGATTGAAATACTATATTTCGAATTGAATTTTATTACATGGTAGGGATGAAAATATAACATTATTTTTCTACAAACAAATTAAATAATTGAAAACGACAAGAAAATTTAGTAGAAATCAATAGTAGAAAAATGGTGAAGATGAATAAGATGAAGCTAATACTCCCTCCGTTTTTTTAGATGTAACATTGACTTTTCACATTTGTCGAAGACAACTTTGACCCATAATATCTCTAATTGTATAAAAGTATAAATTATAAAAAAGTATATATTTGGAAAGTGTATACCGTGACGAATCAAACAAGATCTCACATGACTATATATTTTCTTATGTATAAATAACAATTAATGGTCAAAGTGTATTGGATGAATAGTGCCCAAAGTCAATATGTTACATCTAAAAAAAGGAGGGAGTATATGAATAATCTGAAAAAAAAAATTACAATTCTTTTTTTTAGTTTTAAACAAAGGATTCATACAAATTTAAACAAAGAAAATTTCATAAAACAAATTTTTTAAACAAAGATAAAGAACAAATCATTAAAAATAAAATTATCTGTCGAAATATTGTAAGTTTGTAATATTTTTTGAGTAAAGTAAGTTTGTAATATTTTTATTAATAATATATATTTTAGTAGTAACACATACACAAGGTATAAATTTACTTAGAACACATACACCTAATAGTATGTGTGGCCCACATACACCCGAATGAATGTGTAGCCTTGCGACGGAGGGAGTATTAGTGTAGCCACCTTACTTTTTGGGTTGTCATTTATTAATTTACTCACTTTTTTTTTCGAATGGTCTCTACCGATTTTATATTATTATCTTTACAATAAAGTTTCTCCATCTATGACCCACATTCCTTCTTTACAATAAATTAATTTTTGCTTCCCTTCTATGACTCACAACCTATTTCTCCTAAAATTTTATAAAAATCGAAGGGAGTATAATTTTGTAAAATCACCTCACTTATTTTTAACCTAAAATGATCCGTTTGTAAGTTTAAGGAGTCATTTACACGTTAAAAGAGTCAAATTTTTTTAGTGTAAAGAATTTTTTATGAGATTTTGTTTCAAAAATAGGTTTAGCTCTACAATATCTATATCTAAGTTAAAAATAGCATTGCAAAAATCCTTATCAACAATTCCTATTATTTATTCTCATTACCTTTTCAGTTTACAGTATATTATCTCTGTTTTTTTTAAACAATTTTCTCTTTAGACTATTTTTATTTAATTATTACACTTTCACTTTATTTATATGTGGTAACATATATTACATCAAATTCACTCACTTTTCTACCTCATTTGGTCTACCATTTCTTTTATTAACCCACTTATCCACCACAAACCATCACACCTACCCTACTTTTCTCTCTCCTCTAATGTTTTAATGTTCTTTTTACATTTCCCAAAACAAAATTAGCTTTTGCTCCCTTTTTGTCATGCTTTTTGGTGGCTTTTCTTGGTTATTCTCTAAAGTGAACCGCAACAATTAAAAACAAATGGATGGAGTACATCTTTGAACATTAATATTTCTAATTAGACGTTAATTTTTTTTATAAAAAGTCTCATATTCTGAAAATACATATCAAAATGAATTTTACAAGATTCCATGACTCTATCTTATTCTATGCTTCCTCTATTTTCTAATAGATAGATATATATATATATATATATATATATATATATATATATATATATATATCATATTCATATGGTTAGGCACACTTGTTGATGCACAACTTTGACCATTAACATCTTTTATTATATATTATTAAAAACTATAAAAAAATAATATTTTGAAAATATACATTAATGATATATTTATAAAATAGTAATTAAATATGGTCAAAGTTAATATCTAAACATATATATATATATATACACACTCCCTCCATCCCATATTATAGTGCCTGATTCTATTTTTTCACTTGTATTAAGGTAAATAGAATCGAAGAGGAATGTAAAGAGTGTTTGTGTGTTGAAAATAAATGGTACGGGGAAAAAGCTGATTTTAGGAGAGAGAATGACAATAAGTGGTGAAAGATCATTAAATACATGACTAATTCAAACCTTGGGTTGAATAAACAAAAACAAAAACTATTTCCAAGAAGCAAATATATTATGGTGGCACAATTTTTCTAGGAAAATTATGGAAAGGTGTGGAATAAATAATGGAAACAAGAATTATATTTTGGACACTTTAAAAGGAAAGAAGCACTATAATATGAGACGGAGGGAGTATTAAGAAACGGATGAAGTGTTTATTAGTAACAATTGATAGTCAACACTCTTGACAATCTGGCCATATGAGAGTTGATAAAAACACAGAGTAGAATATAAAACATGTGCTAGAATACTGTTGTAAATAATTTAAAGGATGTGAATAATATTTTTGGCGTTGCCAAGGTAATATGAATTTAAAAAAAGTTTTACCCCTTTTTTCATGAAGATCTCTATGCATTTTTTTCCTTTTTTTCTAATCTATATATTGTTGCTTTATCTATTTTCTCCTCTTTTTCCACTCATATAGTCCACTTTTTAATATAATAACTACTTTAAATTTCTCTCTCCATCTTTTTTAGTTTCTCTCTCACTCTCCAAATTCTCTCTTTATTTTTTTTGTTTATCTCTCTTACTTTTGAACTTCATCATTGATATCCCCTCAAAGTGAGATGGCCAGGTGGGTTGGTTAAAAAGAAACAAAGGAAATATTAGTTAGTTTACTAAGGAGCAACTCATGCAACAAACGAGTAATGAGCCCCATATCGCTGGTTAAAAAAAAAAAAGAGCCCCATACATGTGTATTGTACCGTACACATGCAAGTTGCTTCACATAAAAAGAATTGAAGGATACAATATGATAATCATATAATACCTTTGGCTTTGGGATAAATAAACTTTGTTTGGGCTTTTAAGTGGTCTAACTATGTCTTTCTGCTTTTTTTTTTTTTTTTTTTTTTTTTTTTTTGGCGACAAGTACAAACACACCAATGAGCTACAACAGTGCATTGCCTTGCCTAGCAGAGGTAGCTAAGACATGGGCTGGATGCACTTCTTGTCGACTTACCTTACGAATTTCATAGTAAAGAAGCTTACTACAAATAGCTTTAATATCATGGACTAAAGTGGAAATCTCAAACGGATGTTGATGACTTTTAATTGCCCGAACTAACTCAATGCAGTCCGTGTGGATTTGAACACACCTGAAACCATTATTGAGAGCTTCAAGAAGGCCTCGAAACAGCGCCTGGGCTTCAGCTTGAAGAGGCGATAAGGCCATAGTTTTGTCATTTCCTTCGAAAATCTTGTTTCCATTTATTGAAGCCAACCAACCAATTCCTGCTCTGGGATGCTTTTGTTTTTTACACTTCCATACACCATCAACTAAAATGATACAAACTTCCCTCTGACGCGGTCCTTCTGAAACAATAATATCGGCGTGGCTAGCGATGTCTGTTCGAAACTTATTCAAATTCAGCCTTCTGATCTTATCCCTTTCCGTGATTCCTTGATTAAGATATCTTTTCTTGTTATGATGGATTCGCGGGTTCTCTTCCGAATTTCTAAACACTACATTGTTTCTATATAGCCAAATTGCCCAAAGAGTGGCTATGAATTCTTTAGTTCTCGTAGAATTTACTCCATCCTCTTTCCAGAACAAAATGAGGAAGTTTTTGATCCACTCTCCAATAGGGATGAAGGTTGCAAGAAAGGTTCCTAATCCCCAAGGAAGAGCACGCCCAGACACGAGCTGATATATCACAATCCCGGAAAAGATGGCTTTCATTTTCCTTGTGCGCATTACACAAATAACATTTCTCTTGGACTTGAATATTTCGTTTTATCAAATTGGAATTGAGTGCTAGAGCATTGTTGAGTAACCTCCAAATGTCTTTCTGCATTACCCCTAAAAAAATGTCTTCCTGCATTAAAGCAATGATGAAGTGCTAGCCTTTCAAGCCAAAAAAAAAAATCAATACACTGGCCGGGTAAAATGCCCGTTAGAGGAGCAACTATTTTTCTATTTTCATGGTAAATTTATGTCCTTCTTTAACATGTAAGGGCATGTTGTAAATTAAAAACACTTAGACTGGACTAGAGGTGATCAACATGGGCTCGACCCGAAAATAGACGGTTTTCGGGCACGATTTTTCGGCCTATGGTTCAGGGGTAACCCAAATCCTAAAAATTAGGTTAAAATTTGACCCGGTCCGAAAAGTCTGCTTGGCCCGGCCCAAATTAGTATGTTTTGCCGCAAGAATTTTGGTCCGACCCGACCAGGCACGACGCTTTGGCCCGAAATGGGCCACTTTTTTGGCTGAAACCCGACCGGGCCTATGATCACCTTTAGATTGGACGTGGAATTGGTCATGATTTCTCATATTTACTCTTATTTTTTGGATTTTGCAGTTGTGCACACAATGGACTATGGCTCAACCAATTTTAGTGCTTGCTACCGGTCCTCCTATTCAAAATCCCAAGAACATTTCCGTAGCAACTGCCAGAAGAGCAAGGGAAGACTCCATTCTAGTAGGAGCAAATCTAGTCGAACACTCCGTTGTACTAAGAACTATCGTAGTGGAACATTATCCACGAAAAAAGGTGGAATAAGCCATTCTACTAGGACAAAAGATAAACAATTTTGTAGATTCAAAGATTTGCAATATTGTTCGAGGTCTCGTAATTTTGAGCACTTACACCGTAGTACTAATGAAATTTTGGACAAGCCAAAATATTCGTGTTTCTACGGCAAAGTCTCGAAAACAGTGTCAAGGACAAGTCCACCAGTCGGGAACATATATAACCTATCTTGTAAAATTGTGAATCATTTTGGCCATGCCAAAATGATTCCCTTTAGACCGATTCAGCAAGAGTTAGAAGATGAAATAATTAATTATGTTCATCAAGTGCATGATGAAATTTTCGAATGTAATGGAACGGAACTAGTGGAAAAGAAACGGAAGTTGATGAGATTATTCGACATATTGTATGAGTCATTTAGTAAACTAGAAGGAAACAAGTCATCCCAGAGAATTGATCTAAAGGCGTGGGATGTGCTGAAGAGCAACGGAAAGTTGCTAAAAACACCTAATACTATAGGGACAGTAGACGGCGTTGAAGTAGGAGATAGATTTGATTTCAGGCTTCAGCTTGTGATCATGGGCATCCACTCTTTTATAATTCGAGGAATTGACTACATACGGTTGGCTCATGGCCAACTATTGGCAACTTGTGTCGTTGCCACCGAAGGTTACTTTGACAAGATGGTGATGCGGGAAGAGATTTTATACACCGGGGAAGGAGGTACTTTTGATGCCAAAGGTAAAGACGTTAAAGATCAAGAGCTTAAAAGGGGTAATATGGCATTGAAGAATAGCATGGACGCAGGGAGTTGTGTGAGGGTTGTTCGTGGAATTAAGTCTAGTGGGAAAAAAAGTACGACTTTCATCTATGACGGGTTGTACAAAGTGGTTGAATGCTACAAGGAAAGAGGTTCGACTGGCATGATGCAATTGAAGTTTAGGCTATTCAGGTGCCCTGGTCAGATTAACATTGAGTGGAATAGGTACTACTAATTTGGTTATTTCATGTAATTAAGAATCTTGCACAAATAATAATTATGTACGCTAGGTATATAAAGTAGACAATTCGTTTGCAATTATATGCATCTATTAGGTATAATTGTTGATTATTTAACGAGGCTTGTTAGTTATTTATCTTAGCATTGGACACGCTAAATCTTTACAAATGAGATTGGGTAACCTTTGTTGCTCATAGAATTGAAGTTTATTTTATTTCAACATTTGTATCAACACAAAAAATGATGCTTTCTTTCCGTTAAACTACAAGATTTCATGTTGAACTTTAATCCTGATTATTTACTCATATTGACAATTTGATAATGATCATGCTTTTATTACTTAGGATAAACTTGGTACATGCATCATCGAAAATGAAAAAACAAGCAAAAGTTGATTAAGAAGTTTTGCGGGAAAGCCTCGTGAATCGATTGTTGTGTGCGAGGAAAGACACAACAAACTAAGGGAATTCATGAAGGTGCACACTAATGTGCCTCATAAGGTTAAAGGTTTAATTCCCCACTTGATTTAAACACATTTGGCTAAGCGCCCTGACTTTGTATAGGATTTCTTTTGTATATAGTGAAGGGAATCAATGCTTAAAAGTGACAAAAGATATTCAGGTGGCTACTAAACTTCTAGTATCAAAACAAAACCTAAATAAACCACTATCTAAGTATAATGGTGAGCAAGGGTTATTCTTCCACAAGGACTAAGGAACACTAATTTATATTGATTAAATAATACGCTAGACCGGAATCAAGTTGGAAATTGTACGTCAATAACCAACTACCACCTACCAAACTAAGCTAAATATCAAAGATAACTAAAATTAGGAGATGGGATTAAACACCAACTAATTATGAAATGAGCATAGGAATATCAAATATAGAGATAATGCATGAACGCTACATGAATTAATTATTAACCCAACACACAACTCCCATCCTACTAAACTATTCCAATTATAAAATTACTAAAAGGAAAATTTGTCAAAAAAAACCTTTTAAAAGTTCAATTTTGCGAAAAAAAATCTTTTAAAGCATTCTTTGCAAAAAGAAACCACAAACTTAAATTTTCTTGCAAGATAAAACCTATTCCCATTTTCCGGTGTAGTTTTTCTCAATTCCGACGTTGACTCTTCTATCTTCTTTTAACCCCTTATTTTCATTAACTGCAGCACCACCCCTATGCATCTCAAAAACCCCACCGAAAAATGAGAATAGATTTCATCTTGTAAGAAAATTTAAGTTTGTGGTTTCTTTTTGCAAAGAATGCTTTAAAAGGTTTTTTCCGCAAAATTGAACTTTTGAAAGGTTTTTTTTGGCAAATTTTCCTTACTAAAATAAAGGAAATAAATAAATTATGAAAGTAAGAGTTAAAAACTAGTGAAAATCACTTAGGGCCTGTTCTCCCCAGCTTATTTTCAGTTCAGTTCAGTTAAGTTCAATTCAGTTCAGTTCAGTTCCTAAATTATTATTATTACTATTAATTAGTTATAATTTAATTCAGTTCAGTTCAGTTCAGTTATTTTATGCCGAAGAGAACAGGCCCTTAACACTCTAATTAAGCTACAAAAATATAAAAAAATAAATAAAGGTGAAAATAGATATAAATAGATGGAAATAAACTACAAAAATAATCTAAAACTACCTTTAAAAGTGACATAAATACCACCTATCAAGAAGTAAGAAGTTAGGGCTTGATGCGACAGAGATTTAAGACACTCAAGCTACAAGCATGAAAGGTAAGACGAATGGTGCTAGACTTTTTCTTACACTCGCTAGCGGTGAGGGAAGGTAACTAATGAGAACGTTCACCTGAGGATGATATAAGAAAATGCTGATATGATATGGGGTCTCCCTCAAGCGAGAACCAAAAAGGTTGTATTAAGATTTTGATCGGTTGATAGCATGGTAATTTCCCCTGCTAATACCAGAAGAGATAGTAAAAGAAAGAATGATAAAATATAAATCTATAATGGACAAGGGGTGTACGTGGACTGCGAAAAGTCCAGAGTCAAATCCAGTCCAGTCCAAACTTGTCGGACTTGACTGGTCTGAAAAATATTTGGACTGGACTTGAACTCAAATTTTCGAGTCCAAATATTTTCGGACTGGATTTGAACTCACCCCTTTAGAGTCCAATATATATATATATTTATATATATATATATATATATTTATATATATATATATATATATATATATATATATATATATATATATATATATATATATATATATATATATATATATATATATATATATATATATATATATATATATATATATATATATATATATATATGACTTTTTTCTTGAAATTTTAGACTTTTTAACATTTGCGCCGTAAATTTTTTACCTTGCGTCGGACTTTTCACTTACCCTCCAAAGTGTAAAGTGAAAAGGCAAAAATTACTTTAACCCTTTTGGCACCTTCTGTATGTTGCAATTTGCATTTTATTAGAATTTAAAGATGTATGTAACTTACTTTATGGAATGGATGTAATGAATCAAATTTTTTAAATTTCAATGATTCAATCTTCAGAAAACATTATAAACCTAAATCATGAAGAAAAAAATTATATAACAATCGGATTGGACTAGGCCGGATTCGGACTCCATAATTTTTTTCGACCTGAGCTTGGACTAGACTCATAAAAGTTTGGATCGGGTTTGGACACAATTTCTCGAGTCCAAAAAACTTTGGGCCTGGATTTGGATTTGGCAAAGTCCAATCCAAGTCAATCCACTTACGCCCCAACAATGGACTACACCCTTGTGGGAGCATGCGAGGGTCATAATTGCACAACTTGGATAGTATAATGGAGAAGCAAACCATATTAGTAGGGGTGTAAGTGGATCGACTTGGATTGGACTTTGCCAAATCCAAATCCAGTCCAAAGTTGTTTGGACTCGAGAAATTGAGTCCAAATCCGATCCAAACTTTTTTTGAATCCAGTCCAGTCCAGTCCGAAACTTTTTTCTTAAGTCCGAATCCAGTCCAGTCCGATTATTATATGATTTTTTTTTTCAATTTAGATTCACAATGTATACTCATGATTGAATCATTGAGATTTGAAAAATTGGACTCTTTTTACATCCACTGCATAAAGTAAGTTCCATACATCTTTAAAGTCTTATACAATGTAAACTGCAAAATACAAAAGGCGCCAAAAGTGTTAAAGTCGCTTTTGCCTTTTTAGTTTTCGGTTTTCATTTTGGACTTTTGGAAGGTAAGCGAAAATTTTGGCGCTAGGTAATAGAATTTAGAGAGGGAATGCTAAAAAGTCCAAAATTTCAACAAAAATGTTAAAGATTTTTGTTAAATATACAAGTATATGTATATGTATTTATATATTATATGCTAAAATATTTTTTTGGACTGGATTGGACTTATTGGACTCCAAAGGTGTGAGTCCAAATCCAATCCGAAAATATTTGGACTCGAAAATTTGAGTCCGAGTCCAATCCAAATATTTTTGAGTCCAGTCCAGTCCTGTAAATTTGGACTGGACTGGATTGGACTCTGGACTTTTCGCAGTCCACTTACACCCCTACATATTAGCCTTGGTGAAAATGTATGTCTCATATTGCAATTGATCTAAGCACAAGTGAACTCCATGTATGAACTGATTCTTTGTGTTTGTAGAAGATCAATAGATAATTATTTTCTATTTTTTCTTCTTCAAATAAATAAAGAAATCCTAGATAAAAATTGGACGTGCCTTCTTTCCTTGTCTTGTGCCTACACAAGCTCCTATACGGAGAAAAACTATCTATAGTTTTAGAAAATCACGGCACATATATTTACAAAAATCTATACAAATATAATATTAAAAGGCATTCCTATCAAATGAATGGTGCCACATGACACTCTCCCATGTATGTGACATGTGACACTCATCTCAAATTTCTAATACACATGTTTATGATCTCATTTAAAAATATTAACAATGTGTAGCTATCAGGAATCGAACACAAGACCTTTGAAATGAAATGTAAGAGTTTAACCACCAACTCACTAGAACTTTAGTATTTAATGTTCCAAAGTAAGAACATAGTAAAGATATAGGCAAGCCTTTTGATCTCTAACACTTTTATTAAGATAATAACATTCTCTTACCAATTTCATTGAAATTGTTATTTATATTCCCCAAATCTTTAGAAGCTTTTTTTATAAACAATTTATTATATCAAGCCATAACATCCATTTTCTAAATTCGCACTAGACAGCTAATTACAAAAAGCTTATAAAATCAATTATAAATTTATGAATAATAACATATTTGATAATTGTAACTGGCCCGCGGGGGATCACCCGGGCCAAAATACTAGTTTTAGATTATTAATTAACTAGTTGTTGCCCCGGGCGATGCCCCGAGTCATTACGTATAATTCTTTTTTTTTTTTTGTGAAATTAATTGAAATACATGTCTCCATATCAGCGTATGCATTTAATTAGATGACACATGACTACCTCCAATGCTTCATAACTTTCAATTAGTATTGAGTATCGGTGCATAATAAATTTATTGTGATATATCATTCACTTTTCGCAAAATGGGTCACTCTTTTAAGTCAAAATGAGTCATTTATAAACAAAGAATAACTGTTTACCTTAAATGAGTCACTTGAATATAAGTAAAAGTGACTCATTTAGGACAAAAGGTTATTTGGGTTTAAAGGGTAGCTTTTTATCTTAAATAGATCACTTATATATAAATTTATAAGTGTCTCGTTTAAGACAAATAGTTACCGGCGTCTCACAAACTCATATCATACAATGGATCAATCATTTAAATTAGTTGATTTGACACGACAAAATTTGTAATATCATTTTTCGGGTCATAAAGACACATTACATTTCCGTTCCTATTTATACATTGATTGAAATTAACTACAATATATTTTTCTCAAATTTCTCCTTCATATAGGTAATGTTTGTGTTTTCTATCTTGTAAAAGGCTAAGCATAAATTAAGGTTTGGTGGGCTCATTAGAGATTGTTGTAATGCAGCAAAGTTGATTTGATGTTTTTAGTCACTATTATTATAAACGGAAACTTGATAGGTAATATAACTTGTAACATGGGGATATATTAGTATATTACTCATTTACTTGATAAGTCAATTAATGTATGAGTCGAATTGGTGTGTCAACTTTTAACAAGCATAATTACTTCTCCTTACAATAAAAAATCAATATGAGCTTGTAGATGAGTTGGTTAGTGTATTTGTATCTCAAAGGAGATGTTGTGGGTTCGAGTCTTAACACCCACATTTTTATTGTTAATTTGTGTCCATTGCTTAGGAGGAGAACATGTGGCAAAGATCGTGTTAGATATAAATATAGATAAGAAGAGCTATATGTAGACATCCACATCGTGTTTAAGCTGTTATGGCCCCCAAAATTTAGAGATATAACATGATGGTTGTGCTTCATCCACAACCTAAGAGAAAAGTTGTAAATAGCTACTATCTTGACTCTTAATATTGTGGTGGATGCATGTCATCCATACAAAATGGCAAGTCAAGTTTGCCATAAAAGATGTGAAACTTGTATCTAGGGATGATAACGGGTCAGATCTAAACCAGGTTCGTATGAATCCGGATCCAGATTCGTTTTTACACGTTGGATCTAGATCCGCCCCGGATCCAACGTGTCTAAAAAATGGATTCATATCCAGATATTGCGGATCCTACAGATCCGAGTCCAAAACGGATCTGCTATAATTTGTATTAATTTACCTACTTTAATATAAAAATAATCCCAAATTTAAAAAAAAATCAACAATCAACAATTTTACCACAAATTCGCAGCTAATTCAACAACCCTACAACAATTTGAAACTCTAAAAATGAATTAGATAAAAAAACTTACACTAATTAAAATTAAATAAACAACTTTGCAAATTCTCAAATTCGCAATAAAATCATAGCACACGGCTGGTGGTGCGGCTGATTGTGGATGGTGGTGCCGCTGGTTGTCGCTTGTGCGAAGAGAGAGAATGGGGGAGAGAGAGAGAATTGTTGACAGTGGAGGTTGTGCAGTGCTGGTCGCGGCTGGTGTAGATGGCTGGCGGTCGCGGGTTCGGCCGGTAGCAGGCTTGGTGGCTGCTGGTAAATGGAGCACACAGATAGGATGTGCACTGCACAGAGAGAAGGGGACTACACAAAGAGTGAAAGAGGACATGCAGTACGGATCTGAAGTGTGGAGAAAGGGAGTGCAGGGGAGGCATGGTGGGACTTGGTTGTTAGAGTTTTCGGGAGTTAGTGTGAAGATGAAATGTTTAGTTTTGAATCGTTAGAGTGAGTTGGAGTTCGCCCAGCCCAACTGTTTTTTTTTAAAAAAATACGGATCTGCGGATCCGGGTCTTGGGTTAGATCCGGACCCGGATCCGCAATCTGACAATAGGATCCAGATCCGACCTGGATCCAACAGGTCTGATAATTTAGGATCCAACTCCGAAAAAACGGATCCGGATCCACATATCTAGGTCGGGTCCAAGATCTATTGACATCCCTACTCGTGTCACTTTAGTAATTATTCGTTTTTGCATTAAAATGGGTTATAATAGTGCATAGCTTGGAGTATGTTGTGCAACTAAGGTACAACAATGTATCATCTGCCACCAAAGAATCACTAATATGTGAGGTCTCTCATGTTCTCCTACATGATTAAGCATCTTCCTTAGTTGGTGTTCCACAACTTCTGTCCTATCACTACAAGAAAAGTGCCAATTAACGACGGCTTTTAGCCGTCGTTGGTAGCCTAAAAAGCCGTCGCTGAATAATCAACGACGGCTAACCGTCGTTAAATGGCCGTCGGTAAAAAGATGGTCGGTGATACAAGAATCAACGACCGTCAAGCCGTCGGTGATATATTCAACGACGGTTTAAGGACAATCAGCGACGGTTTATAAAAGCCGACGTTGATACCCAGTCAACGACTGTTTAAAGCAGACGGCAGGTCAGCGACGGTTTATAACAGTCGCTGGATCACCGACCGTTTTAAACCGTCGTTGTTCCAGCGACTGTTCTAAACCGTCGTTGTTCCAGCGACTGTTAAAAAACGTCGTTGATTTCGAATAATCAACGTCTGTTTATAACGGTCGCTAAAATTTTAAAGCAGTCGTTGATTTCGTTTCAATGGGTGCATAGAGAACCTTACTGATTGCCTAGCCGTCGTTGATTTATTGTTTAACCGTCATTGTTCTTACAAAATAATATGATTTAAAATTCTATTGTTCTTAATAATAATTAAACCCGTACACACGCAACCGCACCTAAATATACCACGCTAAAGTTGTTTCTCCATCGCATTAAATTTTTTCAATTACAAAATTATGCAATTTTGATATATATTAAAATTTACATAGATACTTGTATAATTACATGAAATAGATTACATTTATGTACACAAAATAGATCCCGATGTCGGGAAATAAAGTAGATGTCGGTGTTTACAAAAATATATATCGACAAAGCTAGAAAATAATAAGCTAGATGCCGATAAATATAGACACTAAATGTCTATAGTTAGACAAACTACCTAGATTAAATATATGTACGCAAAATAGATCCCGGTGTCGGGAAATAAAGTAGAAGTCGGGTTGAAAAAAAAATAACCCGACACATCAAGAAACGAAGCGAGATGCCGATAAGTATTTACACTACAAGAAAATAGTTAGACTAACTATATCCAACTATAAGTTAGTTACCTAGTTGCCAAAACCAAAAAAAACTACACTTTGTCAAGGGTGGCTCAGTAGCACTACCGCCACCACCAAACCCCGGGTCATCTTAAGTGCGCGTTGTGGAGTGGGGCTCGGGTTGCAACCTTCAAACATGTGGCCGAAACTATACATGTTCCTCATCATTTCCTCGATGAGGGCCCGACGTGACTCTTCCACCCGTGCTGCGACCATTGCCTCCACCTCTCCCCATCCGTGCGGCGACCTTTGCCTCCACTTGCGCCTCAATCCGAGAAAAAATGGACGGCTCATATGGTTGTGAAGAGCCACCATCTCCTCGCCCGGATGCGAGTTGTAGTACAAATGATCTCCACCGACCCAACCCCCGAACTTTTCCTCTGTTTCTCCCCCCCCAACCTGTCTCCCAATACAACGAGATCGGGGTTCGGTTGTGACCCCTGAGTGGTACAATGATCCAGCTTCTTATTGTATGTCTCCTGCATTTGGTTAAATATACTCATATTCAAATAATATAAAGTGCCAAAATGGTCTATATTTGGTTCTAACTTTCCTATTTTGTGTATTTTCAATCAAAACAACTTACAATCACATTAAACTAACTATATATATGATGTTTGAGGTGTTTATAACTTAAACTAGCATCAAACTACTCGTATTCATTCAATTTCAAGTGAAATAGCCTAAAATGGCCTATATTAGCCTATATTTGGTTCTAACTTTCCTATTTTGTGTATTTTCAATCAAAACAACTTAGAATCACATTAAACTAACTATATATATGATGTTTGAGGTGTTTATAACTTAAACTAGCATCAAACTACTCGTATTCATTCAATTTCAAGTGAAATGGCCTAAAATTATATTTGGTTCTAACTTTCCTATTTTGTGTATTTTCAATCAAAACAACTTAGAATCACATTAAACTAACTATATATATGATGTTTGAGGTGTTTATAACTTAAACTAGCATCAAACTACTCGTATTCATTCAATTTCAAGTGAAATGGCCTAAAATTATATTTGGTTCTAACTTTCCTATTTTGTGTATTTTCAATCAAAACAACTTAGAATCACATTAAACTAACTATATATATGATGTTTGAGGTGTTTATAACTTAAACTAGCATCAAACTACTCGTATTCATTCAATTTCAAGTGAAATGGCCTAAAATGGCCTAGATTAGCCTATATTTGGTTCTAACTTTCCTATTTTGTGTATTTTCAATCAAAACAACTTAGAATCACATTAAACTAACTATATATATGATGTTTGAGGTGTTTATAACTTAAACTAGCATCAAACTACTCGTATTCATTCAATTTCAAGTGAAATAGCCTAAATTGGCCAAAATGGCCTATATTTGGTTCTAACTTTCCTATTTTGTGTATTTTCAATCAAAACAACTTACAATCACATTAAACTAACTATATATATGATGTTTGAGGTGTTTATAACTTAAACTAGCATCAAACTACTCGTATTCATTCAATTTCAAGTGAAATAGCCTAAAAGGGCCTATATTAGCCTATATTTGGTTCTAACTTTCCTATTTTGTGTATTTTCAATCAAAACAACTTAGAATCACATTAAACTAACTATATATATGATGTTTGAGGTGTTTATAACTTAAACTAGCATCAAACTACTCGTATTCATTCAATTTCAAGTGAAATAGCCTAAATTGGCCAAAATGGCCTATATTTGGTTCTAACTTTCCTATTTTGTGTATTTTCAATCAAAACAACTTAGAATCACATTAAACTAACTATATATATGATGTTTGAGGTGTTTATAACTTAAACTAGCATCAAACTACTCGTATTCATTCAATTTCAAGTGAAATGGCCTAAAATGGCCTATATTAGCCTATATTTGGTTCTAACTTTCCTATTTTGTGTATTTTCAATCAAAATAACTTACAATCACATTAAACTAACTATATATATGATGTTTGAGGTGTTTATAACTTAAACTAGCATCAAACTACTCGTATTCGTTCAATTTCAAGTGAAATAGCCTAAAATGGCCTATATTAGCCAATATTTGGTTCTAACTTTCCAATTTTGTGTATTTTCAATCAAAACAACTTACAATCACATTAAACTAACTATATATATGATGTTTGAGGTGTTTATAACTTAAACTAGCATCAAACTACTCGTATTCATTCAATTTCAAGTGAAATAGCCTAAATTGGCCAAAATGGCCTATATTTGGTTCTAACTTTCCTATTTTGTGTATTTTCAATCAAAACAACTTACAATCACATTAAACTAACTATATATATGATGTTTGAGGTGTTTATAACTTAAACTAGCATCAAACTACTCGTATTCATTCAATTTCAAGTGAAATAGCCTAAAAGGGCCTATATTAGCCTATATTTGGTTCTAACTTTCCTATTTTGTGTATTTTCAATCAAAACAACTTAGAATCACTTAGGGCCTGTTCTCCCCAGCTTATTTTCAGTTCAGTTCAGTTAAGTTCAATTCAGTTCAGTTCAGTTCCTAAATTATTATTATTACTATTAATTAGTTATAATTTAATTCAGTTCAGTTCAGTTCAGTTATTTTATGCCGAAGAGAACAGGCCCTTAACACTCTAATTAAGCTACAAAAATATAAAAAAATAAATAAAGGTGAAAATAGATATAAATAGATGGAAATAAACTACAAAAATAATCTAAAACTACCTTTAAAAGTGACATAAATACCACCTATCAAGAAGTAAGAAGTTAGGGCTTGATGCGACAGAGATTTAAGACACTCAAGCTACAAGCATGAAAGGTAAGACGAATGGTGCTAGACTTTTTCTTACACTCGCTAGCGGTGAGGGAAGGTAACTAATGAGAACGTTCACCTGAGGATGATATAAGAAAATGCTGATATGATATGGGGTCTCCCTCAAGCGAGAACCAAAAAGGTTGTATTAAGATTTTGATCGGTTGATAGCATGGTAATTTCCCCTGCTAATACCAGAAGAGATAGTAAAAGAAAGAATGATAAAATATAAATCTATAATGGACAAGGGGTGTCAGATGGTGAAAAAGTCAGAGAAAAAAACCGTCCACGTCCAAACTTGTCGGACTTGACGGTGGCTCGAAAAATATTTGGGCTGGACTTGAACTCAAATTTTCGAGTCCAAATATTTTCGGACTGGATTTGAACTCACCCCTTTAGAGTCCAATATATATATATATTTATATATATATATATATATATATATATATATATATATATATGACTTTTTTCTTGAAATTTTAGACTTTTTAACATTTGCGCTGTAAATTTTTTACCTTGCGTCAGACTTTTCACTTACCCTCCAAAGTGTAAAGTGAAAAGGCAAAAATTACTTTAACCCTTTTGGCACCTTCTGTATGTTGCAATTTGCATTTTATTAGAATTTAAAGATGTATGTAACTTACTTTATGGAATGGATGTAATGAATCAAATTTTTTAAATTTCAATGATTCAATCTTCAGAAAACATTATAAACCTAAATCATGAAGAAAAAAATTATATAACAATCGGACTGGACTAGACTGGATTCGGACTCCATAATTTTTTTTCAGACTGGACTGGACTAGACTCATAAAAAGTTTGGATCGGGTTTGGACACAATTTCTCGAGTCCAAAAAACTTTGGACTGGATTTGGATTTGGCAAAGTCCAATCCAGTCCAATCCACTTACGCCCCAACAATGGACTACACCCTTGTGGGAGCATGCGAGGGTCATAATTGCACAACTTGGATAGTATAATGGAGAAGCAAACCATATTAGTAGGGGTGTAAGTGGACTGGACTGGATTGGACTTTGCCAAATCCAAATCCAGTCCAAAGTTGTTTGGACTCGAGAAATTGAGTCCAAATCCGATCCAAACTTTTTTTGAATCCGGTCGATCCAAATCGTCAAACTTTTTTCTTAAGTCCGAATCCAAATCGATCCGATTATTATATGATTTTTTTTTTCAATTTAGATTCACAATGTATACTCATGATTGAATCATTGAGATTTGAAAAATTGGACTCTTTTTACATCCACTGCATAAAGTAAGTTCCATACATCTTTAAAGTCTTATACAATGTAAACTGCAAAATACAAAAGGCGCCAAAAGTGTTAAAGTCGCTTTTGCCTTTTTAGTTTTCGGTTTTCATTTTGGACTTTTGGAAGGTAAGCGAAAATTTTGGCGCTAGGTAATAGAATTTAGAGAGG
The DNA here is from genome assembly GCA_947648045.1 of Beta corolliflora. NCBI lineage: Eukaryota > Viridiplantae > Streptophyta > Magnoliopsida > Caryophyllales > Amaranthaceae > Beta > Beta corolliflora. The sequence continues at coordinate 108,117 of CANSZD010000234.1, read as the reverse complement.
GAATGCTAAAAAGTCCAAAATTTCAACAAAAATGTTAAAGATTTTTGTTAAATATACAGTATATGTATATGTATTTATATATTATATGCTAAAATATTTTTTTGGACTGGATTGGACTTATTGGACTCCAAAGGTGTGAGTCCAAATCCAATCCGAAAATATTTGGACTCGAAAATTTGAGTCCGAGTCCAATCCAAATATTTTTGAGTCCAAGTCCTGTAAATTTGGACTGGACTGGATTGGACTCTGGACTTTTCGCAGTCCACTTACACCCCTACATATTAGCCTTGGTGAAAATGTATGTCTCATATTGCAATTGATCTAAGCACAAGTGAACTCCATGTATGAACTGATTCTTTGTGTTTGTAGAAGATCAATAGATAATTATTTTCTATTTTTTCTTCTTCAAATAAATAAAGAAATCCTAGATAAAAATTGGACGTGCCTTCTTTCCTTGTCTTGTGCCTACACAAGCTCCTATACGGAGAAAAACTATCTATAGTTTTAGAAAATCACGGCACATATATTTACAAAAATCTATACAAATATAATATTAAAAGGCATTCCTATCAAATGAATGGTGCCACATGACACTCTCCCATGTATGTGACATGTGACACTCATCTCAAATTTCTAATACACATGTTTATGATCTCATTTAAAAATATTAACAATGTGTAGCTATCAGGAATCGAACACAAGACCTTTGAAATGAAATGTAAGAGTTTAACCACCAATTCACTAGAACTTTAGTATTTAATGTTCCAAAGTAAGAACATAGTAAAGATATAGGCAAGCCTTTTGATCTCTAACACTTTTATTAAGATAATAACATTCTCTTACCAATTTCATTGAAATTGTTATTTATATTCCCCAAATCTTTAGAAGCTTTTTTTATAAACAATTTATTATATCAAGCCATAACATCCATTTTCTAAATTCGCACTAGACAGCTAATTACAAAAAGCTTATAAAATCAATTATAAATTTATGAATAATAACATATTTGATAATTGTAACTGGCCCGGGGGATCACCCGGGCCAAAATACTAGTTTTAGATTATTAATTAACTAGTTGTTGCCCCGGGCGATGCCCCGAGTCATTACGTATAATTCTTTTTTTTTTTTTTTGTGAAATTAATTGAAATACATGTCTCCATATCAGCGTATGCATTTAATTAGATGACACATGACTACCTCCAATGCTTCATAACTTTCAATTAGCATTGAGTATCGGTGCATAATAAATTTATTGTGATATATCATTCACTTTTCGCAAAATGGGTCACTCTTTTAAGTCAAAATGAGTCATTTATAAACAAAGAATAACTGTTTACCTTAAATGAGTCACTTGAATATAAGTAAAAGTGACTCATTTAGGACAAAAGGTTATTTGGGTTTAAAGGGTAGCTTTTTATCTTAAATAGATCACTTATATATAAATTTATAAGTGTCTGTTTAAGACAAATAGTTACCAGCGTCTCACAAACTCATATCATACAATGGATCAATCATTTAAATTAGTTGATTTGACACGACAAAATTTATAATATCATTTTTCGGGTCATAAAGACACATTACATTTCCGTTCCTATTTATACATTGATTGAAATTAACTACAATATATTTTTCTCAAATTTCTCCTTCATATAGGTAATGTTTGTGTTTTCTATCTTGTAAAAGGCTAAGCATAAATTAAGGTTTGGTGGGCTCATTAGAGATTGTTGTAATGCAGCAAAGTTGATTTGATGTTTTTAGTCACTATTATTATAAACGGAAACTTGATAGGTAATATAACTTGTAACATGGGGATATATTAGTATATTACTCATTTACTTGATAAGTCAATTAATGTATGAGTCGAATTGGTGTGTCAACTTTTAACAAGCATAATTACTTCTCCTTACAATAAAAAATCAATATGAGCTTGTAGATGAGTTGGTTAGTGTATTTGTATCTCAAAGGAGATGTTGTGGGTTCGAGTCTTAACACCCACATTTTTATTGTTAATTTGTGTCCATTGCTTAGGAGGGGGAGAACATGTGGCAGCATCGTGTTAGATATAAATATAGATAAGAAGAGCTATATGTAGACATCCACATCGTGTTTAAGCTGTTATGGCCCCCAAAATTTAGAGATATAACATGATGGTTGTGCTTCATCCACAACCTAAGAGAAAAGTTGTAAATAGCTACTATCTTGACTCTTAATATTGTGGTGGATGCATGTCATCCATACAAAATGGCAAGTCAAGTTTGCCATAAAAGATGTGAAACTTGTATCTAGGGATGATAACGGGTCGAGTCTAAACCCGGGGTTCGTATGAATCCGGATCCGTATTCGTTTTTACACGTTGGATCTAGATCCGCCCCGGATCCAACGTGTCTAAAAAATGGATTCATATCCAGATATTGCGGATCCTACAGATCCGAGTCCAAAACGGATCTGCTATAATTTGTATTAATTTACCTACTTTAATATAAAAATAATCCCAAATTTAAAAAAAAATCAACAATCAACAATTTTACCACAAATTCGCAGCTAATTCAACAACCCTACAACAATTTGAAACTCTAAAAATGAATTAGATAAAAAAACTTACACTAATTAAAATTAAATAAACAACTTTGCAAATTCCCAAATTCGCAATAAAATCATAGCACACGCACGTGGTGGTGCGGCGATTGTGGATGGTGGTGCCGCGGTTGTCGCTTGTGCGAAGAGAGAGAATGGGGGGGAGAGAGAGAGAATTGTTGACAGTGGAGGTTGTGCAGTGCTGGTCGCGGCTGGTGTAGATGGCTGGCGGTCGCGGGTTCGGCCGGTGCGAGCTTGATGGGCTGGCGGTAAATGGAGCACACAGATAGGATGTGCACTGCACGGAGAGAAGGGGACTACACAAAGAGTGAAAGAGGACATGCAGTACGGATCTGAAGTGTGGAGAAAGGGAGTGCAGGGGAGGCATGGTGGGACTTGGTTGTTAGAGTTTTCGGGAGTTAGTGTGAAGATGAAATGTTTAGTTTTGAATCGTTAGAGTGAGTTGGAGTTCGCCCAGCCCAACTGTTTTTTTTTTAAAAAATACGGATCTGCGGATCCGGGTCTTGGGTTAGATCCGGCCCCGGATCCGCAATCTGACAATAGGATCCAGATCCGACCTGGATCCAACAGGTCTGATAATTTAGGATCCAACTCCGAAAAAACGGATCCGGATCCACATATCTAGGTCGGGTCCAAGATCTATTGACATCCCTACTCGTGTCACTTTAGTAATTATTCGTTTTTGCATTAAAATGGGTTATAATAGTGCATAGCTTGGAGTATGTTGTGCAACTAAGGTACAACAATGTATCATCTGCCACCAAAGAATCACTAATATGTGAGGTCTCTCATGTTCTCCTACATGATTAAGCATCTTCCTTAGTTGGTGTTCCACAACTTCTGTCCTATCACTACAAGAAAAGTGCCAATTAACGACGGCTTTTAGCCGTCGTTGGTAGCCTAAAAAGCCGTCGCTGAATAATCAACGACGGCTAACCGTCGTTAAATGGCCGTCGGTAAAAAGATGGTCGGTGATACAAGAATCAACGACCGTCAAGCCGTCGGTGATATATTCAACGACGGTTTAAGGACAATCAGCGACGGTTTATAAAAGCCGACGTTGATACCCGGTCAACGATCGTTTAAAGCGAGACGGCGGTCGGCGACGGTTTATAGCGATCATTTGGATCACCGACCGTTTTAAACCGTCGTTGTTCCGGCGGCTGTTCTAAACCGTCGTTGTTCCAGCGTTAAAAAACGTCGTTGATTTCGAATAATCAACGTCTGTTTATAACGGTCGCTAAAATTTTAAAGCAGTCGTTGATTTCGTTTCAATGGGTGCATAGAGAACCTTACAGCGACTGCCTAGCCGTCGTTGATTTATTGTTTAACCGTCGCTGTTCTTACAAAATAATATGATTTAAAATTCTATTGTTCTTAATAATAATTAAACACATTGACACTTGCACAATTGCACCTAAATATACCACGCTAAAGCTGTTTCTCCATCGCATTAAATTTTTTCAATTACAAAATTATGCAATTTTGATATATATTAAAATTTACATAGATACTTGTATAATTACATGAAATAGATTACATTTATGTACACAAAATAGATCCCGATGTCGGGAAGTAAAGTAGATGTCGGTGTTTACAAAAAATATATATCGACAAAGCTAGAAAATAATAAGCTAGATGCCGATAAATATAGACACTAAATGTCTATAGTTAGACAAACTACCTAGATTAAATATATGTACGCAAAATAGATCCCGGTGTCGGGAAATAAAGTAGAAGTCGGGTTGAAAAAAAATAACCCGACACATCAAGAAACGAAGCGAGATGCCGATAAGTATTTACACTACAAGAAAATAGTTAGACTAACTATATCCAACTATAAGTTAGTTACCTAGTTGCCAAAACCAAAAAAAACTACACCGTCAAGGGTGGCTCAGTAGCACTACCGCCACCACCAAACCCCCGGGTCATCTTCCGGGTCCGCGTTGTGGAGTGGGGCCTGGGTTGCAACCTTGAAACATGTGGCCGAAACTATACATGTTCCTCATCATTTCCTCGATGAGGGCCCGACGTGACTCTTCCACCCGTGCTGCGACCATTGCCTCCACCTCTCCCATCCGTGCAGCGACCTTTGCCTCCACTTGCGCCTCAATCTGAGAAAAAATGGACGGCTCATATGGTTGTGAAGAGCCACCATCTCCTCGCCCAGATGCAGAGTTGTAGTACAAATGATCTCCCTGACCCAACCCCCGAACTTTTCCTCTCGTTTCTCCCCCCAACCTGTCTCCCAATACAACGGATCGGGGTTCGGTTGTGACCCCCCGAGTGGTACAATGATCCAGCTTCTTATTGTATGTCTCCTGCATTTGGTTAAATATACTCATATTCAAATAATATAAAGTGCCAAAATGGTCTATATTTGGTTCTAACTTTCCTATTTTGTGTATTTTCAATCAAAACAACTTACAATCACATTAAACTAACTATATATATGATGTTTGAGGTGTTTATAACTTAAACTAGCATCAAACTACTCGTATTCATTCAATTTCAAGTGAAATAGCCTAAAATGGCCTATATTAGCCTATATTTGGTTCTAACTTTCCTATTTTGTGTATTTTCAATCAAAACAACTTAGAATCACATTAAACTAACTATATATATGATGTTTGAGGTGTTTATAACTTAAACTAGCATCAAACTACTCGTATTCATTCAATTTCAAGTGAAATGGCCTAAAATTATATTTGGTTCTAACTTTCCTATTTTGTGTATTTTCAATCAAAACAACTTAGAATCACATTAAACTAACTATATATATGATGTTTGAGGTGTTTATAACTTAAACTAGCATCAAACTACTCGTATTCATTCAATTTCAAGTGAAATGGCCTAAAATGGCCTATATTAGCCTATATTTGGTTCTAACTTTCCTATTTTGTGTATTTTCAATCAAAACAACTTAGAATCACATTAAACTAACTATATATATGATTTTTGAGGTGTTTATAACTTAAACTAGCATCAAACTACTCGTATTCATTCAATTTCAAGTGAAATAGCCTAAATTGGCCAAAATGGCCTATATTTGGTTCTAACTTTCCTATTTTGTGTATTTTCAATCAAAACAACTTACAATCACATTAAACTAACTATATATATGATGTTTGAGGTGTTTATAACTTAAACTAGCATCAAACTACTCGTATTCATTCAATTTCAAGTGAAATAGCCTAAAAGGGCCTATATTAGCCTATATTTGGTTCTAACTTTCCTATTTTGTGTATTTTCAATCAAAACAACTTAGAATCACATTAAACTAACTATATATATGACGTTTGAGGTGTTTATAACTTAAACTAGCATCAAACTACTCGTATTCATTCAATTTCAAGTGAAATAGCCTAAATTGGCCAAAATGGCCTATATTTGGTTCTAACTTTCCTATTTTGTGTATTTTCAATCAAAACAACTTAGAATCACATTAAACTAACTATATATATGATGTTTGAGGTGTTTATAACTTAAACTAGCATCAAACTACTCGTATTCATTCAATTTCAAGTGAAATGGCCTAAAATGGCCTATATTAGCCTATATTTGGTTCTAACTTTCCTATTTTTTGTATTTTCAATCAAAATAACTTACAATCACATTAAACTAACTATATATATGATGTTTGAGGTGTTTATAACTTAAACTAGCATCAAACTACTCGTATTCATTCAATTTCAAGTGAAATAGCCTAAAATGGCCTATATTAGCCTATATTTGGTTCTAACTTTCCAATTTTGTGTATTTTCAATCAAAACAACTTACAATCACATTAAACTAACTATATATATGATGTTTGAGGTGTTTATAACTTAAACTAGCATCAAACTACTCGTATTCATTCAATTTCAAGTGAAATAGCCTAAATTGGCCAAAATGGCCTATATTTGGTTCTAACTTTCCTATTTTGTGTATTTTCAATCAAAACAACTTACAATCACATTAAACTAACTATATATATGATGTTTGAGGTGTTTATAACTTAAACTAGCATCAAACTACTCGTATTCATTCAATTTCAAGTGAAATAGCCTAAAAGGGCCTATATTAGCCTATATTTGGTTCTAACTTTCCTATTTTGTGTATTTTCAATCAAAACAACTTAGAATCACATTAAACTAACTATATATATGATGTTTGAGGTGTTTATAACTTAAACTAGCATCAAACTACTCGTATTCATTCAATTTCAAGTGAAATAGCCTAAATTGGCCAAAATGGCCTATATTTGGTTCTAACTTTCCTATTTTGTGTATTTTCAATCAAAACAACTTACAATCACATTAAACTAACTATATATATGATGTTTGAGGTGTTTATAACTTAAACTAGCATCAAACTACTCGTATTCATTCAATTTCAAGTGAAATAGCCTAAAAGGGCCTATATTAGCCTATATTTGGTTCTAACTTTCCTATTTTGTGTATTTTCAATCAAAACAACTTAGAATCACATTAAACTAACTATATATATGATGTTTGAGGTGTTTATAACTTAAACTAGCATCAAACTACTCATATTCATTCAATTTCAAGTGAAATAGCCTAAATTGGCCAAAATGGCCTATATTTGGTTCTAACTTTCCTATTTTGTGTATTTTCAATCAAAACAACTTACAATCACATTAAACTAACTATATATATGATGTTTGAGGTGTTTATAACTTAAACTAGCATCAAACTACTCGTATTCATTCAATTTCAAGTGAAATAGCCTAAAAGGGCCTATATTAGCCTATATTTGGTTCTAACTTTCCTATTTTGTGTATTTTCAATCAAAACAACTTAGAATCACATTAAACTAACTATATATATGATGTTTGAGGTGTTTATAACTTAAACTAGCATCAAACTACTCGTATTCATTCAATTTCAAGTGAAATAGCCTAAATTGGCCAAAATGGCCTATATTTGGTTCTAACTTTCCTATTTTGTGTATTTTCAATCAAAACAACTTAGAATCACATTAAACTAACTATATATATGATGTTTGAGGTGTTTATAAATTAAACTAGCATTAAACTACTCGTATTCATTCAATTTCAAGTGAAATAGCCTAAATTGGCCAAAATGGCCTATATTTGGTTCTAACTTTCCTATTTTGTGTATTTTCAATCAAAACAACTTACAATCACATTAAACTAACTATATATATGAAGTTTGAGGTGTTTATAACTTAAACTAGCATCAAACTACTCGTATTCATTCAATTTCAAGTGAAATAGCCTAAAATGGCCTATATTAGCCTATATTTGGTTCTAACTTTCCTATTTTGTGTATTTTCAATCAAAACAACTTAGAATCACATTAAACTAACTATATATATGATATTTGAGGTGTTTATAACTTAAAGTAGCATCAAACTACTCGTATTCATTCAATTTCAAGTGAAATAGCCTAAATTGGCCAAAATGGCCTATATTTGGTTCTAACTTTCCTATTTTGTGTATTTTCAATCAAAACAACTTACAATCACATTAAACTAACTATATATATGATGTTTGAGGTGTTTATAACTTAAACTAGCATCAAACTACTCGTATTCATTCAATTTCAAGTGAAATAGCCTAAAAGGGTCTATATTAGCCTATATTTGGTTCTAACTTTCCTATTTTGTGTATTTTCAATCAAAACAACTTAGAATCACATTAAACTAACTATATATATGATGTTTGAGGTGTTTATAACATAAACTAGCATCAAACTACTCGTATTCATTCAATTTCAAGTGAAATAGCCTAAAATGGCCTATATTAGCCTATATTTGGTTCTAACTTTCCTATTTTGTGTATTTTCAATCAAAACAACTTAGAATCACATTAAACTAACTATATATATGATGTTTGAGGTGTTTATAACTTAAAGTAGCATCAAACTACTCGTATTCATTCAATTTCAAGTGAAATAGCCTAAATTGGCCAAAATGGCCTATATTTGGTTCTAACTTTCCTATTTTGTGTATTTTCAATCAAAACAACTTACAATCACATTAAACTAACTATATATATGATGTTTGAGGTGTTTATAAGTTAAACTAGCATCAAACTACTCGTATTCATTCAATTTCAAGTGAAATAGCCTAAAAGGGCCTATATTAGCCTATATTTGGTTCTAACTTTCCTATTTTGTGTATTTTCAATCAAAACAACTTAGAATCACATTAAACTAACTATATATATGATGTTTGAGGTGTTTATAACTTAAACTAGCATCAAACTACTCGTATTCATTCAATTTCAAGTGAAATAGCCTAAATTGGCCAAAATGGCCTATATTTGGTTCTAACTTTCCTATTTTGTGTATTTTCAATCAAAACAACTTACAATCACATTAAACTAACTATATATATGATGTTTGAGGTGTTTATAACTTAAACTAGCATCAAACTACTCGTATTCATTCAATTTCAAGTGAAATAGCCTAAAAGGGCCTATATTAGCCTATATTTGGTTCTAACTTTCCTATTTTGTGTATTTTCAATCAAAACAACTGAGAATCACATTAAACTAACTATATATATGATGTTTGAGGTGTTTATAACTTAAACTAGCATCAAACTACTCGTATTCATTCAATTTCAAGTGAAATAGCCTAAATTGGCCAAAATGGCCTATATTTGGTTCTAACTTTCCTATTTTGTGTATTTTCAATCAAAACAACTTACAATCACATTAAACTAACTATATATATGATGTTTGAGGTGTTTATAACTTAAACTAGCATCAAACTACTCGTATTCATTCAATTTCAAGTGAAATAGCCTAAAAGGGCCTATATTAGCCTATATTTGGTTCTAACTTTCCTATTTTGTGTATTTTCAATCAAAACAACTTAGAATCACATTAAACTAACTATATATATGATGTTTGAGGTGTTTATAACTTAAAGTAGCATCAAACTACTCGTATTCATTCAATTTCAAGTGAAATAGCCTAAATTGGCCAAAATGGCCTATATTTGGTTCTAACTTTCCTATTTTGTGTATTTTCAATCAAAACAACTTAGAATCACATTAAACTAACTATATATATGATGTTTGAGGTGTTTATAACTTAAACTAGCATCAAACTACTCGTATTCATTCAATTTCAAGTGAAATAGCCTAAATTGGCCAAAATGGCCTATATTTGGTTCTAACTTTCCTATTTTGTGTATTTTCAATCAAAACAACTTACAATCACATTAAACTAACTATATATATGATGTTTGAGGTGTTTATAACTTAAACTAGCATCAAACTACTCGTATTCATTCAATTTCAAGTGAAATAGCCTAAAATGGCCTATATTAGCCTATATTTGGTTCTAACTTTCCTATTTTGTGTATTTTCAATCAAAACAACTTAGAATCACATTAAACTAACTATATATATGATGTTTGAGGTGTTTATAACTTAAAGTAGCATCAAACTACTCGTATTCATTCAATTTCAAGTGAAATAACCTAAATTGGCCAAAATGTCCTATATTTGGTTCTAACTTTCCTATTTTGTGTATTTTCAATCAAAACAACTTAAAATCACATTAAACTAACTATATATATGATGTTTGAGGTGTTTATAACTTAAACTAGCATCAAACTACTCGTATTCATTCAATTTCAAGTGAAATAGCCTAAAATGGCCTATATTAGCCTATATTTGGTTCTAACTTTCCTATTTTGTGTATTTTCAATCAAAACAACTTAGAATCACATTAAACTAACTATATATATGATGTTTGAGGTGTTTATAACTTAAAAGTAGCATCAAACTACTCGTATTCATTCAATTTCAAGTGAAATAGCCTAAATTGGCCAAAATGGCCTATATTTGGTTCTAACTTTCCTATTTTGTGTATTTTCAATCAAAACAACTTACAATCACATTAAACTAACTATATATATGATGTTTGAGGTGTTTATAACTTAAACTAGCATCAAACTACTCGTATTCATTCAATTTCAAGTGAAATAGCCTAAAAGGGCCTATATTAGCCTATATTTGGTTCTAACTTTCCTATTTTGTGTATTTTCAATCAAAACAACTTAGAATCACATTAAACTAACTATATATATGATGTTTGAGGTGTTTATAACTTAAACTAGCATCAAACTACTCGTATTCATTCAATTTCAAGTGAAATAGCCTAAATTGGCCAAAATGGCCTATATTTGGTTCTAACTTTCCTATTTTGTGTATTTTCAATCAAAACAACTTACAATCACATTAAACTAACTATATATATGATGTTTGAGGTGTTTATAACTTAAACTAGCATCAAACTACTCATATTCATTCAATTTCAAGTGAAATAGCCTAAATTGGCCAAAATGGCCTATATTTGGTTCTAACTTTCCTATTTTGTGTATTTTCTATCAAAACAACTTAGAATCACATTAAACTAACTATATATATGATGTTTGAGGTGTTTATAACTTAAAGTAGCATCAAACTACTCGTATTCATTCAATTTCAAGTGAAATAGCCTAAATTGGCCAAAATGGCCTATATTTGGTTCTAACTTTCCTATTTTGTGTATTTTCAATCAAAACAACTTACAATCACATTAAACTAACTATATATATGATTTTTGAGGTGTTTATAACTTAAACTAGCATCAAACTACTCGTATTCATTCAATTTCAAGTGAAATAGCCTAAAAGGGCCTATATTAGCCTATATTTGGTTCTAACTTTCCTATTTTGTGTATTTTCAATCAAAACAACTTAGAATCACATTAAACTAACTATATATATGATGTTTGAGGTGTTTATAACTTAAACTAGCATCAAACTACTCGTATTCATTCAATTTCAAGTGAAATAGCCTAAATTGGCCAAAATGGCCTATATTTGGTTCTAACTTTCCTATTTTGTGTATTTTCAATCAAAACAACTTACAATCACATTAAACTAACTATATATATGATGTTTGAGGTGTTTATAACTTAAACTAGCATCAAACTACTCGTATTCATTCAATTTCAAGTGAAATAGCCTAAATTGGCCAAAATGGCCTATATTTGGTTCTAACTTTCCTATTTTGTGTATTTTCAATCAAAACAACTTAGAATCACATTAAACTAACTATATATATGATTTTTGAGGTGTTTATAACTTAAACTAGCATCAAACTACTCGTATTCATTCAATTTCAAGTGAAATAGCCTAAATTGGCCAAAATGTCCTATATTTGGTTCTAACTAAACTTGCACCAAACTTTTCAATCATATTTGCCTATAAATATATGTTTAGAAGTATGTACCGAGATTTGCTTTGCTTTCTTGTTTGCTGGGATTTCTCCTTTTCCGAGAACAGTCTTGAAATGAGTCTTCAAGAACAACTCGGGAGCGATAGAGGAGTACTCCTCCTCTACTCTTTGCTCGTAGACATTGTTGAACAAAGGCTTAATTTTTTACTCATACCGAAAATGAAATGTAAATTACACTAAGTAGTAGATATGAAACATATTTACCATCTTCCTAGCATGCTGTGCCGCCGAAATAGAACCCTGAAAGTGTGACGGCTCAATTGGATTAGACAGGGTGCCACCTCTTCGGTTCTTCTTCGCCTGTTCAGATTTTTCCCGAAATGTTGTGTCTTCACTTCTCTTCTTCATGTCTTCGTAGATCGTCTCCCCCAACCATTTCGGCCTTTCTTTGGCTTTCTTAACCACCCAGTATCGCAAGTCTCTCAGACGAGATGAAGCTTTTTTCTTGTAATCCTTCTTCACTAGGCCTTCTAACTCAGGAGCCCATTCGTAAATACCCTTTAGTCAAACATTAAACAAAGATATTAATAAAGTAATATAATCAATGAAATTTTTCATAATTCGATTCATACATACTGTGAAAATGTTCCACCAATGCGTCTTTGTTGCATTGTCGACCTCACTGTAATTGAACCAAGGTTGTCGAAAATGGCCCTGGAAAATGTCAGTGATGGACCCACTAAGCTTGTTATCATCGAACCTGAATTGAAAACCAAACAAACACGTGAATTGTGAATACCATTGCATATTTGTGTATCATGAAGCATATAGTAGCTTACGAACTTACCATAATCCAGTAGGGCTTAAAACCTTTCTTGGTGCACGGTTCGAACCTTCACCTTCCTCCGTATGAGTGTTCGGAGTCTCCCGTGCGTGGCTACCAATGTCACGTGCTCCGTGAATCATCTCCTCGTGTCTCTACTACGGGGTTACGGCTTCCTTCTACTTCGGTGATTGAAAAAGCTGCATCGAATCAAAGTCCCACGACCTTGGCTTCCACCTAAGCCACCTCGACCTCCGCGACCCTTAGGATTAGACATGATTACTTAAAATGCAAGAAATTAAAACTGCGCAAGATTAAACAAATTACATTAAAGTATGAATAATCCAATAACATTATGTCAAAGAAATTAGAACGTTGGATCTTAAGTGGTTATCAACAAGCTCTTCCCAAATATGTAAGCTTAAATTCATAAGCTAATGAAGGTAGAGTTAGGATCAATTTTATATGTCCAATTTCTTTATGGAAGACAAAAATCAAGTTGGTAAATGTGGGTGTTATAGAAGATTATTTGAGAAGAAGTTCATAAGCTAACCCCCCTTGCACCCAGTCCCCCACCCTCCCGACCCCCCTGCACGCCCCCCCCCTCCACGACCCCCTGCGGCCCCCCCTCCCGACCCCCCTGCAGCCCTCCCCCTCCCCGACACCCCCTGCAGCCCCCCCTCCCCGACCCCCCCCAGCCCCCCTCCCCCTCCCCGACACCCCCTGCGGCCCCTCCCCCCTCCCCGACCCCCGCACGACCCACCCCTCCTCCCCGACCCCCCGCAGCCCCTCCCCCTCCCCGACACCCCCCGCAGCCCACCCCTCCACGACCCCCCCTCCACGCCCCCCACCCCTCCCCGACCCCCCCTGCGCCCCTCCCCCCTCCCGACCCCCCGCACAACCCACCCTCCTCCCGACCCCCCTGGCAGCCCCCTCCCCCTCCCCGACCCCACAGGAGCCCCTCCCCCTCCACGACCCCCCGCACGCCCCCTCCACCCTCCCGACCCCCCCGCCCCCACCTCCCCGACCCCCCCAGCCCCCCCTCCCCTCCCGACCCTCCCTGCGGCCCCTCCCCCCCCGACCCCCCCCTTGAGCCCCCACCCTCCCCGACCCCCTTGCACGGCCCCCACCCTCCCCGACCCCCCGCACGTCCCACCCCCCTCCACGACCCCCCCGCCCCCTCCCTATCAAAGTAATACAAATTCATTAATAGAATTATAAGTAAGACATACCAAAACCAAATGAAATCATGAGAAATCAACAACTGATCATACTCTTTAGACCATGGCCAAATCATAATGCTTAGGAAAATGTAATCTTTGATAATTAAAAGAGCATAATCAGATACTACAAATCCACCATGTAGATTCTGATTAGAATAACTAGAATTAGTGGTCACAATGCGGTCATATATTTTAATATTAATGCGAAAAGGGAAGTGGGGAGAAAGCAAGTACTAATTAAATATTAGAAAAACACTAAGAAAAACCACAGTGCGAGAATGGATCATGTTACTCAACAACGGTAAGAAAAACTACGAATGGAAATGTCATAACAAGTAATCTTCAACATTTCATTACAAAAGTCATATATTTTTATTGAAATGTTGTCCTTAATACAAGCTATGATATACTCAAACAAATCAAAGTGAATTCCCATCCTCGCTTAGTTCATCATCATTATCGTCATCCCAAAAACCATCATCGTCATCGTCATCATCCTCGCTTTCTCCAGACTCGAAACTAGACTCTTCTTCATCATCACCTGATGGGGCTTCAAACAAAATTTCTTCATCATCTCCTTCAACACACTCGACATCATTACCACCTACATAATCGGGAATATCATTTGGATCACAAAGCGTTGGATTCCCAAGCACTTGTCTCTCGAAGGAAGTCGAAGTCAACCGGAGCATCAATCACGGACCTTGCCTTTGTCCTAAACACAGCCCCACCATTGAGCACGATCTCTTTTCAAGCTTGGATACGGTGCGAAATATACTTGGCTAACCTGGTATGATAGCACAAAGGGATCAAACTTGGGGTATTTCTTGGTGTGGTTGACTTCAACTAGCTTGTATTGATCGATGTTCATTCCCCTCACATTGTCCATCCAATTGCACTTGAACAAAACTGTGCTATATTGACTACGAGCTCCGGTAAACTTCAATTCTATAACATCATCTAGAATCCCAAAGAAATCACTCCCTCCATCATTAGACACACACACTCCATAATTCATGGTGGATTTGTGTTTGCTTGATGCTTTTGTTTGGAAATTGTATCCATTAACATAGTATCTATTCCAAGTGCGAACTAATGTCGAAGGACCCATTGCCAAAGCAAACAGTACATCATCATTGGGTTTGTCTTGAATAACCTATTAAAATTCATTCATATTGTTAATCCATTAACATTTCTTGAATAACCTATTGAATAACCTATAGTCACACAAACTCACTTTCGATCTAAACCAATCAAGTAGAGTAGGTCGAATTTGAAGAATGTGGTCCTCGAAATCCCTTACAAACATAACAATTGTTAATGTCTAAATTAAAAATGAAAGTTAAATTTATAAATAATATGATTAATAACAAGTGTTTTACTTCTCAAATTCTTGTAAGATGCCTGTATTTTCTAACACATATAGGTGTGCACGTTGTAGTTCCACTTCAGTTAAAAATCGTGTTCCACCTGCATTAGACGGCCGACCACAATTAACCCTGAATAGCTCTAGGACAGTTTCGTCGAGCATCCTATCAACTTCATCATTTACATTACGGCCTGAATCTCGTGTCTTAGTATCCACTCCTTGCTGAAAGTAGTTTGAACAGAAGTTTGCAATCTCTTCACACAAGTATGCATTACAAATAGAACCCTCCACACGAGCCTTGTTACCAATTTTGCGTTTCAAATGATTGAGGAACCTAAGAAGGTGGTTATCAAAAAGAGTTACACAATTGCGAACAACAATAAAAAAGGATATATGAAAATGAAGGATAAGGTACCTTTCAAAGGGATACATCCAACGGTATTGCACGGGACCACATAGCCTAGCTTCGCGTGGAAGGTGAACTGGTAAGTCTTCCATGGAATTGAAGAATGATGGTGGGAAAATCTTTTCGAGTTTACAAAGGATCTCGGCTATGTCCTTTTCCAATCTTTCCATATCACTTACTGTGATGGTGGAGCAACACAAATCACGGAAAAAAAGGCTAATCTCAGTGACAACTTTCCACACATGAACCGGAAGCAACTCCTTTAATGCAATCGGCAATAATCTTTCCATGAAGACATGACAAGTCATGGCTTTTCATCTTGTGCGGCTTACCGGATTGCATGTCCACACATCTTGTTAAGTCGGAAGCATAGCCATCGGGAAATTTCAAATCTCTCGACCCGGTTGCATAATACTTTCCTTTGGGACTTGTCCAGTGCGAAAGGTGCTTTTGGTGGAGTTTCTTTTCCGTTTGCATCCTTGGTGACATGAAGTTGAGGCCTTTTGCACAATTTAGCAATGTCTTTTCTAGATGCAACGGTGTCTGCTGTCTGTTTTTTCACATCCATAACTGTGTGAATGAGTTGGTCGAAGAAGTTTTTCTCAATGTGCATGACGTCAAGGTTGTGACGAAGATGCAGATCTTTCCAGTATGGGAGCTCCCAAAGACAGCTTTGTTTGAACCACCCATTTTTCAACTTCTTCAAAGCGTTAAGTGCATCTGGTCCATCTGTAGCCTTTGGCAAGTCTTTAACACATGACCACAACTCCTCCCCAGACATGATGTGTGGTGGAGACCCTTTTTCAACCTTATTTCTGCAAAAACTACTTTGTTTTTACGAAAAGGATGATCTTGAGGAAGGAATTGACGGTGACAATCAAACCAAGAAACTTTACCCCCATGCTCGAGCCAAAAAGCTTTGGATTTATCCATACAATAAGGACAAGCCTTTTTCCCAGCGGTGGACCAGGCCCGATAGCATACCGTAGCGGGAAAATCATTTATTGTCCAAAGAATGGCGGCACGCATATTGAAATTTTGTTTCCTAGAAATGTCATAAGTAGTTGCTCCAACATCCCATAATTGCTTCAATTCCTCGATTAAGGGTTGCATGTACACATCCAAGTTTCCCTTCGGATTTTTAGGACCAGGAACGAGCAACGAAAGGAACATGAAGGGTTTTTTCATGCACATCGATGGCGGCAAGTTGTACGGGGTTAAGATGACCGGCCAACATGAATATTGACCCCCAAACTTTCCATGTGGACCAAACCCATCTGTACACAAACCGAGCCGAACATTCCTAGGCTCAGATGCAAATTCGCCAAAGGATCTATCCAAATGCTTCCAAGCTTCACTGTCGCTAGGGTGAGCCATTTTGTCTTCGGCTCTTGGATTTTTGGCATGCCATGTCATTTCTTCGATAACGTTCTTTGTTGCTTACAACCTCTCGCAATCTCGGTGTGATTGGGAAATAAATCAGAACTTTCATTGGAACTAAAGACCCCTTAGAAGTCCTCTTGTATCTGTCGCAATCGCACACTCTACATCTGTCCAAGTGTGCATCAGTTCTCCAAAATAACATACAACCTTTCGGGCAAGCATGAATCTTTTCGTGGGGAAGCTCTAATCCCTCCAAGATCTTCTTCGTATCGTAAAATGTGTCACTCATGTTGTTGTTGTTAGGTATTGCTTCTTTCATTAATGAAGCAAAAGCATCAACACACCTATGTGGCAAATTGTACTCACACTTCAAAGATACTATTCTAGATGCCATTTCCAACACAGACATGGAGCTCCCGTCGTACAACGGTTCCTCAGAAGCCTTTAATAGGTCAAGAAACACCTTTGGCTGGAGGATTAGGCTCCTCCTCCTTTCCCTAGGCTCTTCAACAAGTGGACGGTTCCGGATTATTCCCAAGAGCATCGAAAACCATTTCACGGTATGGATTAGATAGCTCTTACGCGGGTTGAGGTAACTCTTCACCATGAGAATACCAACCGTAGTAATCGGTATAAAGCCCTTGCTATACAAATGCACTTTAACCGTGTCATGCGGCATGCATACGTCTGTTCTTGCATTTCGGACACGGACATCTAACTTCATCCTTACCTGGGCTTTCGGGATTTACTTTGCAAAAGTCAATGAATTCATCAACCCCCCTCAAGAACTCGGGCCTCAAGTTATGCACATTGTCATATCTATCATACATCCACCAACGCTCCTTCCGTTTCATGGTGACCAATTCTACAATTCTAAAGCATTTCAACCACACTACTCATTAACAACCATCATACGTACAATTAAAACATTTGTGTGAAATACATATAGGGCCTAAAATGATGTCCAAAGGTCCTTATCACTCCAACCTAACCCATTCTTCGACGTCTAACCCCACTAGTGAATGTATGCCAACTATTCGCTTCTACGTAAATTCCGGCAGCATTTCCCATGAGTTCTCCAAGTACACAATGTGAGCTTCGTAAAAGCTTACATATGTACCCAGAGAACAGCATAGAGAAACAACATGACCGGAAATTACATAGAATAGAACAAAAGGCATACATTCACCACCTAAGTGGGGTCAAACGTCGAAGAACAGTCCCAACCGGGGACTATTCAAGATATACTCCTAATGAGTATA
Organism: Beta corolliflora; assembly: GCA_947648045.1. NCBI lineage: Eukaryota > Viridiplantae > Streptophyta > Magnoliopsida > Caryophyllales > Amaranthaceae > Beta > Beta corolliflora. Next base: position 89,852 of record CANSZD010000234.1, on the reverse strand, counting down.
CCTTGAACGGGTATCTAGGCACATGACGATGCAAACATATTTATTTAAACACTTAAATTAAATTTATAACATCATCCAAACTATTTCCACGAAAACAAATATGTCAAAAACAATATAAACAATTTAAATAGTGTAAACTAAATAAAGGAATGTGCAATAAATAAATTATTGTGATAATTATATAGTTTATAACTTTTATAACCTTTAATAAACGAACCACTATAAAAACTATTGTGATAATTATATAGTAACTTAAACTTATACAATTAAAGTAACTTAATCTTCAAAGTAATTACATTGATAATGTCATAGACCATAAAATATAATCACCAAAATCAGCATTAACATTGATAATGCCCAATTCAAATATAATGCCATTTCAATTTTCAAACACCAACAACACCCCAAATCAAAGTACAACAACAAAATTAACATTTTTAACAATTCTAAATTATATAATCGATATATAAACACCCCTAACAAGAAAAATTGCAATTTATTTTCCAATTCTCATGAAATTGATAAACCCTAATATGTAAAGTAAAACAAGAAATCAACAAAATTGAGCAGATTAAGATGTACCTAGTCACGAGTCACGATTCTTGGAGGTTGTCCGTCCACCGTCCTCCACCGAGTTCCGAGCCAAAACTTGAATTTAGGCATTGCCAAAGTTGGGGGAAAGATTTTGAGTGAGTGGCCAAAATTCAAAAACAAATTATTAAATAGGATAGATTTAGGTATTACCGGCGGCGAGAGGAGAAAGATTTGGAATATCCGGCGGCCAACGGTGATTTTCGCCACCTACACCCCAAAATCCCAACTTTTAGGGTTTGGTTTCATAAGAAAAAAAAATAAAATACAATAAATTGAAGCTCACCGGCGGCGAAGAAGGCAGGCGGCGAAGCTTCGTCCGGCGTCCGTTGGTTGGAGGGAGGCGGTTTCGTCGGCGCTCGTTGGTTGGAGGGAACACAAGCTTCTTTCGTTGGTTTTGCGAATAAAACCCGACTGGAACAGGCTAATTAATTTAACCCCGACATCAGCGACGGTTTAAGACCGTCGCCTAAAAAATTAATAATTTCAGGTTTAATTTAACCTCAACAACGACGGCTTAAAACCGTCGTTGAATGCGCCGCCTAAAGTGAAAACATTTCTTTTTTACATTAAGCTAAACAACGACGGTTTATAACTGTCGCTGACATTCAGCGACGGTTAAGCCGTCGTTCTTCACATAATAAACAGTCGGTGCCTACCGTCTGCTTAAAGTCGTCGTTGTATCTTCAATCACCGACCGTTTTCTAGACGGTCGCTGTGTAGCCGTCGTTATTTTTGCTATTTCTTGTAGTGTATATCCATTTCATCATCCTCATTAATCACCACCCGTAGTTGTTACTACTATACCGGTGTCCTCTAATTCAATCCCCCTAAGACAATCTTTTCACCATGCAAATACTAAACGTGATATGTTAAACCAACGAGGAACGAAATTATTCTCTATAACCTCAATGATATCCCACCTCGAATCATTTCAGTCACGACATAAGATATAGTGTAAGATCTTATCATTAGGTGTTCCTTAACGTTATAATAAAGTTCCTCAACTCTAACCAATCATAACTCGCTTCTATTAGCTAACACATCAGCAACAAATAATAAATTTAGGATTTTTTTGTCAAAAACCACCTTATAAAACATGAAATTTGTGAGAAACCACCTTATATAATTTTTTTTGCGAAAACAAACCTTAAACACAATTTTTTTTGCGAGAACATATATAAGGTGGTTTATTCCGATAATTGATCCAAAGTTCCGGCATTCACCATGTCATGGGCAAGGCAAGTGACTTTTTAAACCCAACAAAATCCATGACATGGTCAATGCCGGAACCTTGGATCAATGATCGGAATAAGGCATAAGGTTTATTCTCGCAAGAAAATTTTTGTTTAAGGTTTGTTTTCGCAAAAAAAATTATATAAGGTGGTTTCTCACAAATTTTATGTTTTATAAAGTGGTTTTTGACAAAAAATACGTAGAATGTTTACCCACTCAATATTAATTATAGTCTTTTTTTCTAATAATTTTTTAATATGGCATCGATGGAGGAGATTTTATCACCATGGAAATACTTAACTTGATAATCCTGCAAAAACCCATGAAAATTCAAATGATCTTCTACCACCTCAATGTTAATTACCCCCACCTCTTGAAATTATGGCAGATGGCACTTGGCACTTGGCCGTTGGAATCTTCGGTCCGGTTCGATTCGGTCCAAATTCCGGTCCGATCCTGATCTCTGGATAGCCCTAGTCATGAATACGGTAAAATATAGTGTTAATTTGTTAAACCTTATCATTCGATGTTCCACAACGTGTCTATGAAATTCCTCCACCTTAACCAATCACGACTCACTTATATCAGCTAATGAGCTAATAGCCTAATACATCAACAACAAATAATAAACCTAACCTAACATGTAGAAAATGTATACCCACTGAATATAGTCTTATTTATAATAATAAATTCTAATGTGGCATCGATGGAGGCGAAAAATGTTGTAGCCTCATGTACCGGTTTTGGATTCTAATTCAAAGATATTGTTAATTTATATACTCCCTTCGAATCTTCCAATTGCAAGTTTGCAACGCCTAAACATTTGTAATACTCTTTTTTTTTTACAACGAGAAATCGTACATTAATTAAAAGAGGAAGTACAGCCTGATGCTAATACAACCTAAACTAAAACAAACAAACAAACCTAGAGGAGCTTTAGGAGCTCGTACACTCCACCTAAAACAAAAGGAAATAAAACCGATACAAAGACGCGTAGGAAGGGGAGCGTCGTGCGGTCGGCACTTGTGATGGTGGATGCAAACCTCGGACGGCTGATGAAAGTGGTAGAAGAAGCTGATGACGATCACGATCCGGACAACGAACAACCAACGGCGAGCATTGCGTCGCACCGTATGAGCAATCCCAACGATCTGCTATAGCTTGAGATTCTGAGCTCATGATCATGTGAGGAGTCACGTTCCATTGTGACTCATTACTCTCGATCGAGAGTATTTCAGGTTTCTCCCTGCGATAGGAGAAACACCGATGAGTGGGCGTGCTGAAAACCCCCAGATGCAGCGGGGTGCCGCCGCATATTTGAATTTGTCAAGGCAAAGACCATTAAGATCGGTACCAAGCTAAAAAGAGAGCGAAACAAATTGAGCCCTCGAACACACCTTCGGTTTTCAAAACCGAAAAAAACAAACGTCCCAACCGTGACAAACTATCATCGCCTCATTCACGCTCACGATCTTCTTGATTCACCATGTCCCTCAGCACATATTCCCAAAAACCGACATACTTTACTGTTACGACCTTGAACCACCAATCTTGACCCAACTGGCAAACACTTGTCGATGGCCACAACCAACTACTGACAACAGCTTTAGCAACTCAAACACAACGCACTCCTTTTATTCGGAGATTAAACACGCACTTTAGGAAAAATACCTGACATACGACATCCAACATAACTAGTTGCAGTGCCCAACAACCTGGGGGAAGGGGGAGGGAAAGCCCGACTCTAATAGGGGGAAGGGGAAAGGGGGGCGACACTAATAGGGGGAGGGGAAAGGGGAGCCCAATACAACTACGGGGGAGGGGAAGGGGAAGCCCAAAACAACCATAACACTAAATAGGGAAGTGTGCCGACCAAACTTGGGAACGGCTAATCGAAACCATGGACGCCAAAAACACGGAGGGCGCGGGGACGTGGAAGACAGGACCCGGCGCGAAAAACAGGGAGACTAAAACCAAAGGGGAATAGGGAATGGAAACGGCTAAGGGGAGGGGGATAACTACCTAAAGGCAGTGGGGGTGGGGACAGGGAACAGGGGGGTGGGGGACCACCGACGCACGAGGAGAGGACCAACACGACGCCCGAGACAAACTCAAAAAAAATAAAACGAACACAATAAGAGGGTGGCGGTTGACAAACAGGGGAGGGAACGGAACCGGGAAGGGGAAGACAGGGAGGAGGAGGATGGCGGTTGACGGAACGGGCGGACGATTGCATCACTTAAATTTTGCAAGATTACTATATATACCTTGATTAATAGAAATTTAGTACTAGCATATAAAACTAAATTTTTTAGTATGTACTTTCTCCGTTCTTTTTTCATTGCAACAATTAAGTTTTCAAAACATACACTTATATCTGGGTAGACTTATATCTTGGTTAGGCATCATAGAAATACTTGAAACCTCATCTGAGTTAGTGCTTTTTTTAACATATTGCCACCAGAAAATTTCTATTGCATTAGATTGATATGTAGGCTTAGGCTATGTTCAGTTCACCTTATTTTTGCTTATTTCAGATCAGATCAGATCAGACCAGATCAGATCAGATCAGAAAAAATAAGTTCAGATCAGATCAGATCAGATAAGTTCAGATCATATCAGATCAGATCAGATCAGATCAGATCAGATAAGTTCAGATCAGATCAGATAAGTTCAGATTATGCTTATATTTAAAAACTTATTATTATTACTATTATTATTATCATCATGATTATTAGTATTACTAATGCTATTATTGTTATTGTAATTATTATTATTATTATTATTATTATTATTATTATTATTATTATTATTATTATTATTATTATTATTATTATTATTATTATTAATACTTTATACAATTACTATTACTATTTATTAGTACTTTTATTCAAAAAGATTATTATTGTCGTTGTTGTACTTATTAATTATTAATATTGGTACTTATTATTAATGTCGTTTCTATTATTATAAATGTCATTGATATCACTATTTAAAGCTATTTGTGTTCAAGAAGAAGAATGTTCTTTTGGCATTTGTAAGTGTTCTTTTTTATATTTATTCTACTTAATAATTTTCATATGTGATGTTCTTTTTTATGTTGTACATGTAACGAACATGACAATAGTATATGATGTTTATTTTTTAAAATAATTTTGGTAGAATAATATAAATTATATATTACTAGTTTATATAAAACATGAATAGCATGGGATAACCTAATGGTGTTGTCATCACGTTCAAAATTTTCCCTACAAAGGATTTCAACTTATCTTTAAAAATAAAGTTTATATAGAACAAGACAACGATATAAGAAGAATATTTAACCATTTTGTTCAAGATCATATGATTATATATATTTATAGGTTTATTTATAATAAAAAAGAACAATTTATTGATATAACAAAGAACATGTTGTTAGTTAAATCCAAACATGTCATCAATATAAAAATAGCATCTATCTTTTATTTTTAAAACGTGTTCTTTAAATAGATCTTGTATGCTCTTGCAGTATATGTTCTTTTTTTAATATCATTATATGTTCTTTTCATTACTACCTAAATTCTTATTATTAACGGACCTTGAACATGAGTGTTCTTTTATTTTTAATTTTTTTGGGCCCCTTTCGGAAATCCCGTGGTAAGATGAATTTTCTCTGGGCTAATACCCTCGCACAGGGTCACTCACCTAAAGACCCAACAAGCCCCAACCCCCCTCCCCCACCCACAACAATATTGAAATATATGCTTCCACCAAGATTTGAACCTTGGTCTCCCATGTGGGAGGTAAGAAGTCATACCATTGAACCCAAGAGTCCTTAGTCTTTTATTTTTAATTGTATGTTCATATACTAATGTGCTCTTTTTCAAAAAAAAAAAATTAATTATGCTATAATAATAATAATAATAATAATTATTATTATTATTATTATTATTATTATATCTATATTATTATTATTATTGTTATTATTGTTATTATTATTATAATATTATTTATATTATTATTATTATAAAATTATTATTATTATTATTATTATTATATTATTATTATTATTATTATTATATTATTATTATTATTATTATTATTATTATTATTGAAAGTTGTACATAGTAATAAAATAATAGTAATAGTAATACTAGTAATGAATTACCAAGTAATAATAATATGTTTCTTAAAAGATAAGTTCAGATCAGATCAGATCAGATCAGACCAGATCAGTTCAGATCAGATCAGATCATATTAGATCAGAAAAAATAAGTTCAGATCAGATCAGATCAAAAAAAATAAGTTCAGATCAGATCAGATCAGATAAGTTCAGATCAGAAAATTTCAGGTGAACTAAACATAGCCTTAATATGATACATGATTTATTGGAGGTATCTGGTGCATCTGAAGTTGGGATATATACATGGTGCAAAAAGTTACCGACCCTAACAACAAGTTAACGACATTAGTGCCGGTAAAAAAAACGACATTAGTGAGTGCGGGTATTTGTTGCCTTTCACTATATTATTGAGGTACACGATATATTTCTTAAAATTTAAAAGTACATGGTGGATTCTTTAATATTTCAGCCTTCAGGGGCACCTGTTGAAAAAATAATTCTTAAAAAAAAATTAGTATTAGATTTTGTTTAAGCCCACTCCCCCCACTTAGCCTTCAGTAACCGTAAGTTGGATCATATAGTATTCATTGTAAACCGTTGTACACACAATTGTTATTTATAACCTTATTGGTAATTAGTATTGGTCACATAAATCCAAATTCCAAATTCCAAATCCCACTTTCAAATTTGATTACGTGACAGTTGGCATTCCCTATTCACGACCATAGTGCTGAGCGATTTGCCTTCTTTGAAACTGTTTCATACAACTATGTACTATATATTGCATCCAAATTTTGAAATGAAGTGAACCACTACTCGGATTCCATAGTATTTTGGCCAAAGCATCAGTCCTCATTCCTCAATCTTTTTTGCAACCAAAGGACCCTCATTCTCCAACTAATTTATATTCTTCGTCAAGAGGTAAATATTCTGCTCCCCCATAACTTCTGGTTCTACAAACCTTCGACCTGTTTGGATATTGTGCAAACTTGTCTTGTCTTAGGAAGAGATTGTTCAATTTATTGTTCTTATAAAGTTCAATTTTAATGGTTGTAAATATGTAATCTGTATAATATACCGAAATGGCGTGTTTCACAAAGTGCATATTTGTTTCTTGCGATTTTTATACTTTATTAACACAAATATGGCCGACAATTTGAAAATAGAAGATCCTCATATCTTATAGGTTTTCATGCTTTATAACTTGTAATGTTTTTTCTTTTAAATAATAAGGGGAAATTTGATATCAATTTTTGCATAAACTTATCTAGAACTTTTGAAAAATTATAGTAACTTTCTTCACATAACGTTTGAGAAATTCTTGGAAAATATAGTGACGTCAAACTATCATTTAGAGTCTGTTTTTTCGGCATAAAACAATTGAACTAAATTGAACTGAAATGAACTGAATTAAATTATAACTAATTAATAGTAATGATAATAATTTAGGAACTGAACTGAACTGAAAATAAGCTGGGGAGAAAGACTCTTAGTTAAAAAAAAAATAAGAAAAATTACGAAAGGATACACTAAGAAGTTGTTTGGTTGACATAAAAATTCATGAGAAATAGAACTTCCTAGGAATTAAGATAAGGTGAAGTTGTTTAGCTGATAAAAATATAGGAATTTCTAATTCCCACAAAATGGAGAAAGTTACTTACCTAGGTTCCCCTAGGTAAGTAGAACTTCCCATGATCAACCAAACAACTTTTACTACTGCCTAGGAAATGAAACTTCCAAGGGAAATACTACTTCCTAGGAAATACTAATTCCTATATGCAACCAAACAAGCACTAAGTGTTAAATAAGTAAACATTTCAAGAAATTTTGTCTTAAGTTGAGTAGTTAAGAAAAAAAAATGTTAAAAACCAACATTTTTTAATTTTTAAATGGTTTTTCTAACCTATTCCACAAGTCATAGGTTAAGAGCATCAATAAATTCCTATATAAGATATCATGATACAAAAAGTTTCTATTTCAAAATCAATTAAAGATCTTACATGATTCTCTCTATTTTCAGTACTTATCCTTATTTATTATCTCCAAATAGTTACTTGTAGGATTATATTTTATTTTAATGAAATCTTAAAATTCTTAACCTATACCTTGTGACATAGGTTAGAAAAGTTCATTCTTAAAATAACCAAATAATGCACAATTTATACATATATTAACATATGTTTCTAAATAAGTGCAACAGTTTAACTTTCACACTTGCCAATGCACAACTTTAACCATTAATATTTCTAATTGTGTATTTGTAAAAATTATAAATAGTTGATATTATAAAAATATTCATTTAAGCAAATCCAATAACATTCTATATAATCATTTTTATTTTTATATATTGGTAAAAGAATATTATCAAAGTGAGGTGTGTGAATAATGCAAAAGTCAAAGCGTTACACTTAAAAAGAAACAGAGGAAGTATAATTTACTTGTGCTTCTCTCATGTCTCTATTTCCTCCCTCTACTTCAATTGTAGAGTTTATTGTTGTAGAGAGAGCAATAAGAGCAAATGATGAGATTTGTTCTCAGGTCTTAAGTACCACCTTCTAAGACTATTTTAACCAATCTAAGCTAGTTGACTTCCACCGCCTTCATTTGCATGTCGTTTTTTAAGGTAAGATGAAGGGAACTCACTTATATGGAAATGGTTATTGACTTATTGTTATTGATCTTTTATTGTTTAGCCTTGTGCCATGACCCCATCTTGCGGTATGGATCCTAACTTTTCTCGTCACTATTTTAAAATTTTAAGGGAATCCTCAATAACATTCTCTTAATATCTTAGTTTTAAAAGGCGCAAGGCGCACCTAGGCGCAAGGCGCAAAGCGCAGCGAGGCGCAAGGCGCAAGGCGCAAGGCGAAGGCGCACGCATCCCGTAGGCGAGGCGCACCTTGGGTGCCAAAATACTTAGAAATCAAATATAGAAGCATTCTAATACTTGAAACAACATACATATTATATTAAAGACCCATAAAAGATATAAGAAAAACATAATTCATCGCTAGAGTACCGCAACAAGTCAAAGTTTTCTCACTGCCTACTAAAAACATAAGCAAAAACAAGTCAAAACATAAGCAAACAAATGGAGAAGAATGTAAAAGGATTTCTAAATAGATTAAACTCACTACCTACTACATGAAGAAACTAGAAAGAAGAAAAATAAGTGCTAAGATGTTATTACTAAGTTACCCTTAACTCATTCCAAAAACCACTCTCATCTTTTCTCCCTTACTCTCATCACCGTCCTTTCTCTCTATATCAGATCTTCTCTGAATACAGTTTTCTCTCTCCTCAATTTTAATGGCGGCTACTCGCACTTCGGCTTTTCCTTCAACCTCGAAAAAAAAAAATGAAAGAAGAGAAGTAAAGAAAGAAGAAGTAAAGAAAAGAAAGAAGAGATAAAGAAAAGACAGAAGAGAGAAGAAAGAACAAATAAATCAGAAAAAAAGAAGAGAAGAGAAGAGATGTAACTGGTAGAAGACGAAGAAGAGAAGAGAAGACTTACCGGCGTCCGGCGTCCGGCGTCCGGCGACGACGAACGAACCACCGGCGACGACGAGAGAACCACCGGCGACGATCGAACCACCATCTTATCACACGCACAAAGTCGAACCCAGGTAATGTCCAATTCTAGGGTTTCTTTTCTCGAGCAGTGAGAGGAAAGAGATTATAACATTCAAAAACTTGAAAAAAAAAACGCACGTGACCAGCACGCGCGCCTTGATACAGAAGGCGGACGCCTCCTGCGCTTCGCGCCTCATGAAAAGGCGCACAAAGGCGCGCGCCTCCACGCGCCTCTCGTTCTTCGCCTCGCCTGAGCTGTAGGGTGCGTTTTTCTTGGCGCCTTGGCTCGCCTGACGCCTAGGCGCGCCTTAGGCGCGCTTTTTAAAACTAAGCTTAATATTGACTTTTTTCAATGATATACTTCATAAAATTTTGATTATCTATGATACAATCAAACTTTGGGCTTGATAACAATAACAATTCTACATTGCACATAATGACGACAATATTTTTTTGGGTGAACATAATGACGACAATTATAACATAATTTACAACTGTTAGGTGCTGTTTACCTATATGATAATTAATTATTTAAGCTTACTTTTGAAATTGTGATTTGGCAGGCTTTATGCTCCCGAAAATATTGTCTTGTATATACTCCCTCCGTTTCTTTATAATGGTTACAATTTGAGATTTGACACTATTCACAAATTTATGTTTGACCATCGTTTGTGATTAATGGCAAGAGAAAATATAGTCATGAAATATCTTGTTTGATTCGTCTCAATATGTACTTTTGGAATATCAATTTTTTATAATTGTTACAAATGCAAATTTAGATATTATTGTTCAAACATTTACATTGGCAAGGGTGAAAAAGTAAAGTGTAACTATTAAAAACAAGGAGAGAGTATATATATATAATACTTATGAATCCCTTGCGATCATGGGCAACATATTATATTGTATTTATTTGATATTTCGTTACACTATTATTAAGTTGATAATTATGTACATATTACATTGTGTTATTTGCAAATAAAGAGAATTCAATTTCTTTATTTATTGTGAATTATAACTTTTTTTTTTGAGGGGATTTGTGAATTATAACTTATTTTTTGCTTAATTGAACTTGTTTTTGCCTTAACTTATTTTTGCTTAATTGAACTTGTTTTTGCTTAACTTAACTTATTATTTCTTAAATTATTTTTGATTAACTTCACTTATTTTACTTAACTTATTTTGCAAGACTTAATTTATTTTTGCTGAAACTTATTTTAATAAGTTGACTAGAATATTGAGATTATGTATGTAGTATGTACTGCACTGTACATGGTATTACATCTAAAATTCATAATCAATGTTGCCCAAGATTGTTTCGCTTTGTACACCTTGTTAAGTATTCCCTCTGTTTTTTTTATCTTTCTCACTTGGAATCTTGACACTATTCATACTTAGAGAGAATCTTCTTAATTTTTTTCAATTTACAAGAAAAAATAAAATCATGTGGGTCTTGTTTGATTCGTCTCACTTAGTATTTTTAGTAATATTCAATTGCTATAATTTTTATTAATATATAATAAAAGATGTTTAAGTTCAAAGATGTGCATTAAAAAACGAGCACAGAAAAGGGAGAAAGATAGATAAATAGATGGTGTAACTTCTAGTCTTTAGTAGAAGTATACTTTTTTCTAAAAATACCTAAAATACCCTTATACTTTTCTTATTCTCCACAAAAACCACCCTTATTTGTCCTTTTGCTTCCAAAACTGTCAGAAAACTTGCCATGATTAACTTTTTCTGTACAACCTCCCGAAGTAGTAAAAAGATTCAAAATCATTTGCTTGTTCTAAAATGAAGTTTGATATAACCATATCAATGGCAAAAATTTATAAATAAAAACCCCTGTCGTCTTTGACTAAACCCAACCCTTCCCTATTCCAACCAAATCTCTGTAATCTTTCTGACATTTTTCCTCTGTTTTTTTCTACAGTTTATCTCCCATTAATGGACGCCCCACCTCTCAACAATGGCTTCAACCACCTTTCTGAATTCGAAAATTATCAAAATTACTGGGGTAAACCCAGAAAATCTGCTGTAAAAACTTGCTCTAAAGTTGTACGCCTCAACAACTCAGAGCTTGAAACTGGTAATTCTGTTGGGAATTCCAAGAAAAAGTTATTGGCCTGTAAACATGGTGCTCAAATGAGTAAAAGTTTTATGGGTCCGAAAGTTGGAAACAATTGTGCACACAAAGTGTTCGATGAAATAACTCGGAGGGTAAAAACCGAAAAGAAGAGCTTAATGTCGGCTATATTTTCGAAGGAAAATATTCTTGCAAAGAAGAATACTACTAGTAAGAAAGGTTATTATGATGACAACAAGAACAACAGTGTGATTGATGTTGCAAATGAGAGAAAGAAGTTGCTGAGTTTGTTCAGGAAAGAATGTGATTCGCTAAGAAAACAGAGAGGAAGGCTTTGTAAGAGGATTGATCGTATGGCTTATAATGTGATACAAGATAGTGGCGAAATGTTTATGACACACAAGATATTTGGGCCTGTTCCGGGTGTTGAAATCGAAGATTGTTTTAACTATAGAGTAGAACTCATAATTATGGGATTACACTTTCATCCTCTTCGTGGCATAGACTACAAGACGATGTCGAATGACCGGGTTTTAGCGACTTCTGTAGTTGCGACCGAGGGCTATGGTGACTCAATGAAAAACCCGGATGAGCTGGTTTACACAGGGGAAGGTGGAGGTACATTTGATGGTAATGGTAATGGTAATGGTAATAGCAAAGGGTGTAAAGATCAAGAACTTAAAGGGGGTAATTTAGCATTGAAGAACAGTTTGGAAGCAGGGAATTTTGTGAGGGTAATTCGAGGAATGAAATCTAGGCAAAATGTGAATTCTACCACTAAGTTTGTGTATGATGGGTTATATAAAGTAACTGGGTTTGGTAAGAAAATTGGATCAAATGGTAAGGTGCAGTTTGAATTTACGTTGAAGAGGTGCTCTGGTCAGAAAACCATTGTGTGGGCGAAGTACAAGTAGCTAGTTTTGGTGTTTGTAATTTGTATGGAAACATATGTTGCAATTTGCATTATCACTAAAGTTTTTGCAGTAGAAGAAGTTTAGAATGACAGTAGTTAAGTAGGTTTTATTAGAGTAAATGATTAGCTTTTGGTAATTAAGTATGGTGATTAGCAATTTAGCACGTAGAGACAGTAGAGTTAGGTACTGGGTGTAAATGTATGGGTTTAGGAATTCGCATCATCGCATGTAATGGAGTTGAATATGTTTTTGTACTGTTACTCTTTTAACTCTTGATGTCTTTTGGTATTAGTTACTTTACTGGTTTCTTGGTATGACTAGTGAGGTTGCTGTTTTCTTTTGGTGTATATAGAACTGATTAGTACCCTATTCAGAATAATATACTAGTTGGTGCAAATTAAATTTTGAATATCTTGATGGAGTTAAATGGTCAAATTTTAAAAGAACATACTACAATTAATATCTTGGTAGTACTATTGAATTTTATAGGCTTATAGCTATGCTCAAGTGAAGTTAAAAAAAACCCACAATTAATGTTATAGGCTTATAGCTATGCTCATTGGGACTAGAGAACACAAGGTACAAACAAAATAAAGCTAGTGAATACATACACTTTATTTTTGTAGAAGAGGAAAAAGAGAGAATTCTAGAGAGAGGGGCCACTGTTCTCTTGAAATCCTAGCCCCCAAATCAATTTCTTTAGAAATTAAAACTCTAATTGCCTCCCTCTTCACTTCCTCCTAGATCTAGTCATTGTTATGGTTTAGTTTATCAAACAGTCTATTTTTTCATGTCCTCAGTCGGACTTTGATTCTACTAGTATCTTGATTAGCCTTTGGAATTTCTAAAATTCAGCAATTTCGGAATGACCCTTTGCGGGTTTGCGGTGTGGGTGGTGGGTTTGGCTCGCTCCGTCCTAGATCGAGGTTGAAGCTTTAATTCCTTGGTGGGATGCTAATGTTGAGGGTTGTTCTTCTTCTCCCTCTTCGGCTAGGCTCCGGGTGGTGTTCGTTCAAGTTGGCTGGTGTTCGTTAACGTCGGCTGGTGTTCTTTTGCGTCGGCTCCGGCGAATGGAAGCTTTATGGTAGCCTTTATTTTTTGGGTTTATTTTCCTTTCCTTGTTTTTATTTTCTGTTTTATTGAGTTTCTTGTTTTTCGTTTGTTGGATTAGTGGTTGGTCTTTTGTTGTTGTGGCTTCAAGTAATTTGCGGATCCTTCGAGAAGATTTGGGAGTTTATTCATTTTCAGTGGTGTTTGTCTAGCCCCACGTAACACATTTCAAGAAGTTGTTTTCAGTTGGGCCTCGACAGATGGTATGTTGTCACGGCGGAGCATCTGTTCGCGTTTCTTTGTATTATGTTTTCTTCTATATTTTTGTACTTGAAGCTTTGTTGTAACCATCTTTATGGATGTTTTAGGTGGTGTCTCTTGTATAGACACCTCCTAGTTTTCTTCTCCTGATAAAAAAAAAAAAACCTAGTGAGCTTCCATAAACAATGATATTTAGAAAGAATGGAATGACTTTGTATTAACACTAATGAACATAAGATGGATTATAGCACTACACAAAGAGAGATGTCCTAAAGCAACAATAGCCAAGGATATGAAATCGGTCCATTCGGGTATTCTACTAATCAGCTTATCATAAAAAGTGGATAAATAATATCATAATTACATGTATTGGGTACAAATCAAGTGATCTTTAATATTTTGCTTTTTTTGAAGAATTTTTTGTTAGATAAGACCAAATAAATAGGTTTTTGTGTAAAAAGACCACAATTTTTTTTTTGCAGGGAAAGACCAAATAAGAACATTATATTGACAATTTAACACCATTTTATAACAAAGTGTTTTTTGTGCAACAAGCCACACTGAACAAATCGTGTGGCCACATAATAATAATAATAATAATAAACTACTCCCACTACTCTCTTACGCACTATTTCTTCCTTTTTCTCCCTTATTTTTCCCTCCATTTTTTCTCTCCTCCCACTTTCCCCATTTTCTCTTTCCTTTCATTTCCATCATTTTACCCCATTTTCTCTCTACTCTCACGTTCCCATTTTCTCTCCTCTTGATTTCTCAGGTCATTATTCTCAACACAAGTTTGTCAATCTAGAGTTGCATTTGTTAGGAGTACAGGTTTTTTCGGTTTATGATTTCTTTAGTTTTACATGTTATAATTGCAAATTAAAGAGTTTAACAAGTCTTCCATTGAATTTCGCAAGTTAGGGTTTCAAAAAATCTCCAATTTAATTTTTTTTCTCTCTCCCTCACATTCTTCTTCTTCTCTCTCTCTTATCTTAAACTTCTTCTTCTCTGCAATCTTTCTATGTGTTAATTCCTTTGTTCACTTCAAGAAATTACTCTCAATGCTCAATTTCAAAGGTTCCTCAATTTATTTATAAAGTGAAAGAGAGAGAAGAGGAGAGAGAAAGTGGCTGAAAATGGAAGACTGAAAGAGTGACAGTAAAAAGGGAGAGAGAAAAAAAGTAACCCCTACATAAATCTAAGTTAACTCCTACTGAAGTACTACATCCGTTCCTTTTTAATAGTTACACTTACACTTTTCACGCATGCCGATGCACTACTTTGAGCTTTTATATCTCTAATTTTGTATTTGTAAAAAATATAAAAAGTCGAAATTCTAAAAATACATATCGAGACGAATCAAACAAGACCCCACATGACTATATTTTCTCTTAACTATAAATCACAAATGGTAGTCAAAGGGAAATTTGTGTATAATGTCAAAAGTGAAAGTGTAACTATTAAAAAGGAACGGAGGTAGTATAAAGTAACTCCATCATAAATCTAATGTAACTCCTAAAAGTAACTCATAGTTTCAGAAAAAATAACCCTTAGTTTCAGTAAAAGTAACCCCTTATAATTACAAAAAGTAACTCCTACTTTCAGTAAAAGTAACCCTTTAACAATACAAAAAGTAATCCCTAATTTCAGTAAAAGTAACCCCTTAACATTACAAAAGTAATCCCTAATTTTAGTAAAAGTAACCCCTTAGCATTCAAAAAAAGTAATCCCTAGTTTCACTAAAAGTAACATCTTAGTATTAGAAAAAAAAAAGGATTTTTTGACTTTAACCACCTTATAAAATCAAGTTTTTCAAAATAACCACCTTATATGTTCATTTTTTTAAATAACCACCTTATATGACCTAAATCCTTCTAAATACCTACCAATTGAGAAATTTTGTCAAGGAAATCATCCTCAAGAAGGGTTTAAGAATGATTCCATCACATCCACCTTTATTCATTAGAATGTATATAAGGTTTTTATCCTTTTTTAAGATCGATTTCTTAGATGAAATCTATCAATTGGTATGCAATTAATGAGATTTAGGTTATATAAGGTGGTTATTTAAAAAATGAACATATAAGGTGGTTATCTTGAAAAATGTGATTTTAAAAGGTGGTAAAAATCAAAAAATCCGAAAAAAGACCCCTAGATTCAGTAAAAGTAACCCCTGTTACAAAAAGTAACCCCGCTGAAAAAGGATTAACGCGTGGGATTTATTATAGCGCCTAGCTTGGGCCTTTTTTCTTAGCTGGCCTGGCCACACCTTGCCAGCCTTATATAAAAGTTTGTGATTTTATAAAATTCCGGGTAGCAAGTCAAATTTTCAACTAGAGTTTCGATTTTCCCTTCTTCACCATATAGCCAATTCCTTTTTCAACAGCTTCATATCATTTAGCAAGGTTTTAATCTCAAACACAAGATCATTTATAACGCAAGTCAACTTACAGGCTTGTTCATCATCAATTCATCATAATATGTTTTTCTGTTCTCCGTGTTTTGATAACAAAAACCAAAATTATGCAAGCCATAATAAGTACCGATTTTTTGTGTTGTCAATTGTCAAAATGAACATAATATTGGGAACTATTTTTTTTTTTTGAAACCAATGTTGGGAAATAATTTTAAGCTTAGGTGTTCAATGTTGCGACCATTCTTCCGGAGCCGAGCTAAAAATGATTTTCCTTATTGGTTTAAGGGTAAAAGTATCTGCCTTACTTACTAATTACAATGGCACAATGCCATGTCAATTCTACTATGGAATTTCTCCTTGGGAGAACAAAGAAAAAGAAAACAAACCAAACCCAACTCACTAGGCCTTGACATATTTCCAAGACCAATATTTCTCAAAATATAAAAAGCTAACCCACCTAATAAAAATTTTCATCTACACAAATACATAGATTTAAACTCCATCTTGATGCTCCTATGTGACACTCTCAAAATCAAAAGAAAACCAGAAAATACAAGCAAAGTAAACTGCACTATATGGTGCTTTGAGAAGTGAGAACATAGAACAATCCTAATCCCATGAACTACTTAAAATGAAAAAGTACTAGTTAGTTCATTATCTACTAGTACTATATACAATGACAAAAGCCCACTTATTCTATCCAACAATTTCTTTTTTTTTTTTACAATCCAAACAAATGAAACCAAATCCCAATCACATTTGACAGCAGAGTTGTATGCTTCTACAGATATCTTACATTCAGTGATCCAGTCCCATGATGTTCACTCAACACATCCTCCAAAGATATAAAGCTAGGGACATGAGCAATGGCCGGGAAATCCAACGCCTCGACGCTCCGAAACCGCCGCTCCCTGAGATTATAAGCTAGTACATAGCAATGTGCACAAAGCATAAGAATCTCCCCATTCCTAAGAAAATTAGTGACCTGAATCCACCTATAAGGATCCCACCAGTCGACAGTCGGGTCTCGAATCGATAGCCTCAGCGCCCACGACTCCGGCACACCATACTCCTCCATCACCCAAACTTGAACATCAGGCCTAAACACCTTAGCATCAATAGCACATATTGAAAGACAACTTCCAATGATCCCCAAATTAGACCAATGATACTTGTCCTTCTCATCTAAAACAAAAACAGGCGGTGCCGAAATCGCCCTGAAATTCTCCTCCACAAAATCAAACCCACAAATCAGCTCAGAATTAGAGCTGATCACATCATTCTCATTCTGATCATCATTATCATTATTATTATTATTATTAACATCATCATTATTGTAGTCCAATATCCAATGGAGTGAATTATTGGTGAAAAATCCAGGAATTCTTGATGGAATAATGAAAGGAACATCCCCAATCCCTCTCCAACTATCTCCCACACCAAGATCATAAACCTCGGCCCGCCGTTTCGATGGCGGGTCAGTTTCCACATGGAAAATGCGGAGCACCTTATACAAATTGGTGCGTCCGCAATACCCAAAACCCGCCACCACCTTATCATCAGTAGTGGTGGCGGGTTTTGGGAGAATAACAACCTGACCCATAATTGGATTCCATACCAAACTAGGCTCACGAGTCCGAATATCCCTCAAACAGATCAATCCATTACACCCATTTCCGAGCTGAAAACGGAAATTTGGCGATATGTGTCCAAGTTTGTTGAGATCTAGCTTTGGTTTATCCGGGTTTGAAATCAGGCGCATCTTGCGAATTAGGGAAGATGAAACAATTGAAGTTGAAGATTGTTCCTCGATAAGTGAGATTTGTTTGAGGGTATCAAGGGAATTTCCCTTAACTTGAAGGATCAAAGTAGTGGGCATATGAGATGAATGTAATCTGTAGAAATAAGATTCTGTGAGTAAAGATCTCCATAATTTGCAGACATACCTGCAATCGTTTAATGTTTTTAATGGCAATCTTCCCAAGATGTCGATCAAGATGCTACATGGTAGATCTGATGCATCTGCCACCATCCCAGAAGATGAACATGTACATATAGATGAAGATGTAGATGTAGATGTAGATGTAGATGTAGATGTAGATGTAGATGATTTCAACATCACCAACAACTTGTTGTTGGATTCTTCTTCTTGTTGTTGTTTTTCCTGTTGTTGTTGTTGATGTTGTTGTGTTTTCTGGGTTGTTGAGGTGGGATTAAGGATGTGATTGTGGTCTGAGTTGGTGGTTACAGAATTAAGGGTAAAATTAGAAGACCTTTTTCTCTTGCCCACATGTTTCCACTCCATAGACAGACTGAAAGGAGAGAAATGGGAGGAGAGAGAAAGTAAAAAGAGTGAGGTTAGAGAGAAAACAGCAAGATGAAACAATTTCTTGTTTTTCTTTTTTTTTGAAAAAAAAAAGATTATTTTAATGTGTTTTTAATTGTATGGTAGGGAGTTAGAACTTAGAACTAACTAGTAGTATGTCTGTTCAACTTCTATGGTTCTACTACCCTTCTACAATCTGGATGGAAAGTCAACAAAAGTGGTTTTTATGTTCCTGGAGTACTTTTATTTTTTTTTAAAGTACATGACTCACTCTATTTATATACACAAATTTTTCTCTTTGAATAATAAATGGGAAAGTGATCTCTTTTGATTCCTTGTTTTTCATTTTTGGCAAGATATCTTTATTGATTGTAAGCCAATATCCGACTTGATTTAATATGATTTGGATAAGATTTCAAAACATGATACTTGATTCAACCTAAATACGATAAATGACCGGCGGTAATTGAACTATCATTCATATTTGATAAAATATGGAAAATATTCTAGATATTCTATAAAATATTATCTTTGTGTATTTATGTAGAATGTGGAAAATATTCTACATAAATACACAAAGTTTATATTTTACAGAATATCTAGAATATTTTCCATATTCAATCAATATTTAGCGGGATCGGTACCATTACCATGAAAACTACTATCATGTTAAACGACATTCTGACCTTCCTCTCGTACTTCTCAATATGCACATCCAAGCAAATACATTGCAAAACTAAATTGTGCTATTGACTATCTCGACTCTCCGTAACTCCAGTTTCTTAAGGCACAATCTTGATAGTAGACCTCCCTAATCGTGTTTACGTTTCCAAAAAAATTATGTATTTTCTTATGAATTATGTGCATAGATGATTAGAACTTTGTAAATATAATTGCACATGTGTTATTTGCTTCACATGGTTTTTATTAAACTGAAATCTCCTATTGATTCAACTAATTTTAATAGACTAAATTTGTAATTTTTTCATCGCAGCTTATTCTTACTAATGAAAATTGATTTTTACCTATTTAAATTGGTTTAGAACCAAATTGATATGTATTTATTTTGAAGGATTTCTAACCTATACCACAAGGCATAGGTTAAGAGAATCAAAAATTCTATACATGATATCATTATACAAAAGTTTCTATTTCAAAATCCAATCAAACTAAAGAAAAACTTAGGATCTTTTGATAATAACCACCTTATGTTTTACCCATTTACACCTTATACTTCTTTTTTTGTATTTTATCACCTTTACTTTACTAATTTCATAAATTTCACCACCACTTAACACTTTTCGTCCAAATAAAATGCCATTTCCCCCCTCCTCTTTTCTTCATCTCTATTTATCCACGATATGTCAAGGTAATCTTTGAAAATTTTATCGTCAATTGAATTACAAAGTCAATACTTTCTTCGTTTCGTTTTAAATGCAACAAAGGGGTATTTTTTTGTGACATATAAAATATACGCTTTGTTGCATTTAAAACGAAACGGAGGAAGTATATGAATTTAATTACCCTCTCTTAATTGTAGATTTAGTTGGAAGAATTTTGACAATTGAGAGAGATTGAGGTTTGAGGAGGAGTAATGGAAGTATCATGGAGTTATAGGGGTGGAATTGAGGGAAATCAATAGGTGGAGCCACGTTCGATGGCAAAATAGACTAGAAACATTAAGTAGTGGTGAAATTGAAAAAGGTAGTAAAGTTAAAGTGGTAAAATTAAAATAAAAAAGTATAAGGTGGTTATTCGCAAAGTAGGTTAAATGCATAAGGTGGTTATTATCAAAAAATCCAAAATCTTATATGATTCTAACTTTATCTTGATATCCATCCTTATTTATTATCTCCATATATAATCTTGTTGTATTGTAATTTTTTTTAATGAAATCTTGAAATTCATAACCCTGTCTTGTGGCGTACGTTAGAAAAGTCCTTTCTTGAAATATATATATTTTAATTAGACTTATTTTGTTAAGCACAATGCCACGACCACGACAAACAACAATTTTACAATTTTCGGTCAATTTTAAGTCTTAATTAGATTATTAATTTTTGCCAGTAGGTACAAATGAATTTACTAACTCCAATGTCTATTGCATTTGCAATACATAAATTCATGAAACAGGTAAAAACATATAATTAACCAAATATGCACGATAAAAAAGAAGAAATTTGGCCAAATATGCATTTTAATGTGCTTGACTAGAGCAAAAATTACAAAGAGCGACGAGTAGAGTACGTCATGTCAAGACATAAAATTTAAGATGCAAGACATGGCGGAGGTGAGAGTTTTCCCATAATTGCAGGCCTAACATTGCAGCATTCTGAAGTAGCTGTGTTGTTGTTGCCCTTATTTCCCAAGTAACCCAAGTCAATGTCATCCAGCGTTACGTTCTCGCATGGCATTATCTTGCTGCATTTAAGTTGTATCGCTATTTTTGTCGCGGATATGCCCTTTATATTCTTAAATAATACGTCACTGACTTTGACCTTCGACGGAACCTACTCGTGCAGTAGGAAGAGAAAAATTAAAAATGTATATATACAGAAAATTATCTAGAAAATAATACTTCATCCATTCAAAATTAGTTACGACATCTTATTTTTTAGATTTTCGATCTAGGGTCGAACTCCGGTCTCTATTTCATTTGTCCGTGATTTCAAACATTAATATCTTTAATTATCGATAAAAAAAATATACATCCAGGATGAAAACTAACTAGATCACATACGACTATGTTTTTCCTAAAATATAAATCACAAAAACAATCAAAGTGTATAATGTGAATAGTAAATACTTACGCGTACGATTTAACTATTTCTATACAGAGGAAGTATATTTTTTGATGCAAATACAGAGGAAGTATATGTGAGTAAGGTCCTCTTCTTTTACACTTATTTCTCGATTTTTGACTTTAGTTTAGGTTAAATTATCTGCTTAATTCAATTTAACCAAATTCGTATACATAATAAGAGACGTAATGCTATTTATAGTCTCATGAGTAATTGGGTTATTATTGTAACTGTTATCTATGCAAGGTCCATACTTTTTATATCCAATACTTAATTAGTTAAAATTTATCTAAATAGAATTTATCATTACTTACTATTTATGAACATGATTATTATTTGAATAACTTTTAGTAAGTTAAATATTTGTCCCATAAATTTCTTGTTGGGCTTATATAACCACTACTAGACTCATGGCCTATGTACTACACGGGTTAAAATTTGTTATTAGAGAAGTTGGTTAATACTTACCGAAGTAACTAGAGAATAACAAAGAGAATTCAATAGCTGGGCCCACAATATAAACACACGCTCCTCACCTCTCTTTCCAAGCATTTGGGCTTTGTTCCCTTGCAGCCTCTCTCTCTCTCTCTCTCAATGAAAACTCCTTAATTCCATACATTGGGCCATCTACATCTTCCTTTCTTTTCTTTCCTGCTGCTTGGTTGCTCCCCCACCATAATTAATTTTCCTTCCCTCAAACTTTGACTCTATTACTCTATATTAGATAGTTTTTTTTTGTGGTCACACTAACTATAATCTTAATAGAAATTTAGTGGTTCGAAATGATTTAGAAGTTGGAACTCACATTTTTTTTAGTTTCAAATTCATTGTGGGGCATTAGATTTTCCATGATCATAATTAGTATGATAGACTAGTATTCTCCCTTCATCTTTGAATTTACCCATCTCATTTTCCTTCTCTTTCCTATTCAGTTGCTCCTCTCGCATATGCACATAAAAATGCCCTTTTCTAGCTCTTGTAAACAACCATTTCAAAGTTAGAGTTATCGTCGTCGAGTTTGACCACTAGAAGGTTAGATTTATTCTTGTTTGAAGCTAATTTTTACATTTATAAGGTAGTTTAAATTTTAGAATATTGATTTACAAATTTCTTGCCCGAAGTTGTTGTTATGGTACGTGTGAACGTTATATTTATATGAGCAGATTGTAATTCTATATGTATAGTTTCTTACTTTGATAATATTCAGATTTACAAATATAAGAACATTTCGTATGTGAAATAAATATTATAAAGACATATAAGATGGTAGGATAAAGATAGAGAATTGATGAATGGAATAAAGGTCAAAGTATGACTTTCACTTAAACATGTGTTGGGGTTAACTTGAATATAATTGACAAAGTTCTTGAAATACCCCTTTAATAGTTGTCTCCCTCATTTGCATTTACTGCAAAATGAGTTTTCTTTCCATTACCCATTTACCCCTCCTTTTATACTAGTCTCTCTCCATGTATTATTTTGGTGGGATTAGGGATGTGAATTCAGTCTTAATCAAATCTGATTATGACTAGATTCAAAAGTAAAATCATTTGAGTTTGAAATGTAAAAATTGGATACAAAAGTTGGATATAATTGGGTACACGGATCAACTTATTTGTCAATTGTCACCTTTTTTTTTTTTTGAGGGGATGTTACTTGTCAACTTTTAACCGGTAAATTATAGTTATAACAATAAGATAATTAAGATTGTATTCTCAATTTGTTTTATGGAACTCTATTTTTGGTATCTTAGATGACAATATTATTAGAATCGGACTCAAATCCGACTCATTAGAGGTAGGATATATGATTCAGATTTAGAGAAGAACCAATAACATACTACTAGATAATTGCTTATTTAAAATTAAGTTCTTCCTCTGTTTTTTTAGATGCAACATTTGCCTCTTTGTTGAGTGTATTAAAATAATCAAATGTTGCATCTAAAAAAACAGAGGTAGTATATAAAAGAATTGCAACATATACCTGAAGTTTGCAAAGATCATCAGGGCAGTAATCCTGATCAATGAGAACAGGATTACTAACATTATCCATGATAATATCTTGAAAATGCAAGCCAGATGCGATCCCATTGAAAGAATTAGGCCAAGTTTTGACCCTAAGGCCGTTCATAGTGTTAACAAGGGTGCAATTTCTAACTATAACTCCCTCCACAGGTTGCTCACCGGGGTACTTTCCTAGACTTCCAACGCTGATACCATGTCCAGGACCACATGTGACGTTGTTGATGCTTATATGTTGGCTCCCGTCTCCCAACGATACACAATCGTCTCCGGTTTTAATGGTTGCACCGGTGATGTTGATCATGCTCGACCGCCCTATATGGATTCCATCGGTGTTGGGACTCGAAACCGGGGCATCGATCGTGATGTCTTTGAAAGTCATGTAGTTGCAGTTGAGGATGTTCATGTGAAACATTTTGCTGTCTAGCGAAGTTATGTTGTTGACTTCTCCATTGGTGATACCAGTGAATCGTATGTTCTGTTTCAATTTTTACAACATTTAGCATGACGTACTCTGGATCTGGTAACATAGATGTTAGATACCAAACATTCATACCTCAAGTGCCCAGGTTAGGTAGTATATTTGTTTTAACTCATTGAGAATATCCTTAATGTTATGGCAGATGCAATCACAAGAACAAATAATTAATGAAGAACAACATAGACCTTTAACGTGGTTTACTAAGAATGTGTTAGCTACGTCCATATGGCATGAGGAGAATTGATTTTATTATCTTGTTAGGGAGAGAGAGTACGAATTATAGAATAAATAGGGCAAAACACTAGGGAAAAAAAAAGGAAGTATGAAAAGGCACGGTTTCTTTTGAAATTGCAGCTCCTTTTATTGAAGGGTATTGCGGTTAACAAGAAATCGCAGCCCTTCACGCAGCATGAGCGTGCGGTTTTGAGGCTAACCGCGGCCTCTACTAATGAAGGGTCACGGTTACTTGAAACCGACCGCCCCTTCATAAACGAAGGGCTGCGTTTTCTAGACTAACCGCAGCCCTTCTGATCCCATCCCATATCTCTAGTTTTGCACGCACACACACAGTAGGTAGACATATTTTCTAAATTTCCCTCCCTTACATGCATTTGACGAGCGAAAAACCCCTCCCTCCCTCTCACTCACTCGCACATTAACCCTAACGCCCCATCATCGGAGCACCCACATTGCTTCACCACCACAACCCTTCTCTTTCTTCACCTCTCTTCTCTTCTCTTAGCTTCTCTTCTCTTCTTTTCTCTTCTCTTCTCCACCATTTGAGTGGGTTTAGGGTGTGGAGCTCCTCCACCACTACGCAACGCCACCACCCACAAGCGGCAAAGAACAACTACCACCACCACTTTGCCCTACTCTTTCTTCATTGCTAGCTCTTGGGTTTAGCTAATTTTTTGCTTAGTTAAGTATGAATTAATGTTTTTAAGTTAGTTTTGTTTTAAATGATTAATGTGCAATGTGGGTTTTGTTAATTGCGGGGGGTGGGGGGGCGCAGGGGTGGCAAGGGGGGGGGGGTGTGGGCGCGGGGTGGGGTGGGCAACGGGCAGGGGGGGGGGGGGGCGGCAGGGGGCGGGGGCAGGGTGTGGGTGTGGCCGGGAGGGTGGGGCGGGGGCCGGGGTGAGGTGGGGGCAGGGGGGCCAGGCAGGGGGCGGTGGGCTTTGCGGGGGTTGGGGGTGCGGGGTTGGGGGCGGGTGGGGGTGGGGGTGGTAGGGGTGGGGGGGGGGGGGTGGTAGGGGTGGGGGGTGGTCAGTGGTAGGGGTGGGGGGTGGTGGGGGTGCAGGGGGTGGGAGTGCGGGAGGTGGGGGCGCGGGGGGTGGGGGTGGAGGTGGGGGGTGGCAGGGGGTGTCAAAGGGGGTGCGGGGGTGGGGGTGAGGGGTGCAAGGGGTGCTGGGGTGGGGGTGCAGGGGGGTGCGGGGTGGAGGTGTCTTGGGCGGCAATAAGGGATGGGGGCGATTTAATTCTATTTTTGAAAAAAAAAATTTGAATTTGAAGGGCTGCGGTTTTAAGCTTAAACCGCAGCCCTTCACTTAAAAAGGGATGCGGTTCATGCTTAAAACCGCAGCCCTTCAGTTAAAGAAGGTCATGCGGTTTATGCGGAAAACGCAAACCTTCAAACTTAGAAGGGCTGCGTTTTTTTAACCGGCACTTCGTTGAAGGGTCACGGTTAAAAACCGCACCCTTCTTATCTAATGAAGGGCGTTATGGAAAGGGGCCGCTAACAAAACGCAACCCCCTAGTAATGCTTTTGACCGAACCCTTCCTTATTTTTCCACTAGTGGAAGTTAATTGAAGGTTTATATAGTACTTTTATAATTAATTTAAACAGACTGGGCCTAAAATCGAAACCAAAACAAAAATGGGTCAGATAATTTAAGGCATATTTCAACACTTAATCATATCAATCTAACTTATTTTTGGTATGATTAAAATTATATCCTAGGAACTCTTATTTAAATTTGATTATCCTAGGATATAAGTTTAAGTTTTCTCAATTTGTTCTCTAAAAACTCTTATTTGAGCTAAAGGGATTATTTAAAATATAGCGTTAAAAAATGACTCCTTTACGTTAAATTGTGAGGCTGTCTCATGGTCTCAGGTGAAAATTTGCCTTTAACAAAAGATTAGATGAAGACTTGTTATGGTAGTTGTTTTGCTTACCAATTAATATATAATTAGGTGATAAAATTAATGTATACTTACTTACTAAAAAAAAAAATTAAAGTATACTTATAAATCTTTTTTCTCATAGTAGACTGTACTCAAATCCTTGGTCTAACAATTTGTGAAAATTTCAATCCTCAAAGCACACAAGCTAGCTAATAACGACAGAGTATCATCAAGAATGTATGCATACCGTAGGCATACTGCAACTTCCTGATTTAGCACAGTTGTTCTCCTTCCAAGCAATTATCCCTTGGCCATCAAATGTACCTCCACCTTCGATTGTTAACCCTCTAATGTCCCTGAAAACTATCCATCCATCTCGCGACTTGAAGACATCAAGCAACGATGGAGCTCGAAGATAGCCCTCGACTCGAACAGTTACTGCGGCCTTGCATGGTCCTTGAAAATCCACCGGACCCAAAATGTAGTTCCCTGGTGGGATCACCACTGTGCTAGCAATATTTGAGTTGCATGCTTGTTTCCAAGCTTCTAAAATTGGCTAATTATGCAGAAACATTAATATATATTAATAAAAAATTAGATATAAACTATTGAATTTAACCAGAGAAATTCGCAAGAAATTATATAATTTGTTACTATTACTACCTTACTATCATCTGTCTTTCCATCGCACTTTGCCCCGTAATTGACCACGTTAAAGTTGGAAACAATGGCACTTTCTGAGTTTTTGATGCATGTGAGCAAATACGTATATAAGAACACAGCACCAACAATAATGAACTTGAAACTGATCATATTGTAATGCATCTATGTTATAAATTTGTTAACTTTAATTGGAATACAAACAAAACTTTTCGAATGGGAATCCATTAATATTACAATGATGACCTATAATTTGTAAGAGTTAATAACCCAAAATGTCATAAATAACCTTATATTAGGTACATAATACTAATCTTTTGAGGTTATTAGTGAGACCACGATCAACATGGCTAAAAAAAGCGTCTCCTTTGGACATAGCCATGCATATGCATCATATCAGATTGATTCCGGCGTGTGAAGACATTCTTTAGGTAGCCGTTAATTTAATCACATGTATGAAAAACTTCATTAGCCCTTCTAGCTTCTAGTCTCTACAATAAAAACAAGGATAAAACAACATACACTTTGGTAAGGAGGCATCACCCATATCAGGATGTTGGTATGAAGTTAGTTAATAACATGCTATCTCGCTTCTTTTCACTTATAGGTTTTGTCGAAAGACTTAATAAAATACAAGTTTTGTAGGGAAGAATCTAATAAAAATTTTTTTGTCTAAAAGGACCTATTAAAATACTTTCGATTGTTAACAGGAACCAATTTATAAATTTCAGGCCAAAATTACCATATTCCGGCATTGATTTTTTGCAATTGGGACACCACACTACATTTGACAAGAATTTTATTGCTTGAAGATGAATTCGCAGACATTTTCCTTCAATTTCTGAAAAAAATTAAAGTTTTTTGGCCTGAAATTCATAAACTGGTTCCTCTTAACAATCAGAAGTATTTTAATAGGTCCTTTTAGACCAATTTTTTTATTAGGTGCTTCCCTACAAAACTTGTATTTTATTAGATCCTTTCTGACAAAAAACCTCACTTATATGATCTATCTTTTTCACGTTTGTCTGTACAAGATTTTGATCATTGATATTCTAATTTTAAAAATATTAAAATTACAAAAAGTGATATTTCGAAATCATATTTATATGTAGACAAACGAACTATATTTCCATTACATAACCAACGATATTTCCATTACATAACCAACGATATGGTCAAACTAAGTATTTGAATATATAGTAGAAAAGTAAGTGAGAATAGTAAATTGATCATTAATATTGTTAATGATAAGAGAATGAAATAGAGGCTAGAATTTAGGTCTACTATCGTGCCGGCCTAATTATGCATCAAAAGACTAAACTACCCTCTTTCAAGGATAGAACTCAAACAATAAGTACATGTATATTTTAGGCTTAGCTTCTAATTAGGGATGTTAAATTTTCTCTCAAATCAGAGACTAAGATGATCTCTTGAAGGTTGCAACCACAATATCAAACTAATTTATTATATATAATCAATATTTTTTGGTTGAACAAATCGAGATTTGAGTTTTACAATCAAATTTTAACGTGTGTTTGCCCTTGTTCGGGGCCCAATTGTTCGAAGCCCAACAAGGGCATAAAGGCCCCTAAAGCCCGGGACATGGCAAGAATGGCTCCCACCCGAGGGTTGACCTAATCTCGGAAAGCTTAAGATCCTCCAAAAGGGCTAATGCAATCATTGCTTGAAAATGCAACATGTCCATCGATCCCAAAAAGGCCCATCCGAACAATGTTTCCCAAACGGGAAATCCCCAACACTATAAATACCAACTACCTCATCAATGAACAGTATTCAATTCTCACCTAACAAACTAGAGCATCTCTCTCTAGACTTTATCTCTCTACCTCAATCACATCCGACTCGAGCGTCGGAGGGGCGATCCCTGAACCACCCCCGGGTAGTCTAACTTCATTTTGCACGTTCCCGACGTACGGATATCTGGGAGCTCGGGCGAACGTTCTGGGCCCACATCACATCTCACAACATATTATAATCCTTAAATTTTTTAGCGTAAACAGCTTTAGCGCCGTCTCGTGGGGAAGTTACAATCAAAGTCACTTCGCCACTACTCAAGAAGATCCACTTCACAATGGCCCCACCCAAGAGCACTCGCACCGCATGCCCCTCAAAGCTCACAGCCCGAAAGGGATCCGTCACCATCTCACCAACGGAGGTCCGAACGACCCAAAACGCCGACCTGGCCAAACCTCGACCATGAAGAAGAACGGTCCATCGAAAATAGACAGACCCTCACAAAGCCTACAACATGCCGACCCCCATCCTATATCCACAAATAATATAAACTTGATAGCCGCCGCCCCAAGCAGACCTCAAAGAAAAGCCCGATGGATATGTTAGCCAACCAACAAAAGAACGCTTTCTTCACCCCCTAAAACCAAGCCTTGGTCCCTTCCCTTCGAGCGGAGAACTACAAGGTCACTTAGCCTAAGAACGGTCGGGTACGAGGGAACATAGTCATCGTGGCCCAAAAATCCAAGCAGGAGAAGAAGAGCGACATGGATCTAAAGGAAAGGGGGAAGAAACTCACGTATCTAAGTCACCCCGAGGCAACGTCGGGCATAAGCACAATGATGCCCGACACTTCCTCAACCAAAAGCGCTCGCAGGGGCTAGACGCCCGATATATTCTTAATAAGAAAGTCGCTCACGGGAAGGGCACGGCGACTCAACCCAATCAAAACCTATTCGGATCAACAACGGGACGCTCAAGTTCATTGTCCCATTCAAATTTAACATACTGAGGTGCCCAAATGAAAATCAAAACGCCGACCATTAACCATTCGCGGGCCTAACC
Source organism: Beta corolliflora (assembly GCA_947648045.1). Classification (NCBI taxonomy): domain Eukaryota; kingdom Viridiplantae; phylum Streptophyta; class Magnoliopsida; order Caryophyllales; family Amaranthaceae; genus Beta; species Beta corolliflora. Next base: position 60,390 of record CANSZD010000234.1, on the reverse strand, counting down.
GACCCTGATGATCATACGGGCTACATACAAAGCACAAATAAGCGTTCAAACCGGCCGCGAGGCCCCTTGGTGCCGTTTCTTTCCCACAACGCCGAAAGGACCGGCCTTGAACCGGTTCCAAGAGCTCCCACGGGGATTATAACCGATTTCTGCTCAAGACCTATTCATCCACCGCCTTGTAGCCGGGAAAAGGCGTAAGAAAACAAGTCTCCATTTGACGGGAGTCAAACAGAGAAGAATGAAAGCCTAGTCGATTACATCAAAAGATTCAATGAGGAATCATTGAAATCTCATATCTACAAGACGCGGTGGCGTTCGCCGCCATAATGTCCTGACTTCAACCCGGCTCTTAAGATGGTCCTCGCGTAAAACGAGTTAAAACCTTCTCCCAAGCGATGACTCGGGCTCAAAGATTCATCCAAGCAATAGATATATGTCGCCACTCGACGATGGTAGCAAGAAGAGAAAAGAAGAAGGAAATCACAAGGACCGGCCTAAACAACGAAGACGGGTGGCCTGGCCGACAGTTCAATGACCATGGCAACGACACCCGATTCAAGAAGAACAAAGAGAGATCTACTTGGACATCAAGGATAAGTCCATGCTCCCCGCCCACCTCCCACCGATAACGTCAACCGCTCGGAGAGACAAGAGTCAAGGCGAATACCACAAAGAATGCGACCACACCACCAAGGATCGCAGGGAACTCAAGAAATCCCTCGACAACCCGGGCCGACTGTGGAAGCCGAACCGATACCTCAAGCACTCTAGTGAGGAGAAGGGCAAACAAGGCCTGGCCAATCCAACAAATGGGAAACGGAGGGCTTCATCGGAGTCATAGCGGGCGGCTTCAATTCGGGAGGCCTAACCGGCCGATCACGCAAAGCCCACCTCCAAAATCTTAAGCATCAAGTGCTTGATGTTCACCATCCCCGCCCGATTGCCCCCTCACGACGCTCGGGAATCCAATGGGCCCTACACACGCCCCCATGATGACCCCCCGGTCATCGAACTCAAAGTGGCAAACGCAAGAGTCAAAAGGGTGTTAGTGGGTAGTGGATCCTTGGCCGGACTTTTAAGAGTAGGCAAGGCCATGGACCCTCAAACAAGAAAGGAAATCATTCGGGTACTCACAGAGTACAAGGACGTCTTTGCCTACGAAGCCACGTAAATGCCCCGGACTCGACCCCAAAGTCACGTGGCACGAGCTCAACATCAAGGAAGGATTCAAGCCTGGCCAAACAAGTCGAGGCATCAAGCCCCCCGAAAGGAACACCACGGCACTGTAGAAGTCAAAAAATTACTTGAAGCGGGGTTCATAGAAGAATGTCGCACTCGAAATGGCCGGCCAACGTCGTACTAGTCAAAAAGTCGAGCTGGGCATGGAGAATGTGTGGATTTTGCGTACCGAACAAGGCCTCCGTCCAAAAGATAACCACCCTCTCGCCCAAGATCGACAGCCGGGTCGACTCAACCGCGGGTCATGCTCTCCTAAGCTTCATGGACGCAAATGCGGGGTATCACCAATGGCCGAGCACGATCGAGTCCACACCGCCTTCGTCACCAACCAAGGGGTGTATTGCTACAAAATGATGCCCTTCGGGCTCAAGAATGCGGAGGCTACGTATCGCCGTACAAATCAACAAAATCTTCAAACGACCACCTAGGTCTAACATCGAGGTATACGTCGACGACATGATCGTCAAAAGTAAGGTTCAGGGCGATCACCCCTCGTACTTAAGAGAGACGCTCGTAACATCGAGGCGATTCCACATGATGTTGAACCCAAGAAAATGCGTCTTCGGAGTGAAGGGAGAGGAAGTGCCTCTGATTCCCCGGTCGATGAAAGAGGAATCGAAGCAAACCCTGACAAAATCAAGGTCATGATGAATGTAAGAGAAGTACAACGCCTAACCTACTGCCGGCCGGCCCTTGGTCGCTTCCTATCCCTGGCCAACAGATAAGAGCTTGCACTTCTTCAAAACTCAAGAGAAAAGAATTTACTGGGATGATGAAGCCGAATAGGCCTTCACCTCCCTCAAGACACATCTATCAACCCTCCCTAAGTCGATTTCCCCACGGAGAAACGCCGTTCATTTATTCGGCCGTTTCTAATACGCGCTCGCCGCTTCGATAGCCGAGAGGGAAGAAAAGCAACACCCGGCCTACTTCATAAGTCACGCCTTCCGGGAGCAAGAGGTCAAATACAAACAAGTAGAGAAATTGGTTTTCGCCTTAGTGATGGCCGCCGGAAGCTCAAGCCTTACCTCCAGCCCATCCAATTAAAGTTCTCACGAGTTAGCCGCTCGAAGCTCATTGAAAGCAGAACCACTCCGGTCGGATGACCGACCGGGCGGATCACTGGCGTACTTTGGCCGGTATAAGAGCCCAAGAGGGCGATCAAAGCCCGTGCCTTGGCCGATTTCATAACGGAGTGTACAACCGTGCCCCCATGCAAAGGGATAGCCGGGAGTTGCAAGTAGACGGCTCATCCACCAAGACAGGGTGTGGAGACGGGATGGGTAATTAAAACCCCTGGTCGGGGAAAAGATGGAGTATGCGATCAAGTTCGAGTTCTTGGGATCCAACAATGAAGCCGAATACGAAGCTCTCATCCTCGGACTTCAGCTATGCATCCTAGCCGGGGCTACAGAGATCAACGCCAAGTCTGACTCACAGCTGATAATGGGTCAAGTGTCAGGCAAGTACGAAGCCAAGGAAGATAATATGAGAATGTATTTGGCCAAGACCCAAGATATAATCAAGCGTTTGGCTCAATTCACCATCACCCACATCCCCCGATCGGAAAATCGCAGAGCGGATGCTCGCCCGATGGCTAGCTCAGCCAAGGGTCGGCCCCTGACAATAATGCGGAAATCCTTCGTCGCCTAGCATCAACGTCAAAGAACAAACTGTATTAAATGGAACATCCACATGGATGAAAGAAGTGGTCGAGTATGTGAGAGATGGAACATTGCCTGAAGACCGCAAAGAGGCCGAGCGAGTCAAACACAAATCGGGATGGTTTCTATGGCACGAGGACCAACTCTACAAAAAATTCTTCACCCAACCATTGCTCAAATGTGTCACTCCCGAGGAAGGGGATTACATCCTCAGGGAAATCCACCAAGGGGGCCCGTGGGAGTCATCAAGGGGGGAAGGACCATAGCCGGAAGGCTCTCGGAGCGTGCTACTACCGGCCTACTCGAAATCCGATGCTCATGAGCTGGTCAAAAGGTGCCCGTCATGTCAAATCCATTCGGACATCCCGAGAGCACCAACCACCCCCTTAACCACAATTCAAGCGTTTCGCCATTCGACAAATGGGGTATGGATCCGCTTCCGACCATTTTCCCCAAAGACGTCAAAGAAAGTTCTTTATAGTGGCCATCGACTACTTCACCAAATGGACCGAGGCCGAGCCACTCTCCTCTATAACGTATAAGCGTGTTCAAGCGTTCATTTGGAGGAACATCATAACCGCATTCTGAGTTCCAAGGGTCCCGATTTCCGATAATGGACGTCAATTCAACAACTGGCCCCACTTGGGAGTATTGTGCCCGCTTTCTAATACGCACCAAATTCTCCCGCAAGATCCGGGCCCCAAACAAACGCGCCAAGCCGAGTCGGCTAATAAAGTAGTCCTCAAAGGAATCAAGAAATCCTTCGAGGCCGCCAAAGGATTATGGGTCGATGACCTACCCGGAGTCCTCTCGGTCGCCCGAACTACCGCAAATAAAGGAGGCAACAGGCACTCCCCCGTTCACCTTGTGTATGGAAGCGAGGCGGTCTTACCGTGAGGAGATCGGCATCCCTCACCCCGAATGACCTTCTACGAGTTCGAGAAGAACGAGCAGAAAACCGGTCAACTTAGATTTATTGCCGAAACAAGGGGCAACGCACCGCTAAAATCCATCCAAAGATAAACAAAGAGAGTCACTCGACAATTTAATCGCCGAGTAAAGGCTAGACCAATCCAACTCGACGATCGGGTCGTTCGGAAAGTAGAGGCCACCGGGCTCTCGCACCTAAAAGGAAAGCTAGGACCTAACTGGGATGGCCCCTATAGGTAGGGCTGTTCATAATGATCCGATCCGGCCGATCCGATCCGAAAAATCGGATATCCGATCCGTTTTTTGAGTTTCGGATATTTCGGATCGGATATCCGAAAAATCGGACGAATACGGATCACGATTTTTGTGTTTTCTGATATCCGAAATATCCGTTTTTTTTAAGTATACTTTTTGTTATTTTTTTAAAAAAAACCCTAAACAATAAAACATTTGCTCAAACTGAAATGTTCAAGAGTTAAGGGTTCATTCTAAACTTTAAGTTGAAATGAAACGCCGCAATTCTCTCATCTCTTTCCACACCCAAAGCTCCGCGCGAGGCCGCCAGAGCCCGCATGCCAACAACCCATCACAAGCAAGTCGCCACCACCTACCAACACAAATCTACAATGGCGCCACTCCTTCTCTCCTCTGCGATGCGAATGAAATTAGGTAATTTTGCGACTGTATTTTCTGAATTGGCAAGGATTTGACTATTTGTTTTCACTTATACTTCGTTTTTAATTTTTCACTTCTTCTCTTTGGTCAAATTCTCACCCGCATCTTCTTTCATTTTTCGTTTTTTCTACCATTTATTTCTTCTCCTATGTCGCTTTGTTGTTTCCTTTTTTTTACTTCTTTGTTTTGTGGTTTTTCTTTTTTATTTCTTCGTGTTTTGACCGATTTTAATTGTTTCTTTTTTTTTATTTCAAAGAACTTACTTATTCTTCTCCGGTTTGTGGTTTTGCTTTTTTATTTCTTCTTTGTTTTAACCGATTTGAATTGTTTTGTTTTTAATATCTTCTTCTTTGTTTTGATGTATTTTCGTATTAATAATTTTTTTCTCAATAATGTAGTACTTCTAACGGGAGCAATGACGAAATTGATACAAACATGGAGAACATGGGGCCGATGGCTATTATGGAGCCGATGTAACATTAGTGATGGTCCCATAATTGTAAGAAAAAACAACCATGAAAAAGCTTAAAACCTAGAAAATTTCAAGTGATAAAAATTTCGGATATCCCGGTTATCCGATCCGGAAATTTCGGATATCCGATTTTTTCGGATCGGATACGGATCGCTTTTTGCCGATCCGAAATTTTCTGATATCCGAAATTTCAGATCGGATCGGATCGGATATCCGAAATGAACAAACCCTACCTATAGGGTAACGTAAATCATCAAGCCAGTGCACATTCCGACTAGGGTCCCCGTAAGGTGTTCCCCCTGGCCCGACCCCCGGGATGCGCATAACCTTAAAAAGTACTTTGGTGTAGAGTTTGTTACTTGCAATAGGGGCATACATTGTAACAGCTTAAATCATAGTCTGGTCGGCATTTTTGTACAAAAGTCACCTTATTAGACTTAACCAAGAAAAATAGTTGGCGTTTTTGTAATGACAGTTAAATCATAGTCGGTCGGTATTTTTTTAACAAAGTTAGTCCATTAGCCTTAACCAATAAAATAGCTCGGCATCTTTTGTTAGGACTTAACCAAATCACTAAGATGTCCGATTCGAAGCAAAGATTGACTAAACAAAAGCAAAGACCCATTCGGTAAAAGACTTGATCAGTCACTAATAGACTAAATCAAAAACCGTAAAATAGACCAACTTACTCAACATGTCAATCGGCTCATAAACAAGTCACCGGAATCGCTGAAGCTAGTCTGACAATATTGCAATCAACAAACAAGGAAAATTGAGGCCAAAAGATAAGCTTCATTAAGGAAGCTCTGACATTACAAAAGAAGTCATTAAAAGAGTAATTGAAGCGGAATCCAAAAACGCTAAGTACAAAGTGCCGTGAATCCTAAGAGCTGGGGGAGGGGGAAGATCATTTACACTCCCGGCATTAGTTTCTGTTATCACCGACTCGCTCCTCCCCCGACCCACGTGTCGGGCGCGCATCATCATCATCATCATCATCATCATCATCATCGCCAACAACAACATTGATGTCAACCTCCCTCCTCATCATCATCATCCTCGCCTCGTCCCCCTCGCTCATCCGAGCCGTAATCTCAAATTATCGGCGTCGATCGATACTGATATCCCGACCGCACGACGGCCCAAACCAGATCGGGGTGAGACTCGGCCAAGACCCTCCTCACCCGATCCAGTGGCCTCATCCTCACCCATCTTATGAGCCGCGCTCCCGACTTCGTTGGCTTAAACCTTGGCCGCCTCGGGATTTCTCCCACTCGCCGAACCATTGCTTCTGGGCCTTAATCTTACCCTCACCCTGACAATTGGCCCTCCAGCCTCTGGCCACTCTCCGCTCGACCTCCTTCGCCTTGGTCGTGGCATCGTCCTTTGCAATTTGAGCCGAGTCGCGTGCCAAGGTCGATCGGCCTTCTCCTTGACCCACTTGGCTCGTTCCTCCTCGAAGCCTTTCTGATCGTCTTCGATGGCCTTCTCGGCATCGGCAAGCTTCGACTTGGCTATGCGCTTGCCTTCGTTGGCTCGATAGACGTCGTCGAAGTGTTTCTTCGCCTTCTCTCTGAGATCGTCCACCTCTTCACCCAAGCTTACTCGGTTCCGAGCCACGTTGGCCGTCCGAGCGGAGAACCGAAAGTGAAAGAAAAAGTTAGAAAAGCGAACAAGTAAAAAACAAAGGTGAACCAAAAAGAGAGAGCACTTACATCGAGACAAGAGCGTAAGAGCTCGTTGGTCTCACCCCGAACCATGAGTAACATCGATATACTCCCTGGCCGGCGGGAGTATATATGTACTCCAGTGGCTTTAGTCCAACGCCCATCCTTCTCATCTCGACCGAGCCCCGTGAAAGGAACGACCGACGCCACCATCTCCCTCGAGCTATCCCCGGCAAGTCCCAAAGATGGAGACAGAGGGAGTGTATTGGGGGCTCCTAACTGGGTTGAAGTCGGAGGAATGAAGGGAGATGTTATCGCCCCCGTCTGGCCTCCTGCCGGGGATGCTCCCTCGGGCTAATGACCTCACCGATTTGCTCTTCTTAGCTTTCTCCCGTTCGGTCTTAGTTTTCTCCCGCTCGGCCTTTGACCGAGCAACCGCCTTCTCGGTCCGGGCGACCTTATCTGACGATCGCTCTTTTCTCTTCTTCGTCTTCGGCTTAGCAGATCCCCGAAACAAGGCGTAAAAACGGCTTAGCATAAAAGAGCCAAATGAATAGTCACTCGCCAAATAGAGCGGCAACAAGAAGATGAAAATGTCACCTTAAGCGGGGCGGGAACCTTCATGGTCTTAGCCGCGATCTCGCCCTTCAGCCGAGCGGCCCTCATCGCCGCAACGCTCAACTTGTCTGGCCATGGTCGGGTCGTTTCGTTGATATACGCTCGAGCGTGCTCGCAATAAAAAGGACAAAGGTGTTAGTCAAAATAGAAAGCTTAAAATATCAAACCGACCACCCTAAGCCATCCCCTAGGCATTACCCTTTGGGAAGGTCGAGCTTAAACCCATAGCCGAGTGGAAATACTCGTCTTTGAAGAGCTTGCAGTCAGGCAACCATTGCCAGAACGAATACCTCGCCCCCGTTAACAATCCTCGACTCGGTCTGCATATAGCAGCCGCCGCTCCTTCCTCATCGGCCCGTATTGCCCACTCGGTAGTTCAAAGCAAATGATGGGCTCTACCGGAGGAGGGACCAGGGAATCCCCCAATCTCCGCCAAAATAAACAAAGGCGAACTCCCTACGAAACCCCTTCTGAGATGTAGGGAGATTGAGGACAGTTCGATACCCCGGGTCTGATCTCGAAAGCTCCACCAACCAGGCCCGTTCGCCGCAGCCATAACTCGACCAACTTGTACATGTGTCTCCATAACTTGAGGGTCGGCCTGACATCCATCAAATCGCATAGGATCTGGAAGGCGCTGATCCCACCCCAGAGTTAGGAGAAATTTGGCAAATCGCCAAATTGTATACGTTCAGCAACTCCATGACAAAAGGAGTCAAAGGAAACCGAAGCCCCATATCCATCGATTTGTAGTGTACCGCTATGCATCCGGGTGGAGGAGAAATGACTGTGTGATGGGGCTCTGGTCGGACCAAGTAGTATGGGTCTTTTATTTGAAATCTTGTTGCCGTCCCTCGGAGGTCCTCGGTCAGAGATTTTATCACACCTGGCTCGGTAAAGAAAGTCCCCGGACCTCCTTTTAGATCAAGGTCTGGATACACCGCGCCCGACCCGAAGTGGACGCTTCTCCCGCTCCCCTGCATGGCCACCCTTACTACATCGAAGACAAATACTTAATTGTCTAAGTAACTCCTCGAGGAGGATAAGGCCGTGACACCTCCCAAGGGTAGGGAATGACACCCTCGGCCTCCTCCTCCACCGAAGAAGACGGGCTCTGAAGAGCAACCGCGTCGGGCACAACCGAGGGGTCGGGGCAACTTATTACCGTCGACACCAGCGTTATTCCCATTCCCCTCACCTCCTCGGACAATTTGTAAGGGGGTGAGGTCGGCGGTGTCAACGACTCAGATGAATCTCCCATTATTTATGAACAAGGGAGTCGGCCGAGATTATTCGAAGAAAAAGAAAGAAAAACTTAAAGAAAGAGCAAGAGCGTACTGGGCCTGACGAAGAGACCGGAGGAAGAACTTGGGAGAGTTGGAGAGGATTTGAAGATTGTAGAGAGAGAGGAAATGAAGAAATGAACAAATGATCCTGAAACCCTCTCTCATCCCCTACATATATAGGCGCGCCTAGGGGGATGCGCAATGCAAACCCCCATGCATCGTCTTAATGGGCTTCCAATAAAGGCCCAACTGGACCTAGTCAGTCCACCCCACCAAGGGTCCAGTAAAATCAAGCAAAATCATTCCGAGTCCAAGGAATATGAAACGTCAAAACTCCTAACAACGCCTCGTCGCCCGATCAGAATAAGGGCCCCAAGATCCCAATTATTAAAGGCGGCCATGTGGCATTCAGGGTTGGACATATCCGGTCGGGCAAAATAGACGTGGCCCCACCCATCGAAGTACGAAGGTCAACAACACCCACTGGACAAACTTGGGGCTCATTAGCCCCTCATCCGAGTGGCTCCACATTCACTCGGCCAACAGGAGCTCCCCTCCTTTGCCGAGCCGCTTCTACACTTGGTCAAGTATGGACACATGTCAGCTAGCACCCACTCGGACAAGCTTGGGGCTCATTAGCCCCTCATCTGAGTGGCTCCACATTCACTCGGCCAACAGGAGCTCCCTCCTTTGCCGAGCCGCTTCTACACTTGGTCAAGTATGGCCAAATGTCGCCTAGCACCCACTCGGACAAACTTGGGGCTCATTAGCCCTCATCCGAGTGGCTCCACATTCACTCGGGCCAACAGGAGCTCCCCTCCTTTGCCGAGCCGCTTTACACTTGGTCAAGTATGGCCAAATGTCGCCTAGCACCCACTCTGACAAACTGGGGCTCATTAGCCCCTCATCCGAGTGGCTCCACATTCACTCGGCCAACAGAGCTCCCTCCTTTGCCGAGCCGCTCTACACTTGGTCAAGTATAGCCAAATGTCGCCTAGCACCCACTCTGACAAACTTGGGGCTCATTAGCCCTCATCCGAGTGGCTCCACACTCACTCGGCCAACAGGGGCTCCCTCCCTTTGCCGAGCCGCTTCTACACTTGGTCAAGTATGGCCAAATGTCGCCTAGCACCCACTCTGACAAACTTGGGGCTCATTAGCCCCTCATCCGAGTGGCTCCACACCCATTCGGCCAATAGGGGCTCCCTCCTTTGCCGAGCCGCTTCAACACTTGGTCAAGTATGGCCAAATGTCGGCCAAGACCTACTCGTACAAACTGGGGCTCATTAACCCCTCATCCGAGTGGCTCCACACCCATTCGGTCAATAGGGCTCCCTCCTTTGCCGAGCCGCTTCTACACTTGGTCAAATATGACCAAATGTCGCCCAAGACCCACTCGAACAAACTTGGGGCTCATTAGCCCCTCATCCGAGTGGCTCCACACCCATTCGGCCAATAGAGCACCCCTCCTCTGCCGAGCCACTCCTACACTTGGTCAAATATGACCAAATGTCAGCTAGCACCCACTCGAACAAACTTGGGGCTCATTAGCCCTTCATCCGAGTGGCTCCACACCCATTCGGCCAATAGGAGCACCCCTCCTCTCGCCGAGCCACTTCTACACTTGGTCAAATATGACCAAACGTTAGCTAAGACCCACTCCGACAAACTTGGGTCTCATTAGCCCCTCATCCGAGTGGCTCCCCGCGTTCCCTTTGAGCATGATCCGACCCTGGTCTGCGCTCTTTCTCCCTCAATAGGAAAGCGACCCCGGCCGGGCGATGTTACTCTCGAGCATGAGATGACCCGACGGCGCCTCCCCTTCACCAAGAAGTGACCCTGGCCGACGCCCTTCCGTCAACGGGAAGTAACATGGCTCGGTTTTCCCTTTCTTCCACAAAAGTACCCCCGTCGGCACTCCGCCGACATGAAGTGATCCAATGGCAGACTTCTCTCCAACTAGACATGACTCGGTCAGCACTCTTCCTCCAAACAGGAAACGCCCCGGTCGGCTACGTCCTTCTTTCATGGAGGGCGACCCTGGCCGGTACCCAATCCCTAACGGAAAGTGACGCGGTCGGTGTGTTAGGTCCATTACCTTAGATGGGCAACTGGCCCGTTGGAATCATGGTGTGACCATTTCGCCACGGACGAGCGTCACTCGCCGGATCTCATGCCCCCACCCCCGGCGTGGGGCTAATTGTTTGGGCCCAATTGTTCAAGCCCAACAAGGGCATAAAGGCCCCTAAAGCCCGGGACAGTGGCGCAATGGGTCCCACCCGAGGGTTGACCTAATCTCAGGAAGCTTGAAGATCCTCCAAAAGGGCTAATGCAATCATTGCCTGAAAAGGCAACATGTCCATTGATCCCAAAAAGGCCCATATGAACAATGTTTCCTGTCTGGGAAATCCCCAACACTATAAATACCAACTACCTCATCAATGAACAGTATTCAATTCTCACCTAACAAACTAGAGCATCTCTCTCAGACTTTATCTCTCTACCTCAATCACATTTGACTTGAGCGTCGGAGGGGCGATCCCGGAACCACCCCCGGGGTAGTCTAACTTCATTTTGCAGGTTCCCGGCGTACGGATATCGGAGCTCGGGGGAACATTCTTGGGGCCCACATCACATCTCACAACATATTATAATCCTTAAATTTCTTAGCAGAAACAGCGCTCTTTTCACTAGTGGAAAAAAACCTTATATGTCACAACACAACAGATCCGATTTTAACAAAACGAGTGGAGAATAATTGGAGCCCGCCATGTGTTATAAGAATCTATACACTGACATGGCGCCATATAAGCTCTGTCATGAGATTCTTCTTTCTATTATAATGAACTCAAAAAGTTGTGGCTAAGGTTTTGATACCTTGACCACCTAATTAAAATATATCATCCTTTTTACTACCAAGCTACATCACCTTCTTTGTAAACAAAGTCCAGATCCAAATAGTAAATGCTTATGCCTCATTAAAAGTTTGTAAATTATAAAATAAAAGTACAACAACACCATGTACTCCCCCGTAAATTTATGAATTTTGTAAATATATTTTAATGTATAGTTATTTATATTTAAATATATTTTAGTATTGTAATGATTTATTTCTTCAAAGGTTGACTATTTGAAAGTCAAAGGAATTATTTTAATGATTAAAAGAAGTTAAATATTTTATTAAGTCATGCTTTGAAAAGTATTTGAAATGTTTGACGGTTTTTGGATTTGGAAAAGGACTCCTAAATGGCTTTGAGGAACCCAAACACTATTAGGGTCGGGAAAAGGATTTCTAGTTTGAGCCCAATTACCTTTTCCTAAGCTCACAAAGGGAATCTATATAAACCCCATAAACCCTAAATTTTTTCCACACAATTATTTTCTCTCTCCTCCTTCCTCCCAAATTTTCGGATTCCTCATTCTTTTTCTCTCTCTTTTCTTTTCTTCTTTCTTCCTCTCCTTCTGGTCTCCTCCTTCGGTCGGCCACCGCTCCGGCCACCGCCACCGCCGCCGGCCGACCGCCGGCCACCTGCACGCCGCGCCGCCGGCGTGTCCCTCCTCTCTTCTTGCTTTGGTTTGATTACTTTCCTTCCTCCTCAAGTTTTATTCAAAGTTTATATTTTTAAGTTTTGTTTTAATTTGCTTATGTTTAAAAGTTATAGTTTGATGATTTAATATTGAATCTAAGTTATGTAATTTATGTATTGAAGAAATAAAATTCAGTTTTGCATATTGAGTTTTAATTAGAGTTTTAATTATCAAAGCATGAATTTTTAGGGTTTTGAAAGTTAGAAAATCATAGTAGTTTATTATAAGTTATGAAATTTATTATCTTTATGATTTTAAGTATGTTTGAATATATTTTAAGGGAGTATTATTATAGAGTTTTATGATGGATTTTAACCACTAGTGTAGTAGGTATTATGCTAGGAGGTTTAATAATCAAGTTTTATTATGGGAGAGGTTTTTAAACATGTTTAAGAAGGGTTTAAAGTATTTTATTATTGCTGTAAATTCATAAAGGATTGATTGTGAATTTATATTGGTTGTTTTAGGCGGAGAATTCTCTCTAGGCGACTTTTAAGACTGTTAAAGTGGCCTCTCAATTTGTCTACACAAGGTACGTACATACCTATGTGTTGATTGGAGTAGTATCATGATTTTTAAGAAGGAGAATTATGTAGTATCATGTATAGGAACTAGGTTGAGTTCATATATGATTTCTATTATGTTGGATTTTGCATGTTTTATGCTGTTGTGTAAACATGTTGATTTGAGATTTATATTATGAGATTTATATCATGTTTGTATGGAAGATTGATGCAAGCATGTTGGTTGGGAATTTTATTTTATTAATTCACATGGAGGAATTAATATATATATATATATATATATATATATTAGTTTGGATCATGATTGATCATTTGTTCCCTTTGAGTATTTCACCGCTTTATAAGGAACGAGGGCCTTATTTGGTAAGTTGATATTTTATACCTATGAAAGGTAGTTTGGTTGTTGGCTAGGTTCAACAAATAAGAAAGTTTGGATTAAAGTTGGAATTAATCTTGGGTTGTTAAGTTGTGTGATCACTTATCTAATCCTAAGATAAAAATGAAAGTTTGTTATTGTTGATTGATTATGATGTTTGTTTTACTTGTGAGTCATAACAAGTAATAACCGGTAAATCATGTAAAGTGAAATCGGATAGCAATAGCTTTAGACAGTGCACGCCTCAAAGTATTGGACAATTAGGAGTTGGAGTACATGGTGGTAGCCCATGACTTTTTCTCGGGGACCGGATTGATCACCGTGTCCTATTTTATTTAAAAGATTCCTCGATATCGTAGGTCATAAGAATACGGAGTCGCGCCAGTATTTCGTCTTCCAAAGGGAAGACCGGTTTTAGTTAGGACAACTCTGGCCCATTGACTATTCCATTCAAAGTAATAAGAATGTTGTTATAAAGTTTAGTTCAAGAAAAGTTATCACCAAGTTATTATATTATGACTTATTCCCGTTTATTATTTATTGTATCATGTTAGGATTGTTTATTTATTTAGTATGTAGTACTCGGCTTTGCCGATTACGTGCTTTTGTTTGTGTATGCCGATCATGGCTATGCCTTATTGATCCCGTGATGACCCATTTTGGTGAGCAAGATCTAGGGATCAATAGTGCATTGTCCATTTACGGAGTTTGAAGATGATGCATCATCGGGTTCTGGATCGGAGAGCTTGTTAGACTATTTATCATACTTTAAGTTTATGCTTTTCGTAGTTGGTTTGGTTTTAAGTTTGTCTTCGACTTTGTTGGTTGGTTTTGGAGTTGACTTTGTAGTCGACTAAGTTTTTATTTATAAAGTTATTTATTATGTTTTCCGCCGCAAAATTCCGAATAAGCCGATACGTTTTCACACGGAGATAATACTTTGATAATTGTCTATGTTTTATATTAAAAAGGTATTTTTAAAAAGAGAGAATTATCGTGGTGTTACACACCATCCTTCAATTTACGACGAAACTCAAAATTTAAAATATTTATAAGTTAGAACACACATAAAAAACCTTATACAATCTTATCAAAAATCTCCTATTTTTGCCCTTGAGTTTCCTTATCTTTCCCAATTATAACTTGGAACACCTCTAATTTGACTCCAATAAAGTCACTTAAAATGTTTTTTTTCTGAGCATTTCCTTCTTCTTCCAAACCTTAAAACATCCATGGTAAGTTGTTCCTCCAAACCTCCTCCTTCAATGAAATTATTTGCATTCTTCTCTTGAACATCCCTGATTGACCTCACCAATAATTGGGACGAAGATCATGTTTTTGCCATCGGATGGAGGAGCTTAAAATTTGCGCTTTTCTTGAAGAACTTAAATTATGTAATCCGAATTTCTTAACCGAAAATCGAGATCATATATCCCCTAAATTACACCGTCATTACCCCCTAAATAATGAAATGAAATTGATACTCTAGATTTTGTGATTGAAATTTTGGGTACTTTACTCTCTAATTTACATCCTCTCAAATCTCATCACCCCTAATTATTGAATAACATTAGCTATCTTGAATTTCTTTAACGTAGTCCAAAAAATATGTGGAGTATCGCCCGCATCAACAAACTAGTTTAAGCATGAAAACCCAACAAACCTTAGGAAATTCACTATACTTGGAGGTTAAGTGAAAGACCACTAAAAAGTAATACCCCTTATGAAATAATTAATAATCTAATAACACCGTAAAATTAACCTCTGCACCTTGAAACCTTTTTCAAGGCCCAGACACACTATAAAACATAAAATAAACCCAACATGAATTCTTGGCCATCTAGCTCATGTGAATTTGTCGGAAATTAGCACAACTGTGAAATGTTAAAGTAGAGAAAGTTATATGATAATCGTGTCTTTAATTTCATTATTTACTCCCTATGTGCAAGTCATTTTTGGTCTCCCTAACTGACTGATTCTGAAATCTCCATATTCTAAACTCTCCACTACCCTTTTCAATTCCATGCTTAAAATCAACGTATGATGAGTGAGAATTTAGTCTCACTCATATGCATATTTTGGATAAAGTTTTGCACGATAATCTTGAATTTAAATGCATTTTCTCCCTCTAATTTCCTCATTTTCATCTTCTAGCCGATGCATGTTAGATGTGTAGGATTCAATAGCTTTTCCCCCCCCTTTGATTACTAACGCTATTGTTTAGTGTGAACTTTTAAGGAGAAAAGAGCAAACGGGGAGGAGCGGGCGCTCCTTATAAAATTGAGCGGGCGCTCCTCCATGCTCTAATACATGGCAAGTGAGGCAGGAACTTGGAGCGAGGAAGGAGCCACCGAGGAGCAGGAGCTCCTAGCATGGAAAAGAAACGAGCGGGCGCTCTCAAGGAAATAGGAGCGGGCGCTCCTACGTGCTTAAGGACGCAAGAAGAAACAGTAGCTTGGAGCTACCCAGGAGCTCCCATGGAGCAAGCGCTCCCGGAGCGCATTTAATAGGTAGCGGGCGCTCCTTTATACGAGAGGAGAGGACGCTCCTCATTTGCCGGGCAACCAACCTATCGGCAGTAGGGATGGAGCGACCCAGAGCTCTCCATGAGCACTCGCTCCATCGCCTAACTTTGTTAGGAGCGGGCGCTCCTATTTAACAAGGAGCGGGCGCTCCTTGTTAATTTCTCGACTTTTGTTCTTTAAACGCCGTTTTTAGCCCCGTTTTTGTAAGGGTATAAATACTCTATCCGCTTAATGACGAAAATTTTCGGATTCCAAGAAATGATTTTTAGAGAGTTTTTAGCTTAATCTAGTGAGAGAAAGTAAAACCCTAGAGAGAGAAAGTAAATTTTCATGGTTTTCAGCTTGGATTAAGGCAAAAATTTGTGTTTTTATGCAAGATCCTCATTCCTTCTTCATGGTTTAAGTAATATCTCTTCTTCTCTCTACTTTTTATACTTTTATCTTTTGTTTATTTAAATTTTATTTACTTAGTTTAATCCATGTTTAGATTTTTGTTTCTTAACTTAAATCTTGTGTTGATTGTTTTAGTTGTTCATGTTTGATTTGTTTTTCTCTTTTATTAGTATTACTATGATGATTATGATGATTAGTGAGTAGTTAATTAGTTGGGGGTTGGGGTGAAAACCCAACCATGATTGATTCGGGGTGTTCAATAAGAAGTTAGGGGTTTGATTGGGCTTATTAATCGATCAATAGCACGACTATTATCTACTTGCATTCTAGTTGATTACTTAGATGTTTGTTGATTGATGCCTTAGTCAAATTGAGAGAGGAGATTAAGGTTGATGTTTATGCTATTTTCTTGCTTAATCGCTCATGAGAGTGAGATTTGGAGTGAGGGTTTTGTGGATTAACATTGGGCTTATCCTTGGATGTATGTTCGAGACCATGAGAGTGGCTTAAATGTGTGACCTAGGTAGTTTTATGCACCCTTGAGAGAGGGCTTAGAACCCGTTAAGAGTCAATAACCTCAATTAGTTGCTTGATTCTTTCCCCTATACTTCGCCCCTTCTATTTGCCCAAATTATGATTGGATGGTGTTTATCCCCTTCTCCCAATGTTTTTATCAATTGATTTCTTGTCTAATCATTTAGTGTCTTTCCAAGGTCTTAATTGATTGGTTAATTTAGTTCTTAGTTTAGTAAACCAAATATCTTCCTAAATCTTCGACTTAGCTTGCAACAATTAGTAACATTAGTGTTCTTCTTGCTATTCCCTGTGGATCTCGACCCTTACTTATCACTTTACCTAGTTTAGTGATTTAGTTAGGTTTTGTTTGACGATTAGGAGATTTACAACGACCAAAATATCCTTTGTCAAAATGGCGCCGTTGCCGGGGAATAGCGTCTAGCATTAAAACGTTGTGAAGTTGTGTGAGTCTAAGTCTTTTACTATTTTCATCTCATCTTGTTGCTTGTTGTCTTGTTATTGCTAACTCTTTGCTTAGCTTTTTATGCCAAGTAGGCGTACCTTTCCTTTGATTCCATACAATCCGGAGTTGGAAAGGACTCGTCAAGGCCATAAGGCGAGGGCTTAGAGCCGCACAACAAACTCAACAAGCATCATCTTCCACTTCGGTCAATATTGAGGACTTTGTACGAGAAGTAGAAGAAGCTAACTCTCCAAGAACTTCACAAGGAAGTTCTCCTCACTCTTCTAGATCATCAAGTCCTACTAATAGTGATCGCTCAATGGCGGATACTCCTAGAGACTTGAGAAGTTATGGTGTTCCGGTCCTTTCGAGTCAAGAAGTGCCATAACTCAACCCACTACCGAAGCAAATGACTTTGAGCTTCGCCCGCTTTGATTGGCTTAATGGAAAGGAATCAATTTAGTGGAGCAAAGGACGAGGATCCACAAGCTCACTTGCAAACATTTACGGATTATTGCTCAACTGTGAAGCATAATGGAGTCTCGCAAGACTACATCCGTCTAAGCCTCTTCAAATTTTCCTTAACCGGCAAAGCAAAGCAATGGTTAAGAAGCTTCGAGAATGACTCATTGGTTACATGGCCTCAAGTCACTCAAGCTTTCATTGGCAAGTACTTTCCTCCTGGATAAGACCGCCGATATGCGCTCTCAAATCATGACATTCAAGCAAGAGAGTGATGAAACATTGCAAGAAGCTTGGGAGAGGTTTAAAGAGCTATCGAGGATATGCCCTCATCATGGTTTGAATGAAGGTCTTACACTTCATTGCTTTTACCATGGTCTCACAAAAGCCTCTAAGATAAGTCTTGATGCGGGTGCCGGTGGTCCAATCATGAAGAAGCCTCTAGCGGGTATATCCGATATTATCGATGATGCGGTGCAAAATGATTCGGATTGGGGGCATGATCGCAATGAAAGGAGAGGTGGAAGATACGATGTGGAGCCCATCAACATGCTCTCTACAAAACTTGATGCCTTGGTAACTCAATTACAAAGGTCAAATATGCTTTCTTCTTCTTCTACATCTCTTCCCCTCCCAAATCTCCTAATGCATCCATGCATGCTCATAATGTCTCCCATGTTAATTCTATGCCTATGGATATTATGTTTTGGGATTTGGGTGGTTCGTATGAGCATTATGTTAATCAATGTTATTTGATTGAACCTTCATCTCCTCCTCCCCTCAAATGGAACAAATGAATGTTTTCAAAACTACTCCAATCCTAGAAGGGACCCATACTCTAATACTTTTAACCCTGGGTTGGAAGGATCACCCTAGTCTTAGTTATCGGGGCAACCAAGGGCAAGGACCTAGCAACAATTACTACCAAAACCAAGGCCAAGCCCCTTCCCACATGCATAACCAAAGACCCCGGTAACTACCAAAGTAATAGAACTCCCTTCAATCCACCCCGGTTTTCAACCCAAACAAACCACTCCTCAAAAGTCTAACATGGAAATGATGATGGAAACCTTCATGGCCCAACAAGGTGAGGCAATGAGACAACAAAAGGTTATGTTTGAATCTCAAGTAGCTCAATTGTCACAAAAGGTGGATTCCCTTAGCACTCATAACAAGATGTTAGAGACCCAAGTTGCCCAATTAGCTACTTCTTCTCCTAGAAATCCTGGGATCTTTGCCTAGCCAAGGAGTGCCACCTAAAGACCAATGTCATGCCATAGTTACTAGGAGTGGAAAACAACTTGGGAGGTAGTGGATACAAGAGTTGAGAAAGCAAAAGAAGTTGAAAGTGATAATGAGAAAGCTATTGATATTGAGGATGATGAAAGCCCCAATGATAGTGATAAGGGCAAGAGTCTAGATGAGAACCTTAGGAAGGATGAGGAAACCAAGAGTGCACCCCCACCTTACACACCTAAGCTTCCCTTCCCCTCTAGGTTTGCCTTGCAAAGCTTGATGATCAATTTGCCAAGTTCCTTGATGTTTTAAAGAAGCTCTACATTAACATCCCTTTCACCGAGCCACGTACCCCGTCTCTCTTCTCTTATCCTCAATATCCGCCATTCTACTTTTTTTTCCGAATTTCTTTATTCTATATATTATATATACCTATTACGATCCTTTAGGTAAATGGTGATAGAATTCAACAATGACAATAAATTTATATGCAATTTCATGAAGAAAATCTCATGCTACCAACCATGGTAATATTGGGCTATGGGTCCCTTCCTATGTGGACAAACTCATTTATATGTAGTATATTTTTGTGAGCAATCATGTACTACTATAATTCATGGCCTATGTAACCTTTGCTGAGCACATATCACATATTCACATGTGAGGGCATCAACAAGAGTCCTCTTTTGACGTAATAAAACAGATCACTGAGAGATATACATACAAAAATTAATAAAAAAAAAAGTGAGAAAAAACATAAGGTTGAAGAGAGTAGTCCCTTCAATTATTTTGGGCATAACTTTAGAAAACACTTCCAATCGAAGGTTGTTTGTGGTCCGATTTGGCTGAAATTTTGACAGATTATATGGGACATCTTGGACCAGGATATAGAGAAGAAAATGGAAATTTCTACACACATATAGATATCTCATGTAGAAAAAAGTAATGGAGGGGGAAAAAAGTGTATAATGAAGTACAGGCCTAAAACAAGAGTAATGGGCCGAAACTATCATAGTGAATATATAAAAACAAACAAATAGCCCTATAACTCACTGGCAACAAAATAATATTACAAAAAAGAAGGAAAAAAATATTCAAAATCTGTAATTATAATACAACCTAATGTAATAATCCTAAGGATTAATTAGATCATCAGAAAATGTGTATATAAAAAAATTTACACGGCAGGCTGTGTTCTCGTAGTATATCCATTGGAATAGCTATTAGTTCCATTAGCATGATGACCATTTTTATCTGGGTTATCCTTCTTCCTCTTCAACACAACTATCCATGTAAATGCCTCTAATCCAAGAGCAATGGCACCCAAAGCAATGATGATTCCAGTGTAAGCTCTTTTCCACTTCTCCTCAGGTTGCAACACATGATCAAAGCCCTGGTAGATGTTGACGATACTCAAGATGAGCACGGTGTATCCGACGCAGTGATGGTAGATGTTCCAGTACAATCTGAACTTATGATCCTTCTTTGGCCTTAGAAGTAGGGCAAACACCTGTATTTCAAATGAAGAATCAGCTATTATGTCGCGGAAACTCTTTTCAAACACCCTCTAAGCATGCATGTATAGAAGGGGTTACGTAAGTTTGATTGTAAACCTAGTTTTTTAGTATGACGAAGGCCATTTAAGAAGCCGTGGAAAATGGCCTACATTTTATAGAACCCGAAAAATCTGAAATTTATTGTTTGTTTTATTACATTGTCCTAGCCATAATTTAGGTGTTTTATGTTGTTAGATTAAATATTGATGATACGATCTAAAAAAAAACATATTTCATACGTAGATATCTTTATTGGGATTTACCTTTTTCTAGCAAGGACAAGACTTTCAATTTGTCTAAGACTACTTGAATACGATGCTACATAACCTAACAATTCAGCTATGTAACACCCATAAATTATCAAATGGAGTATGTCATAAGGTATGAAATTATTAATCTTGAGTTGAAGAATTGCCGTACATTGAAAAAAAAAATTTCAGAGGGTGTTGCATTTGACTAAGGATAAAACCAACTCAAGCTTAGATTTGGAGCAAAGAATACTCACCAAAAGAACGTGTGAACCAAATATTATAGAGAAGGACTAGTAGGTAGACTAGAATCCTTGGAACTTGGTACTACTTTAGACACATCACACATATATTAAGAGACTTTTTCTTTTCCTTTTACCAAACTTAATTTCATGTTATGGTGCCATGCATTATTTTAGGTCAACCATGAATATTATTACCACTATTAAAAAATTATTTGAAAATTCAACCTCAAAGTTCTAAATGTTATTCCTACTTTTTAAGGTAGAATCTTCCTTTTTCTTCATTTTCTTTTTGCAATGTTAAGGAAAAAAAAAGAGATAGAACTCTTCTAGAAGGAGAGTTTTAGGTGAAGTCGATTGTTTTATCATACTAGAATAAATTTTAAAGCTAGTAGTAGAAATAAAGTAATCCGGCATTACATTAAAACTAACTAACAATTTATACTAAAATTGACAATTAGATAGCTAGCTACAAGTCACATCTCCCTAAGAACTCCTACGGTGAAATTTTTTGTTTAATGAAGAACTTCCGTGTTTGTTGGGACTACTTACCTACTGGCCCCATAATTCTCCGTTTGTTTGCAACTTAGTCAATAAGAGCTATATCTACTATTTATCTTCATATGCAACCACTATAAACTTTCCATAAAGATGATGTTACGTGTTCATATATTGAATTTCTAAATATATTATTATCACACTCCCTCGTCATTTTAAATAACCATTATAGTGGATTTCAACTAGCTTAGTTGGTTAAAATCTTAGAGGTTGTGTCCAAGACTTGAGATCAAATCTCGTCTACATCAATTGACCTTATAGCTCTCTCTACAAAAAAAAAAACAAAAAAGGTTGATTATAAGAGTATGAAGAAAAGTAAGTTTTACCTGAAGAGTGGCAAGGCAGAAAAGGGCGATTCCAAGGTTACGGTGAGTTTGGTATACAATACCAGGGGAGTCACTGCCAAGTTTAAGGCCAGTACCCCAACCAGCAACTCCAATAACGTAGGCAGAAAATTGGCAAGTAACATGAATGTAAAACCATGCTGGATCTGCTGACTTGAATACTTTCATGTACCTTGCTATTATGGCTCCCAATGGCATTAGAATTCCCCAACTTATTGTATTTATCACTCCATGGGCCTGCAACGAATATCCCATATAATTACTTTAAAATTACTATGTATGTACTATAACAACTCTTAAATAATTCGACAACAATTATTTTTCAGAATGAACGAAGATTTAAACATATAATGATCTAATTACTACACTATGTAATATTCAATAACAAGTTATCTAAAATATCATAATAGATATATTTTGGACCTCTCTAGATTAAATTATATATATTTGCCTATGTATATCCCATAAAATATATTGAATATATTTGTTAAAGATATTGCAATGATATCTAATAGAGTAAAAGCTGAAGTCTGCGTGCATCAATACTCCAGAAATTTACTAGATAAAATACTTAATTGTGTAGTCAGAATATTATTGTGATCTGAAGAATAATGTTACAACCAAAAAGAGTTGGATATAATTATTCTTAGGGACCAAACAAACCCAGTGCCAAATAATCATCAAAAGAAAGTGGTCAAGCTTCATGTCAAACTTACACGAATAAATCTAAAAGATATAATTCAATATACCAAACATCATAGTGATGAATTTATTTTGGTGGTGGGTAAACAATTAGATTCTTTGCTATGGAAATTTGGTCATCTTTCTATTTGCTTTGTCTTGTTCAAAACGCATGAGGACGAAACAACAAAAGCGGAGAAATTGAAATGAAATTCCAATGTTATGCGGTGTTTGATATGAAAAAAAAGGAAGGAGAAAGGGAAAGAGAGTGAAGTAAGAGCATGTCGTTGTTGACACGAAGATAACTCAACAACCTTCACATCACTCTGCTCCTTTATTCATATCTTTCGAGAAGCAAATTAAGACATCGATAAGCACTCTAACATTTATTTGACTTTTAAAAACTGCGACTAATAAAATTGAAGTTTTTTCTAATAGCAATTTAGGTCAATTTCTTAAAAGAAGGATTATCTAGACTTTTTCATTGTACCATATAGAAGTTTTTTTTTTTTTTTTTTTTTGACAATAAGAAGTAATTTTTTCTTAACAAGCGAAACATTCAATTCTTCATATTTGTTTGGGTTACTGGCTGGACACATGTTTTGCCTGTATTCGGCCTAATTTATACCATACTCATTATCAAGACAACCAAACACATGTGCTAAGGTTCTAACTCAATGAATGGTAATGATTATTTAAATATCTTTCAATATTATATATTACCCCCTCTACTTCTTTATTACAAAGCATATTAATTGAAAATTCTGTTTCTAAATATAAGGCATTGTACAATAATACTTCAATGTTAAACACCACTTTATAATACAAAGTGGTTGTTTCACACTATTAAGAATAAGGTAATGTAATATTTTTGTTGTCTTTCTCTTAAAGATAAAATATGTCAACCACTTTTATGTATGTGGAGTACAAATTTTAGTTGGAACATTTTAAATTGACGTTAATTTTTTTAAATTCAAAAATTGTCATTTATTATTGTGTCGACATAAATATTGACCTATAATATGGTATAGTGAGTAGTGACTTAAGTTTTTTTTTGTTAAAAAAAGATTAGAATATATTTCAAGATAGATAGAAATATCCTAATCCTTTGATTTATGTGCATGAGTAGGACACTCACTTAAATATTTAAAATGGACTAAAAACCAAAAGCTGCTAAACTATAATCAAAGAAACTACCCAACAAACAACAATAAATTGCTCAAAGAATCTTTCACAGATTAGAGTTGCAAAATTTTTAATAATAAGCAGGGCAGGTTAGTAGCTAGACTAGTAGTTGGTTGAAAGTTCAACAAAAGTTGGAAGGTAATGTTATCTAATACTAGTGGGTTGTTTTTCTTTTTTTGGTTAGTATGTGTAAATTATAGTAATGGTGCTACCACTAAACAAGGACTAGTAAAAATAGTACAAACTTACATTCTTCCTTCCAAGTCTGGCAATAGTAACTGTACCGGCAGTGGATTGCCCAGAAAGGAAGTCAATGGAACCCACCGATGCACGATTGGCAGTGCCGGTGGGATGCGCCCCCGGCGCGCCGCCACTCACTTGGCCCACTTGCCACACATGGTTCACCGTTGTCCTAGGTGGTGTAATTGTTGCAAATATTGTCATCTCACTAGTTCCGGTGGTGGTGGCAGTTATGTTCGCCTGTATCGCATATGTAACATCACATGGATTAAGTCATCACTTATTATTATACCATAAATAATATAGGAGTACTCCATAATTTTGTTTATAGTTGACACATCAACCAATGGAGTACATTAACATTAAACTTTTCTTTAAAATATAGTACTACTAGTGTAATTTGAAGAATATTTGTCACAATAAAATCACGCAACACTAATAATTATAAACATATCTTATATTCAAATAGAAATTCAAAACCTTTTTATCTTTCTCATTTATGCATTTTTACCTATCGCTTTTGAAAATGTAGGAAGAGAATATCGATCACATATAAGAAGGATGAAATGTCCTTAAAATCTCTAATGGTAAAAGCTAAGTGTACAGAGTTAGATTTGAATTAAAGACGTTATTAACATTAATCTCCTTCTAATTGTCTAGATATTACCCCATTCAAACAAGGCGGCCATTGAAATTGGATCCATTCTAGCCTTCTAGGAGTATGATCTAGTCAACCTTTCAATAACGGTTTCACATACACGTTATATAAACGAAAGATAAGCAAAAAAAAGTGAGCCAATTTTCTTTTAAACTCATATTTATCATTTTTGCTAATAGTACAGTTCAATAGTTCATATCTTAGGATTTTTTTATGACATTTTGGCTCCACTAATTACTAGTATAATTAATTTACGAAAGCACTCATAATATTTGATGGTCATATATATTATTGAGGTTCACCTAATCGCACCGCAAGGATGAGTGCCAATAATAATATATTGCTAGTGTAACGCTTACATCATCCTATACGTTTAAACAATTGTCTTAATTTGACTTTCAAAACTTTATTTCCAAGTTTGTATCATGTTACTATTTTACTTAAGGTTATAGCTAATTAAGTTATAAATTTTGAAAAGTCATAACAACTTTCTACAAGAAAAGATGAAAATGAATCTTAGTTTTGAAATCAAAAAATAATAATGATTAATATATATTAAGAAAATTGCTTAAATTATTAGTAAAAAAATACCATCAACTGAGATATATTAAGTCAAAGTGTGTCACTTATTGAGAAACGGACGAAATATATTGAAACGAACCTGAAAGCTGAGTGCACTTGGGGTGAGGGAAGTAGTAGTGGAGGAGGAACCGACAGAGGAGGTGTAGGCCTGACTACCAGAAGAATTCTGGAAAGCAACCAAAGCTTGAGCCCCGTCCATGCCGGCGCCAGAGGGATTAAGACCCCATGCGATCCAGTTGCTCGACGTCGAGACGCCGGTGACTCGGAAGGCGATGTTAGCGGTGCCCGTGTTGGCATCATAGGTCCAGTATAGGAAAGAATTCAACACTGGGAGATCGTTACAACTGCTGAATCGTGCACTGTTAGCAAAGGTGTGACTAGTACATGTTTGTGCTGTGGAGGTTGTAAATAACAGAGATATTGAGCAGAGTAACAATGATAAATATATGATCACGGATTTTGTTGGTTTAGATGATCTCATTCTTATATTATTGATAAGTTATTTGATGAGATGTTGTGAGTTGAGAATAGTTAGTTGTTGAGAGGGGAATGAAGGGATTTTATTAGGGAGATGAAGGAAAGAGGAGAAATATATAGAAATTTTGGAGGGAGAGGGTGTTTGTAAAAGGAAGGTTCTTTTGGGGGTATGACTAATGACTAGTTGT
The DNA here is from genome assembly GCA_947648045.1 of Beta corolliflora. Classification (NCBI taxonomy): domain Eukaryota; kingdom Viridiplantae; phylum Streptophyta; class Magnoliopsida; order Caryophyllales; family Amaranthaceae; genus Beta; species Beta corolliflora. Next base: position 34,797 of record CANSZD010000234.1, on the reverse strand, counting down.
TATGGGTTTGGTGAGGGTTTGATTGAGTTTTGGGGGCCTTTTGAGGTGTTAAGGTGTAGACGTTAAGAGTGGGGGTAGTTGACCGGTTCTTGCTACTCGTTTGGAATGAAAGAAAATGTTGTTTTTGGTCTATGGTGGGGGCGGCTAATACCCAAGAACAACCCCACAAATATTTACAGGTAGGTGTGAGTGGATTGTAAAAAGTCCAGAGTCCAATCTAGTCTAGTTCAAATTTGTCGGGTTGGATTGGACTGTAAAATATTTGGACTAGATTAGACTCAAAATTTTTAGTCCGAATGTTTTCGGACTAGATTTCGACTCACCCTTGGAGTCCAATAAGTACAATCTAGTCCAAAAAATATTTTAGCATACAATATATAACATATTCAGTTCAAAAAATTGGACTTAAAAAATATTCTTTGACATTTTTCTTTTGAATTTTTTAACATTTTTGCTCTAAATTTTTTAACTACCTAGGCCAGAACTTGCACTTACCTTCCAAAAGTCCAAAGTGAGAATTGAATAAAGAAAAGACAAAAGCTACTTTAATCCTTTTTGGCGCCTTTTGTATTATGTAATTTGCATTTTATTAGACTTTGAAGATGTATGTAACTTACTTCATGGAATGGATGTAATGAGTCCAACTTTTCAAATTTCAGTGATTCAATCATGAGAAAACATTAATAACCTAACTCGGCAAAAAAAATTAACATATTAACAATCGAACTGGACTGGACTCGGACTCGTCAAGAAAAAAATTTCGGACTGAACTAGACTGGACTCAAGAAAAAGTTTGGATTTGATTTTGACTCAATTTCTCGAGTCCAAAAAACTTTGGACACCAAATCCAATCCAATCCACTTACACCCCTATTTACAAGAGAAACTATTTCTTATCTCGGGGGATCCTCCGATTCATTTACTAATGTGAATTTGAAAACTTAAATCAAACACTTGAGAGAAGTGGAAAAAAAGAGTTGTAGGCATTGGATTGTGCTCAGGAAATAATCTTCCAGTTTCTTTTAATTTTCTACATAGTAAATTATAATATGAATTCATCAATATAACTTTCGGCTTCAAGAGAGTACATATATATAAATATGTAATTACTTGCAAAGAATATAATACAATCTTGTTTTTGAAATTTAGGTAATGTGTAAGAATATAACCGATGCAATTCCATGGTGTATTATTAGCATTAACCGTAGTAGTGTTAATTACGGAGGTTATAAAAATTTGAAGAGCTTTTTTTTAATATAAGAGTACTGAAAGGTAGGACACGCTATTATTAGCATTAGCTTAATGAGTATTAATATATACATTTGTACTTAATTATTTTAAAATAGAAATATTATCTTGTCTTTAAAAGAAATTTTTCCCCTAGAGGAGGGGGAGTACATGTGACAACATGGCATGTTTTTTGCCTTTGATTTCAGATATATATTGGTTTTTGAAATAAATTACCTTTAATGCTATTTTTAAAATGAAAAAGTACTTCAAATGATGTGTTATAATTCGGTGTTTTGATTATTGCGCTTGTCAATACATAATTCTGATCATTAATAATCTTAACATATAATTGGTCACAATTATAGAAAGTTGATGTTTTAAAAATATACATAATAGAAACTAATCCAAGAAATTATCACTTAATAACATATGTTTCATATGTAACAAAAGATGTTGTGTGCCACGGTTAATATATATGTATTGTAAAAAAGGTTGAAACTTTCAATTATAAAAGGCTAGAATTGAGTCCATTCATGGTACACCCAAGGGTAATTTTGTAATAAAATCTTCAAATGAGTTGAATTTTAGTACTCATTCTAATCACTTATTTCTCTCCCTTCTTTACTCTTCTTCTACATTATTTCTCTTAACTCCATTTTTTCTCTCCTCCATTGTTTCTTTTACCTCTAAATTTCTCTCTCCTCCATTGATTCTCACCTCCAAATTTTCCCTCCTCAATCGTTTCTCACCTCCAAAGTTTTCTCCTACATTATTCATCTCTCTCCTCCAAATAGGCAACCTTCATTGAAATCAATGAATGGCAAAAACAAATATTTGAGCTTCGAATGTCATTCATGGCGGAATTAATTTTAGATTTGAAAATTAAAACTTGAGTGCCCGTGATTCTTCAATGGTGGGATTAATGATCGATAATACAAAAGATTATTTGAGACTCAACACTAGTTTAGGTTTCTCTTACCTCCATTATTTCTCTTACCCCAAATTTTGTCTCTCCTCCATTGTTTCTCACCTCCAAATTTCTCTCTCCTTCATGATTTTTCTCTCATCGTGGTCAATTAAATTGATGGACTATAAAACATGATTTGAGAAAGTTGGGCTTCATTAATGGCAAAAACAAAAATTGAAGATTCAAAGTTCATCAATGGTGGACTTAGTTTTACATTTGAACCCAATATGGCAGTTGCAAAATGAGCAAACACTTATGCTCATCTTGAGAAAATGAGCGAAAAAATTTGTTCATTTTGGACAAAAGTGTTTCCTCATTTTTCTCAAATGAGTAGAATTGTTTGCCCATTTGAGTAAGTCTGTCATTTCGGCAAATGAGCAGAATTGATTAGAAGTGAGTAGAATTTAGCTCATTTAAATAATATCAAATGAGCAATGAGTAAAAAGTAGTCTTGGGTGTACCATGAGTATGGTACACCCAGGTTTACTATGAATTTTCTCGCTAGAATTAGAGGTTGTTTGGTTGACATAAAAATTCATGAGAACTAAAACTTCTTAGAAAGTAAGATAGTGTGAGGTTGTTAGGTTAACAAAAATATAGGAAGTTGTACAACCTAGAAAAAAAAATCTACTTCCCATAATCAACCAAAAAACTCTGTAGGAAATGAAACTTCTAGGAAAATACTAATTTCTACATGCAACTACACGAGTCCTTACTTAAGTAAGTAGAACTTTCCATAGGAAGATATTCTTCCCATAATCAACCAAACAACTTTTACCCCTTTCTAGGAAATGAAACTTCTAGGAAAATACTAATTTCTACATGCAACTACACGAGTCCTTACTTAAGCTAACACCAATACACCATCTTATTCCGAAAACCAACCAAACTTTATCAAATATCTCATTTTTGTTACTTCCTCTCTCAAATTCCTCTCACATTACTAGTTAAGAACTAAAATTGAACATCTCCCGTTGGATATAACTAGACATGTCCAACTGGTTGGGTGGACATGTGAGTTTCGGGTAAGATGTATTTTCAGGTCGGATAATCTCTTATATGTTATTTGTAAGTATTAACTTAAAATATTATTTTTACTATTTTTAGTTTTTAATAATGAAGTATTTAATAGAAATATTAACTTGACCTAAAACAGACCTTACATGACTCGAACCTGACCCGATTACATATACTGACCTATATCATACCTGATCCAAACTCGACTCGAATATAAGAAAATTTGAAAATGACCCGACTTGAAATAACCGAATTTATACCGAACTTGAATGACCCGATTGCCACCTATCTGGCTATCTCAATACTCATGCGGTCATGCCCCGGCATTCGGCCATGTTAGATTTATTTTACTTGTTTACAAATGGCCATGGCTTTTCAACCGTTTTTGCTTTTTTGGGTGCGAATGGCGTTCGGCCGTTTTCCCATTTGCACTTATGCACCAGCTCGACAGACGACAAGTACCGTGTTCACATGGATTTGGTCCAACCTTTGGCAATTATTTTAAATTTATTACAGGTGAGGAGGTCTTTAGCAATTACTACAAACAAACAAATTGCATACCTTTGTCAATTTCTTCCAACAAATCAAAATAATCAAGTAAAAATAGGCTCCTACGATCGCCAATAAATTAGTAGGAGTTTGCACATAATTTATTGTCCTGACTTTGTTTTTCCTTTTTCGTCATGCCTTTACGACTAATTGGCTAAAATTTGATTAGATTTAAATGTATCTGATATTTATACCCATAATTCCATAAATCCATAAATCTTGTAAAAGTCTCTAAGCCTTGCGATAAAGACTTTCAAGCTTTTACAACTTAGAACATTATTCATTTTTACACTGAATAAATGATATTATTTCTGTCATGTAGTATAACTTTTATAGCTCCTATACCACATTATTAACATTGGAAGAAAAAAAAAGTGATTCCCTTTTTTACGCTTTTATTTTCTTGATTATCACTGTAATATAATATTTCTTATTTCAATTATATATTAGTAAAAATTACTCCATAGTTTAATATTAACAATTTCACTTTTACACGTATGTTAGTATTGGACTTTTACATTATTTTTATTTAGTTTGATGAATTTGTCTCAATATATATTATCAAACCATAACACTTTCTAATAAATTTGACAAATAGAAAATGAAAGATATTAATAATAAAAATTGTACATTGGGTAGTGAAAACTAAATTTTAATTTGACCTAGCAATAATTGTCTTAGCATGAAACTAACCCGTCCTACCTATTTTCCTTGTTCATAATCGAACTCTAAAGCATTTTGTTCTTGAACTTGGGCAAAAATAATTGCACTCTATTTTTTTACCTTAATGTTTGACATTGTATTTGTGATATAATGTCTAATTAGGATAAATCATTATCTTAGTAATTAAAAATCTACCACCATTTAATCAAATTCAACAAATCTGAGTAGTTTAATAATTATCATATATGTATCCATTGTGCAATATGCACAAATGCACAATAAATGTATATAATTATTTATATAATGTAAAAGAATGGATACAATAACTCATGCCTGAAATAGAAACAAAAAAAGACATCCTTGACTTGTTATATCAACTTGAAACCGAAATATTCAAGAGATTCTCAATCCCATATCGAAATTGATTGGAAGCCAAAAGTATCCGACTCAAAACCAATTGGACCGACCATTTTGACAAATGGACGGTTGTACAAAATATGGGACTAAGGAATCATGCAAACATTGAATTTTGAAAATATAATTAGAATCAATCTAATAAGATTTTATATCACAAAGTATTTAGAATATGACAAAATGTGTGATGCAGAGTCTGGTTTATGGGAAAATGACAAATATTTAGAAATTATAGGAAGGAAGATGACAAATATAAAGGCAAATATTGGTACTTTTTGATAGGTCATGGTTACTAAATAAAGAAATATACCAAGTAAAAAGACACAATCATTTATTGAATATATAGCAAGTAAAAGAAAACGGAGGGATTTTTTTTTACCTCTAAGGGTTTGTTCTCTTCACCTTCTTTTTGCTTATTCTTAGAAAAAATAAGAAAAGTTCATAAAATTTAAGATAAAAAAAAAGACGAAGAAAACAAGCCCTAAATCCGTTGTACACTTGTACTTGACAAAGAAATGAGGGGGGATGGGGAGCACACAATGCATCTCACATTATGCTTATGTTATGAGCTTGTCACAAAAGTCGTACTTAGTACTCTTTTTTTTCTTTTTTTTACTCCATTAAGTAGTAGTAAAATCCAAGTATAAACACGTTAGTACAATCCAAAGTAGAATTATTTCCGTGAAGAGTGTAAGAAAGATGGCTCAGTGATTAGAGCATCTTTCACGGTTCCAAGAGTATTTGGGATCGATTTTTACCATTAGCAAATTAAAATTCCCTTTGCTCTTCCAACTTGTTAAGGTTTCTATATGCATCTTTAAGGGGTGTAATTTCAGAATGAGAGAGAAAGAGAGAGATTCTGGTGAGAGAAAGAATGGAGCACAATGGAAGGTTGTCAGGAGAAAGAAACCAAAACCCCACCATCCTTAAGCTGCCCGTACATGTTTCATCAATCATCTTCCCCCATCCATCACCAATTCAGACCTAGCCCAACTATTCAAAAAACACGGTGCCATAGCCAACATATCCATTCCCACAATTCAAAAACACTCAAACCATAAATTTGCTTTTGTGCAATTCTACTACCCACAATCACTCATCACAGCCATTAGAGATGAGAATGGACAGAAAATTGGGGAATCAAAAATCACCGTCTATCCAGCAAAATATGACAAGCCACAAAATTTTTCCAATCATCCAAACCCCATTAACCACATCAAATTCACAGCACCACAAAAACCCAACCAAGGAAAACCCATCCAAAAACAGAACAACATCAGAGATAACCGAACATATAAAGAGGTAGCAAATGTTACAAACACCTCAAAAAACAAATCAAATCCGCAAAAACCTATCCAGAATTTAGACCCAAATAAACCCAAGCAAGCCACCATTCCTTTTGAGGAAACACTCATAACCCAACCCACTCCACCAGTCCATAGAATCATGAGTTCTAGGGTCTTGGGTGAAGACATAGAAAGAATCAGAAATGCTCTCATTGAAATTGAAGTTCATGGAGATTTTGCAGCAGCCTTAAAAGGAAGAAAAAGTGAAGAAAATGAAGAGATGCTTAAGAGGAGCGTCATTGCTGTAACATCTACAGCACAATCAGCCGAGGTAATACTTAATCATGTTCTCTCAGAAGGTGTAAACTGCCTCAATATAAGATCAATGGGTGGAATGTTACACTTCATTACCTTCCAATCAATAGAGGACAAAAAAATCCATGATAGAGAGCAAGTGGTTAGAAAGATGGTACATGACACTTAGAGATGTTGACAATCATAGTGCTTCTTTATGGAGAGAGACTTGGATAAACATATATGGAGTTCCACTTATTGGTTGGTGTTATGATAATTTTTTTGACATTGGGTGCATTCTGGGAAAAGTCATCTCTGTCAACTATAATGATTTTGAATGTACAAAAGTGCTGATTATAACTGATTGTCTTTTTGACATCAACACCAAAATATCCATGAACATTGAAGGCATGAATTATTCCATTTTTGTGTTAGAAAAACAACAGATGGTGAAGCCAATAACAAGTCCATGCAACAAAGCCCATGCAGAAAGTGAAAAAACAAAGGTATCTGATCATGAAACGTCACCTCCAGGTACGCCTCATCATGATGTCAATATCTCATCAGATCATGAGAAGACTAAAAGTCTTTTTTTTAAATAATAGCGACATGATTGCCAGTGATGGAAGCATGGAAAAACGTGATCATTATTTTCTTGAGCCACCACTGTCTCATGACAGTCCATTCGTCACTCCAAAAGTGACTGAAACCCCACCTCATATTGCTGACTCCCAATGCACTGTTCCTCACAACAATAATTGTTCAACAGAAACAACAAAACACAAAATGACAAACACGACCTTTTCTAATCCAACAGCCCAACATAATAAAGATGAGCACCCCCACCAATCAAAACTGGATGTTACCCAACCAAAACTCCAAAAAAACAAAAGCCCACTGCCAAAAAGCCCAAACCTCAAAATAAACTTCCCAAAGCCTCCCCTTTCACCTATCCCAATTTCGAACAAGTTTGGACCCCTGTTAAGGTAAAACAGGTCCAAAACCTCCTCTTCCTCAACCATGGGCTCTTCGTCAAGTTCAGGCCCACTATTCCCACCCGGTTTCGAGGATACAATTCCAGCCCAAACCAAAATTGAAAAAGAAAAAAAAGAGAGAAAGAAAACTGGAGAAGAAAAAAAAACTGAAAAAAGCCCTATTCACCAACAACTACTCTGCACCCCTCCTCCATCTTTCTCAAATCAATCCACATTCCATCCAAGTTGATGACGTCATGAACATGGCAAAAGTTTTGGGCTTATCATTTTACGGCCCATCTTCTGAGCTCAGAGAAAGAATAAAGGTTGTTTTAAACAACCAAAGACAGAATTGGGTGGACAACCTTTCTTGAATGTCCATCATAATCCATCTCATACAATGTGTTTCTAATGATGTCTGTAATATCATGGAACATTCGAGGCCTCACTGCTAGGGCCAAAAGAAGTGCTCTCCGAAAAATAATTTCAACTCATGATCTAACCTTTGTCTTCGTACAAGAAACAAAAATAGAGAACATCAATCCAAAAATCATTCGTACATGTTGGAAAGCAGACGATATTGAATGGCTCTTTAGTCCATCAGTTGGAAATTCAGGAGGAATCTTAACACTATGGTCGAAATCCTTCTTCTCCATTAGCTCCAACATGGTGACTCGTAATTGGATTGCAATTAGCGGCAAAATCACAGCGCACAACTTTGATTGTACTTTAATCAATATATACAATTCATGTGATTTGGCGCAAAGAGCAGAAGTGTGGCGTGAAATCTCATATTTTCAGAAAATCAATCCTAGACCATGCCTCATCTTTGGAGATTTCAATGAAATATTGAAACCGACAGACGAGGTAGTCAATTATTCTCACAAACTGGAATTGAAAATTTCAAAAAATTTATGCAGGAACTCCATTTTCTTGAATTACCATCCACAAGTGGCGGTTTCACATGGTTCAATGGGAAGTCGAAGAGCATTCTAGACATACTTATTCTTAATCCGGAGTGGATTTCTTGCTTTCCATCAATGAAAGTATCTCTTTTGCAAAGAGGATTGTCAGATCATTGTCCTCTATATGTTCATACACAGTCAAGGAATTGGGGACCGAGGCCATTTCGATTCTATAACCGTTGGCTCACTGATCAGAATTGCATGAAGATTGTCAAAGACTCATGGAGCAGCAATGCAAATCAGCCAATAACAGAAAAATTGAAACTGATAAAGGGGAATCTTAAAGAGTGGAATTACAAGGAGTTTGGGCATATAGGCACGAATATCAAGAATCTTGAAGAATCAATTCAGCATTTTGATGATTTGAGTAATCAGAGAGACCTAGACACTCATGAATTGGAACTTCGAAAAAAAGCCCAAACTGACTTATGGATGTGGGTCAAGCGAAAAGAGCTATATTGGGCCCAAAACTCACGAGTTTTGTGGCTCAAGGAAGGGGATCGCAACACCAAGTTCTTCCACGCTGTGGCCTCGAATAAAAAGAGAAAAAATTCAATTGGCAGTATTGAAATTGAAGGAACACTAGTCAGTGATCCTACTCGCATAAAATCAGAAGCGGTCAATTTCTTCAAAAAGATTTTTCGAGAGGAATCCATAAACAGACCCACCTTTGATGATATGCAGTTCAATAAATTAAATCAAGAGCAGGCAACATCCATCATTCTTCCGTTCTCTGATGAAGAAATAGATGAAGCGGTTGCTTCTTGTGACTCGGACAAGGCCCCGGGGCCTGGCGGATTTAATTTCAAATTCGTCAAAAATGCATGGGAAATCATCAAGAATGACATATACGAGATTGTCCGAGAGTTCTGTAATTCTGCTCGCCTCCCTCGAGGATGTAACACGGCCTATATTGCGTTAATTCCGAAAGTCGCAAACCCCACAAGCTTCAAAGAGTATCGCCCAATTAGTATGGTTGGGTGCATCTACAAGATAATTGCAAAGTTAATGGCTAGAAGAATTCAAAAGGTGATGAGCTCTCTCATAGGTCCCCTTCAATCATCATACATTGAAGGGCGATAAATTCTTGATGGTGCTCTTGTTGCAAGTGAGCTAATTGATTCATGCAAAAGAAGAGGAAGGGTAGCCACCTTTCTCAAATTAGACTTCCACAAGGCATATGACAGTGTGTCGTGGAACTTCCTTGAATGGATTCTTGAGAAAATGAATTTCCCTCCTCAATGGCGTGAATGGGTCATGGCGTGTGTCACAACAGCTTCGGCATCAATATTGATCAATGGCTCCCCGAGCACTCCTTTCAAGCTCCAAAGAGGCCTAAGACAAGGTGACCCTTTATCACCCTTCTTATTTGTGTTAATTGTTGAAGCATTGAATCAATTGATAAAAAAGGCCACAAACTTGAATTTGTGGAAGGGAATTGAAACTTGTAAAAATGGCTCAACAATCACGCATTTGCAATATGCGGATGACACTCTCATTTTTTGTGATGCAAATCTTGAGTCTCTCAAAAACATCAAGCAAGCTCTTATCCTCTTCCATCTTGCATCGGGCCTACAAGTCAATTTTCACAAGAGCTCTTTAATGGGGATCAATACATCAAATGAGTGGTATCATGAAGCGACAAAGTCTCTCTTGTGTAAGAGCGGCTCCATTCTATTCACATATCTAGGTTTGCCCATTGGAGGTAATCTCTCGAATCCAAGCATGGGATCCGATCATTGAAAAGCTGTCAAAAAAACTAGCATCATGGAAGGGCAAGATGTTGTCCATAGGAGGGAGGATTAATCTTATCAAATCCTCACTATCGAATCTACCTCTCTATTTCATGTCTCTATTTCCAATCCCAAAAGGAGTTGCGGAAAAAATAAACAAAATAACTCGGGATTTTTTGTGGAGTGGGAATTCGGAAAAGAGGAACCTTCCTCTTGTGGCTTGGAACATCATTCAATTGCCAAAATCTCTTGGAGGCTTAAGCATTGGCAATATAATCAACAAAAACCTTGCTTTGTTATTCAAGTGGATATGGAAGTTCTTCCATGATCCAACCCCTCTTTGGTGCCAAGTCATTCGAGAAAAATACAAGTATTCATCATCCCTCTCAATTTCGGATCTCTCAACTCCCACAGTAGGTGGTCCATGGCGTCATTTATGCGCTGCTATATTGGGCAGCTCGAAGGGAAAAACTTTGATGATTAACGGCATCCGAAAAAGTATAGGAAACGGTGCGAATTCTCTATTTTGGCACGATCCTTGGATTAGCTCAATACCTCTAAAGAAACAGTTTCCAAGACTATTCACAATAGCTGTCAACCCGAATGCATCAGTGGAGTCCCATGGTTTTTGGGAAGGACTCAATTGGGTATGGAGCTTCGAATGGCTTAGAGTTATGCGGCCTCAAGATTTGATTGAAAAATCAAATCTTGACTCGATCCTGCTTCAAGTATGCCCAGCCTATTCATCAAATGATAAGCTTATATGGGCTTTCAATAAATCGGGCCAATTCTACACAAAATCTTTCACTATAGAGCTCGATAAACTTGGCCCACTGCCGCAGCATGATGCTATCAAGGGTTTGTGGAGGGGTCTTGTCCCTCACCGAATTGAAGTCTTCGTTTGGACATCATTACTAGGCAAAATAAATACCAGAAGCAAACTTGCCTCCATTGGTATTATCGCACCAGACAATGACATATGTCCTCTATGTCTCTCAATTCATGAAACATGCGAACACTTGCTACTACACTACTCTGTGGCTCAGCATCTTTGGGCGTGGTGGCTGGATATGTGGAGCGTAAAATGGGTCTTCCCAAGATCTCCTCAAGAGGCTTTCGACCAATGGCAAAGCCCAAAGAAATCTCCCTTCTTCAAAAAGGTATGGGTTGCATGTTTTTTTATAATAATATGGACAATATGGAAAGAATGAAATCTTCGTATCTTTGGAGATTCATCCACCTCAATTGCAAATCTTCAAGATCTTATCCTACTCAGATTAGGATGGTGGATCACAGGTTGGTGTGATGATTTTCCATATTCACCAATGGACATTCAAAGAAATCCAGCGTGTCTTGTGTGGAATGGTAAGGCAAACTTCTCGAACAAAAATATCCATGTCCGGCTCTAACAAGCAATGGAAACCCCCTAATAACAATTCCATTAAGTGGAATGTTGATGCATCCGTAAACATATCGGACTCTTGTTCGGCTATTGGCGGAGTTTTGCGAAATCATCAAGGCAATTTCATGTGTTTATTCTCCTCCCCCATTCCATTCATGGAAATCAATTGTGCAGAAGTTTTTGCCATCCACAGGGCAATTACAATTTCCTTAGCAAGCGAAGTATTGAAGAAACGAAAAATAATCCTTGAATCGGATTCATCCAATGTTGTATTGTGATGCAATAGTGAAAGTGGTGGCCCTTGGAACATGAACTTTCATCTCAACTTTATAAGAAATACTTGCAATCGTGGCCTGGAAATTGAAATTATTCATAGGAGCAGAAACTCAAACTTCGTGGCTAATGCATTAGCAAAACAAGGACTTCATCGCCAATCGGAGTTCATAGCTTGGCTCTAATTCATGAGTTTCCAGGCAAGTCTAGACGGTACTCTAAAAGTTATCATTCTCATTTCATTGGCCTGCTGTTATTTGTAATGGGCAAATTGGAAAATGTAAACTTGCTAATGAGCATATGCTGCTCTTAGCAGGTGAGAGACATCCATAGTTATCCCTCCCCCTAGTCTTTTTTTCTTTTTGCTCTTATTGTTCAGACTTGATATATGGTTATGCAGGCCATGCCACAAATGTAATATTGGATGGAGTTTGATAATCTCCCTACCTCAAGGTGTGTCATCACTATAAAAGTTTCCTTCTTTATAGAAGGAATACCTTGATTTAGGTTGAGGTTTCTTACTCTTGAGTTTAATTATTAATGAAATGAGATGACAAATTATCAAAAAAAAAACTTGTTAAGGTTTCTCCCCAAGAAAAAGACATTATGTTGAAAAGATAATAATTAAAATAACATAAGATTGTTGTCCAATCAAAGTTGTCACAAGATAATGTCATGTGCTGGTTGCCATGACGATTGAAGAATCGTCAAGGAGTTGACCAATTCAGGATTTTGGTAGCCGCATCCCTCAGGTGGGTGATGTGTACCAATTTACAATTTTGAGCGAGTTGGGTTTGCGTTTTAGATTTTAAGTACTTCCTCCGTTTTTATTTAATTGTTACATTTCACTTCGGGGAAAATTAAGAAAATTATACAAAAAATAAGAAAGAAGTATGAAAAATGAATGTTTGATTTTTGAAAATATAAAAGAAACATGAAAATAATAAATAGGGTAGGTGGAAAGGTTTTAGGTGGACTAATAAAATGGGTGGTGGAGTATATAAGGTAGAAAAATGTAAAAAGTTGATGTGATAGGTTACCAATTACCATATAAGGAAAAAGTGAAAGTGTAACAATTAAATAAAAGCGGCCAAAAAAGAAAAGCATAACAATTTAAAAAAAACGGGGGGAGTATGTATATAAGGAGATACTTACACAGTTACACTAGCAGTCATGATTGATTTATTAGGGGGTTCGAATTTAAGAATATTTCTTGAACAGGAGATAAATGCTGACTACATAGGTCATGATACTTCAAAAAAAAAGGAGACAAAGAGTAAAAATTGTAAGAACAATTCATTTTGGGTGGTACGGATACAAATTAAAATATATACTCTTTTTTATTTTCAGATAATTTTCCTATTTACAATAACAACATAAAACAAGCCAAATGAGAAAGAGTGTCTGTAAAAGTGGCTCCTTTTTGTTTATTTAAATAAAAGAGATAATGTTATTGTAACTTATGAGTGAATGTAAAATTATGTGAGTCAAGCAAGTGGATAAAGTAGTATGAAAATTGAAAAGAGAACAAACGTTTATAAAATATCGAATAAAATAGAGTAGGAAGATCTTCTGGAAACGTACTTAAACGAAAAGTAGATAGATCTTTAAAGAACGGTTGGGGTAGAATTGAAATATTTCAAATTTCAAATAACAATTCAACTATTATACAACTAGAGCTTTTCCTCGGAACTTTTTATATATATTCAAAATCACAGAGGACGTCATGACCTACCTATATCTACTAATTGGATAAATTATCTATTATAAATGGACAAGTAAAAAATATTTATTGCTGCTAAATTAGGTCTCACTAGCTATTAAAATCGTTCAGTAATAAGTAAATTTTATACTTTTTTCCAATTTAAGAGATGATGTATGAGTCATGCATTAGTTGGATCATGGATATGAATGAGTTCGTTGGCAGTTGAGTTACATTAAAGTCATTACTAATTACTTTATTGAAAAAAAAATTAGTGTTTTTATTTAAATCAAATCAATTTCGATAGGGTCAAAACTCAAAATTATCAAGTCAATCATATTGTTATACAACAGCTTCAAACTGCATTTGATCATTTTAAGAAGCTAAGGGTGAAACTTTCACTTGCTACCTAAGTACAGGCCAACACACTAATATTCTTTTCATTTTTGGACCTTAGTTGGGTCAATATTTAAGAAAAATGTATTCACTCAGATATCCATATTTAGGCCCAATTAGAGCGAGGTCCTCTGTTTAGAGAGAGAGAGTTATATTGGGGCCTTGGGGGTGGTTTCTTGAGCAAGAAAGTTGGAAGCTCATAACACAAAGGGTGAAGTACTAGGAAGAGAAAAAAGGAAGCCCTCAATGACATATTGCAATAAAATTTTCCAAATTTAGGATTTGTGTTCACTCTTTGATTTCACTTTCTACTCCATTTCTGATGAGTTTAAAAATGATTACCGCAAGTGCACGGTGTCTGTTGTTAGCAGGAATTTAGCAAATACGGGTCGATCCCACATGAAGAGAATTTCTATCAATTTTCACTTAACTATAGTAAACTATCTCAGGAAAATGAATTTTTGATTTGATCAATACCTAAACTAGAAACAAGTAATAACAATATTATGGTTTAATCAATCAATTAAGAGTCTAGGGCATACATTCGGTCCACCATGCTTATACAAATCTAAGAATACAAATCAATTCAATAACAAATAAACTAGAGGGTGAGTAATTAAAGAAATGATTAATCCTACGATCGGGTATTAACACCTTCAATTCAACCTATGCAGTACGATCACTAACATATTCAGAATTGCCAATTGTAATGAAGCCTCTAAGAATATGATCTTTCAATTTTAATTCCTATTAGCAAATTAATTAACTCTTGATATTGGCCAATTACAAGAATCAAACTATTTAAACTTATCAATTGGAATTACTCAAAACCCTAATTTATGAATCAATCAAATTCAAAGTATAAATATCATGGTATAAACATGACTTTCCTAACTTTGCCCTAGAAAAGAGACTACTCATTCATAATTGAAATAACTAAAGCAAAATCAATAATTAACCTAGAATTCATGATTGAGAAATAATAAAAACAATATAATAATAAACGACAATGATCAAGAGGAAGACAATAGCAAATATTAATAAAGAAGAAAACAATGAAGAATACCTCTAGAACTTTGAATTAATGGAAGAGAGCACAAATTAGGGTTCCAAGGAAATAGATGAAGAGGAAAACGTAATACTAGAGTTCTCTCAGGAAAATAAAACATGAGCAAAATAAAAGTCAATCTCTTCCTTTGTTATAATACCTAATGTAGGAAATAAAACTAGACTCCTCCTCCAATAACAAATAGAGAACCAAGTAATCAAGGAATAATAAGAAGAGGAAGGCGTGCAATCCATATATAGCACCACTCGGCCAAACCTGCGCCCGCAGGTCTGGAGGTCGTGAAAACCTGCTGGTGGGCAGTACCGAGGTGGAAGAAGACCTCGTCGAAGCTGCGGGCGCGGGAATTGGCGCAACAAGAAACCTGCGGTCAGATCACAAGGTCAGATTCACAGGGCTTTAACTTTTACTCTAGAACCAACTACAGGCCGTGTGACCTACCGTTTCGAAGCTCTTTGAGTCTACTTTCCAATCCAATTAGAATCGCATCAATCTGATGTATAAAAGTCAATATACGACCTAAAGAGCGAACATATGTCGGTCTTCGTCATTTCGCGACTATTAAATTTCTTCGATTACAACTATGTTTCGCACTTAGAAGATGTGACGTGATCCTCATGGGAGCTAAGAACACTTCATACAACAATATAGCTCGCATAAAACATCCACAAGCATAGCTCCTCGGTCAACAACCTCGATTCATCGACTTCCACTTCAACAATTATCCAAATCTCCCGAAATTACTTCGAATTCGTCCAAATAGCTATGAAACTACCTGAAACATTGAGAAAACCACAAATGAAACGTAATAAAGCACAAAATGGATAAATTATGCAAAAGGCACCTAAAATGCAACTATATGAACTAAAATGATCTAATAATGCAACCTAAAAATGCCTAAAAACTATATACAAAAATGACTCATCAATTTCTCTATATTTTACCTTGTTTTGTTCAGATGTAACGTGTCCTTGCATTCTCTATGTCCTCTTATATCCATAATTGGTTCATATCTCCTAAAATTTTGATTAGTTGAACGTTAATTACATACAACCCTGATCTTGATTGATTATTTAAGTTACAATTTATTCAATCTTAATTAACTTATACTTCCTCCATTCTGAAATAAGTAAAATCCTTCTCTCAAAAAACTCTCACATAAAAGAGAGAAGTGGTTCACTTAATTCAGAGCGAAGGAAGTATTATATTTGGTATTCAAACTTTTCAAATATGAAATTTTAATTTTTCCTATGTTCCCCATATTAAGGACATGCCCATTTTCTCTTTGGATGTCCTCGGCACATATTTTAAGGTGTATGATGTTCTTGAGTACAAGATTATCAGATCGTATAAGAGGTTGCAAATTTCTCAATATATGGGGGGATTGGATGAGGATTATATGCGAAAGGGACATAATTTCATTCATCTTGTTGGTGCTTTAATACTTCTTGTACATAATGGCTTGTCTTGAAATCAGCATACATGAAATATATGAACTTTATGACTTTCCTATACTATAACAACTATGTGCATGTTTCTTTTAGGGATTTCATATGCTAAGATCTTCCACAATTAGACATGCTTGACTAAGTATAGTATTGGGATGCACAAGTATATAGTTTGTCATACCGTTATCCGATTCTCTCTCTATTGTGGTTTGTGGAATGTCTTTGTCGGTGTTATCTAGTCTCCCTATGGCGGAGTTGTTGTTTGCTTGTCTAGCTGTTTGTTCTGTCTTGGTTGATTGTTGTACAAGTAGTTTGTTGATAAAGAATTATGTTGTATCGCAATAAAATTCTTTTTCTCGAATACGATAAGAAGAATCAGATAGAAATTGTAACACCCCAAGTTAAAAGGAGTCTACTAGTAGATGTTGTCCTATTTGGGTCCTAAGGTCCTACCCCTACCCCGCAAGAATTTGCTATGGTGCAGAACCATAGTCCTACCGAAAAGGCCTATACTAGGCCGAGTTGTCCATCCCCTATATAAAAAGAGGTTTTCTTCTCAACTTTAAATGTAGGATAACCAAGATCTTAGTGCCTAAAAAGGAATTTGAGATTGAAGAAAGATTTGATAAATATGATTTTGATTTAAGGAGGGAAGAGAGAGATCCCGGGGAGAGGGAGAGTGAAAAAGGGGGGGATTATTATATCCGTTATATGAGCCCCAATTGGCCGAAATTTTGGCCTGAGAATGAGTTGATGTGATAAAGCAAGGCATAAACTTTAAGGTGGCAAAATTCAAACAAAAAACCAAAAGGGGCTAAACTACAAAACAGGGTAAGTAAAAGTTACTTAAAATAAAATAAAATCCTGGAAAAAAAATGTGAAATTGTACTTTTTATAGCACTGATTTTGTGTCTTAGTACCTTTTATATTTTATTTTGCCAACTAGTATTTTTTTGTACTTTAATGTTTTATTTTCAGCACCTTTTCTCAAAATTCCAACCAAATTAGTCAAGTTTTAGGCATTGATTTCGTTTTTTCCTCCAATTGTTGAGTTTTTTGTCTTCCAACTACGCGTGACTTCACTTTTCTCTTTTAACTCTTTTATCCCCTTTTCCCTCTTCACCTTCTTTACTCCCTTTCACCAACCTTACCTCACCTCATCATCAGTAAATTCTCTCACATTCTCTCTCCTCTCTCCCTCTTCAGTAGTGTAATATGAGATTTAATATAATTTGCTTCTCCAACACCAACTGATTAATGGTATCCTATTGCCATTATGTACAACCTTGGTCTACCCAATCAAAAAGCTCACAACTCCTGTGGCCTGTCTCATAATCATAAAACGTGCATGTAATAAACTTCCTTCTTGGATTATCAATGGTCCATAATCTTTTTTCAGCAACTGAGACACCACATATGCAGATCCTAGGATGTTTGGTTGAGGAAGATCCAGACTTTAAAGCATACATCCTTGCATAAGATTGGAAAAAAAATTAGCCCTAATTTTTCGAAAATAAAACCAAAAGCAATTGAGAGAACGTACCTGGGAAATTGGAGAAGAATGACTTTGCAATCCAATTCCCTATATATAAGTTGTCTTTGATTAAGGAGAATTTTGATGAAGATGGAACAAACTATCTGGTATATGGGGAAGGGAGGGCTTTAAATGGGAGGATTAGTAGGGGCGAGTAGGAGAGAAAATCTAAAAGAAGAATTGGCAACACACGAGCAACAATTGGAGGGAAAAACGAAGTCAATGCCGGAAACTTGACCAATTTGGCCGGAATTATAAGAAAAGGTATTGAAAATAAAACATTATAGTTATTAAAGGTACTACTTGACAAATTAAAACATAAGCGGTACTAGTTCACAAAATCAACGATATAAAATGTACTATTTCACAATTTTACTTAAAATCCAAGAAGGTTGTTTATAGAAAAAAAAAGAAGGTTGCTAAAGTATTGAAGTTTCATAATAAGTCTTACTACCCAAGCTACCCTTGTCTTAATTTAGGGAAATTCCACTTTGTACCACTGTATTTTGGGCTTTTCCATTTGTTACCCAATTTTTTTATAGATTTTATATAGTACCACTGTAGTTTGAACTTATTCTCTACCGTAACATTATGTTAAAATACATTACTTTGGGGGTTAAATAGGGTTAGAGATTTGTCTAATTCTGCGTAATTAAGGTTTTAAGAGTCATTTTTGTCCTTAACGACCAAATTTAAGATCCAATTTGGTAAAAAAAAAGTAGGTATTTCTTGACACATAAAACAAGGTTCTAGTTGTTTTTCTCCAATTTCGATTTTAATTTTGACCCATAAGAGCCAAAATAACTCCCAAACCTTAGCAGAACTATTCTCAATGCACAAGGCACTTAGACGAGGCAAATTACTAACCCTATTTAACCAAAAACTAATGTTTTATTTAACGAAATGTTATGGTTGATAATAAGTCCAAATTACACTGGTATACTATAGAATAAAAAAAAAATTGGGTACCAAATGAAAAATCCCAAAATACAATGATACCAAATGAAAATTTTCCATTTTTTATTCCATTAACAAAAGAAACAATAACAATTAACAAGATCTGAACAGTAGAACACTCTAACCCTAACCCTCGATTACATTTCACAACTCTCTCTCCATATTCATCCAATTCAACTTTCTTTCAAAAAGTTGACGAATTACCCCACACATTACCGATTTCAACCAACGAATTACATTTTCCGAATCTGAGGAGCAGAGAAGAAGAGTGAGAGAGAAGGATTTCGAGCAAAATTCAATATTTTTTCGACGACACCGAAAATCTGGATCTTCCAGAATTTTGAAGGTTTGTTTAGCTTTTATTTCAATCTAAGTATGAAGATTTAAAATCCTACACCTTTTTAATTAGGAATTTATAATTTATCAGTTTTTCCATTGTTGTTAAACCCAAAAAAGTTGATATATGCCACTGCTTGGACAAATAATGTTAGTTTTTAAGTTTTTATTTTTATTTTTGTATATTCTAATTGATATTCCACACCCTGTTATATATTAGATGCATGAGCTTTAATCTTATGGTAGCAACTTTGGATATTTAAAGCATGTTTGGTTATTTGGTATGAGAATTTAAAGGATTTGGAAATCGAAATAAGAAAACATTTTCGACTTTTCGTTACATGTTGTTTGGTAAGAGGGATGAATGAAATTAAGGTAACAAATATTGGAATCTTGAGGGTTTTGTAGGCTAAGTGGAATGCAACTATAGTAATGAGAGAGTAAACTGAAGATGTACATTGGATGGAATCATGGAACAATGGATAGGAATTACCCTTTTTGAGTGTCTTACAAGGGAATGGGATATGGACCAAGATGTGACTCGTATGATACAGTCACGGCGGCTTTAATGAAGAGGGGCAACTCAGATTTTGTGCGATTTTAGTGTACCTTTAAGGTTGGAAGGAGATATTATAGGACAACTATTAGACTAGCATTATTTTAAGGGTTTGCACGCTAGGCTTTTGGGAAGGATCATATAAGAAAGATGGGGGCAGTAGTGAACTAGTGATGCACGTGTTGAGATGTATTTGTAGGTTGACTGTTGACGTTGACATTAAGAGATAGAACAAAAATATTCAAAGGAAGGTTGGAGTTGCACAATGGGGATAAGAGAAAAGAGAACTCATTATGATGGTTTGGGCATGTGAGATGTCACACATAGACATAAAAGTACGTTTTGCTGAACATAAAGGTTATCTCATACGCCAATTTTCTTAAAAATAATTAACCTAGAAGATTAGCTTCATCACCCATATATCATCATCATCTTGGATTCTACAATTATCCCTCACAAATCACGTCAACCATAGAAATAAGAATGAGCTACCAGCCATAAACCACTCACAAGAATGTACTAAGAAACCTCAACTCTCCCTTTAACCTTGGTAATTCTTTCATTTTACCTAAAACAACCTAACACATACTAATACTTGGTGAAGCCGATCTTGACCAGAGATCACTGTTGGGATGCCATGATTGCTAGATTGCACACCTGAGAGGAGTGGAGGAGAGTGGAGAAGAAGACTCATGCCTACCGAAGGCAATTTACTTTGAGGATTAGGGAGGCGCGGACCGGTCACCAAGCGCAAACAGAGGCATTGCAAATAATGAGGGTAGTTGTAGGGTATGTGGACCGGACTATGAGCCCGGGGATGAGGTAGCTAGTACTATTAGCAATGGAGCTGCTACACCTGGGAGTACATCTACATTAATTGAGAAGAGAGGATTAAGGCCCAATCATTCTAATTTTTATTGTCGTTGTCTAAGTGTTGGAAGAATTTTTATTTGTGGTATTTGATGAACTTGTTATTTGCTTTGATTAAATTTCCCTTGGACACTATGTTTGAATTTAAGGATATGTATTTTAGATTTGAACTTGGTCATATACCAAGAGTTTAGTGGGTATGATAATTGGAAAACAATGTTATGTGATAACTTATTATGTGTGTAATATATATAACTAATGAGGTTGTATCTTCACCTAGGCAACTCGTTAAAAAACATAAAGCATCATGGCAGAGCACCGAACATTGTTTAAGTGATAGTTTCCCATTCTAGCTCTAAATGAACATCAAAACTTATATTTAACAAGATTCAAATTTCAGTTTACCTACTGAGTTTGTGCACCTATTTCTGGGGTTCCTTGAGCTCCTTCTTGCAATCTAACACTTCTACTACCTAGAGCACATACCCAGGATAAATATTAGCAGAGTCGCATGTAAGAAATGGTGGAAGAAAGTGGGATAAATTGAAGAGAGAAGAAGGGGAGGGAGTTGCCACGGCAGGGTAGGCTGCTGCTGTTCTTCTTCTCCTTTTTTTTGGTTTTCATGGGTGAGAGGGTGAGAATGAGGGAGTGGGTTTTGAGTAGAAAGATAAGTAATTGTTGGGTGTGTTAATTCACTTGGGGTTTTTGAAATTACCTTCTTATCCATGATTCACACTAGTTTTAAAGGACTATGCATAATTTCTTCCAACCCCAAATCTGAATTTTTTCCACTTGCAATATTTGTATTACTCTTGTTTCCCTTTTGGGTGTAATACACAACATAATATAAACCTTGTCTCTTTGTTGCCTTCCTTACATAATATACATGCTTATATACTATTATTTCCAGTTTTCCACCATATATTCTTTATTATTCTTCTCCAATAAGACACCTATTACTCCCTAAAACAATACTACTAAGTTCAACGTAAAATTTCTACCTTGCATATCCAACAGAATTTTAAATTCTAAGCACATTATTAATTTAGTTCACAATATATAAATTAATAATCTGCCACCTTTATTATTTAAATCACTTTCCTAGAATTAACTAAAGTAATTTAAAAGTCGGGTTTTTAGAGTAGCTATTGCACACTTCGCTCCTTTAAAAAGTTTCATCCCAAAACTTAGAATTGGATTAGATGATGCTCCGGTTGGGATGCTGAGGATTTTAGAATAGTTCCAGGGAGGCCAAAAAAGATGACTTGGGAAACCACCAACATAATTTTTTGTTTTTTGTATATCCAAACTTATCGCATTAGGATCAAGGGTTTGACACTGATGTCATTGTAGACTAGGTTTGATTAAGCTCTACCAAGCTGCAAGGCTGCAACTGGGCGGTGATGTTTGTATAAGAGGGCATCGTACTACTAAGATGTATATGCCTGATATGAAGTTTGTTAACATTGACAAGTAATTAACAGTAACAAGTGGTGATACTGTGTTGTTCTATTTGGGACGTGTAGCAGAATATAGCCTCTATTGTTGGTGTTTGTCAATCTCTTCATAACTATGAAGTTTATTTTTCAGAAAAGAAGAGGGTGGCATCTGAAACATTTTGGCTGTCACAAATCTGAATAGGAGTGCATAGACTCTTTACATGTTTGCCCTACATAAAAGAAATTATATTGGGTAACTGGGAGAAAATAGGAGCAGCTATTAACTCTGTGCAAGCAGCCTATCTCTCTCTCTTTTTTTTTTTTTGGGGTGGGCGGGGGGTTGATGTTCAGAGCTTAGTGAAAAAGCTTCCGCACCACCAATAGAGATCATATGGTGCAATCTGGTGGTAGAAGTGAGCTTGCAGGCTTTGTCTGTCCTCAATCAGATCTCCACACTTCCTCACTCTATAAATTGAAGGCCATGTGGAACTTGCTTGTTTAGTTCTCCTGCCAGTAGCTCGTCACTACCGTTTGTGGCAATTGTTTCTCTGCTTTGACCCTCCCTGCAAACCAATCTTTCTCTGTCTTCTGTTTTTAGTTTGGTGCCTTTCTTGTGGTTTGTTTATTTACTGTTTGCTGTCTTTGTTGACTACATATCTGCTGAGATGTCCAGCAAATGATTGTAATTTTTTATTTATTTATGAATATATATTTATAGTTGTCTGTATGACTTTGTGGCGGCTACATTATACATATATTTCTGGAGTCGCCACTTTCTTTATCTTTTCCCCCATTTCTGTGCTGCCTGCTGCCTAGTTCATACTTTTGCAATGTCATTTTGTTAGGGGGCTTTATGTAATGGACTGCAAATATGTGGACTTTTGTTGTGTATCGTGAGCTTATAGCTCAAAAATTTTAATACACAATTCACTTTCTTTTGTTGTGGGGGTCAGGGTGGGGGGAAGGTGCTTATTGTTAAATATATGGTGAAAGCCAGTTCATTCTAATATTGCTTAGTTATTGTTTTGCAGAAACTTCATTACCGATTCTAAACTACAATGGCCTCGCATCTGCCTGCAACCACAGACTCCCTTGCAATGGCTCTGGAAGCGAATAGCGCTTCAGAGTCTATTTCAATACTACAGAGAGTGCTTGCAGATCCGTCTTCCTCTCCTGATTCATTGCGCATAAAGGAGCAAGCAATCACAAATTTAACTGATTTTCTTAGGAAAGAAAACAAGGCTGAGGACCTTCGGATCCTTCTGACCCAATTGAGGCCCTACTTCTCCTCTGTTCCCAAAGCTAAAACTGCGAAAATTGTTCGTGGAATTATTGATGCAGTGGCTAAAATACCTAATACAAGTGAACTGCAGATCTCTCTTTGCAAGGAAATGGTAGAGTGGACCCGCACTGAGAAGAGAACTTTCCTTCGCCAACGGGTTGAGGCCAGACTCGCTGCTCTGTTGATGGAGACCAAGGAGTACTCCGAAGCATTGTCTCTGCTTTCTGGTCTGATAAAGGAGGTCAGAAGATTAGATGACAAACTTCTCTTAGTGGACATTGAGTTGCTGGAGAGTAAGCTTCATTTCTCTCTGAGGAACCTCCCCAAAGCCAAGGCTGCCCTTACTGCAGCTAGAACAGCAGCCAATGCCATATATGTGCCTCCAGCTCAGCAGGGGACTATAGACCTTCAGAGCGGGATACTCCATGCCGAGGAGAAAGACTATAAAACTGCTTACAGCTACTTCTATGAAGCTTTCGAGGCCTTTAATGCTCTTGAGGATCCCAGAGCAGTATACAGTCTGAAATACATGCTCCTGTGCAAAGTCATGGTGAATCAAGCTGATGATGTTGCTGGAATAATATCTTCCAAAGCAGGCTTGCAGTACTTGGGACCAGATCTTGACGCTATGAAAGCTATTGCTGATGCTTATTCAAAACGTTCTTTGAAACTCTTTGAGGCTTCATTGGAGAACTTTAAGGCTCAACTGGAAGAAGATCCTATTGTTCACAGGCACTTATCATCTCTTTATGACACTTTATTGGAACAGAACCTTTGCAGACTGATTGAACCTTTTTCAAGGGTTGAGATCGCCCACATTGCAGAATTGATCGAACTCCCTGTTGATCACGTGGAGAGGAAACTATCTCAGATGATTTTGGATAAAAAATTTGCAGGAACACTTGATCAGGGTGCGGGATGCCTCATTATTTTTAATGATCCCAAGACCGAGGCCATATATGAAGCTACACTGGATACAATTTCTAATGTTGCAAAGGTTGTGGACAGCCTTTTTGTCAGATCTGCCAAGATTATGGCCTAAGAATACGAGTACTACATGGTTCGGAAATGATAAGTCATAGAAATTGATTCTCTGCCGTGTTTGGTGGGCATGAACAGCTCTTGTTACTCGAGTTTTAGGTCTGTTCTGTTACCTTGGAAATGATAAGTTATAGAGACTGATCGACTCCAGTCAGTTCTAGCTTTTTTTAATGATTATTATTTTAACAGTCAATGTTTGATTTTGTTGATAGCATTCCATTAGTTGTTTTTCTGTTTTAGTAATGGCTCTAAATATTTGGAAGTGCAGCTTGATGATTCTCTACCTTTCAGGTGCTGCAGTTGGTGGCAGGCTTTGAAAATTGTAAAAGGAAATTATTTTGACACAACTCGTGTTCTTTTCGGATTGACTTACTCTGCAAGAGTGCTCTAAAATTTGTTCAGGTTGGGGAAGGCATGGCTGCATGGGTCTACCTATTCATGGTTGACCCCACAAGAGTATGAGCCAATTCAGCCAAATACTTCCGTTTTTGAAGATTTACTCGATTACCGTAGATAAATCGGAGAGAGCGCGTAAAAAGTGGGTCCACTTGGTTTCTTTACTATTTTAATGAGAGAGAGTGGGCTTATATAAATATATTTTAAAGGAGATAGAGTGCAGGGAAGAGAAAGTATGGGGTCAAGGATGATTAAATTATTGTATATTTGTTTACCAAATGAGGAATAAAGCATAGTAAATAGATCTTTAAAAAAACTAATGGAAAAGGAAAACGAGTAGATCTTCAAAAAACGGAGGGAGTAAGATCATAACATAGAGAAAAATCATATGAAACAATTGTAAAATATGTATCTATACATATTCTTCGAGATGAACTTGACTAATTTGAACTTAATGGGCCTGAAGGTTGTCTGAACTCAACGTTGAAGTTGAATAGCATTTATAGACCCATCTCACCCAAACAAAAAGGCAAAGAATCTATTTTTCGATTTTGACATGGGCGTTTGTCCGTGACTTTGCCATGAAACGGCAATAGAAGATGTAATAAACAACAAATGATGGAATAGGCACCCAAGATAATGAGCTCTTCAAACCCACTGTCACTTCACATTTCATAATAAGTGCTTAAATTATGAGACATGCAAATCGAAGCAACCAACTACTCCAATTTCCAGCAGCTTTGTCATATATTCCATCCCAGCTTTGAAATATAAAAGCCATACTACCCCAACATTAAGATATCCCAGCATTCTTCAGATTTTTAATCTACCTTTTCTAAACAGCATTTCATCAAATCCAATTTCCCTGACTAGCCAACTAACATCAATTAGAAAAAGTCAATTCCAATTCAAAAGGCTGAAACTCTACAACCTTCATGGCCATCACAAGAATCATCTTGCTATTCTGCACCTTCGTTTCACTGTCCCTCATGTCGTCGGCCCAAACTTGTAAAAACTACAAATTTTCCAGTAAGATCGATTTTAACTCGTGTGCTGACCTTCCGGTTCTACAAGCACATCTCCATTGGAATTACAATTCCACGGCAGAAACAGTTCACATTGCATACAGAGCAAACCAGATACCTAGAGGATGGATTTCATGGGGGATCAACCCTACTGGAAGCGGGATGGTCGGAACACAAGCACTAGTTGCCTTCCAGGATCTTGACGGCAAGATGAAAGTCTATACTACTCAAATTAACAGCTATAGCCCGGAAATGAAACCCAAACCTCTTAGTTTCCCAGTCTCAGAACTTTCAGCAGAGTATTTGAATGATGAGATGATCATCTCTGCTGTTCTTGGCCCGCTGAGCAATGGAACAACTTTTAACATCGTCTGGCAAGCTGGAAATGCAGTGTCAAATGGTATTCCTCAGTCCCACCCACACTATGGACCTTACATTAGATCATCTGGAACACTGGATTTCCTGTCATTGTAGATCAATTCTCGAGGCAGAAACCCTACTGCATATTTTTATCCAAAAAAAAAGTAAACCCTAGTACAAGTATTATCTCACTATTGTACACATAGTATTCTCCAACAACAATAGTATGAAAAAAAAGTTTGAAACTGTATTACTATTCCTCATTTATCAGTTTCTGCAGATGTTTGAGAGATTCAAAGAGTAGTCAAGCAACTTCTGATTGTAGATTACATGATTTAGCTGGAATGAAAATGACAGTGTTACTTAATCTGCAAGAAACATTCATCACCGCGTTCATGTCATTGATTACTCAGGGTCTTTTCCAAGTTAAGCTTGAGTGACCATATCATCTCATGTTCAGCATTTTCCTCTTTGCCATTCAGAAGAATGTAGCCAATCAAGAGATAAAAGCTAGGAATGAGTGACCATATTACCGACATAATGCTGCCACTCATCTCTCTTGGACTTTGTTACTGGCAACTCCAACGTCCACTGCAAAATAATATAAAAGGATAATAGGTGCAGAGAAATTATACTGAGCAGCCTGACGTAAATAATCAACACCAGATTAGATACTGACTTGCAAGATTCAGTAAAAACTTGTGTATTAAAAACAACCAAAAACCAAAAAGATCTGAGTTACTTAGATAATTACTATCTGCATATATTTGTGAAGATCACTAGCACGAAAGCAAGCGAGAAAAATGATGCCACTATTAATGATGATACTTTATCTAATTAAGGTTCACGACGTGAAAAAAATAACCAATCTGATATCATCTAACTAAGGTTCATGAGGTAAAAGAAAAAAAAAACAATCTGATATCAGGAGAAGGCGGTAAAGAAACTAAAGTATAATGATTAATGAGGAGCCAATTGCATCCTTATCATTCTATACATAATGTACATAATTTCATAATCTGATTTCACTTCTTTGTACTTTTCTTTCAGCTAATAGGGACCACTTTGGAGTTTTATACTCCACAGTCATTCCTAAACGGATCAACCCAAACAACCTTTGCCAATACCACCAAGACAAGTCAGGAACAGGTAAATTCATACAAATAACATGTTACAACCAATTAAATAAATACAACCTTTTCTCCCGCCTCTCTCTAAAAAGTCTCTAACCCTAGCCTCCTACTCGAAGCTTCCGCCGCCCAGCGCAGGCTCGCTGGTGGCCGGTCTGAGTGAATCAACGCTCTCCCGGTTGCCGGCGAGCCTGCAATCGTTCGTTAGTTTCGTCCCCTGAGTCCATCGTCTTCATCCCCTCTCCTGTGTTAGTTGAGTCCCTCGTCGTCGTCCCCTCCCCGGTGTCTCCTCCCCACTTCGCTGGTCGTCGCTTTCTTGTCGTCGGCCCCTCCCCCGTTCTCGTCTCCTGCGTCTTCTTTTGCGTCAGTTTTTGTAGGTTTCTCCCCTGCGTCGTCTTCTTTGCGTCAGTCTTGTAAGTTGCGCCTTATCGCTCCTAATCCCCTCCCCTGTTTCGAACTCCTTCCTAGTTGTAGTTGGTTTTTCTAGCTTTGTTCTTCACCCCCACCCTTGTGCGTCTGCTCTTCAGTCCTCCCCGATTCCTTGGCGTCAAGTATTCCCCTTCCCGTTCCCCGGTTTAGTTTTTGGTGGTTTTAAGTTTAGGCATCCCCTCCCCGTTCCCCGGTCCTCGTTTTTACAAGAGTTTTAGGTCCTAGGTTCCCCTCCCCGTTCCCTTGTTCGAGTGTTAAAGTGGTTAGTTCTTAGTATCCCTTCCCCGTTCCCCCGGTTTTAGGATCGAGTTTAGACTTAGTTTCCCCTTCCCCGTTCCCCCATTGTGTTCGTTGTTGTCAGTTTGGTTCGGTTGCCAAGGAAGCATTCATTAGGTAAGTGAAGGCTACGTGCAGTTTTTATTAATTTAGTATAGTGTTGAAGGCGTGGTATTTGTCTTGTTGGTTGTGTTAGTATGGGTCTGTTGTTTGTTTACTTAACCTGCTTGATACTTTTGTTAATTGCTGGAGATAGTCTTTGTCTTCAAGAGGTTGGATCTGGTTTATATGGTTGGTTAGGGTTTGCGTTGCAAGAGATTTCATGGATGGTGTTTGTTTTATCCGATATTGAAAATCGGATGGTTCCTCGAGATCTAACATTGGTTAGATTTCAATCTCGCTTGGTAATGATTTCATCAATCATTGCCTTGACAAAACGATATCTGAAGGCGGCTCCCCAATTTGTTAATTGGGTTTATAGCGCGTCAACTCGGTTGAGCTTCTCACCCAAGGAGAAGCCTGAAATACCCTTTCAAAAGGGTATTGAGTCACAAAGGAATGTGATTCTTCCAGGAAACCCGATCGTAGAATCCCATGTGACAGAAGGTCAATGGGATGGGTCCTGTTGCGAGTTCCTAATCTCGTTGTTACTTTGGTGCCCCGCTTGTGAAATCAGCCCTCTCCTCCCTCTCCTTTCGTCAGGGTTTTGGCGATCGTCGTCCACCAGTAGAAGAGTTTCACTACAGTTATATATCATCTCAGATCTCCAGATCGAGCAGTTTTATCCTAGTTTAAGTTATTTTTGGTTTTGTACTTGTTATGTAAGAGCGAGTATCGCTCAGTTTAGTTTCTTTGTGTTGTTTGGTTGTATTAGCGTTAGGCAGTACTTCCGATTTTAATTAATGCACATTTTCCCCGTTGTCAAAAAAAAAAACAAAACAAAAAAAAAACTAACTAGGTTCCAGAATAAACAACTTGGATATTCAGTTATGATTAAGAGATATTGTTCCCCCAGAAGCTTACCTCTTTAAAAGCCTCACTGAACGACGAGTCCTGAAAATCCTGGTGTCAAACAAGAGATGGTCAACTAAGTAAGATGTTGGTACTACAAACAAACATGATTTTATAACTATTAACAAGAAACAAAAGAGAGATTCACAAGTAACAGTAGAAGGAGCTGACCAATTTGTGGAACAAAGCAAGTGATCCTTGATTTGATTCTCCAATCTTGGCACGGAATGTGTGGATCCCAAGGTTCTCAGTAGCAAAAGCCATCATCATCATCACTGCTTCCTTTCCTAGTCCTTTGCCACGACTATGCTACCAAGAGAGAAATTACATAGCTTAAGCCACCAAAGTTATTCGGTATTAACAAAAAAAACTGTAGTAGCTCTGAAACTCCTCACATTGATATATGTCAAAAGCAAACAAATTTTGAAATCCAAGAAGGTTACCAGGGAAAGTCTTTGGGGGAGGGGGCAGGAACTCTGTCCCCCCTCCAAATATAATTTCATTTTCTTATTATGTAGTCTAGGACAATTAAACGAAACATTAGCTCAGTTGACAACAATGAGCTGCGCATTAACTTAAACATCCCAGGTTTGAATATCTAATATTTTCTTTTCCTATCTTCATCATGGAATAGCATCCATTATTCCTCTCAAAAACTTGTATCCTAAATACAATATTTGTGTTCATCGCCCTCAGTTCAACCTCTTTTTTCATTCTGCCACTGGAGACAACAATTGATCATATTGGCTAATAACATCATTAACATATTGTCCAGACGCCTCGCAAGCTACTTAATAACTCCCTTATAAAGTCACAAAGGAACCATCCACTCGGAGTGGATTTTTTGATTTTTTTCTAAGTTAGGAATATTTGCTTTCTTTTGCCCCCATCCCTGCAAATAAATAAATAAATTTAGAAACTGAGAAAGTTGATTTCAATCTCATGGCATCTTTGCCTAGCAATTCGACCTTCCTTCACGATCTTCCAATCAGCAGTGTAATGCATCACACCTTTTTATGCAGCTCCAGCCTACTAAAACTTCCATAATCAAAGACGTCACACTTTCAACTAAAAAATCTGCTCACTGCCTCTGTCAGGTTCTTTAAATTTTGATGCCTGCTTATACATTGGTCCCCAACTACCCATAATCTGTCTACTGTACCTAGGTGTGTAGGCATATATTCTTACAAGCACCACATCCCAGTTACCCATCTACAGTCAATGATATAAGACACTAAGACAAAACTGCAACTATAATCCCTACATTATCGTCCCCAGCAACCACAAGAGAAATAATTTAGTGAAGAAATTCCAAATCTACGTGACAGACAATTTATCAGTATTATTGCTAACAGAACTATCAAGGTTTATCCAGCCATCATTTCATACCTTCCCCTTGTATCTGTTAGACTTGGTTTATTATGCCAATTCTAGATGAATTAATATCTATTTTAAGTAGCTTCATTGCACTAAACTCTCTTTCCCCACATGATTAATCCAACCGAGGATGAAGAACATAACTCCTCAAACCATTGTCAGACGAGATCAACCCAAACTTTGTCTATAATACTTCCTCCGCTCCAAAATTATTGCAACACTTGCCTTTTTTAGTAGTTCTTTAATTAATGCAACACTTCTATACACGGAAAAAAAGATACACCCATACATGGGACCACTTACACTAAACAACATTTCTTTCTCCTTAATTTAACACAAATATTAACATAATATCCCACTTCAAACTCCTGCTAAATCATCGTGCCAAAGGCAAGTGTTGCAATATTTTTGAAGCGGAGGAAGTAGTATACAAGTGGTTGAGTAGCAACAAGACAGTACCAAACAATGGTGAAAAATGTAAATGATTGTATACGCTCTTGGAAGTTGGAACTTTTCATATCTTACCATTAAAAAGAGTTAATTTGAGATACCAAAAAAAAAAGAAGTGATATAGAGATAAAACTTCAATAATATAGCAGTATAAATTTTAATAACAAGAAGACAATTTAAATTTAGTCATACCCAGCTTTCTGCAGAAAAGAACAGCAGAATAAGATTGATAAAATTGCACATCTATTATATATACATGAGTAATTAAAAAATAATAATACCTTTTAGGTTCAGCTATCATAATTTCAATCTCTGCAAATAGAGGGTCCTCAGGATCATTCATATATAAATTAACATCACCTATCATGGCTGAAAAAATAGGGTGACCGTATCATTCATGACAACATGTAAATTTGGAAAATTCAGGAACACCATAAAATCCCACACAACCATGATAGTATATAGATTATATCTACCTTCAATATGGGGTTGGCCATGTAGAAATTCCCCCACAATCATCTGCTTATCCAAAATAATGAAAGTGCATTCTGAAAATTAGCCACCAAGTATCATAACTTTAAGAATCATCCAAAACAGAAAGCATCACACTTAGTGCAACAAAAAGCTATATCATCTATTAAAAATGTTACTGCAATTTAGTAGAGATATATCAGATATTATAGAAAAGGCATAACATTTATTAATATGTTACAAAAAAACCACAAATTAAGAGAAACAAATCAGATGTTATGTAACCACAATACCTTCAAGCATCACAACACGAATGACACCCAAAAATAAGGAGGACAAACAGAAGTTCAATAATGTGTATATTCTTTCCATAGAAAAATGAGTGCCAAGGCTACTCATTAGTTGAGCACTGAGTAGTCACTCATAAACTTCCACATGGTATTAAAATATCAAAGCAGGTTAAGGATCTATTCTCAATTTATTTTCGCTGAACTTGATTTATTTTTGCTAAACTTAACTTATTTTCTGAACTTAAGTTAGTTTTGCTTAACTGAACTTACTTTTTATAAACTTAATTTGGCTGAACTTAACTTTATTCTACTGATCATATTCTTGCTGAACTTCACTTATTTTTTGCTTAGCTTAAACTTATATTTGCTTAAGTGAACTTATTTTTGATGAGCTTATATTTGTTGAACTCAACTTATTATTGCTTAAGTGAACTTATCTTTGCTGAACTTAAATTTTTGCTGAAACTTATTTTAATAAGTTGAGGAGAACAACATCTATATTCATCTCTTGTACCCCCCTTCCTTCGTCACATGTCCTCAGTGCATCAAAACTATTACCTCCCATGCCTTATCGATAAGTTTTCATTCATCTCTTATGTAATCCGTTCCAATGACTATTCCCAAGCCTTGTCTTTGTTCCATCTCCAATCTGCTCATTTACACCCCCCACCAGCTGAATTTCCAAAACCACACTCCTGCCCTCAAGTCCACAGCCTACTTCTGTATCCAGTCCGCAACCTAACAACGGCTCCCTAACCCTTGACTCTTTCTTGCAACAGCAGCATCATCATGCAAATTCCACAAGAATCATCTTTTTCATCCATCTCAACAACTTAAGATGATGTTAATCACCAATGCTCCCCCACCCCCCCCATTTTGACTCAGAATGTGCATCCCGTGCAGACAGGGTAGAACTGACAATATTAAACCCAAATTTTACTTTCAATAATGCAAAACAAACTTCATAGAACCTGGCCTCTTAAGATTCATGACTTTGTGGAATTATGGCAGAATATATAATGCATTAACTCAAAAATATGGCACTATAACAGGTACCATTTCACATTTCCAACACATTGTCTGATGTAAAAGAATTTACGAAGATCTACAAGAGTACAAGGTAGAACTGGTTAATAAAGGCTTCCACCAAAAAGCAGTATTTACAACCTCTAGTTATGTTGAATAACCTGATATTGTTTGGTTGATCCTTACACTAAACACAACATTCTTTGTCTGACTCTTCAATACTTATTTTCTATGATGAGCCTCATTGTCAATTTGAAGTCTATATGAAACTCTCTCGAAAGAGTCTATATGAAACAACCCCTATGTTTTGTTCAACCAGATTTCTCTTGCAATGTTCCTCGCCGCAAGAAGGCCATATAAGATCTTAAGTAAGCCCCACCTATGGATAAATTGTTTTAGTCAATTCTTCTTGAAATGGGATTCCTATGTAGTAAAGCAGGTTCCTTTATGTGCATTGAAAAACAGTCCTAATATTGATGTCCAGCATTTAGGACGGTACCACTTCACTATATCTTGCCGATATACCATGAAGGATCCTAACAGCTTACAACTTTTGTGATGAATCTTGTCTTTTCTTTGAGTCAGAGTTGATTTCCCTTACACATGAGGGATCCTAATGGCTACCCCTGTTCAATACAGAACTACAATAGCTTCTAAGAAGTTCAATAAGTTTTGATAACTCAATAACAGGTGAAAAGAACACACTCTTACTAGTCTATTTCTTTTTCAAAGAACATTTATGGCATCATCCATAAGCTACATCTTCACAATAGAAATCCCTAATGTAAACTTATTGCTTTCCAGACCAGAATCCCTCTCTGATGGTACGAAATATAAGACCATGGCAGCCGTATTTAAGCATGACAAAACCACCGATTGGATATGAAGTGTGTATGATTTTTCAATTAATGCCCACCCCCATACTTTACATCTTGTTGGGCTTGTAAGAGCATGGTCTAACATAGCATCATCATATAAGGAATAAAACTTCTGATGGTTTTTGCCTCTTATATTTCCCATGGAGGCTGTATATTGGTCAATATCTTGCTCTATAGCAATGATTACCTAAATAAAGGATATTCTTGTTGAACTTGGCCCGTTGCTCCGAATCCATCATCACCATATTATGACTCCAAGGCAGTATTCCACTATTCTGTGATCATTGTGAACACATTGCTCTTCACTACCATTCCAACAATCTCCATTGCTCACATTCTTACTAAATAATGACATAATTGAAACTTCATTTGCTAAGTCCAATCCCACGTTATTCCCCCAACGCCGTAACAATTGAGGTTTTTTAAAAAATTTATACCTACAGAAAGCCACAAAAGGAAGTAATGTAGACACGATACGACCCCAAGTCCTCAGTATCATTTCCCAAGACTATAAGAACTAAGTTAGTTGACAGCCACACACAAAGAGGAGTTCTAACTTCTAATAGTATATGTATAAAAGATACAAGTACAATTCTTTGTTTTCTTCAATTACATAAACTTAACAAAGAATCTATATCGTGTCACTCTAGCATAAAAAAACCCAACAATCTCATAAGAAACCATCCAATAATAATAATCACCACAAATTCCTCCAAGCATTACACATTGAATTTCACAAAACCAGAAGAACCCATTATATGTTTTTTCATCATATATACCTCCAAGTATGAATTCCTCAACAATCACATAAAATCAGCAGAAACCCATTAAATACATGTGCAAGAAGACAAAAAAAGAAAGAAAATTTCAAAAAAAAAAAAAAAAAAAAAGAGGAGAGAGAATAAAAAGCAGAACTGAGGGGGTCTTGGGTCCAAGTAAGCTGCATGTCATACTCCTGATCAAGAGTTAGGGGCTCCGACCCGGTTGCAAAGAGAAGGGCGGGATCTTGCATCCATTGATGGTATTTAGGAACATGTTGTTTCATGTATGGCACTAGTATCACCTTCTCTCTTTCCAAGCTCACACCCATCTCTCTCTCTCTACTTGTTTTTCTCTCTCTTGGGGTTTCACTTTATTCTCTTAAGTCAAGGCTAGTCCAGTCCCCAAAGTCAAAATTAAAACGGATGAAAAAATGGGATGATTTGTTGTTGATGTCAAAATTCTAGAGGTGATCACACCATTCAGGGCCCAGTTTTGCCAAAAAAATGGCCCATTTTGAGTCAAA